>OX376187.1:4721697-5967947 GCA_947363905.1 Lithophane semibrunnea
GAAATTTCTCAGTGGTAGCCCGGAGTCTGGATTTATGGCCGGTCAAACAGGTAATCCAGACATGTAATATAATACATGGAACTTAAAACATAACTGGCGAAATGTGGGTGTACTATAGTTACATCTCTGTCTCACCCTTCGGGGAATAAACGCGTGATGTTTTGTTGATAAATATGTTTGATGAATGACTTATTAAAAACATAAGAGTAAAATCACGTATACAGCAGATTTATTTCCTTCTTTCTTTCTTTCTCTTTCTTTCTCTCTCTTTCTTTCTCTTTCCTTCTCTTTCTTTCTATTTCTTTCTTTTTCTTTCTCTTCCTTCAATTGGGTTTTTCCATCTGAAATTTCTCAGTGGTAGCCCGGAGTCTGGATTTATGGCAGACAGGTAATCCAACTTAAGGGCCATAGTTTCTTGACTGACCTTGCGCATGTGGGCGGAGCTTAAGTCCCTACTCTAGACACGCGTGGTGGCGCGCTACACTAAAATGTTGATCAAAGAATATGCAGGGGCGCAGACATGCGCACGTAGGTCGCCATTTTTGCCTACGATTCTTGTGCCTCATTAATGGTAGATGCAAGGCTGATATTTGTATAGATCGATACTTATGTTTGTGCGTATACGTATATTTTATGTTTTGAACAGGACATTATTTTTAGCATATATAGGCTTAGCTCAGAGACTCTTAGTACTGGAAAGCTGTAATTTGGTATGGGTATACAAATAAATCATGCCGACAAAATGGTAAACCAAAATGAAAAAAAAAAATTGTTTATGGTGTCTATGCCGATAGTGACATTAAAATGTAAATCCGGGAAAGCGGCTGGGAAAATTTTGTTTTGTTTTAAATCGTACGTGAGATGGAACTTCGTTCCTGACGGGGGTCCCCCGACCGCACACGTTGATGTTATTACCTACTTTCGACATAATGTGATCTAGATTTTCTAGAACAATTCGTAATTATTTAACTTCAAATATGAAAGAATGAATAAACAATCGCTCACCAGATGATTACAATAGTACATTACTATTACTGTCGCAGCCTGCTGTCTTGAAAATGTGGACCGAGGCACACATAAGTGAGTTCATCAATGCTTGGTTGCGGCCAAGACTTAAATAGTACTTTTCTCAAATATGCGCAGAAATTCAAACAGAGTAAATATAAATTCCAGAATCAATGTCGGACCATGATAATTTTTCACGCGCCAATATTCAATAGTTCACTTGTTTATTCTTTTAGGGAAGGTGCGTATTTACGCGACCAGGTTTTTACTTGTAAGTAGGTACTTACGCCAACCAAGTGCCGACCCGAAATACTAGCAAGACTTCAAAGTATTTTGCTCCGTCGACTCTCGACGCGATTCTGCTCCTTATCTATATGAAGTTACGGATCAATTCTGTGTAAGTATTTTTACTTTAAAGGTTTGGAAGTTTTTTTTTTTGTAGACGCAATTCTGCTCCTTATTTATATTACCTTACGAATCAATGTTCTATGCAAGTATTCTTTCTTCCGTACATTACTGTTGCGGCCTGCAAATGGGCTATTGAAGGACGATCGTGAAAATGTGGGCCGAGGCAAAACCGAGGCACACATACGTGAGTCCATCAATGCCTGGTTGCCCATCAATGCCTGGTTGCGGCCAAGTCTTGTATAGAACTTTTCTCAATCTCACAATGCGCGGAATTTCAAAATAAGTAAATTAATTATAATTTCCAGAATTAATGACGAACAAGGATAATGTTTCACGCGCCAATATGTTCATTTGTTTCTTATTTATTTTAAACGGGTTATTCCCAAAGTACCCCATTACCCCATAAAAATCTCATACATTACTTCCCAAGTTACTCCAAGGAATTTGTATTATTAAAAAATACTTATTATTTTATTCCCATTCTGCTCCATAGGTATCTTGAATTATTCTCAAAGTACTCCACCGATTATTCGTTATCAATCTTCAAACTGCTCCATAAACAGCTCTATTTGCAAAACAAATCGAAATTTAAATAAAATCTTTTCTCAAACATGCTTGGAAATTCTAGCATTATTTTGATAAACTTCTTCGAGATAAATCAAAATTGCTGTACTGGTCAAAAACAAGTGACGATGCGGTCAGTGTGTCGTCTTAGGGGAATTATCTGTTGTGTTGTGTTATTTGAAAATGGAACGAACTTTTTACTTCAACGCGCAACGCATCAAAGATTTCTAATCAATGGGACTCACGTTATTCTTTCACAAATGCGATCATGATCCTTATTGGTAAGGTTGCACGGAACAATTTCCTATGAAAGTATTTTTTTACGTTTAGGTTTAGAAGTTTTTTTTATTAAACGCTATTGTAATCTTTATTTCTATAGAGTTGAGGATCAATGTTCTATGCAAGTATTTTTCTTCCACCAAGTCTTGGTTGGAAGTTGGACGTAACCTTTTTTGCATACGCGATTGTACTCCTTATTTGTATGACTTTACAGATCTATTTTCAATGCAGAAAGAAAACACTTGAAAGTATTTCGAGCCCTGGTTTTTGGCACTGGTGTCTAAAGGTGACTTGGCCCTGGTACCTACTCGATTTTACATAATAAAATAAATAATTTGTGTTTTCTTTCAACTGCGTAGTAATTTTATCTTATCATTAATGCACTGTTTTTAGGGTTCCGTACCCAAAGGGTAAAACGGGACCCTATTACTAAGGCTTCCTTGTCTATCGGTCGATCGGTCGGTCAGTCGGGCTGTCGGTCGGTCGTTTGGTCGGTCTGTCGGTCCATCGGTCGGTCGGTTGGTCGGTCGCCTACCCTACCTATCTACCTACACTCCCTACCTACCCGCCCTACTTACCTACCTATCCTACCTACCAACCCTACCTACCTACCCTACCTACCTACCCTACCTACCTATCCTACCTACCTATCCTACCTACCCTACCTGCCCTACCTACCCTAACTACCCTAATTACCCTACCTACCCTACCTACCTACCCTACCTACCCTACCTACCCTACCTACCCTACCTACCCTACCTACCCTACCTACCCTACCTACCCTACCTACCCTACCTACCCTACCTACCCTACCTACCCTACCTACCCTACCTACCCTACCTACCCTACCTACCCTACCTACCCTACCTACCCTACCTACCCTACCTACCCTACCTACCCTACCTACCCTACCTACCCTACCTACCCTACCTACCCTACCTACCCTACCTACCCTACCTACCCTACCTACCCTACCTACCCTACCTACCCTACCTACCCTACCTACCCTACCTACCCTACCTACCCTACCTACCCTACCTACCCTACCTACCCTACCTACCCTACCTACCCTACCTACCCTACCTACCCTACCTACCCTACCTACCCTACCTACCCTACCTACCCTACCTACCCTACCTACCCTACCTACCCTACCTACCCTACCTATCCTACCTACCCTACTTACCCTACCTACCCTACCTACCCTTCCTACCTAGTATGGACCATACCATATATTCCATAGTTGGGAAAAGGCTAGGCAGATGATGACCTACATAAAAACCATATAAACAAAAACAGTATGTACGTAGAAACCGCAGCACTAATAAAGCATCCACGCGAACAAGACTCTGCAGCGAGCTAGACTAGACACGCACACTATTGTAATTTGTTCGTGATTATTTGCACTAACATACACAAACGTACGTAGTTGGTCAATAGCCGGCGCGGAGCAGCGAGCGACACAGCCGTCCCGTCTCAATGCTAACGCGCGACTGCCGCGCGCGCCCGCGCAGAGCACCTCTGAACCTGTATCTCTAAGAGGGGTAATTAAAAAAAAAAAATGTTTAATTTACATTTCTGCTCAATACAATCTGTAGTACTTCTAACAATCAATTTTTCAGTATAAAAATATTTCCAAACATCAAAGCCGTTTAGAAGTAGTAGAGAAATATTAGCCAAAAATTGCATTTTGTTAAATATTTTTTAAGGCAAAAGTCATACGAAAAAATTGCTCAATACAAAAAGTTGTACATGAATCTATGGCAAACATATATTTTTTTCAGATCTTTTAACCAAGCCGTTAATGAGGAGTAGGTTTTTTAAAGTGACCGTGTTACGGGACTAAGCGCCTTAACTGGAAAAGTATAGCTTGATGTGTAGCCGTGCGTACTACCGGGATAAAAAGTATCCTTTGCCTAAGCCAGGTTATAGTCTATCTATGTGCCCTCAATTAAGCCGTTTTAGCTTGAAAACGTAACAAACAAACACACAAGCAACCTCACTTTCGCATTTATAATATTAGTTAGGATAAGAATAGTAAAGATTATATTAGTAGGATTTTTTTTTTATGTTAGATAGAATATTCCTAACATCGCAAAATGTCACATACTTCAACGTAGTCAGTTATGACATCATGTCTCAACAGAATTATAAAACTCGAAGATAGACAGGAAACGTTGAAAAATCTTTTAATAAAGATGCTGGTTATGAATATTATATCATATTTAGTAATATTGCGTCCAAGTCTAGAATATCAATGAAAATTCCTAACGGCTTATTCACACAAGGACGATTCATGTTTTTTGGCAAATCGTCTTTTTTAACGATAACGCCCAAAACACACACAGAGCGGGTACGGGGCGGGAGCGGGTCGGGTCGTTTTCATCGCGCGGTTCATCGTGTTCACACAGAGCGCGGGCGCGGGGCGGCAGCGGGTCGGGCGCGGTTGTACTTTGACAAGCGGCAGCGGTTGCAGTGTGAAAATGTCGGGTGATTCTGACACGGACGAAGAATTATTATTTTTACTTATTTTAAAAAGAAGAACGCGAAAATGGAAAGTTTGTAGGTTCATGACATTAATAAAAAAAGACATCAATATGGAGAATATCATCGATACGTGTATTGCAACGAATGTAACGACGCTTCACCCGCATTGCTATTCTGTAACCATCTAACCTTGAAAACTTAGGTGAAGTGAGCGTGGAGTGAGTCATTCTCATCGATACCTACTGATGCTAAGGCAAGTGACAGTTCACTCTGATAGCTCACTTTGTTTTCACGGAGATATTTTTACAGAATAGCACAACCGCTCCCGACCCGCGCTGTTGTGTCAGCGCCCGCGTTCTGTGTGTTGACATCCATATAATTCCTTGAATTACAATTTATGACACCCGCCGTACTCCCGCGCCCGACCCGCTCCCGCCCCGCGCTGTTGTGTCGGCGGCCGCTCTGTGTGTGTTTTGGGCTTAAGTTTTTTTTTATGACGGCGTCATTTCACACGCATCAATAATCGCATACAATTAATAAAGTTATCACGCGGGCGAAGCCGCTGGCGGAAGCTAGTCAATAATAAAATCGGTTACTTACTTCCGTTCCCATAAGGTAAATATTTACTCACGTTATTTACTATCCAATCGTATCCAC
The DNA here is from genome assembly GCA_947363905.1 of Lithophane semibrunnea. NCBI lineage: Eukaryota > Metazoa > Arthropoda > Insecta > Lepidoptera > Noctuidae > Lithophane > Lithophane semibrunnea. The sequence continues at coordinate 4,727,098 of OX376187.1, forward strand.
GTTATTTACTTTGTCGATTTTTCCTATGAAAACATTAGAGGCCCCCTCTGTCTCTAGAGGGGCTATTCATTTCATATTCCTGACATAATTTCCTTCCATAACTTTCTTATTTACCATTAAGGTACCATTCCGTAGCCGACCGCAGACAGCAGACAGCAGCAGCAGGTGACGTGTCGCCGCGACACTAGGTACTGCATGGTTTCTATGTATTTCTGTGAAATACCTTCCGTAGCTAGCGACATGTCGGTTTCATATAGAACAAACATACAAACCGCCTGCGGGTCGGCTCCGGAATTGTACCTTTAATATTAATAACGTCAATGCAAAGTGAACTTTAATTGAAACCTCATCAAGTCGTCTTCAAAGCGGTATTGAAACAGTCTGTTCAGCTAAGTTTATTGGCTTCTTTTAGCTCCTACGCTAAACACAAATTAATTTGCTGTAAAATCTTCTGTAATATTTTTGCCGATAGGATCAAAGACTTGATTCTCACTGTTTGAATTTTAGGTCGATGTCCTTACTTTCCTAATTATATTGGTGAATGAGGTCAGTTTCAGTATAATTGTACTGTCTGAAAAAAAATGCTTTGGGAAATATTTCGATGGAGTGAAGATCTTTGGATACATTTTCAGCGCCAGAAGTGTAAGTTTCTGTAAAAACTTTAACGAGTATATTGTAATTTGGAACCTCGAAATACTTATATAGATTGAGTTTTTTTTTACACTGAAATCCAGCTTGCTATCACGCTGACAAACTGACAATAGTGACAATATCGTTATAATTAAGTATGTATACTCCCGTTCAGCGAAACCAAGCGCTTTATTAGGTATAGATAAACAAAGCTATAACTTCAGTTTGACTCCAGTACGATTGAAGAGAGCCTGAATTCAATTGGACTATTCACGTTTCAAGGCACAGTAAAGCTGACTCAATTTGTCAATTGCTAGGACGGTAATTCAGCGTTCAACATGTTGATAAGTTCACGAAAACTTCGTGCTCGCAACGAATTGAGTTTGAAATCGAATCGTCAGTCGCTTGGTTTCCTTATGCCTATTCTGTCGTCGAGTGGCGCAGGTCCCGTGTTTTAAAGAAATTCTAATTTACCTAAATTTTTGACAAGTTTTGACATGGATTTACGCTGCGCATCTCAGCTCATCGCAACTGTGACTTGAAGTTCAAAGTTTTTTTTTAAATACGGGTATTTGCCTTCAGAGCTTCGGTTAGGCTGTCAAAAACTGTATGTCTAGTAATGATCAATCAACTTAGTCAATTGCTATTATAGGCCTCTCTCGGTTCCGCGTAAAGCTCAACAATAATGTATAATTCAAAATGTCTCTTTTCCAGGTAATGGCCTAGTCCGTGTGTCTCACGGAGCGGCTCACGACGTGTGGTACCCGGCGCCCTGGACGGTGGTGTCCCCACACCCTCGCCCCACCCTCACTCGCAATGGCCATGTGCATGTTCATCATACTGGCGTGTACCTCGTCTATGTGCAGGTAAAATATCTTAATAAATTAGGTACACTATTAGATACATATACAGGTTGTAAGGGTAAACACCGTTGTCACTCAAACCATGGGTAGTTGACTTAATTATAAAAATAAATGACCAAAAACAACAAATAAAACCTTATTTTCATTAAAAGATTTTTTAAAGTTTATATCGGACACCGTGCTCGCTAGCGAAACAGCTGGCTGACTGAGTGAGGGGTCCGGTCAGGTCAAGTTAGCACGCGCCCTTGTTAAGACGCAAGTTCGTTGCCATAGCGCATAGGGTGAAAGGGTGAAATACTCTTGTGGTAAAATAGTGATAAAAAAAAGAAGTTGTAATTTTACATTGATTTTACGTTCTATAAATGACACCAAACCACTGGTTGCAAGGATACCGGTGTTTACCCTAACACCCTGTACACAGACCACGGAGACGCCTCGGCATCGGCAGCCACTCTGTGGAAATTGGTAAACAAAATAATGATGACCAAGCAAAGCTTTATAAACAGCAGTTCATGCTGGACCAATCTTCATCCAGTCTCATCCAACTATTACCGGGTACGTTGCGAAGATTGAAATTCAACCTAATTCTGAAGTCATCCATGAGTTTGGCAACTAATTAGCATTTATCTTGGGTAAAATTATGGAGAATTCTTAGTTTTCTCTACTTACAGTGAATTTTGCGTTAGATTGGGAGTCTAGACTTTCTGAAATGAGTAAACAATAAATAGTCTCTAACTTGATAAAATGGCCTTACGAATTCCTTAGAACTTGTTATCATAACAAAATAAACTTGTTAAGCCAATAAACAAATCCAGAGTCGCCAGATTTACAAGAGTTAAGTTTGGCTTTTGAATTATTATTTGCGCTGGTGTAACTTTCTGCCTTGAGGCAATTAAGAGGGCTCTTAAATAATACTGAGAAAGCCATTAAACCATTTATAAATTGGCCTATGTTCTATTTTTTTTTAGCAAAAAACCTGTCCTTGATTTACTGAAAATCGAATTAAGGTTCGTGTGCCTCCTCATCTATACATAATATTATAAATTAATTAAATTCACTTTTATTGTTTGCCTGCATGCGTTGTTCTTCTAAACAACGCAACAGGTTTTGATGAGAATGTATCCCGGAAGATTTATGTGTATACATTACTATTAAAGTTACATATAACTGAGAAATCTCGAGTCCATGTCAAATCCAAAAACAGTGTCCAAAAGCAGGAGCGGGTCGCTAGTCGTTTTTAAGTTACGAAAATATATACCAACAAAAGAGTTCTACGAATTTAAAACTTTCTTTAGCCGACGAAAAGAGGAGGGGTTTTCAAGTCGTCACCTATGTACATATTGGTTTTTTTAAGACATTTTAATATTATTTTGTTGTTCCACAGATCTACTATCTGGACAGCCACGACATAATCTCCTGGGTTCTTCACCGCACGAATGCCGAAATCGAGGGTCGGGAGACTCTCCTACAGTGTGCTCAGTCTACCCACTCCACAGAACAAATCGACAAGCCCAACTCTTGCTTCTCAGCAGCCGCCCTGTTCCTGAAGGCTGGTGACAGACTAGCAGTCAGGAACACAGGGGGTGACAGACACTCCTTGATGCAGCCAGAGAAGAGCTTCATTGGTCTCATCAAGCTGGCTGATGCAGAGGATCCTGTTCAGGAGATGTAGACTCTGTACCTCCTTGTTCCGTTAGTCTTTAGTTACTTTGTCTGAAGGTTCTTTAAAGTTAATGGAAAAGTGGTTAAAGAATTTGGTGTATCAGAACATTTTTTAGTACAGAGGCCCTAGACAAAGTGACATTCTATCAAGGAAAAGGCAAAAATGTATAGGACTGAGCTATCGAAAAGCTTATGTCAATTCTGTTAAAAGTCGTTGTAGAAATACGAAACGCTTTCGAAGCGATTGTCACTTGTCTAGGCCCTCAGGAGTGGTTAATTATCGAGTACATTTAAAGGAAAGTAGGAAGTAGTCTCAAGAAAATTGTCATTACAGTGAACTTTCCTCAAATTTTCAGGTTATATCAGACTTAGCACGTACAAAGTTCGAATTCTAATAAGTTACTTTATAACTTGGAAAATTTTCTTCTAACTTGATGTTAGTATAGATTTTTGTCTGAATATATTTGTAATAGAACTTTACAAATGTATTGGAAAGTGATAATATTGTTATAATAGTCAAGAAAGTGCCATTGTTATGGGTTTACGAAGCGGTAATTATAGGAACAAATTAATTAGTTTATTAGTATTGGCTTCATGTTGGCGTAATCGCTGAAACATATACTTCATGGAAACGACCTCGCTGAATTTACATTTTTTGTATTTTTTGTCCTGGCAACATTTTGCATAGGTTGCCAGCCATTTAATTTTGGCAAAAGAAACGGCAATGCAAACTTTTGGTACATTTTGTTAGTTTTAAAATTAATAATTTTGTGTTTTTTTATTGTTTTGAAATATATGTTTACGTGTATTTTAGTAATATATCGAGGAATCAATCGAAAGATCTGTTATACCATTGATATTATAAGTAACTACTAACGTTAAAACTTAAAATAATTTATTGTACGTAAATATGTAGGTATTCTTATTTAATACATAAAGAAGTTAAAATGCAACGATGCATTTTTGATATTCATGTTTTGTAAGTGAAAAAATTAAATTGTATGAAAAATAATAATTCGTTTTTTTATGAGCTAGCTTATTCTTACGTAATTGGGTTTGGGTCAAGTGAAACTTATTTTCAAGTAAAAATATTTATTTAGTTATACAACACAGTTTGTGTGTTGTGTAACTAAATAAATATTTTTTACATCACGCTTGTGATGCAACCCTGCGGGGACTCCGCAGGGTTGCATCTCTGCAACGTAATGCATGTATCCATAGAAATATAAAAAACAGGGTGTACCTAATATAGTTTGACCTGGACCGCTGTACTGCGCCTTAATTACGAATGCGCGGGTCTGCGTTGACAAAGGAGCGGTGGGACGCCGTGAGCGTTGACGAATGAGCGGCCTGCACTGCCCCCCATCACGTCGCGCACATACCTAAGGTGCGGTACAGCGGTTTCGATCAAACTATAATACACTAAGTAGGTACAATATTTATGTCCCCTGCACCTTACAATTGTGGTAAAATTATGAATCACCACGCTTGTAAGACTAAGCCGATAACAAGTACCTACTTTATCAATTGCTTCATTATACCACTTATCAGCCCCCTTAGCCAAAGCCCCCAATATTAGGAATATCGATTGTCCGTTAATACCTACTGCCAAAACACGTGTAAAAGAAACCCGCTGTATTAAAACCAGGTGATATCAAAAGGAATTTAAATCCTGGGGTTTGCGACATAATTTTCATCAGAACATCATAATAAAATTCTTCAAATTATTTAGTTGTGAAACAAAATATTAAATGTGCAGCCCTCTCCATAATATGACAGTTCGGCCAGACAAAGGAACAGTGAGAAAACTGTGGAGGAGACCTACCCAGATATAGGACTGCTATTTAACTAAGATGTACTTAAAAAAAAACAGAACTTCAGAACTGTTTGTTAGTTTAGTAAATAAGTATGAGAAACTTAAAAAGTTTACCGCGAAACAGACACAATCACCATGGCCCATATGTGGGACATAAACATGATGGGACTGTGAACGGGATAAGTGCTGCGAGTCGACCCCCGAGAATACAAAACAAATGACGAATTCCCTGGACTTTTACCATTTCACTTTGACCGACCAAACGGAGATGACCTATCTACATATGGTACGCAGAATAGGATCAAATTCGATATCCACTGTATCTCCAATTTATAACTTTTATGAAATAAGATACTTTCCCGAAATACTCAGAATAAAAGGGTTTCCATTGTCAAAAGGAATTTCTTGGAGAAAATAATGTCGATGGCAGCACAGGTTATCATCCAACTTGTTTCAGAGACGTTTGACAGGAAATAATATGGTATCCTGGGAAATATAGTTTATACCGGTAGACCTCAGGATGGTATGTGAGTCCCGAAGGATCGAAGAAGGTAATAATCTAATTTGTTATTTGAGGTGGATGGAAGAAGGTTCGATAACAAAATGAATACCAAATAGCCTTTTTTGGTCACCAGCATAAGTTTAAGGAAAATTTTTCACATAGAGGAACCAAAACCTTAGGCTGAAAACCAGCACTGCGTTTCGCACATGAGTCGCAGCATTATGCTGAGCGATGGACTTTTCGTAATGTAATTTTGGCTTTAGGTCGAAGTTCGATGCCCGACAACCACCCTAAACATACAGTCTGGGGACACAAACGCCACATAAGCCACACTGGTACGGACTATGGGACAGCAAATAAACGTTCGGATAACGTCAATAACACTATACCTCGGTCTACGTGTTTTATATCGTAAAGTAATAAACTCTTCTGTTTTATTAGAGGGAAGAAACATTGTCGGAGATGTGCTCATTGTTTTAACGACGTTTACTTGTATTTCCAGGAACCCAGGTACCTACGTGAAATAAACCGGATGGTACTAAGAGTTTCTTTTTACTACCAGCCTGTTTTTCCTTAGGTTTGCTGAGCAGGAAATAACAAGCGTTTTAATAGAGTCTACGTCCCGTCCTCGTCTCACGTCTCTTCTGTGTGGCCCGCGCCAAAAACCTTTTCGAAGAAACAACCTAATATAAGGTTTATCCTACATTACAGTGCCTCAATCTAATTCGCTAGGATTGAACAAATCTCTTCATTAATATATTATGTAGGTAAATTCGGAGACATGACATCGCAATCTCTCTTAGGCTTATCACTTATCACCCAATAGGGTTAGGTATACCTTCCTACAACATAGGTACCTACCTAAAAAGCATCTGCTTGGACTGTGGAGGTCGGTTACCTCAAGATATTTTTAACCGACTTCTTCAAAAAGGAGGAGGTTCTCAATTCGTCTGTACGTTTTTTTTTTTGTGTGTATGTTACCCTATTACTACGTCAATTATGAATCGATTTTGATGATTCTTTTTTTGTTTGGTAGGTCATGCTTCAGAGGTGGTCCCATATAAATTTTATTAATTTTGCTTGCGTAGTTTTTGAGTTAGCTTCAATAGTTACGTATTTTTCCCACTTTGCGTTTGTTGATGACATGTTAATTGACTCCGTCACATAGCAGATAACGGTATACGTTTTGGGGTGGTTACCACAACTAAAAAGTGAAAAATAAAAACTTTTTACAAAAAAAAAAAAACAACCGACTTCCAAAAAAAACATTAACTGCCAATGCCAGAAAACGAAAATTGAAAAGCAAAGACACCGAATTCCGAGATTAAAGTTATTTTTCACTTTTTTAGTGTTTTTTTTGGAAGTCGGTTGTTTTTTTTTTTGTAAAAAGTTTTTATCCTTCACCATTTTTAGAGCAGGGTGATGAAGTAAATTTTTCTCTTAGCTAAGTGCGAGCCAGCTTGGGTTCAGACCAATTACTTAAGTCCTAAGACCTAGCACGCACTGCGAAAATTCATTCGCGCGATATTTATCCGCGTGGTTTATACTCAGTGCACAGTCACAAACACTAATATGTTTACACTTAGCAACTTTTAAAAGTGATTTTCTCCTACTGTATTGATTGTAATTTTATGTCATTACGAACATAGTATTTTGGAACCCCGGTTATTCTGATAAAGGTCTCATCTCAAAGTGTAATCGTTATTCGACGAGAAAAACGCTATTGAATTTTGCTGATTGTATACATTTTTTTGCTCGTGACTCTACGGCTTTACAACGAGCGCGAATTTTATATCGCGCGAAAATTTATAGCAATGCGGGCTCGGCCTAAGTCCCCTCTTCTACTTATAGGTAATATTCTATACTCAAGTCACCCCCTCTCCACACTAATCCCTACACTCAAGTCTAGTCAATAAACCAGTTACATATCCCCGATCAATACTAAAACGATTAGTCTCATACATAAGTACCTATTGTTTCATTACTCATTCAATTACCCTCTATTAACTTCTATAGCTAGCATGGGAATTCTAGCAGCTGTCAGTTTCTTTGTTACTAGCTTTAGCACGCTGCTTCGTCCGCGTGGAGGTTGGAAATTATCCCACGGAAACGTGATACCGGGATAAAACTTCATCGAAATCTGTTCAGCTGTTTAGGCGTAAGAAGGTAATAGACAGATAGATAGAGTTAATTATGAGTACGTATAACATTATAGTATGGATGAGATTATTGTGGTATTTGCTGTAACATAAACATTACCTCAACATTGAATTCATTAAACTAAATAGAAATGAATGTCTATAGGTATTAGGAATAGGGAATAAAGTTCACTCATCCTCTATAGAAAAGGGAGGATCCTCCAACCAGACGGGTGCTGATGGTGGGCGACGATTGACTTGTAGCGAACCCGAACACGACTTGTTGCCTTGCCGCGCGCCGAGCTCCGGACGCAGAGAACTCGTTTCTCGTCATCCTGTGGATGTCTCGTTGAGAAGTGAAACACGTGTCGATTTCTTACAGAGTTTTTGAATAACTCTTTAGGAATAGTTAATCGGAATAGGTTACTAAATATATCTACGTCTATTGTATTCTAAAACACATGTAAAAATTCAAAACATTAAGTAAAACCTGGCAACTTCAGCCGACCATCTTATTACTTCAAATTTTAACACTTTCCTTTACATAAATTCAGTCTTGGATCGGAAATGTCAATGAGGAAAGTTTTCCTAGCATTCCTTCCTTAATGATTCAATTATTCGTCTAACACTGATCAATGAAGGCTATAGTCTTGAATCGTTATTCGATCGTTGTGGTGTTCCTGTAATGTCAACCGCTGAAGGGTATCAGGGTCACCCCCGACTCGCGCCGACAATTTCATTAGATTGAGACGCGCCGCCATTCCTGAGACAGGAATCTTATGTACAACCGCATACAACGCTGTTATGGCTAGCTTTTAAATTAAATGTCTTTTGATGTGTTGTTCGTTTAGATATTTTTACCCGACTGCCCCAGAAGAAGGGTAATGTTTTTCGAGAGTAGGTATGTATGTTCATTTTTTTGCCACGCTCTGTAGCCTAAACGGCTTGATGGATTTTAGCATATGAGTTGTCGTTAGATTTGTCTTAATTGTGAGAGTGGCTATAAAATATTTATTTTGCATCTGCAAATAAAAAAAAGAGGGGGGAAAGCTTTAAAAAAATTACAACAATATTGGTATCAAATAAAAGCTAGTAACGAGTCAATTCCAAATACAGGGTGTGGCGTAAATAATGGATAAACCTGAAACTGTCGATTGGCTAGATTATCATCTATCATTTATCCCACTTATATCGCCATATGCCCATGGATGGCCAAATTATTGATATTTTTGATATCTTAGAAAAAAAATTCAAGAACTTATAACTCGGGAACTGCTGGACTGATTTTGATGACCTTTGATTTGTTGGATTTGTCTCCGCCCAGAATAGCAGAATAACTATTAAAACATCGGAAAAATTCACGAAAAAACAAAATATGAAGAAAATACAATATGGGGCATATGGCGATATAAGTGGAGTAAATGATAGATGATAATCTGGCCAATCGACAGTTTCAGGGTTATTCATTATTTACGACACACCCGAATATATCAATATTAATAAACCTTTATTTGAAAAAACAAAAATTCTATAGCTAATACAGCTTGTGTTTCTTTTCAGTTATGTCATTATATGTTTTTGCAGACGGTTTTTTGTTCTTTTTAATAAATGTTCAATAATAATAATCATCATCTTGGTCGATAGATGTTGCTAGTGGAACATAAGCCTCCCCCAAGCATTGCCACAACGCCCGGCATGCGCATTAGATTCCCGCGACCTTCGCCAGGTCAATGATAACAGACCAACGTAAACATTATTAAATTATAAAACAATAACTTAATTAAGAATACTCGTACATAGAACGAAAGCTTATAAAAAACACGAACCATAACACTTTTATTACTCAATTCAGTTCATGATGAACGTGAAGCATGAAAGTCGTGATATGATTCCATTATTATAGTGATCACTAGCTCTTTCCGTGGCTTCACCCGCGTGAATGTCGGAAAGTATCCCACGGGGTGAAAAGTAAGTACCCCTATGTCTAAATCTAGGTTATAAACTATCTGTGTGCCAAATTACATCCAAATCCGTTCAGCCGTTTTTGCGCCAATCCGGATCATACATACAGACAAACGGACGAAAAATCTAAAAACTATATTTTCAGCATCGGACTTGTTTCCCACACCTCGTAGCAATTACTTTTTTTATATTCAATATACAGTTTTGACTTCTTTACTATTTTATTATAATGTATACAATAGCTAGTATCATACATTTTTTATTTTTTTTAGGGTGGGAAATCGTCCAATAACTTCTCCCGCTCTGGGCGGAGCGGAAGGGCGTGTCAGACTTTTACTGACTAATATCCACCCGCCGTGTTCCTTCAGTTGCCTGTTGCCAAGGTCCCGGTATCCCTTACGGACTTTCCCGCAAGCTAGTATAATACCTAATATAATATATGAAAACTGAAACAACACACTAATAGGTAGATAGATAGCGATAGTTTCACTTTCAAAGAAATAATGTAAAGACCCTTCAAATGTCTATGTTCTCTCATAAACATGGCACATTTCGAGGCCCGTACCATTGTCAAACATAACATTCATATTTGTCTTTAATATACCTACTGTAACCTAACCTACGTAAAAGTATGGGTCACAATCATATACCTACCTACATATTTGCACACTTCGCTTCAGGCAGTGTTTTCACATCGTCCGCCATTTACACTATGTTTCAGTTCGAACAAAAAGTCTGGTACTGCCGCCTTGCTACAGTTGTTTCCTTACATAAATAACTATTGTTTTCGCCTAAAGTTCAAGCTTCAAATAACTTAAATTAAGATGAAACAATAAATTCTCGCTTTACCAAAACTTCTTGTTTTTGATGTTTCTTAGTTACCTACTATTATACTTACTTGCTTAATTTTATTTTGGGTTTTTCCATCTGGAATTTCTCTGTAGCAGCCCGGAGTTTGGATTTGTGCCCGATTTATGGCAATAGTCTCGCCCCATAGTACATGGGAATTAAACATAACTGGAGAAATGTGGGTGTACTATAGGTATTAGGTAGACCTCTGACTAACCCTTCGGGAAATACTTTAGGCGAGATGATAGGAATGTTGTTATCATTTCTTTGTTCTTGAATTTTGTTGTCGTCTGTACAATATTGTACAATACTTAACAAGATGATGGTATTGATTCCCGAGTTTTGTGTATCTCATTATTATAGCATAAAGTTTGTAAGAGGAATTCGGAGGGTCGTATAGAATATTTCAGGACATTAATTAGTCGCTGACATACTAACTTATACTGGCTACACATCAAGCTATACAGGGTGTTAGTGTAAACACCGTTATCCTTGAAACTAGTGGCTTGGTTTCATGTATAGAACGTAAAATCAATGGAAAAAAACAACTTTTTTTTTTAATGAAAATCTCCTTTTTTTCACAAGAATATTTCACCCTATACGCAAGGGCAACGAACTTGCGTCTCAACATGGCGGGCGGCGGTTGGCGGGGGCGGGCGGGGCGCGCGGGACGTTACATGGCCGCGCGGCCCTTCTTCAGTCAGCTGTTTCGTAGCTCTCTCGAGCGCGTATCCATGAGTATCGGAACAGTGACGGATATTTACTTTTTAAAATCTTATAATGAAAATAAGGTTTATTTTTTGTTGATACTGGGTCATTTATTTTTATATTTAAGTCAACTACCCATGGTTTGAGTGACAACGGTGTTTCTGTTTACCCTTGCGTACTGTATATTTTTCCAGTTTATACTGATCTCGCATAGTATAAGGTTTCCGTACAATGCGAGGTCAGCTTATACTGGAAATTATGAATGAGCTTGATATGTAGCCGTGTGTACCCTGCTTGTACCTACCCTACCCTACCTGCTTATACCTCCTAGTACCTATTTCACTGCAGGGCTATTAGTCGGCAATGTTTGTCACAGCCGTATGTATATGGTTTAAAAAAATTAACTCTACTTACAAACTCTAACTATGGGAGCTTTAAGATTTAGCATAAGCAAAGAATGAAACCTCGCATCAAAAGAATCGCAACAAGAAAATCTTCTTTGAAGCAGGAAATAGCAAAAGTGACAATACAAGCATAGACGAGTCAAACCACACGTCTTCGATGTGTCTTCGACAATGGCCGGTCGACTTTTCTACCTTGACATAAAAGCGAGCTGAAATCTCACAACAATAGTGGGGTGTATAGGGAAGCTGGGATTGGTTCGCTCGATGCCTAGTTCAATAAGGCTGGCGATAAGGGCTGTCTGTCAGTCAGTCATGATAGCACTTTATTTGCGACTAGCTTTTGAACGCGGTTATGAAGTTTGAAATGTGAATCAGAAATTGGTAATTGTTCGATTTTTTTTATAGCTAGGGGTTTAAAAAAATAAAAACTTGAAGTCTCGGATTTAGGTTTGAAGATAAACAACGAAAATAAGGTTTAAGAATATTCATATCTATGTATGTTATTTACTATCACCTATACATATAGGTGATAGTAAATTGTGCTCGTCGCAATTTAAACCAAAATGCGGTCTTTTACAAAAATCCTTAGATTTTCGGAAAGATTTGTTTTTTTTCCAATTATCCTGCTACATATAGGTATACACGGCTACATATCAAGCTACACATTTCTAGTATAAGCTGACCTCTCATTGTACGGAAATCCTATACAATCTGGAAATGCACAGGTTGATATGTAGCCGTACTGTCAGTGTGTAAAAATTCCACTTCATGAATCAAGTGAATATCTTCTATTGTTTTCAGTCCACTCGTGCCGAGGGGCCCCCACGCGAATGCCGATGGTAATCAGTTCCTGACTCAGTGATGTGATTACATCAGCGTTTTGTACCTTTAGAGTTCCCTTTCTTTGGTAATTAGAAATATGTAAGAAGGGCGTGGGCTTGGGACCTAGGAATCAGCCTTCTTTAGAATCTATAAATAAAATAAAGAAAAAGGATTAATGAGGAGACTTAATAATAACTGTGATGTCTCCTTAAAAAGATACGCATATCTCATGCGATATTTTTAGATAAATATTGTCCCTGTTTTTAATAAGTTCTCTAAAATCAACAGAACATTGTAAGTACAAGGTTTATTCGGCTAAAACAGATTTACTTTAGACTTATAAAAAAATATTTATTAAAGTTTTTATTTTTCAGTTTTTAGTTGTAGTACCTACACACAAATTCGAATACCACCTGATAACAGTGAGCGGAACTTAAAACATCATCCATATAGGCTAAGTGGGAAAAATAAGTATTATTAAAGCTAACTCAAAACTACGCAATCAAAGTTAATAACATTTATATAGGACCACCACTGAAGCATGATCTACCAAACAAAAAAGAATTATCAAAATTAATTCATAATAGAGGGAGTAATCGAGTAAAAAACATTTTTTTAATACAGTTGAATTTAGTACCTCTTATATTCGGTTAAAAATGGATGACATATCACCTTTCAAAACGTCAACTGCACACTGGCGCGTGACGCTGCATGCAGCGTTGCGATAAAGCTCTGCGGTCATCAATTTGCGTCCTATCATAGCGACTACGTAGTTACGGGCTTACTTCATTGTCGAGGCAAACCGACGTGACACCGTTCAGCTTTGGTAGCGTGTTGGGACCATTATAGCTTGTATAACGATAGCTTAACGTCACGTCGAAATTCGAAAGGTATCGAGTGTGTGAATCCGCGATGATTATCTAATTTACCTACTTCAATAACATTATATATGTACTCTCTTTCTGGGGCAGTCGGGTAAAAATAATTACTTGAGGGTCGCTTTTGAATTTTGTCTACTTGAGTGAATTTCGTATTGAACTTTACTGAAAGATTTGACACGCTGCAGGTAGGACCAACTTTTTTAAGGCTTTTAACGTAACTTGGGAGACATCACCATAATTCTCTTCCCGAAGATACAAAATTTATTTGGGGTCAGCGCAATCAATACCAATACCAATACTTACCTAAATATCATTAGGTATAGGTATGCATGTGGGTTGCAGCTGAAAATCAGCGTCAGCGTCTTTGTGTTGCCATCTGACATTATGCTGAGCTGAGGCCCTTTTGGCATCTAATAATTGTTTTCTGTTTTTATAGTTTAAGGTGTATTTTTCTGCTGCAATGTCAATAAAAGCATTTTTCTTTATTTATTTCTTTCTTTCTTTCTATACCTGATCAAAACTGCTAGACTTCGCAAAACATTGTCTATTTGCAAGATTTCTCATGACGCATTAGCTGCGGCTTTGATCCTATCACAGCACGAAACATGCCAGTCTCACAACACACGAGCTTAGGGTGAGAGTAATTATGAAAAATTCATACGTAACCGTTGCTACAGACTGATGACGCAAATGCTAACTAATGAGAATTATACCTACTTTAACTACTTATTATATTTCAGCTATTCTACAAATAAATACCTATGAAACGAAAACTCAACTACGACAAAAAATGCGAACTAAAAAGGTATAAACAAGACATCACAGACAGACAAGTTAAAAAACCGGAGGCGTATGTAAGGGCATAAATAGATAGAACCGATTGACTCTGGATTTTTAATCTGTCTCCCGCGGAAAACCTAAAAAAAAAATCAGCTGTTTCATACAAAAATGCAATATGTATGATACAGATGAATTTGTTCTTTCTTATTCGTAGTTGTTTCGATACTGAAAGTCGTTTATAATCAAGAGTACCATCACGTCCAGTGAATTAAAAATCACCGTGTTTAAGTTTTAAAGCCGCCAATGGACCTCTTACTTGGCTTCACATGCCGTCGAGAAATATCTCTCAGGCATGCCGTTTCCTCACGATTCATTCATTCATTCAACAAACATTATTGCACAACCAAACCAGTAATAAACCGTCGACAATATTTTACTCCTCTGTCGAGAAGGGGTTATTTCCGTTACGTAAATTCAGCTTAAAGGGTTTTCCGGAATGAATCATGTAAGGTTTACCTGTCGCCGTGTCCGTAACCCGTGAGGTTTAGCTAAATCCCTGTTGGTAGGGGAGCCCCTGGAGCCCAAGGAGCCCCTTGAGACCCCTGACACGTTTCACAACGTCCAAAGTTCCAACTACACAAATCAAAGAGAAGGTTAAGTAAGTTCACTGATCGATATAATATTTATTTTCATTCATTTCAGTAGATAGGTACAGCAGTGATAGTCTAGTGGTGTGACCGTCGGACTGCCAAGTCATGGGTCTCGAGTTTGAACCAAAGACACGCACCCCTGACTTTTCGGATTCATATATGCGTATTGTATAATTATCACTTGGTTCAAAAACGTTGATGGAAAACATGAGGAAACCGGCATGCCTAAGAGATACTTCTCGGCGCAATTAAAGCCAAGTCAGAGGCTCATGGGCGGCATAAAAATTCTGATACCAGGTTATACTCACTACCACACGAAAAGTAGGTAGGTACAGTCAGCGCGATTGCAATTAAATGAAAGAAAATTTAAAACTCATATTAAAAGTACACTTTGTAAACAAGCTTATTACAAATTAGGGGATTATATCCAAGATAAGAATGCGTGGAAATATGCTGGTCTTGCTCCATAGGACAAATTCGAGTCTGGACAAAATCAAACTGGTTGCTAATATAGTATATCATAGTTTTTTTACATTTTATGATTATTAAACTCACACACTGTCCTATTAGTATTACTTGTAAGTTTGTAGGAATATTGTGATATCGTATACTTTTACAATGTTTGTAAATATGTGAGCACCATGTATCTATCACATACTTACTTAATTTATTTATTTGTCATTGCTACACTTTTTTTTTTTTTTTTTTACCTATTGTGGTACAGTAATTGTATTCTCGGTGCATCGTCTTCACATATAATTGATGTATACCAAATATTGTAAAACATTTTTTTTTTTTTAAAGAGTAACGGTGGTGTTTCTTGCCCATTCTTCTCCATACGAAAACTACCTTTTGGAAGGGGCAACTAGAATCAGTTCTATTTCCTTGTATTTGACGTTCAAAAGTGCCTTTAATGTGCCTAATTGAAATAAATTATTTGACTTTGACTTTGATCAAAAATATATACTGCACACAAATTCAAAAGCGATTTTCTGGTGAAATAACGATTGTAACTATGAGAAAGAAAAGACGTTCGGAACACCATTGGATTTCTATCAATAGTTTGGAAAAAAATATGTAGTTTATGTGAAAAAAGTATGGGTAGGCAGTTTGCTCAACTAGGAAAATGTAGTACAGCCATAGAAAACAGTCGACATTTTCTCCTCACACGGGTGCTTGGGTCCTAATAAAACATTTAATTAGAACATTACTGTCTAAGAGGGCTGTTAGAAACAATATTAGAAGTTTTACTGCACTTTCAAGTAAAGGCCATTGGATACGGCTTCCTTGGTACTCCATTAAAGTCGGCTTTGAAGCCTCAAATATGACCCATGAAATGACACTATTGAGTTTGCTATACACTCGTGCCGAGATTAAAAAGAGATGGGTCCATCTATGGAATATTTTGCACTTATACCACCAATGACAAGTAAATAAATTACTCCAAAAGTAAAAGCTACCTATATAAATTACACTGAATTAAACCGTAAGTCATAGTTTCCGTTTATTTTACTTTTGACTCGACTTCGGATGTTAACTAGAAGGTAGAAAGATCATACATAATAAAATCCTCTTCCAAAATTACCTAAGCAGCCTAAATGACCTTCCGTTACGCCACATTGCCCAAATTATCTATACGGTCTGCCCCAAAACCGTTCCCAAATAAACTAAGGTCCTTAGGGAATTAAAGAATCTACCCTTATTTCACAGACATGATTATGGTAATAATTATCACTTGGTTCAAAAACGTTGATGGAAAACATTATGAGGAAACCGGCATGCCTGAGAGATACTTCTTGGCGAATATTCCTTAAACCAAAATTACCTAAAATACTAATTAAGATTCGCGAATACCGACGAGTTTATTAATGGTGTTGCCAAATTAACTTGTACGGAATTAAGTAATTTATTTAGTGAAGCTCAATTTAATCTTGCAAATATTGCCGAAATGCTCTAAGAATTGAATATGTTTGAGAATGCAAATAAGTAGCGTACTTAGTGCTACATAGTAAATAAAGAGATGAGTGTAGATATAGAGAATAGGTTTATCTAGGTGTGGAGACAGATAAAAAAGAAATTTGTAAAATCGGATGAAAATATGAATGAATAAATAGGAGGTATTGGTTAAACCTAAGGCAGAGTCTTCCCAGCTAAAGCACTAGGAAGTGGTGAAGGGCGGGCGTTTTGGGGGACTGTCTTATGTAATTTTGACGTTCGAAAACTGCTGATTCTCAGCCTAG
This sequence comes from Lithophane semibrunnea, assembly GCA_947363905.1. Classification (NCBI taxonomy): domain Eukaryota; kingdom Metazoa; phylum Arthropoda; class Insecta; order Lepidoptera; family Noctuidae; genus Lithophane; species Lithophane semibrunnea. The sequence goes on from OX376187.1 coordinate 4,744,005, forward strand.
TTTGAATAAATGACTTTTGATTTTGAGTACAGTAGCAGGCTTGTTTAATGCAAATGAAAATAATAAACTAGGGTAAGCAACTCGGACAATTGTGGTACTTACTTACATAGATATACATAGATACCATAATATTTGCTACATGATGGTACGAATACAGGAACGAATTTATTTTTTTCCAAAAAACCTTTGACCCAGAAAGGTTGGCCAGTAAACATAAGTAGGTAGGTACATAATTTTCTATTATTTCAAGTCAACATTAGTCTAACAAACATGTAATAAATTGTTTCATTAACGCGCTCCTATTAGGCGCAATAACACAAAAATATTAAAAGCTCTGTCATCATGTCAGACAGTCAACCTCGTTTCATATAATTGAAAAGAATATTGCTTTTGCGGTGAGCACGTTATTAAAAATCTCTCGACATGCCACAATGATTGAAAATAATGATTTATTGTTTGAGTAATATTTGGTCCTTAGATCCGGATTGTAAAAACCAAACATTGTTATTTTATGACACCTCAAATATTTATATTTTAACATTTTACTTTTGTAACAATTTTATTGAACACTCTACTATGTATAATGGTTGTGTCTCGTTTTGTGAAGCTCAAATAATTCCTATTTTGGAATCCCAAAAATATTAAAAGCCAAGTAACTACGAGCAATTTTTATGTAGCGCTCGGGGACCGCTGCCGCGGCACCGCTCGCTCTGCTCGGTCGGCTCGCGCGTGTTAGGCCACAGTTCTAACTTAACCTAATCCGTTTGGTCGGGGTACCCTATCTTATCTACTACAAACAACTGTGAGAAAGGCCAGAAAGTTAAAAAGAGGCTCATTTATTAACCAAAGTGTTCATCATTATAAAACTTAAAGCCTTTAGAGGTTCATTAATTAAAAAAGCGTACATCATTAGTAGAAAGTTCAAAAAGATTTCCCTTATTTTATTATTTTTTAGAGAAGAAAATCAATATCCTATCAGCCAAATTAAGTTTAGATAAACAACACAGGCACCATTTTGGTATATATTTTTGAGATGGACTACTATCATAAACAGCTGTTAGATAGTTGGATGAAGGCCAAGGACAAAGGGGTGTACTTTTCGCTCTCTACTCGTTGTCTAATTTACAGCCCACAGGACCTGTTCATCTATACTGCTAAGCTTTTGTATGTCACCCATAGGGCAGTGGCGAAGGGTGATTTCTCGGGGGTGGGAACCCGGAGCAAAAAAAATGAACAAAAAAAAAAATAAAAAAAAATATATATATATATACTGACGAATTGAGAACCTCCTCTTTTTTGAAAAACCCCGTTAATAATACTTGTTATGATGTCACTTCGGACCTTATGGCCGCGAAAAGCTACTTCTTGTTTGTTTACCTAACAAAAGAACGGTGTCATTAGACCGTTTAATTAAATTCCTATTTCGATCTACTTTTCTCAAATTTATTTATAAACTCACATTCAAAAAGCCCGCTTTCACAAACCACGCACGCTCAAACATTTTACTAAGCTCCTACGCTCTAGCGCAACGCCATCTAACGAAAATATCAGAAATGCAATGCATTTTGGCAGTACAAGAACGAGATATCTCCATTAAAAAAATTCACAAAATAATTAAACAGAGGGCGCGTTTAACGAGAAATTAGGGAGTGGCATTTTACAATTAAGAGTTTTTGCTCACGGCCACTAGAGGGAATTGGCCGCGCGGGTGTAGAGCTTCGAACGAATTAGCGAAAAATCGTCAGATTATGAATAAAAACCCCTTTATTACATGAACTACTAGAATCTGAGAAAAGTAAACAAGGGAAACAATACATTTTATTTTATTTACAACTGCCAGTCAGCCATTCATATTTATCGTAAAGGGAAACATTAGAATGTTTGGTAGGACTTTACTTTAACATCCATCGATTTAAGGGGTGGAATTGGGGGCGAGGGAGGGGGGGGGTGTACAACCCCCCCTGTGAAGGAAAAGTTGCGGAGCCCCCCCCTTTTTGAGATATGATTTTTTTAATATTCTAACCTAACTTTCGAATTTTCTTGTATTGACATCGATTTAAAGGTCGGAAGAGGTAAGAGGTGACTAATAAAATGAAAGGAGAAGTAGCAGCACCCCTCCCCCAGCCCCCACCCCCTCCCTTGAATACGATTTAAAGGATTTTCAAGACTTAAATAAAAATAACAACCTAAACTTACCATGTCGGATTCACCCCAAAAGGAGTTTCAAGGGAAGCACTGTACTTTATGGCGTAGTCGACGGAGCCCCGCTTCGGGGGGCTCCTACTTCTGGGTGGTTTATAAAAAAAATAACCACGAAGAGGATGCCATCCTCTTCTAACCTAACCTGTCCGAGTCGGGGTGCCCCAAGTCCCGAGCTCGCTTCGCTCGCTCTTGCATCATAAGTTCTTATTGCCTTTTTAATAAGTCGAGATGTGTCGGGACTTGGGGCACCCCGACTCGGACAGGTTAGGTTCGATGCAGATGGCGGGGTCTAGTGAGCGAGCGAAGCGAGCGAACCGGGCCGAGCCGGGGTGCCCCAAGTCCAACTACAAAGAACAGCCTTCTAACCTAACTCACCATATCAGATCCAGCCTAGAAGGTTATAGGATAATATATTTATATTATTCCCAATCATACAATTTTGAAGAAGTCTTAGGTAACAACTGAAGCCTGGGCGCCTGCGCCTGAGTGGCTATGTGAAGTGACAATACTGACAATGACAACACAAAATGGTTTCGTTTTACGTTTGGTTTCACATATCGCCAATAGTCGGTAAATTATTATAAGTGTTAATTTAATAACACTAATCTAAATCAGTGAAATAAATATCATATATTGAAATATGCATCAAAAGTATCTAAATCACTAAATATACGTATTTATTTCATAATTAATATGAAGTAAAACATTTTAGTGCGTTGACCTTCCTTAAAACGAAACGTTCAAAGCCAGACAAAATGTCAAATGTCAAATTATTGCTCTAATTTCTACGATTTTGTTTTATTTTTTTCTCGTAAACCATTTATCTCCGCAACTTAAAACTTTACGTGGAGGCTTCTAATAATATGGTCTATCTGTAAAAAAAATATGGACTCCCAACTCGATGGATGTTAAAGTAAAGCTTAGCCGAATGTTTGAAAAAACCATCACGTCGTTTGTAATTTATACTTACATCTGAGCAAGCACGGCCTAACGTAATTATGTGTTTCTTATTTTCAAAACTTAACCTTGGAAAGCATGTTTCCTCACAAAGAAAATAATCCTAAACAACAATTTATAGGCTACCACTAAGCTACCAGACGGCCCGCACGCGGGGCAAAAGACATTGTAGTTAATTATAAAGTCCTTGACGAATTATTGCCGCCATCCTAATCCTACTAATCGTACTAATAACTTTTCAAATCTATTAAGAAATGTCAACTTATTAACTATCTACTTACCCCAAATACATAATTACAACGTACACTTTCACTAAAGTCAAAACACTTTAATCACTGTTTTATACCAACAAACTAATACTACTACTACGATTCTCGTACTGATAAACTAATGATTTCAATGAATAATACCAACAAAATGTAAATTAACTGCAAGTGTAAACAAAATAAAATGATGAATAATGCGATTACGTCAAACACAACCATGCAATCACACAATGTCTAGCGTCTAATAGTGTCCTCGTGTCCTGTCTCCTGTCCGAACTCCGAGCCGAACGCATTACGAAAATCAACGAAAACTACCGAACCGATATCTCTCCATCTCGTTCACGCGCAAGCAATTTTCGATCACTGTTTGTAGGTACCACATAACTCGCTGTCGGCCGGGTTACTGGAGCCGTATGAAACCGGGGTGTCACGTGACCGAAGTGACGTCATGACGCCTTGATTTTTGAATCAACGACAAGCCGCCCGCACCGCCGAGTTATTTTAGAGAAAATTTTTTTGCGGTCGGGAGATAACAATGACAAAACATTGAATGTGGGCGTTTTGTATAGTTTTAGTTTTATGGTGTATTAAATACCTCTATTGTGATTATTGAACAGGCATTTTAAACACTACTGACTGTGTTAGTTTTCAATGAGGATAGAGTGGTTTTGTTCCGAAGTTCAGAAGGGAAGCCGATAGGAATCGGCTTCTATGCAAGCCTCGTCCCTGCCATAGGGTTCGATAGTCAGAAGCTTCATCATAGAATGCACCATAAGCACGGCAAGTAAAATTTTCTCGTTTTAATTCAAACGTTTGTCTACACTTAATATTATAAACGGGAAAGATTTGTATTTTTGTCTGTATGTTTGTCATGAATAAACTCAAAAACTACTGCGCCGATTTCAAAAATTATTTCACCATTAGAAAGCTACATTCACCCTGAGTAACATAGGCTATCATTTATAAAGATTACACGCGGGCGAAGCCGCTGGCGGCAGCTAGTTTTAAAAAAATTGCACGCTATTGTATTATAACGAAATGTGTCTTGGACTAAAAATATCTTTAACATCCTGTACTACCACATTTTATGCAAATAAAAGATATTATGCACCCTATGGCAGGGACGAGGCTTGCATAGAAGCCGATTCCTATCGGCTTCCCTTCTGAACTTCGGAACAAAACCACTCTATCCTCATTGAAAACTAACACAGTCAGTAGTGTTTAAAATGCCTGTTCAATAATCACAATAGAGGTATTTAATACACCATAAAACTAAAACTATACAAAACGCCCACATTCAATGTTTTGTCATTGTTATCTCACGACCGCAAAAAAATTTTCTCTAAAATAACTCGGCGGTGCGGGCGGCTTGTCGTTGATTCAAAAATCAAGGCGTCATGACGTCACTTCGGTCACGTGACACCCCGGTTTCATACGGCTCCAGTAACCCGGCCGACAGCGAGTTATGTGGTACCTACAAACAGTGATCGAAAATTGCTTGCGCGTGAACGAGATGGAGAGATATCGGTTCGGTAGTTTTCGTTGATTTTCGTAATGCGTTCGGCTCGGAGTTCGGACAGGAGACAGGACACGAGGACACTATTAGACGCTAGACATTGTGTGATTGCATGGTTGTGTTTGACGTAATCGCATTATTCATCATTTTATTTTGTTTACACTTGCAGTTAATTTACATTTTGTTGGTATTATTCATTGAAATCATTAGTTTATCAGTACGAGAATCGTAGTAGTAGTATTAGTTTGTTGGTATAAAACAGTGATTAAAGTGTTTTGACTTTAGTGAAAGTGTACGTTGTAATTATGTATTTGGGGTAAGTAGATAGTTAATAAGTTGACATTTCTTAATAGATTTGAAAAGTTATTAGTACGATTAGTAGGATTAGGATGGCGGCAATAATTCGTCAAGGACTTTATAATTAACTACAATGTCTTTTGCCCCGCGTGCGGGCCGTCTGGTAGCTTAGTGGTAGCCTATAAATTGTTGTTTAGGATTATTTTCTTTGTGAGGAAACATGCTTTCCAAGGTTAAGTTTTGAAAATAAGAAACACATAATTACGTTAGGCCGTGCTTGCTCAGATGTAAGTATAAATTACAAACGACGTGATGGTTTTTTCAAACATTCGGCTAAGCTTTACTTTAACATCCATCGAGTTGGGAGTCCATATTTTTTTTACAGATAGACCATATTATTAGAAGCCTCCACGTAAAGTTTTAAGTTGCGGAGATAAATGGTTTACGAGAAAAAAATAAAACAAAATCGTAGAAATTAGAGCAATAATTTGACATTTGACATTTTGTCTGGCTTTGAACGTTTCGTTTTAAGGAAGGTCAACGCACTAAAATGTTTTACTTCATATTAATTATGAAATAAATACGTATATTTAGTGATTTAGATACTTTTGATGCATATTTCAATATATGATATTTATTTCACTGATTTAGATTAGTGTTATTAAATTAACACTTATAATAATTTACCGACTATTGGCGATATGTGAAACCAAACGTAAAACGAAACCATTTTGTGTTGTCATTGTCAGTATTGTCACTTCACATAGCCACTCAGGCGCAGGCGCCCAGGCTTCAGTTGTTACCTAAGACTTCTTCAAAATTGTATGATTGGGAATAATATAAATATATTATCCTATAACCTTCTAGGCTGGATCTGATATGGTGAGTTAGGTTAGAAGGCTGTTCTTTGTAGTTGGACTTGGGGCACCCCGGCTCGGCCCGGTTCGCTCGCTTCGCTCGCTCACTAGACCCCGCCATCTGCATCGAACCTAACCTGTCCGAGTCGGGGTGCCCCAAGTCCCGACACATCTCGACTTATTAAAAAGGCAATAAGAACTTATGATGCAAGAGCGAGCGAAGCGAGCTCGGGACTTGGGGCACCCCGACTCGGACAGGTTAGGTTAGAAGAGGATGGCATCCTCTTCGTGGTTATTTTTTTTATAAACCACCCAGAAGTAGGAGCCCCCCGAAGCGGGGCTCCGTCGACTACGCCATAAAGTACAGTGCTTCCCTTGAAACTCCTTTTGGGGTGAATCCGACATGGTAAGTTTAGGTTGTTATTTTTATTTAAGTCTTGAAAATCCTTTAAATCGTATTCAAGGGAGGGGGTGGGGGCTGGGGGAGGGGTGCTGCTACTTCTCCTTTCATTTTATTAGTCACCTCTTACCTCTTCCGACCTTTAAATCGATGTCAATACAAGAAAATTCGAAAGTTAGGTTAGAATATTAAAAAAATCATATCTCAAAAAGGGGGGGGCTCCGCAACTTTTCCTTCACAGGGGGGGTTGTACACCCCCCCCCTCCCTCGCCCCCAATTCCACCCCTTAAATCGATGGATGTTAAAGTAAAGTCCTACCAAACATTCTAATGTTTCCCTTTACGATAAATATGAATGGCTGACTGGCAGTTGTAAATAAAATAAAATGTATTGTTTCCCTTGTTTACTTTTCTCAGATTCTAGTAGTTCATGTAATAAAGGGGTTTTTATTCATAATCTGACGATTTTTCGCTAATTCGTTCGAAGCTCTACACCCGCGCGGCCAATTCCCTCTAGTGGCCGTGAGCAAAAACTCTTAATTGTAAAATGCCACTCCCTAATTTCTCGTTAAACGCGCCCTCTGTTTAATTATTTTGTGAATTTTTTTAATGGAGATATCTCGTTCTTGTACTGCCAAAATGCATTGCATTTCTGATATTTTCGTTAGATGGCGTTGCGCTAGAGCGTAGGAGCTTAGTAAAATGTTTGAGCGTGCGTGGTTTGTGAAAGCGGGCTTTTTGAATGTGAGTTTATAAATAAATTTGAGAAAAGTAGATCGAAATAGGAATTTAATTAAACGGTCTAATGACACCGTTCTTTTGTTAGGTAAACAAACAAGAAGTAGCTTTTCGCGGCCATAAGGTCCGAAGTGACATCATAACAAGTATTATTAACGGGGTTTTTCAAAAAAGAGGAGGTTCTCAATTCGTCAGTATATATATATATATATTTTTTTTTTTTTTTTTTTGTTCATTTTTTTTGCTCCGGGTTCCCACCCCCGAGAAATCACCCTTCGCCACTGCCCTATGGGTGACATACAAAAGCTTAGCAGTATAGATGAACAGGTCCTGTGGGCTGTAAATTAGACAACGAGTAGAGAGCGAAAAGTACACCCCTTTGTCCTTGGCCTTCATCCAACTATCTAACAGCTGTTTATGATAGTAGTCCATCTCAAAAATATATACCAAAATGGTGCCTGTGTTGTTTATCTAAACTTAATTTGGCTGATAGGATATTGATTTTCTTCTCTAAAAAATAATAAAATAAGGGAAATCTTTTTGAACTTTCTACTAATGATGTACGCTTTTTTAATTAATGAACCTCTAAAGGCTTTAAGTTTTATAATGATGAACACTTTGGTTAATAAATGAGCCTCTTTTTAACTTTCTGGCCTTTCTCACAGTTGTTTGTAGTAGATAAGATAGGGTACCCCGACCAAACGGATTAGGTTAAGTTAGAACTGTGGCCTAACACGCGCGAGCCGACCGAGCAGAGCGAGCGGTGCCGCGGCAGCGGTCCCCGAGCGCTACATAAAAATTGCTCGTAGTTACTTGGCTTTTAATATTTTTGGGATTCCAAAATAGGAATTATTTGAGCTTCACAAAACGAGACACAACCATTATACATAGTAGAGTGTTCAATAAAATTGTTACAAAAGTAAAATGTTAAAATATAAATATTTGAGGTGTCATAAAATAACAATGTTTGGTTTTTACAATCCGGATCTAAGGACCAAATATTACTCAAACAATAAATCATTATTTTCAATCATTGTGGCATGTCGAGAGATTTTTAATAACGTGCTCACCGCAAAAGCAATATTCTTTTCAATTATATGAAACGAGGTTGACTGTCTGACATGATGACAGAGCTTTTAATATTTTTGTGTTATTGCGCCTAATAGGAGCGCGTTAATGAAACAATTTATTACATGTTTGTTAGACTAATGTTGACTTGAAATAATAGAAAATTATGTACCTACCTACTTATGTTTACTGGCCAACCTTTCTGGGTCAAAGGTTTTTTGGAAAAAAATAAATTCGTTCCTGTATTCGTACCATCATGTAGCAAATATTATGGTATCTATGTATATCTATGTAAGTAAGTACCACAATTGTCCGAGTTGCTTACCCTAGTTTATTATTTTCATTTGCATTAAACAAGCCTGCTACTGTACTCAAAATCAAAAGTCATTTATTCAAACTAGGCTGAGAATCAGCAGTTTTCGAACGTCAAAATTACATAAGACAGTCCCCCAAAACGCCCGCCCTTCACCACTTCCTAGTGCTTTAGCTGGGAAGACTCTGCCTTAGGTTTAACCAATACCTCCTATTTATTCATTCATATTTTCATCCGATTTTACAAATTTCTTTTTTATCTGTCTCCACACCTAGATAAACCTATTCTCTATATCTACACTCATCTCTTTATTTACTATGTAGCACTAAGTACGCTACTTATTTGCATTCTCAAACATATTCAATTCTTAGAGCATTTCGGCAATATTTGCAAGATTAAATTGAGCTTCACTAAATAAATTACTTAATTCCGTACAAGTTAATTTGGCAACACCATTAATAAACTCGTCGGTATTCGCGAATCTTAATTAGTATTTTAGGTAATTTTGGTTTAAGGAATATTCGCCAAGAAGTATCTCTCAGGCATGCCGGTTTCCTCATAATGTTTTCCATCAACGTTTTTGAACCAAGTGATAATTATTACCATAATCATGTCTGTGAAATAAGGGTAGATTCTTTAATTCCCTAAGGACCTTAGTTTATTTGGGAACGGTTTTGGGGCAGACCGTATAGATAATTTGGGCAATGTGGCGTAACGGAAGGTCATTTAGGCTGCTTAGGTAATTTTGGAAGAGGATTTTATTATGTATGATCTTTCTACCTTCTAGTTAACATCCGAAGTCGAGTCAAAAGTAAAATAAACGGAAACTATGACTTACGGTTTAATTCAGTGTAATTTATATAGGTAGCTTTTACTTTTGGAGTAATTTATTTACTTGTCATTGGTGGTATAAGTGCAAAATATTCCATAGATGGACCCATCTCTTTTTAATCTCGGCACGAGTGTATAGCAAACTCAATAGTGTCATTTCATGGGTCATATTTGAGGCTTCAAAGCCGACTTTAATGGAGTACCAAGGAAGCCGTATCCAATGGCCTTTACTTGAAAGTGCAGTAAAACTTCTAATATTGTTTCTAACAGCCCTCTTAGACAGTAATGTTCTAATTAAATGTTTTATTAGGACCCAAGCACCCGTGTGAGGAGAAAATGTCGACTGTTTTCTATGGCTGTACTACATTTTCCTAGTTGAGCAAACTGCCTACCCATACTTTTTTCACATAAACTACATATTTTTTTCCAAACTATTGATAGAAATCCAATGGTGTTCCGAACGTCTTTTCTTTCTCATAGTTACAATCGTTATTTCACCAGAAAATCGCTTTTGAATTTGTGTGCAGTATATATTTTTGATCAAAGTCAAAGTCAAATAATTTATTTCAATTAGGCACATTAAAGGCACTTTTGAACGTCAAATACAAGGAAATAGAACTGATTCTAGTTGCCCCTTCCAAAAGGTAGTTTTCGTATGGAGAAGAATGGGCAAGAAACACCACCGTTACTCTTTAAAAAAAAAAAAATTTGACTTTAATTGATGAGCCACCTTCAAACTTTTCAATTTTGCAGTTTCATACATTCACGAGATTACACGATTCAAATCACAAACTCGTAAACAAGATGACAAATAAATTACTTTTAATCGGAAATATCCATAGAGGTTGACTAATAAGTTCTTAATGATAAAAATAAATACAATGTTGCATTAAGTTTATCCAATCTATTTGATACTGACCTCCTTTGAATCATAGCTCATTAACTCAATAATTCTGAAAACTGACAGTTGAAATATCGATGTCAGAGAATTTCTCCGTACGCTAACGTTACTATCGCAACAGTAACCTAGCAACAATTGCTTATCGTTGCTAGGTTACTGTTGCTAGATCTGCAATTAGTTGACTTTGAGTAGTCACTCTGCTGTCAAGTTTGTAGTTCTGGCTCTCAGGTTAGCCAACCGGTAAAGATATGAAATATAATTTTCTTCTTCATTAGAAGAAGAAAATTATATTTCATATCTTTACCCGACATACAAAGTCATATGTCTTCGTATTAACGAAGACATATGACTTTGCATGTCGGGAACCGAATAAACCCGATTTGCATTACACGACTAAAATACGAACAGTGCCAGGTGGCTCGTCAATTAAAGTCCGTAACTGTATTTGGACTAACAGGGACAAGTTTCAGTTAATTTCAATTGCATGAAGAGGCTCGTAAGCCATGCACCTCGTATCCATATATCCTAACTAATATTATAAATGCGAAAGTGACTTTGTTTGTTTATTTGTTTGATTGTTTACGCTTTCACGCAAAACGGCTGAACGGATTTGGATAAAATTTGGCACAGGAGTAGACCATGACCTGGAATAGGACATAGGATACTTTTTATCCCGATTTTCCCACGGGATCGAGACTTACGCGGGTGAAACCGCGGGGCGCAGCTTATACACTCGAAAGTAACTCTGTCTGTATGTTACCTTTTCACGACTAAACCACTGAACGGATTTCGACAAAATTTGCCAAGGAGATAGATGGCATCCTGGGGAAGGACATAGGCTACTTTTTATCGACATACCACGCGGTCAAAACCGCGGGCGGAAGCTAGTATTAAATAAAAGCCTTATCACATTTTATTTGACGCAATCCATAAAGAAAGGTCCGTTTTGATTTTGGCAGAGGAAGTACGGCGGGTACTTTCTGTATATCAAAGGCTAATGGAATGGAAGATGGTTTATGACAGCGGTGCAGCTTTTTTTTTTTTTGGGTTTTCAATTACCTTTTCGAATTTAAATTCTTTACTCAAAGTTAAACGGAGTGTTGCGTATTATTTTATGATGTTATGTTGAATATTAAAAAAAATCAAACAACTAAAGCCAAAAATCTTGTGGTGGTTGCTGTGGTGAATGGATCTACACCTGCTATACAAAGATTTGCTAGTTGCACCACGTTGCGCCATTTCGTACTGTCTTCGTTGAAGATGGCGCACAGACGACACCTCCGATGTTTGTCTTTGAAGTATGCACTCCCGTGCCGTTTTGTAGAAATAAACAAAAGAGCTTTTCAAATTGAGTTTCTCCGACCATTTTCTATTGAATAAAACATCCAACTACACGTAGCAAGTGCAACAACTAACAAAGCGTGTCATTTAAAACTGATGGGTGTAACAAACGCCGCAATAAAACAAAGAGTAACCCGCCGATGTATAGTTCGCCGATAAAAAGGAAAAATGGTTGTGCTCGCGCCCTACGCTCGCGCCCGCCCCCGGTATCGATCGGGCGCGTTATATAACCCTTCCCCGCGCGCCCCAGCCGCGCCCCGACTAACACAAGATACCTTTCGCAGGCTATATCATTCATAAGTCAGGTTCCGCAGCCGGCGGTCCGCGCTCGTTCCCTCCCGAAGCCTCAACCCTGTCACTGCGCATCCTGTACTGCGCAAGTTGCCCAACACTGACTCTCAGTTGTTTTCTAAACCCCAGAGTGTACGAACGGTTTGCACAACTTTCAGCAGTGTTTTGTTGTGGAAAATCGCGATAAATGTTCTAAGGTAAGTGTCTAACAAATTATCAGTTTGTTTTTCAGCCATTTCTCTGGAATGATTTGTGTACACCATCATGAACGTTGAGCCCTGACGACGGGTCGTTCAGTTAGCTCGTTTCATGGGGCAGTAAAATAAGTAATTAATCAGGTCAGGCCAGAATGCGGCGCCAGGGTAATTGTTTGTTAAATCAGCTGTTATATGATTAAGCTACAATTGCTATGTATCATGGAAACGGACAATTATAATTGACATCTTGATTAATGTTGTCAACAGTCATATTGTCCCGTAGCAGGGCAGGGTTAATTTTTGGAATTAAGGTATTCTATTGCCTCATAATTATGTTTTAATCATGGTTGCGCATTTATATTAATTAATAGCGATGTTTAGCCAGCGGTTTTCCTGATGCGTCGCCTCATTCACACTTTCTGAAGCGACTACCGTTTTTCAGCGCCCGGCGCGGATGATCCAAATATTTAGAAAGATGCCAATTATCAAATATTTCGGCAACGTTTATTTGTTTCACCTAAAATATTGAACGCGGGTTTCTTCTGAAACTTAACCATTATGAAAACAATTTGTTTTTGTATTGATAAGCGGGATACCTAGATTTCAATCACGTGTTAGAATTAAAAGATTCTAGTACTTGATTGCATTGGTATTTGGACATAAATGGTTTTAATAGCGTGCAACAATCTCTTCGACTTTTAATAAAGGAACCTTATCTCTAACCCAAGCTTTTATTTATTTACTTATTTAAACTTCATGTGCGTAGTGGCACATATGTGAACTTAATGTGATTGATAAGGCACTCTCTACCTACTAGACTTTTGCATGTTCGGGATTCATTATCAGTTCAACTATGCAGCAGATGCGAAGAACACAAATATTTTCCACACTTTGAAACGGTTTTATGTTTTTTATACATAAATACACCCCTTTGCAAAAAAAACGGGCACCTTAACAGTCATTGACTTTTGTATGGTTAATATTAATATTTTTACTATGTCATTAGCATAAATGACTAGTAATTTGTTATAATCAATAAGAATATAGTTTTTTGGCTACACCCCTCTTCCAGCAGCGCTACAATTTTACTAGCTCTTATTGCTTTTTCTGCCATTACAATCAACAGAAAGATATCACTTTTAAGTCACAATAAGGCTGGATTATGCGACAAACATAAATTATTCTACTAAAAATAACGAGAAGTTAGTTTTAGTTGCCAGGATAACCTTCTAACCGCAAATCTGCAAAAATTGTTAGTAAAAGTCACAAACGGAAAACGGGATTATTACCTATTGTTTTTAAACAAAAGTTTCGAATTTGGAATTAACTTTTTTTCAAACCCAGACTCTTTATTAAGTGCCAGTAACATAGTTTGGAAAACCTCTTTACAACTAAATGATTACCAATAATGTACAAAAATCAAAACCGCCCGTTTTTTTGCAAAGGGGTGTATTTAATACCGAGGCAAGGTTGGATCTCGTATTGGTACATTATAAAGTCTATAGGATAAGTAATAATATTCTTTACCAGGCAATCTTTTATGAGTAAAATGAAAAACACAACCGTATTGTTTATAGTTTGTATTTGCATTTTAAACGAGCTGCAAGTTGTTCGACTACCATTTTGACATATTTACGTTCGTTATTTATTTAATTTGCATCGAAGCTTTACTTGCTACAGTCTTGTAGTACACTGGCATAAAAAATGTTTGCTTTTAATTTTTGTAATTGGAACTTATGTTTAAACTTTTTGGTCTTTGTGCCCGCGGATCCGAATAAGGACTTCGTTCGTTCGTATGTTTGTAGGCTTTTTAACCTTGAAGAGTTTGAAAGGCATTTCAAAGTTATTTAATTTAAGTAATCTGAGGAGACTCGTAAGCCGTCTACCAAATCAAATGGGGTAAGTTCAAAGGATTAGGACGGTCCTCGCGGCTTTGCATGCGGCCTTCTCTAATCCTTGGCTGCAGCGACTGAAACATTAGCCACAAGTTGACACTCTACCAAGTAGATTATTTCAAGGTCTACTTTGCCTCATGTTAGAGCTCCTCTCATCGGTTAGAGAGCTTACTAGCACGTGCATGATACAGAACTTTTTTTGAGACATGAGAAAAATCCTAGTTTTACGCGAAACCACCTGTAAGAGTTTTCTATTTTCCTAGACATAAGTTTCCCTTTTTTAGGGTTCCGTAGTCAACAAGGAACCCTTATAGTTTCGCCATGTCCGTCTGTCTGTCTGTCTGTCTGTCCGTCTATCTGTCCGCGGCTTAGCTCAGAGACTCTGAGTACTAGAAAGCTGTAATTTGGTATGGGTATACATATAAATCACGCCCACAAAGAGGTGGAAAAAAAAACTCAGTCAATCCCATGCTGGTGGAAAGGTCGCCCATACATTCTGTATGGGAGAACAAGTTTTTCAACTACAATGTTAAGTTTGTTCTTGGGATTAATTTATCCCAAGTACGGAACCCTTCATTGTGCGTGGTTCGATACGCACTAGGCCGGTTTTTATTTTTTCTATTGCTAACAGGAACGCTGTATTTCATCCAGAAAAAAAAATCTCTTTGTCAAGTCTCAAAGCCCAGGCCATCCTGTGTGGCTTTGAGACTTGACTAAAAGATTTTTTTTTCTTAATTAGTTCTAGGGCCCATGCCCCAGAACTAATTAACTAAACGTAACACAATTAGAAAGACAAAGTACGTCCTTCCTTTTAATTAGAGTAATGGACGCGAACATTCTACCTTTAGGTATACTTCGTCTGCTCATTCGAGACTAAAAGGAATAGAGATCCGACTGGGTGACTGTGTAAGACATAATTACATAAATTAGGCTTGTAATTATAACAAGAGGTCACTATTTGTGCGAGTCTTTTTTCGCTTTCATGTTATTTTGATTTTAGGAGCTCGTCGTGGCTAAATAATAGCAGCCGCACAGTTCGATCGAAGGTTAAGCTACGCCGGCCACGGTCATTTCGTGGGTGGGTGACCATCCGTTACATATCAAAATCCCTACGTGGCTCGGGGTCCCGTCTGTCATTCGTAGATCTTTGATAGTCGTTACGGGTAATCAGAAGCCCAAGTCATACAACCAGTCTTACCAAGCGGTATCGTGTTACCCAGTCACTTGGTTGTGGAGTTCAGATAGGCAGTCGCTCCATGTAAAATACAGGTATTCAACTGCATCCGGTTAGACTGGAAGCCGACCCCAACATGATTGGGAAAAGGCTAGGCAGATTTATTGATTTTGTTTAGATTTGTTTATTTTCCAGGCAGGTTACTTACTTGTTTTTCTTCCTTTGTTTCACTTTTACTCGTCAGTCATATTTTAAAAACTAGATGAGGTTGGCGTTTCCCATCTGACTACTCTGAGAAGAAAGGCCGAAACAAACTCAGAGGTCACAGTCTCTTTTAAACTCCAGACGTAATCTTGATCAGGTCATGTGGAAAACCATGTAGATTGGTGTCTGAAAACACAGATTGAGTGGACCTGTCCAGTAATCGTGCAGCTCAACTCAGAACATTTAAGGAGCTCAGCGATTCGACGAACAACACCAAAGAAAGGACATTTGAGTAGGCCGCATAAATTAAGTAGGTACTCAAACTGCCAGACCATAGTGCTGGACCCAATGATATTATATTAACAGATATGTTATACACTCACAAAACAACCGAAAAAAGTGTTCCGCGCAGCAGCGGCACACATACCCACGTTTCATTCATTTTACATTTCACTACAAGTAAAAACGTTACAATTGGAATGTTTTCGAGTCTTCACGATTGCACGCTTATAACATATCTGTTAATCAGCGGTAATAGACGGATGTGTAATTAATTATGTACCAGATTACTGGGAATATACAGCTAAATTTAAATCTGCATGCTTTAATTCCTGGAAAGAACATTTTCTCAAAATATCTCTGGATAAAGGCATTTGGTACAAAAGCATACAAGGTCAACCATCTCGTGTTCCCTGGTTCGAGAATTCTAAATTAGATAGAAACCATATTAAAATGATATTAAGACTCCGTTCTGGGCACTATCCATCGGCAAAATTCGCATTTCTTATGAAAAAGGCTGACTCCCCTAATTGCACAATTTGCAATCAAATCGAAGACGTACAACATTTGCTGATCCAGTCCATCTTATCTCAACCATCTTCGGAGATTATTAAAAAGTTGTGCCATTTAATTAATTTCCTCAACGAATAACTTTAATACATTAGCTAGTAAGTAATATTATTAAATAATTAATAAGTAAGCCAATTAAGGTAAAAGGGTAAGATGGGGCTGACATATCTTTGATAAAAGCCCCTAAACAAAATCCAGATTTAAAAAAAAAAAAAAAAAAACATGTCTGTTAATATAATATCATTGGCTGTACCATAATTAAAACTAACTGAGAAAAAAAAACAGTAACCCACATAGTCTTCACATTCACAATACCTAATGAAAATAATATATTACTTTACAAAGTAAATATTCATGTCAACTTCTGTTATACGGGTCCGTCAGTACTCGAACGAGTAGTACCTACCTAATGCATTTCAGTGATTTTACATAGAGGTACTAGTGATAAGATAATACTTATATGTTATGTACCTATGTTAGATAGTGCAGTTCTTAGTATTGACATCGTTTATACGAACTATAATGACCAGCTGACATTACATAACATCACGCCTGTATTCATCGAAGGGTTAGACAGAAATCTACCCATGGTACACCCACATTTCGCCGGTCATGTTTAAAGTATGGGACTCAAACATGACCGGCGAAATGTGGGTGTAAATATGACCGGCGAAATGTGGGTGTCAATATGACCGGCGAAATGTGGGTGTAAATATGACCGGCGAAATGTGGGTGTAAATATGACCGGCGAAATGTGGGTGTAAATATGACCGGGGAAATGTGGGTGTAAACATGGCCGGCTGATATAACCAATTATTAATTAAAAACAAACATGCAACTGATCATTATAAATACTTATGAGTCCTAGTTTGTTCGTTTAGGTATTATTTTAATATTGGGACACTCATTAATTTCAATTGTTCATAGAGAAAAGTAATCTTACTATTTAGACACGACAAACTAATCATTAAATTCGTAAAAAAAGGAAAACATAACCCAACACATTGTTAGTTTTAATAATAAAAACGGCAAAGAATTAAATTATTAATTGAAGCCCGTAGTCCCGTACCTATAACAAAAATATTAAAAATAACCAAAAAAAAAAAAACCTTTTTGGGACCAAACCATTATAAAGGGTTTAAAGGATTCCTAATCCCGAATTATCCGGGTCAATTGGCTGGAAAATTCTCCGAAAGTTGAAATAGAAACGACGACTAACGTAAGTTTGTAATCGGGTTTTTGTGAGACCTACATCCCTACAAAGATTGCATTAGGTACTTAGGGTACCTCTTAGATGAGAAAAGGGTTTAAGGGTATCTTCGACTCGAATGTCAGTTTATACACCCCTTTGCAAAAAAAACGGGTGGTTTTGATTTTTCTACATTATTGGTAACCATTTAGTTGTAAAGAGGTTTTAATAGCCAAACTATGTTGCTGGCACTTTAATAAAGAGTTTGGGTATGAAAAAAAGTTAATTACAAATTCGAAACTTTTGTTTAAAACAATAATAATCCCTTTTTCAGTTTGTGAGTTTTAGTAATTTTTTGCGGGTTTGCGGTTAAAAGGTTATCCTGGCAACAAATACTAACTTCTCGTTATTTTTAGTAGAATAATTTATGTTTGTCGCATAGTCCAGCCTTATATTGTGGCTTAAAACAGATATCTTTCTGTCGATTGTAATGGCAGAAAAAGTAATAAGAGCTAGTAAAATTGTAGCGCTGCTGGAAGAGGGGTGTAGCCAAAAAACTATATTCTTATTGATTATAACAAATTACTAGTCATTTATGCTAATGACAGTAAAAATATTAATATTATCCATACAAAAGGCAATGACTGTTAAGGTGCCCGTTGTTTTTGCAAAGGGATGTATTTAGGACACCTTTTCCAGCTTTTAGTCCTAGGTAACACGCGTGGGCCACTAAGGCTTTGTTGTGGTTTCACTACTGGTTCAAGGGGGCTGACTATGAAGTTTTAATGCCATCATTATTCCACTACGAAAAAAGAATGGTGCTAACGGCCTTGTATAGCTCCGTCTCTCACTAACACTGGAAAAATGGTGGTATTAATACGTCGTGGTATATGTGCATTTCTGCAAATTGCTAAACCATTCTACATTAGAACAAAACTCTATTGTTGCATGAAAATAAAAACAACGTCATTATTGCCACAACAATAAAACCAGTAAACAACTGCCAGCTCAAAATTCCGGGAAGCTCTCTGCCAAAAATCCAACCGGAAAATCATTACTGAAAGCTGAATAAATGTCCCGGTATTTACCCATAGCTTATCTTCCAGTAGGTAATCGATATTTATTTATTATAGCAACTAAACATATACTCAGCATTAAGTATCCAGTCTTTCAGTCATAATTATAGATCTCACATGTATTTAAATTATAGGAAAGGAGCCGCACTGTGAATTAGCGTATATGTTAGATATATTTAGAAACCTATTCCGCTTTACTATTCCTCAAGATTCATAAAAAAACCCTTTATGTAGAGAACGAGCTCGACTCTGCGTCCTGCGCAGTGCGTGGCAACACTAAAAATTAAGCTATATTTCAATCAACACAATCTTTCTTCCCGTTCGTCCCACCAGTGGGACGACGGCAGTGAGACGAATACACGAAATTAACACAATTCTCAACAGTTGTTTATATTTTAAATTCTGTTTTTTAATCTCGTAGATTAATTTGCCATTTCTAGTGATTGTTGTTTGTTTTTTTTTATTTGGAGTTTGACATTTGCACCTGTCAAATTAGTCTAGGAGATTAAAAAAAAGCCATTAATAACAAAAAAAAAATTGGGCCTTCGTGACAGTATTTTGTACTGCGATCATAAAGGTCCTGCGGGAATAAAACATGGAAGAGGCGGTTTTATGTTACGGCCGTAAAGTAAGATCTGGAGATAGCATTTTACTACATTACGTGAAAATGTATAAAATTCGGATTTATCAGTATTTATTTATCTTATTTACTTTCATACAAAGGGAGAACCCGAATCACATTGATGATTCATACAAATTCTATATAAAAATCCTGGAAATGGAAACTGTCCAGGATTTTTATATAATAACATTTCTATATAACGTTTCGATAGAACTTACGCCACTGAAAAAAATCTTCATTCACGTGCAAAACAGCCCTGCCCTATCCATAAATAATATTCTCCAAAAAATAAAAGATACACAAAAGAAGCGTGACCTAAAATAAAAGAAAAAGAAAAACAGTTCGTGTTCGTGAAAACCGTTTGATATTAAATACAGACACGAAGCCTAAAAAAATAAGGAAAGAAGAAAAAGCGGAAAGAAAGAAGTAATAAACAATTTCCTTTTCATGTTTTAGTTCATTATTTTTAGAGTTTCTCCGGTGTAAAGAAGCTTTGTTTAATAAGGACACGAAAAATCTGTTATTCCATTTGTAAGGCTTATTCATATTTAATTTCAGGCTTTCAACTCCTGAATTAAGAAAATATTGACTCTGAAAATTCTTTTCTAATTTATATCTCACTTTTAAAATGCTTTATACGGTTCCGTACCTCAAAAGAAAAAAACGGAACCCTTATAGGATCACTCGTGTGTCTGTCTGTCTGTCCGTCTGTCAGAACCAATTTGTAATGTTAAGTTTGTTCTTGTTTGTTCATCCCTACTATATTGACGCTGGCAGAATAGTAGACCTCGGCTCAGATGCCAAGAAGAAAAAAATTAAATAATCCCTACTATAGAACCCTTCATTGAATTATTTATAATTGATTATATCTTCTTTAAGTATCTCACAAGTTCTACCTTTCATATCGTCAGATCACTAAAATCTTTCACTACTTTCAACATTTTCATCAATTCTTCTTTACTTAAGTACTGTAGGTTATTTATTATTTCTTTCCTGCGAAACATATTTCGTAGTCAACAATGGGTTTCCTCCCGGACGGCGCACACAATACACGTAATAACTTGGTCTCGAAAACTGCATATATGACAGCTTCGCCTTCAAGAAATTCCTGTGTCTCTTTTATCGTTCAAAAACATGTTCACTTTGTCTAAAGCAGAAATGTTTGTGAGTAATATTCAGAGAGATAACAGCGAGTCTTTAAAACAGATAGCAGCTAGTCTTTAGAACAATTTCCGTGAAGTTTTCATTATGAAAGTTACACCTGCAGGCGTAGCATGAGCACTGTTTTGTCGACGGAAGAGTAGACAAAAATGACGTTTCCTGTAGACAGTAGACAGTAAGAGACGGCAGCAAAATAGAAAGAGTCAACTGCACTTTTTACGAAATTCACTCTTTTACATAATTCGACTCAGAATTCTTTGTTTTATCATAGGATTTATCGGTTGTCAGTGTGATTTTAACAGTAAGGATAGAAAACTTTCTTCCGAAATATTCTACATATAAAAAGACCTAGACAAAGATCATTAGAAATGAAAGACAGATTGTAGAAAGATTTCTACGGTGGATGTCAAAAATGAAGAAACGAACTGTCACTTTGTATAGAAAAAGCTATGTCTATTCTTCGTAGAGATAGAAAGCGCCATGCTACACCTGCAGGGTCGCGTCCTACTGTCGGGTTGCACGTGTCTGCGGGAGCCTTTATTCAAGTATGTGAATTATGTGAGAGTGCCTCGCTGGTGTAGCGGTCGCAAGCGCTGCTGTTGAGCATGAGGACCTGGGTTCGATTCCCAGGTCGGGCAAAGTGTTAATGGGTTTTTGAATTAGAGTTACAGCGTAAAGGTATCTTCTGGGTAAGCTCGTGCCATAATTGACCTCATCCATCGCTTTCCGTTAACCCATTCCGCAATAAAAAAACAAAACTGTATAAGATATATATATATCTAAGATCCTATAACTTATTATCTTTTTTTTAGGTTTTCTGTTTTAAAAGATAAAATTAATTGGATCTACTATCATTCTGTAAAATGGGCTGAACAACCCTAGTATGTGCAAATATTCCCTTTGTTGAAAAGATACCCAATTATTAACGTTGTATGTACTATGTAGTTAATCATTGTCCTACGTAGCAACATGATTGATGATACTTTGAGACGTGACTCACATTATTTATAATGAAAGTGAGTGTTCTAGCACCTCACTTTGTCAAGTGTCTGGGCTTCAAATTCAGCCTATTTATTCTGTAAACATCTCACCGAGAAAACTTAGGTGAAGTGAGCTGTCAATGTTAAATATGACAGTTCACTTCAAGCTTACATCACCTACATTTTCACGGTGAGATTTTTACAGAACAGACCGGCTGGTTAGTTTCAGTAGATATATTATTTCAGGAAGTTTAGAAGTACGTACTTTGTGACCTCTTAAAAAGACAGCATTTTAAGAATTTCAAGATAAACTTAAAAGTCACAGGATGTTGCTTCAACTTCTGATATTGGAACCTCATTATGACCATAAACGCTTGACGCTTCAAATAATTAAGCCGATATCAGACATAAGCGTCTGATATCGGCTCGAGTGAATAGTTCATTTTTATTTCATTCCACGCCACGTTCAAACAACACCGACAAAATTATTAAGTAATAAACGTCCATCTGCCCCTTTCATTTCATTTTTCGATCATTCAGTAGACGAGTGAAAGTTGCCGAGTGCCGAAATCCAGCATCGTTGAATCGATTCGCTAATGAATTCATATTTCATTTTTGAGTCGTTTTGTATTCAAAAGTTTAACTTTGAGTGAATTAAAGCCGAATGAGAGGCGAAACGAACAAAGAATGAAGCGTCTGATATCGACTTGTTTGTTTTGTTGCCATGAGAAAAGAAAGACGATTAATCTTTAAATATCACGAATATTAAGTAATCTATATTGAAGATTAGGCATTAAGTTGTTATTTTTCATTTTAATCCTGAAAACTTAAACTTTATAATATAGAAGATATACGTATTTCTACTTGAGTTTTAAACGTAAACATCATAGATAGAATATTATTATGTACACCTGAAATTGCAGATATAAATGTAGAAATGTTACATAAGGTGACACAATGGACGGATTATTGCTTGCTAAAAGCGATTTTTTACAGACAGCCTTCGAGACCATTTACCATATACAATAAATAAAACATATACTCACGTAATACATATAAATATAATAATAATCATGAAATAATAAACATGAAACAAGTGCTTTAAACTGAAGCAAAGAATGACATATAAAACCATTTTCCCGACGATATTCCATTCATATTATGCTTAAAGGCTCATTACATCTTCAGTGAGTTCTGGGAAGTCATTAAATTGTGTTATCAATTTCCTTGCAGCCTCAAAGAATAAAATATTTGAATCTTTTTTACGACTTAAGGCTCTTACATACTGGGGCGATTCGTCGTGTGCCGCATTGTTCGCCGTGAATTTTTCTCAGAAATTGTTTTGTTAAAATTCGCGTCGCGCGGCGAATCGTGCCAGTATGTAAGAGCCTTTAGGCAATAATGTTACAAATGTTTTTTTTGTCAATAGAGAAATGAAAGAAAACCAATGGTTAGGGTCTTTACACACTGGCGATTTGCGAGCATGTTTCAAGCGAGGCGATTTTTCAACTCGCTCGCTGCGTGTTCGTAGCGGGTTAGCGTTAAGCAGACGTGCACCTGTAGGACACCCACATATCGCCAGTACCCATGTAATAGGGACGAGCATATTTCCATCAACCGGGTACAAATCCAGACTCCGGGCTGCTACTGACAAATTCCTGATGGAAAAACCCAATAACACTTGCCCGACCTGGGATTCGAACCCAGGACCTCCACCAGCTCTGCAACTACTAGACAAAGAAGGCAGTGTAGTCAATGACACATTACTTAATAGCTACCCAAATACAAGCAACAAACTACTTTGTGACTACAAAATTGCCTAAAGTCAATGACGTCATGAATAGAACCTTATGAGTTTGACAGTAAAACGCAATACATCACGTCCGCATGAAATATTCATGACCCTTCGCTTCATATCTCCTCGTCGAGGACTTAGGTATAGGCTGGCCTTAATAAAGGACATTCCTCACGTTCCTCGGAGTAGAATAACTGGCTAGGATAGGACGTCAGATGAATTTAATTTTCATAATAGATGTGTCTTGGAATAATTAGTTTCTACTAAGTATAACAAGCTTGCTTGTACCTATGACTTGTAGCTGACATGAAAGGACTTATTCATCAATTTTAAAGATGCGGCATCTTACTGAGTTGGCAGTGGACAGGGCACATTGCTCTATAGACGAAGGGACCGAAAGGTTCTGGAGTGGTGACCGCGTACCGGACGACGTAGCGTTGGAAGGTCTCCCCACAAGGTGTATATAAATGGCTGTTGGGGTGCCAGATAGCAAAGTCATGGCAGCGGACCACAAAGACGTTTCTGAGCAACTTGATCTTGTATGGATAACCTGACACCTACATAATAACTATGGTTCCAATATTGAAAATCGAATGGAATGTTCATGAAGGTCTGATAAAAGGATATCAGACCTCAATGAACATTCCATTCAATATTGGAACCATAGATATATCTTCATCTATGATTGGAACCTTATTTGAATAATACCGTCATTCGCCCACAGCTACGCGGACAGACTAGACCAGGATATTGCGGACATTAAGCATTTATGAAAGAGAGTGCGACGCATTCCGGTGTATGAGGAATTTAGATTAGACTTGAGTCTTAGGTTATGTAATATTTTTTCTCAAATATGCTTGGAAATTCGATTTTGACAACCTTCAAGATATTATTTCGAAATTGCTGTACTGGTCTAATATATGCCAGCGCCTGTCCGACAATGTTTGTATGAAAATCCACCTCTGTCGTGTTTAGCGGCCGAATTAATTGCTATGAAAACTCATATCTGTCGTGTTATTTAAAAATGGGACGAACTTTTTACTTCAACACAGACATGGCAACCAAGGTTTCAAAGATTTTATTTAAATTTCGAGTTGGTTGGAAACAAATAAACATAATGGCGCGTGAAGAATCGTCATTGATTCTGGAAATTATAATTAATTAAGAAACTTAGTTTGAATTTCCGCGCATTATTTGAAAAAAGAAAAGTAATACAGAAGCCTTGTCGCAATCAGGCATTGATGGAATCACGTGTGTGCTTTGGCTTCGTCTCGGCCCACATTTTCACGATCGTCCATCAATGCCCTTGGTGCAGGCCGCAACATTAATGTACTGTATTTGTTACAAAACGGCCTTATGATCTATAGCGTTGTATAAAGTACACTTAGGACAGTCTCCTCCATTTTTAGCCGTTTTTCTGTAACTAAAACGTTTAAACATACCTATACTTACTGCCCCGTCTCAAAAATCCACCCTGTATAATAAAGAAATCTCTATCGACTACAGAATGAAACCTTCATTATACGCATACAAGACAGTCTTGTCAAGACTAGTTTCATACATTTCAAGTTCAAGTAGGTCTTCTTTTACCAAATGCTAACTTAAATAATTTATTTTTCCAGAAACCCTATTGACAACAATGAGCCTAACATGGCTACTTTTAGCGGCGTGCGCGCTGACATGCGCGAGCGCCGACCGCGGTGGCTCATCACTACGAGGTGCGCTTGAGGCGCTGCAGCGTCGGCAGCGTGGACGAATGCACGGACCTCTCCTACCACAACCGGACTACGAATCGCTTTATGAATTCGTACCACCGCAAGGATACCCCGGTATGTACATAATTAACATCTTCACCTTTCATCATCATTTCAGGAGTACAGCGTGTAAAAAGACCCATCACCTAGCCGTTATTTACGCATTCTGTATACATCAAACTAACATTGAGCAAACAGGTGCAGTACTTTAACTCACGAAGCGACGCGATCTTTACTCGTGATAACCAATTATAAAAGCACGCTGTGAATGGGTGCGTGAAGACGAGTAGCGTCAGCACATAACGTACACATACACACACACTTCGGGCGAACCGTGTCTCGGACGGTACCGAGAACTCCTGCGCTTACACACACATTCACTGAGTGTTTGTACACTTATAAACTCGCGAGGATCTAAGAAGTCCGTATTGACAGCTATAAAAATGCTTTGTGAAGCGATGAAAAAAAAATTGGTTTCTTATAAACTGATTCTCGAGGCATATCGAATGAACATACTTAGAGAGTTTGTATGGACGACTTATCTACATTGCATAAAACTGATTCTCAATGCATAACGTACGAGAACGAAACGTCAAAACGAACTTCTAAGATTGTTGCGAGAGTAGTATTAAGGAACGCTTACTACAAAATTGTTATAATATTTTCAAATCCTTTCTTATTTCAGAACCCGATTACGCTGTTGATGTTGAAGACATTGAAGATGAACCAAATCAGAAATACATTGTGAAGTTACTAGATCACGATGAAAGGCCAACTGATGCCTACGAATACAAACTAATCAAGAAAAAGAATACCGCTAACTCAGCGTCCAAGAAAGAATCGGCTTTCCGTGAGAGGAGTCACCACTCTGACAATGACAGGCTACGAGAATTGTTCATGGATAAAAACGAAGTTGAGGAGAAGAAGGAACTTGAAGATGGACCCGATAATGATGCTGAATACGCGCTACTTCTAGGGCAACTTTGGTCAAAGTATAAATACAACAAAGAACATGCTAACAATGTCGAGACTGCCCCTCAAGGCGTTGTAAAACTTTATAAAGAGAAAATCGTTAAGAAACGATACCCAGATAATTGGGGTCCTATTGCTTTCAAAAGGAAACGAAGTTCCGACTCCGATTCTGATCGACCAATCTTGTTCGATTATGATAACAGGAAGAGTCAGATCCCAGGGCCAGTGGATCCCAATAATTACAATACTTATGATGTTTCTGATGATGATAAAGATGATGTTCGTGAAGAATACGCTATTGCTTTCCAACCACTAGATGATGATAGCTTGTCTGATATGGCGGATGAAGATCAATACACATACGATGCAGTTGAAAAGCGTTTTCCTGTCACCAAACGAAGTAGTGGCTCTTATAGCCTCAATACCCAAAAGAAAAGGTTTGCCCCGAATCAAAACCAACGTGACACAGCGAAATCATTCCGCAGCAGCGCCGGTACTGATCCAAAGCTAATAAAAGATCTTTCAAAAATATTTGGCGATTCTGAGATTGAAATTGTCAAAAACCCAGTGAAACGAAATACTGATCATGAAGAGCACGAACATGAAGTGAAGCCCCCAATGCTAACACCTGCACACAATCTCACCCATGAACACAACACTTCAGCTGTGCACGACGATGATAGCCACGAACATCACGGTCATAACATTCATCATCCAGGCATTTCTGGAAAAGAAGAACAACACGCACATGAGCATGCCCATGACAGCCATTCACATGATCATGACCATACACACGACCATAAACATGACCATGCGCAGGATCACAGCCAAAGCGATAAAAACAAGCCAATTATCGTCCGGAAGAAGTCTATTGATTGGTCAGATTACTTTGGAATTGACAAACGCAACAACAAACCGGTTTCATTTGTAAACGACTTATCACAAGATAGACTAAGGAAACAATACTTCGACACCTTTAACAAGGAAGTGATTTATCCCTTAAATTCATTCCGCAAACACAGCAATGTTAAAAGAAACTACGTTGAAACGAAACAGCCCAACGAAGAAACTGAAATACAAATAGACAGAGCACATCTTGCGGTTCAGAATGAAGACAAGAGGAGTTCCGCTACTGACAACGATTCTAAACTAGATAATATTGACAAAAAACTAAGAAACATGGAAGGACTGATTGTAGACGAAGCACTTCATTATTCGAACGTAGGAGAAGAGCTTGATTCCAAAGAGGAGCAGGAAATGAAGGAAAAACTATTGTCACGCTTAGCGGCCGCTTATAGCTTGGAAAAAATGAGAAAGGCTTTGAAGGAATTTAAACAAAGTTTGCAAATACAAAAGACGAAACCGAACGCGCAACCGGGTCCCATTCCCACTGATGAGTCTAAAGCCAAACGTGTAGCCGTAAAGAAGGAGAAAGTAGAAGTTATGAACAATGACATTCCAGGATTCGAAAAGGGAGATGAAAGGAACAATGACTTCGAAGATGAGCAAGGAGCTGGTCACTACTTAAATGGAAAAACTGAGGAGCAATACTCTGAAGGTTACATGGGTGGCAGCGGTAGACATCGCATTCCCGTAATGGCTTCAGGTAATGATTACAAAATAAAAGAATCGTCGACCATCTTTGAGAAAGTAAATATTTACATCATTGCATTTTATAGTAGGTGCGTCAGGCGCCTGCCCGGTTCTCGCGAAGATTGTGCAGCGCTGCCGAGGAGTAGACTTGCTGGCTGGCGACCGCGGACAACTGTTCCTACCGCTTTGTAGCTTGCATCAGATCTGCTATCTTTGCGTAAGAAGTTCCTTTCATTCATCGGGTACTATTCATCAGAAGATTTTTTCTTGAGATCTAATATTTATCTTTTCTTATAGGGAGAGGCCCCACCAACGACCTGCGACCTGGTATTCCTTTCTGAAGCTGATACGACTTGCGAAGGAGATATGAGTTGTCAACGGGCTGCTCGCTCTGCGCTCATGGCCCTGCGAGAACTTCACGACAATCTGGCTGACGAGCTCGATGGCGAATGTGAGGCCAGCCCCTGTCTGCCTGCCACTCTCAAGCTCAACCTGGGCTGGCAGCGAGCCTTCCAGCGATAGACTATCAACACACACATGCGAAAATTACTCAAGGCGAGAATCACTTCAGCCACGTCACATTTAATGGACTAAGGCTTTCCTACATGTCTCTCGGCGAGCTGTACTCGTGACCGATGGTATTAATCTCCTTTCTTTTAAATCGTCACCTAAAGGTATATCATTTCACCATTAGTATTAACTAGTTAAAACTTTGTTATTGTATTCGTACGAGTCTAACCAGCCATAGACCCGTAGGGATATAGCGTTAAGGTTCACACAAAGTTGATCTCAATAGTTACGTCAGCTAGCTGATAATTATGCGATAATTCTACGCTTTCATTGTTAAATGTAATTTGAAATTATTATTATTATATTATATTGAACGTTGTATGGACTTTTGCTAAATATGTTTTTGCGATTGTATTTAAAGTGTAGACTCATATAATAATGTGAATTCGGGGCAGGATTAGATGTGAGGTTTTCGGAAAATCGATGTGTTTATGAATGTAGTGAGAAGGTAACTTTATTGTTGTTAAGTATTTACTTACGTATAATTGTACCAATTTAAGTGTGTCCACATAAGTATTGAAACTAATCAAAATACTAAATGTATAATAAATGTAATTCCAAAATATGAGACTATTATAAATGGAAGTATATTCCAATGTATTGAGAAAATGAGAAATATCATACAGGTACATGTTACATAAATGTGTACCTTTATTTAAATCTATATTTTCTATTCGTTTAATTAAAATAATATTTAGGAATAAAGAATTGAAAAAGTGAGTCAGAACAGTATTGCTTTGTCAGATCGCCCCCACAGTCAAACCATCAGGCCTGAGATTGAGAGCGCATTTGCATTAGTCGCGGCACTTTAGACTATACTAGGACAATAAATCGTTTCGTTTACACGCGTGACGTCGGCTCCGGTCTGACGTCACCAAGTGTCTTTAAGAGAGTGGATATTGCACTCGGCCTCTAAGTCTTCCGATCAAAATTTAGCTTCAAATGTGTCCTTTGTACCGAATCTGACCGCGTCGTCGTTTACAACTCCATAAGCGAAATTTACAATGTTTTATCTCGACATTTACAATAAATGTTAGTTGGAGTGATGAAAATTAGATAGAATATATGAATGTAATTTATTAAAAATACTGTACGGTATGTACCGGTCATTTTAACGACTTGAATGTTATCACTTTATTCAAGTAATTATTACTAACACCCGAATATAAATGGTTTTCAATAAAAATTGTTTCAATCACATCTTAAGATTTCTGAACCCTGTATTTAAATAGTTCCTCGAGAAATAACTGAAAGAATAGCGTAGAAAGTAAGATAGGAAAGGAATATGCAAGACGGATAGGTGGTAGGGCGAGCCGCGCAATCGCGGTAAGACCCCTTATGAGGGAGGGGCTTTTTTATTTTTTTTTTGCAATCTTTTCGAAATTGTCAAATAACTTCTTCCGCTCCGCCCAGAGCGGCATGGCGCCTTTAATTTCCGGCTGACACAACACAGGTACTCTCCGGACATGGATGCTTCAGAAAGTGCCTTTGCCGTAGAGGCTGGGAGGCGACGACGCCCGGTTGCCACTATTGCGATGACTGTCTCGACGACACGGCGAGGCACTCTAGAGTATGCTGACTTCCAGCATGCTGGCCAAACATACTTGAACAACACCGTGTAGCTTTAGTAAGTAAGAGTGTGACGAACCCATCATTCTCATGAATGTCATCCACCTGGGGCGGGCGCAGTATACCCAGGCGATATGCACACAAAACAACAACAAATTAAGACAGATTACGCCAATTTACGATGATGATTATTAATGAGTTAATAAAAAAAAACATTCAATTACCTACGTCACAAATATCGAATATAACGCTGTTTCTAAGGAAAATACACACAAACACACACATGTTCGTACACACATGATGTTGATGTAATTAATGTGCCAATCGCAGTACCTACACAACACATCGATGTCTACTAGATAATAATGCTGAGATATCTTTTATTGATAACTCGATAACGACGAGTAAAAACTGCCGATAACACAGTTCGACCACGCATTGACAACAAATAACATCTACCTATAAAAAGTGAATCGAATGTGAAAAAGTGAGCGAAATAGAATTTATTTCCAAAATGGGTGATAGTGGGGGTACAGAACTAAGAACAGAAGTTCGAGGGATTGATAACCGTGGCGCAACAGAAGGTATTAACGTTAATTATGGTGTAAATCATCAAATAGATAACGAGTCTATAGATTATAAGTTCGTACACAAAATGCTTGTTGAAACAAAAGACTGGTAAATTAAGTGTAGCTAATTAAGATCGCTACGTCATCGATCAAGGAAATTCCATTAACGTTGAAGTATTGGTTGTTGGTTCACGTAAAGTGTGAATGAGTTTTCCAAGCAAAAGGCAAAATAGAGATATCCTAGATAGACTATGGGCTGTATTTTTATTTCCTGTAGGTTTATAAAGCTGACGCTTCACGCGAGTGTACCTATATGAAAGATGTAGAATGCTGAAATCCAACATCGTTGGATCGGTTGACTCATCAATTTTTTCACTTTTAATTCATTTTGTGTTCGATTTCACTATGAATAAAAGAAGAGTGAAATACCAAAATGAACAGAAAGTGAAGCATCTGATATCATTATATCAAGCATATATGACTGGCTGACGCTGAGCTGGCTTATAGCCAATAGTCTGAATAGGTATAGGGATATATAGGGTTTCAAACTTAATAAAGCGTTACTTTTATTTCATCCTTGAACTTGAATTGGTAGACTCCGTTTGATTCGATGATAATATTCTTCCACAGACGATGGGACACCCGTAAGACCAGATTTAGTTATTAGTGTGCAACCTACAATTGGTGAGTTAGAAAAGCATTTTCTAAAGATTCATAAACAAACTGATAAAAAAGCTAATAAAATGATTAACTCAGATGAAGCTACTGCATCTCTACTAAATGATTTTATCGAATGGAGAGACGCGACTATTAAAATTTAATTCTGGGAGCGTATTCACCGATATTATCATACCTCACAAAACACAATAAGTACAGGTTAAATTAAATTTAAAAAATTAAAAACCCCCGACAAAAACAAAGCATCTAAATAAACGATTTTTTTTATTGCTAATACACTCTCGATCAAGTCACACAAACAAAACCAAAAAAAAACAAAATCGGTTCAGCCGTTTGTAAACTAAGATGGCGCAGACAAACACAGAGTTATACAAGTTAAACTTATAACACCCCTCTTTTTCCGTCGGGGGTTAAAAATAAAAGAAGATGACGTTTGAATACCAGTTACAAATACCTACTTACACAACTTGACAAAAGTTTTGAACAAAGCCTAATTGAAGACGTGCATGAGCAGAAGTAGCATTGTAATCATAACATCTTGGTACCGACCAAGATGATGATTACAATGCTTTATTATAATTTACAAAATTTGAAATCATATTATTCTTTATTAGGGACCGATCGTGCCCAATTACCCGTGTCCACACTGGACTGGCGCTCTAATAATCGAGGCCAGTTCATTCCAGTTCATGGGCTGGACTTCCTCATCGGAGTCTCCAGCCTACTGATCCAGCAAACCGTGGAGCTGACTGATCGTAAGTATTAATTATAAAATTTCCAGCATTTTACCTACTAGAAATGAATAGTAGAATGAAACGAAGGTAGATAATACAGAAAATATTTAGCACTATTTTTCAACTTTACGAGAAATGAAAGTTATGAATGGGATTCACCAAAAGAAAAACACAAAGATTTCTTTGTTCACACTATACAGGGTGTTAGGGTAAACACCGTTATCCTTGCAACCAGTGGTTTGGTATCATTTATAGTACGTAAAATCAATGGAAAATTACAACTTTTTTTTTCTTTTTTTTTAATCTTTATTTTACCACAAGAGACGCAAGTTCGTTGTCCTATGCGCTAGGGCAACGAACTTGCGTCTCAACACGGGCGGGGGGTACGGGATGTGACCTGACCGGCCGCGAGCGCGACCCCTCCCTCAGTCAGTCAGCTGTTTCGCTAGAGATCACGGTGTCGGATAGAAACTTTTTAAAATCTTTTAATGAAAATGACGTTTTTTGTTTTGTTGTGTTCGGTCATTTATTTTTGTATTTAAGTCAACTACCCTAACTAACTAGGTTTGAATGACAAGACTGTTTACCCTTACAGCCTGTATAGTAAAAAAATCAAAATACTTATTTTAAGTATTTCACAGAAGCTTAGTGCACGGTCACCTGCTCTTTTAAAAATAATTGGCTTTAACAATGTTTTCAAATTACTGTGTTAATAGGTATGCGAGGGCAATTTAGGCTTCTCAATAAGTACCAGACAAATTAACAAAAAAAAAAGCGTACAATTGTAGCATTTTTTGCGTATTCATCGAATCGAGCGCAAACCACTTATATTTGCTTTCGTAGGTCTAGGTTAGGTAGTGATATTTATTCCACTTTGACGTTGAAAGAATTTCGTTAATCTTGAAGATTTAGCTCAAACAAATGACTCACAAGCACGTCATCAAACTATTGCTCATCGCAAAGGTCACCTATATTTTTATTTGCGTCATTTGCAATAAAAAGATGTATCCATCGTAAAACTACCTTTAATACATGACTTAGGAGTTTTCTGCCATACATTGCCACTCTTCTGCAATTGCAGCTATATGCAAATAAGACAATCTAACACTTGTAAATAAATGATCAGAGTAGATAAGCCTGTACCTAATAGCCGATAAAATTTATCTACATATTGCGAATAAGTTA
Organism: Lithophane semibrunnea; assembly: GCA_947363905.1. Taxonomy (NCBI): domain Eukaryota; kingdom Metazoa; phylum Arthropoda; class Insecta; order Lepidoptera; family Noctuidae; genus Lithophane; species Lithophane semibrunnea. The sequence continues at coordinate 4,776,748 of OX376187.1, forward strand.
TTCACAATGCACAATGTTATAATAAGGTGAGTCTGAAAATATCATAAATATCGGCAGTTCTAAAATGAAATAAATCCCGATATTTCAGTTACCTAATTTCAAATTTCATAACTGATGTACATAAAATCACGCCTTCTTCCCATGGGGGTAGGCTGAAACTACAGAACGCAACCAGCTGATAAACTCCAACGATATACACTGAAAAGAGAACTTCACGACTTTCTCACCACCATATGACTGCAAACTTCATGAAGTAAGCTATGTTTGCACTTGGGCGGTAAAATCAGAAAACATCTATGTCTAAAAAATTCTTCACCAACTTTCAGTGACATCTAGAATCGAGTCGGAAAACCGATACATAGTAAGGGTACCAAATGGCGAAGCGCTGTACATTGCCAGCGAGATATCAAGCTCTACCCAGCGATGCCTGTGTGGAACTGGACGAGCTTTCACTCTGCACCTCCATGATAACACCAGACAAGAAGCCATGGTGTTCACCAGAAGACTTGCGGCTGCCTCTTGCTGCTTCCCTTGCAGATTGCAGGTCAGTTTTTCTTATGGAGCGATTTGCGACGCTTTTAAAGTGCTTTCTACATTGTTCTCACATGTATAATTTCAACATGAATGATGTAACCAATTTTTTGTATTATTTTATTTTATTTTAAAGAGTGTCCGTGGAATTTCTTGCCCGTTCGTCACCATAGGTACCTACGCTTTGGAATGGGCAACTAGTTTCATATTTCTGACTGACCAACTCCTTGACAATTCAAAATTGCTTGTAACTGGTTTAATTGAAATATATGCTTTGAGTTTGAGTTTAGTTAAAAAAATGTTTAGTCCGGTCTGTTCTTCGTCATGCTCCAACCATGATGAATACATTTCACTCAAACTCAAAGCATTTATTTCAATTAAACCGTTTACAGGCACTTTTGAATTGTCAAGAAGTCGGTTTTTGTATTTACTTTGGTCCTACTATAAAGCAAAGCTATAAATCCAACTCTAGATGTAACCTAATCCTGCTCATCATGAATTCATAATCATCTTGACGAGCGGGAGAAAGAGATAGCTATCTTAAATATAGCCGTTTCTGTTTCCAGGAAATACAAGTTGTAACTCCCCCTGGTGATTACGTGGGCCGTGTGCAGCAGCAGTGCACATGGATGGTGCCCTTCTTCCTGATTCGGGATACGAATGACCAGGTGCTGTTCGTCGTGGAAGGACCTGCTGTAATGCAGAAGAGTGCGCTGCTACTCTCCGAGTTTAAGGTAGGCTTCTGAATATTAATGTTGATGTGTTAGAGTTATGTAGGCTGCAAGGCTGCCTTGTATCTTCCCATGAAATCGAGGAAGGGACTATGGGTCTATCCCATGATAGGATACTCAGATTTTTCAGGATCATTTTAAGCACTAATAACTAATGATAATAATGTAAGCAAGTCCCAGTTAGTTCTAAAATCTTTAGACCTTTTTCTAAATAACGCGCAGGGAACAGTGGAAAACGAACAGTAGGCCAATACACGTTAAAAATGCTCACATTATCTGTTTCCATTGATTTATTTCCTACTAGCTTCCGCCCGCGGCTTCGCCCGCGTGTTATGTCGATAAAAAGTAGCCTATGTCCTTTCTCAGGTTCAAGCTAAACTATCTGTGTACCAAATTTCATTTAAATCGTTTCAGTAGTTTAAGCGTGACAGCGCGACAGACAGACAGAGTTACTTTCGCATTTATAATATTAGCAAGGAAGTAAGGATTGGGATGATTATTTTTGAAAATGTAATTTCCAGATAATGACAGGCGATTCTCTTCGCGAAGTGGGTAAGATAGCCCACGGCTGGGACAGAGAGCTGAACAGCTTCACCACCACAGTGCAGGTACCTGCCCCTGCTGTGCAGCCGAAGCACAAAGCTCTGATATTGGCTGCTGCCTTCCTATTGGTAAGATTATGATTATTATAGCTTTATTTTTGGGCCTTAGAAGCCCGAGAGATCAGTGGAGCGTGGAGCCGTACTTGTGCTACATATGTATCATTGATGATGTAGTGTTGTGATGAAAGGATTATTCAGCCAGACTTTTTTACTTTTTACCGAGTCCAGGAAATGTGGAATAGAAAAGCTATAACTAAGCCTGATTTACGCGGTAAGATTTAATTGCTTGTGGCATACCATAAATTGAACCAATTATATTTATGTATATTTATAAGTATTACCGTTTGAACTGTGTTTACACGATGCAAGATTCGGGTCATTTGTTGCATCAATTTTACGCTATGCCATAGGCAAGAAACTTGCATCATGTAAGTAAATCTGGAATTCTAGGATTTTTTTTCAATTAAAAAGTGAGGTATTCCATTAAATCTGTGAAGGTAATAAATTGTACTATTCTATTGTTACAGGAATACACTTACTTCGAAAGTGGAAAATCGAGTTGTTGCCGATGTTGTTAGGAGCCAATGTAAGAATAACTGAAGAACATTACGCCTGTATTGATAGGATAGACAGAGGCATATTAGCCTCATGTGATAGAGGGCGAGCCTATGTAACAGTAATTACTGCACCTCAACCAAACTTACTATTACTTCACCCATAAAGTAAATATCAATGTTTTACTGGTGGAGTAGTAAAAGCTCCAGGGTAGCCCGTATTAAATTCAAATTTTCTTACGTTTTTTGCATTTTGCAGGTCAGTATCAGGTTGTATGTTGACTAAAATATGATTCGCGACGGTAACAAAAGGATTTACAGAATTATAAACATTAGAATCAGCAATACAACTCTCTCTTTGTAAAGTACTCTCTTTACTTTGTAAAGTATTATATTATTTTTAATTACTGTGAATGTGAAGATTATGTGGATCTTTCTTTTCTTTTTTATTATTTATTTTTTCTTAATTTTAATTAATCATAGTCTGGCAGTTTGAGTAATTTATGCGGCCTAACCAAATGTCCTTTCTTTGGTATTGTTCGTCAAATCGTTGAGCTCCTTAAATTCGGAGTTGAGCTGCACGATTACTGACAAATGCGTGCACTGACTGGACAGGTCCACTCAATCTGTGTGGTTCTTTCCTCAAAAGACCATTTCAGACACCAATCTACATGGTCTTCACATAATCTCACCAAGATTATGTCTGGACTTTAAAAGAGACTGTGACCTCTGAGTTTGTTTCGGCTTTTCTTCTCAGAGTAGTCAGTTAGGAAACGCCGACCTCATCTAGTTTTAAAAATGTGATTGACGTGTAAAAGTGTTTGTACAAACCTACTTACAGAAATAAATCATTTATCATTTATCTCTAAGTTCTTGTAGTGTATTGAATGACTATTTCATGAAATCATGACATTTGGGAGTTATTCTAACTTAAGGTTTGCATTGCTGATTCTTATATGATTATAATTCTGTGAAGCCCTATTTGTTAGGTACGGTTGCGAATCATATTTTAATCAATATACAACCTGACACTGACCTGCAAATTGCAAAAAACTAAAGAAAGTTTTAATTTTGCGGGCTACCTTATCGCATTAAGAGTACAGAACAACATTTATACCAATAGATCTATTTTATACCTAATAAATAAAATAATCTTAAGACTATATTTTACACTATATAAAAGTTTTATAATATAAATGGTTTTAATATTCATGGAGTCTAATTATTATGCATTACGCGCGTTCACAAATCTCGACTACAATACAATAAAATTAAATATCCTACAATCATACTACATTTTGGGAAATATTTTTATTTAACGCTATTAGTAACAAACATAAGAAAGAGGTTATCATAGATTTTCTCCTTTCTCTTGATCTGATAATAAACTGCTGTCCAAATTGACATAACAGCTGTCAAAATAATTACTGTAAACAATCACAACATTTCGAATAGTCTACACGAAACCGCTATTATTTTTATTAAAAAAAAGTGATCTAATGTGAAACACGAAAACTGGTATTTTCACAACTACATAGTAATATCATGATAACCTCCAAGTCTTGCAGACCGCCGAAGACCAATGCTGAAACCAAGTGGCCTCATGAGGAGTACTACCTCGGGGAGAGAGATGAGGAGAATAGAAAGAATGGGATGGGATCCCATCACTGGAGTGGCGCTGAGGTTACTGTATCCTATACTATTAAATGAGCAATATTTATATCTACATTACGTACATGTGTAATCACGTTCTCGAAAACGGCTCTAACGATTTCGCAGAAGGTTGCAATATAGGGGTTTACGGGGGCGCAAAATAGATCTAGCTAGATCTCATATCTGGGAAAATAAAAAAAGAAATTAAGACTTGACGTTGACGTGACTGATGTGTGTGTGAATCAGTTTCATTTTTACCCTTGCGATATCGCGCGATATAAACGCGCCGGTGGGGGAGAAGCTTGAACCTTTAGTAGTAAAAGGTCTACATTACTGTCTATGTTGAATTTTACAGTCTTTAGAGTGGTACCATGGCCAAATGCTGCGTGACACGATGCATGGTGACGGTGACTACCGCTGGCGGTACCTAGGACCCGAACACTTAGCCACCACCTATGAGGGCCGGTTCTATAACAATTCCATGCACGGCTACGGCGTCATGTCCTATCCTAATGGACGCGTATTTAATGTTAGTATCCTTGGCTTTTATTTTTCAGCGAAAATGGTTGCTGAAAATTCCCGTATCTTTGAGAACGTTCGCATTCTAATCTCAGTCTCAATCTGTCAAAAATACCTCCAATTTTCATAAATTTTTTGAGAAGTTTTTGACAGTGATTGTCGCTGAGATGAGATTGTGTTTGGAATTTGAACGTTTTTAGTTACGAGAATGGGCCTTCTATAATAACCCTACCTACCTTGTAAAGGGCGCATGTAGAATTCGTATAAACATTAAACATGAATTTTGTATAAGTTATTTTATCAGTATTCGCATTAAAATGTAAACTTTAACAACATGAGTCTATCCTGGACAAATCTTGAAGCCACTCTGAATCATGAATCATTTTTTTTTACAGCTTTTCCAATTCATTTATATAGAGTACAGCCACATAACATGCATTTAACTAACATGGTCAAAGAATTGTTCCGTAAAGAGCATTTCCATACAAAAACTGTCAGACTGTTGTCTAACATCCTTTCCTTATTCAACTCAGGGTCTATTCCATAAGAATATCCGCTGGGGTCCCGGCGTGGAGACCCATGCGTGTCTTCAAGAGGATGTGGGACTGTGGTACGGGTGCCAGCTCATTAGGCTGGCGTGGCGGCCAGCAGTGCCTAGCGTGGCGATCGACCTGATGTCGACGCCTATTGGGGTTAACACGGTCACGCCGCATCGGATACTTTTGACGAGGAATGTTAAGATTGTTAGTTGATTATTCTTATAACATAACGTTACACTTAGCCTCTGCCAGGGTTGCGGGAAAAACCGAAAGGGATACCGGGACCCTTGGCAACAGGTAACTGAAGGAACACGGGTGGGTTTTAGTCAGTAAAAGTCTGACACGCCCTCCCGCTCCGCCCAGAGCGGGAGAAGTCATTTGATGAGATCCCACACTCAAAAAAAAAAGCCTGTATGTATTTCCCGAAGGGTTGGCCAAATGTGTATTTAAGTAATAAACATCCACATTTCGCCAATTAAATCTGCCTAGCCTTTTCTCATCTATATTGGGGTCGGCTTCCAGTGTAACCGGATGCAGCTGAATACCAGTATTTTACATGGAGCGACTGCCTATCTGATCTCCACAACCCAGTTACTGGGTAATACAATACCCCTTGGTAAGACTAGTTGTCAGACTTTCCGGCTTCTAACGACCCGTAACGACTGTCCACAATTGACAGCCGGGACCAACAGCTTAACGTAGGTACTTTCCGAGATACGGAGGAAACTCGGTATGTAAAGATGGTCCATCCACGGACCAACCCCGGAAAGCGTTGCTTAACCTGATGGATCGACTCGTGCGGCTGTTATTACTTAGCCACGAGTTCCTCACATTTCGCCAATTGTACCTTCTAATTAAGATCTCTGTGCCCTTCAAACAATCTGGTGTGACCACGAGTCCGCCACCATTATATTCTACGTAACCTATAGTCTCCTCTTCCAATGTCATAAGCAACGAGAAAATATGAATCGTTAACATCAATAAAATGATGTAAGGAGATATTAATACCACGCTGGGCTGTGGAGGTTCTAAGGAAGTTGTAAAGTGTGATAGATTCAGCTAATTAATATTAAAGTGGATGAATCTAACAAAATATTTCGTTGGTATAAAGACTGGGCGTAAAAGCATGTACTTATTAGGTAGGTGGAGGAAAATTCTAAGGGCTGATTTTACCAAAGTCAGATATCTTTTATCCGTAGAATAAAAATGGCGTCTGACAGTTTTTGTATGGAAAAACTGTCAAAAATTCAAAATTTATTCGCAGGATAAGACTTATACTCGGTATAAAAGTTTGGTGAAATTCGCCCTAAGTAATTTAAGAGTAAGTAGTTAGTAGATAGATGGTGACCAATGACTATAATGGTGACCCAGATTACATAACTACCTCACCAAGTGAACTGCTAGGTAGGGTGGATATTTATCTCGGGTCACCGATCGTAAATAAATCCTCATATACAAAACGGCCGATGAATTATAGCCGGTCTGCGGGCTTAAAACGGTCACTTTAGCAGAATCATATTATGAAAATATGTATTATGAATCATCGTTAAATGTCTCAAACTGACAATTCATAATATGATATGCATGTAATTCATATTACGAAATAATTTATCTGTTTGACAGTTTTCTATGGTGATTCGTAAAATGGTCCACAAATTATGAATTGCTTTTATGTCAAATTAGAGGAATTGCTGATGACAGCTGGGATTCAGGAAATGAACTGCTTTTAGAGGAATTGCTAATGTGGTCGGTTTAGACCCCCTGAACATAGGCTCTCCGAACTTTCGCGCATGTCCTCTTACTCACATGGGTCTCATGTCACCATTTGCTTCCAAAAAATTTTTTGTTGGAGATCCTAATAAAATAAAATAAAATAAAAATAAAATAAGTTCGGACCGGCCATGATTCATCGGCCAAATCTTTCCCCAGATCGGTGAGGTAAACTCCGCATTAGAACTGCTAAAACAATCTGGTTGTGAGCCACTAGCAGCTGCAGAGAAGTGGTCGAAGCTGTACCCAAAGAACTGCACAGACATATCCAGCCAACTGTGCCAGGTCGAGGCGTTTGACCGAGCGTACTATGTCAACGGAATTGATACGCTCAATGAGGTTAAAGCTGTTGAGCCTGCTAAGGTATTTCTTTGAATCAGAACCAGTTATCATGTCCTGGGGCCTACCACCACTGCTTACATCAGTATTATTTTAATCTTACTTCGTGGGGGAAAGAGATGGAACTATACGTCCTGTAGAGCTTCATCTCTTTCCTACACTGAAGTAATATTAAAATAATACTGCTGTAAGCGGTGGTGGTAGGCCCCTGTCCTTCCTTAGACAGGCTGTAGGATTTTTTTTAACCTTACTGAAACCGTGTGTTAAACCACATTTTTACCCGACTACGGCGAAGAAAAAAGGAGGGTTATGATTTTGACCGGTATTTATGTATGTATGTATGTATGTATGTATTTTCATCTGTTCCCTCCTATCTTCCAAACCACTTATCACAATTTGACAAATGAGGTATCGTTAGAAGCGTCGTGATTGTCCGCTGGTTATAGGCTATGTGAAGTCACATTAAATTAAAAATGGCGCCCTCTAGAGGACATAAAGTGAGGAACTTAAAAAAAAAAATGGTTTAATCGTACCATGTTGGGTATCAAATTAAAGGGCGTATTATCTGTTCGATTTATGCTCTAACACGTGAGACTCCGGATTTTTAATTTGTCTGTCTGTGGTGTCTTGTTTATACCTTTTAAGTCGTAGTTGGGTTTTAGTTTTTATTACTTGATTTTTTTTAATAACTAGGCATAGTCGGAAGTTTCTAGCAGTTCTCTTTCGGATAATGGGCGACTCTTTTAGTCTTCCCGAGAATATCGTAACACCCGGTTTTCCGAACATCAAAAAACTTAAGTGAATTTCGCGGGCTACATTGAACGAATGCTAAAGTAAAATTCTCAAGCCATTAAACGAGTATTAGGGTTTAAATGTCAAGCCCATAAGTAATTCGCGGCATTGCAACAAAAGAGACGTGTACCATTCTCTTGCGCTAGTGAATCGACAGTTTTAATTTATGACAGTAACACTTGCACACTTCATACCCAGGGCAGCCAAAGTAGCACTGAAATTAATGACCCCGATAAAACGACTTATTACGCGTGGAACAATAATAAAACAATCATGCACATGATGAAGCATTCTTTTACTCACGAAGAGCAGAGGGGCAAGCGTCAGCTCAGCCTCGAGAACATCCTCTCTGGGCCTAGGTCCTCTTTTAAAAGAGCTGGCCAGCATGAAATGGATTGCAGGTATAGCATCTTCTTTTTTCCATCGTGTCATGAAAACTCACACTCATTAGATTTTGGTTTCGAAAGTCGTCATGATTTTCGAAATTTTCAGTATAGGTCTTAGGCCATTTAAATTTTCACATTCCTTCCTTCGTATGTAGCGAAAGTATTAAAGAAAATTTTAAAAAAACCTTGTGTTTTCAGGACTTTACTAATGGCAAGCTATTTGGGGTACATCTCGAATGTTGCCACGCTTATAAATGAATGCGACGTCGTACCAGACGTCACTGATGTACAAGGAAACTCGGTTATAATGTATGCAGCAGTGAGTATGAATCTTAAATAATTAACTACGATACGAAAAGGGTAAACCCAAAAGCTTCGGCGATTACTCATCCGTGATCTGGGGGCCTAAACCGGCCACATTAGCAATTCCTATAAAAGCGATTAATTTCCTGAATTACTAGCTGTCATTAGCAATTCCTCTAATTTGACACAAGAGCAATTCATAATGTGTGGACCATTTTACGAATCTCCACAGAAAACAGATGAATTATTTCGTAATATGAATCGCACGCCGATCATAATATGAATTGCCAGTTTGTGACATTTTACGATGATTCGTAATATTTTACGAATGATTCGTAATATATTCCTATTATGATTCTGCCAAAGTGGCTGTTTTAAGCCCCCTGCTGTTGCGTCAGATTTAACAAAATTAGCAATGATCATCAGATAACGGAAGTTTTGATTGACAGTAGATTTACTAGCCTAAGATCCCAGGTTAGGAACTACAGCGAAAGAGATCTTTTAAATGCGAATCCAAACAGGATGCGTAACTTCTATCAAATCAGCGGCGTAACTTGATTGATTTGCAGACACTTTTTTGTTAAAATAACTACTACTTAAGCCTTATTGACAGTGTGGGAATCAACCTGAAATAATACATTTCCTGGTGGAAGCCGGCGCTGAGGTTGACGCCTACAATGACGCCTGCTGCACACCTCTGGGCATCACCTTGTTAAGATACTTGCTACAGAAGCGGGGCGTGGAATGCAATGCAATGCTCCAGGCTCTGCTACCACCCCCCACTGCTGTAAAACCACGTGAGCATAAAATACTTATTGAAAGACTCCACAAGTAACCTTTTTAGTAGTCGGACTAACAGAAAGAAAGAAGAAATAAAAATGATTTATTCTGCAGCATGCTCAGTAGGAGGGTAGTAGAACTCTTTGAGAGTTAGGTCGTATACGGTAGTAGTACACATTCTATTTAAATAATTAGTGTGAAGAGTAAAACCCCAAAAAAAAACGATTAGATTTAGTCAGCAGATTTATATGAGGATTTTCAAAAATATTGGTCAAATTCTAGCACCGCCACCGGATGAAAATATACTTGAATGGAAAATTAGCCGAGAAAACCGAGATATGCCAACAGCGGAAAACACAGGCAAACCAAATTTGAAACAAAGTGTACCGAGTAAAAAGACTTCTGCAAAAGATCTGTCTATTAAAAAGAAAACTGAGGTATTTTCAAAACAAGACTTGCAAAAATCTACTGATAAGGTTATAAATGCGAGTACTGTTGCGATTGCAGAAGATAAGCGAACGCATGATACTATAAATAATGAATATTTGATAAGAGTGGCTGAAGCGTTCTCAGAGGTCAGTGAGGTTAATCCTATACCATACATTTTTGAAGTAAACGACATGTGTAAAGACGTAGAATTATTTTATGAAGAGGAAACAAAAGTAATAACAGATAAGTCTCTGAAGAATGCTAAATCTAAAGTTATTAAAGAATTGCCGACGAAGCCTAGCAGAGACACTATGTTTCAGGATAAGGAGGATACCATGGTAGAGCCAATAGATAAAAAAAAACAAGAAAAGTGAGTACATGTTCCATTTAATTGATAGATTAACCATATTACCACAAACCCGTGTTTATCACTTGTTTAGCATATACACCTTTTAAACATGACATTTCTGTATGGAGTCTCCATACAGAAATGTCATATTTAAAAGGTGTTTAGGCTAAACAACTGATAAACACGGTTTTGTGGTATTAGGTTAAAGCCCAAAACACACAAAGAGCGGGTGCGGGGCAGGAGCGGGTCGGGTCGTTTTCATCGCGTGAGTCGCGCGGTTCATCGTGTTCACACAGAGCGCGGGAGCGGGGCGGCAGCGGGTCTGGTGCGGGGTGGCAGCGGGTCGGACGCGGTTGTACTTTGACAGGCGGCAGCGGTTGCAGTGTGAAAATGTCGGGTGATTCTGACACGGACGAAGAATTATTATTTTTACTTATTTTAAAAAGAAGAACGAGAAAATGGAAAAGGTTGTAGGTTCATGACATTAATAAAAAAGACATCAATATGGAGAATATCATCGATACGTGTATTGCAACGAATGTAACGACGCTTCACCCGCATTGCTATTCTGTAACCATCTAACCTTGAAAACTTAGGTGAAGTGAGCGTGGAGTGAGTCATTGTCATCGATACCTACTGATGCTAAGGCAAGTGACAGTTCACACAAAGCTCACTTTGATATTTTACTACACTTAGTTTTCACGGAGATATTTTTACAGAATAGCACAACCGCTCCCGACCCGCGCTGTTGTGTCGGCGGGCGCGGCTCCCGCTCCGCGCCCGACCCGCGCCCGCGTTCTGTGTGTTGACATCCATATAATTCCTTGAATTACAATTTATGACAACCGCCGTACTCCCGCGCCCGACCCGCTCCCGTCCCGCGCTGTTGTGTCGGCGGGCGGCGGGCGCGGCTCTCGCGCGGGTCTCCCTCCGCGCCCGACCCGCGCCCGCGTTCTGTGTGTTGACATCCATATAATTTCTTGAATTACAAATTATTATACCCGCTGTACTCCCGCGCCCGACCCGCTCCCGCCCCGCACCCGCTCTGTGTGTGTTTTGGGCTTAAGTGTTTAATGTTGTGCAACACTATGTCACATTGCCAATGGGTCACTAAAGGTCGATTTAGACCAAGCGAGCGAATGCACATTCTATCCCCACTCTACCAAATTCTTTTTGTGTAAACAGGGACAAAACATTCCTTCGGGGGTTTCTCCATACTAAAATGTCAAGAATATCACTTTGCATTGTATAAACTCAATTTCCTTTAGTATTATATAATTACATAGCACAGGTGTGAGTACTATGTGCTATAGAACCATTTACCGGGTAATTTGTCTTTAATTGACTTGAATGTGCCCTGGCGGCTGGGAATGTCATGCTCACTCAAATGTCTCGCTGATGGTGGCGCGTGTGTTGGATCATTTAGCTCCCTTCATAATGGTTGAGCTGAATGGTGCTGATCCATGCGTCATGTTCGTGAACGGGCGCCGTCAGTTGTGACTGGTCATCTCTTAGCTGCCATGGCTTATTTTAATTTTGATTTGTTTTTATGTTATAATTGCGGACGCTTTTAACGTGCTTTCTACATTGTTCTCACATGTATAATTTCAACATGAATGATGTAACCAAATCATATTTTGTAACAATATTTTGATTTAAAAGAGTGTCCGTGGAGTTTCTTGCCCGTTCTTCTCCATAGGTACCTACTACTTTGGAATGGGCAACTAGCTGCATATTTCTGACTGACCGACTCCTTGACAATTCAAAAGTGCCTGTAAATGGTTTAATTGAAATAAATGCTTTGAGTTTGAGTTTGAGTTCAACAAGAGAATGCTCTAGCTCTTGTTCTGGTTCTATGTTCGTTTGGTCTAAACCCACCTTAACTAGAATGCTGACTTTAGTGGTAAGCAACGCATAAAGGAAAGCAACGAGGTGTTCAATACGTATTACATGAATTACTTTTATAAAATGACCATGATATAAAAAGACCAACCGTAGATTCGTGATTGTCTTCGATAAAATCGTACCCGAATCCCAAAAATAATATAATTAAAAACCGTAATTGCAGACTTTTTCCCTCATGTTGGAAGATTAATCAATCAGGTTATAGTGGGTTTAACTTATCATGTTGTACGTATGCATGTTAATATTGAATTATTGTCAATTTTATAACTTAAATGCTCGAGTCTTTTACTGTTCATATTATACATGCGACAGTGTGCTCAATCGTCAATCATTTATTGCATTCCACAATGTGCTTTTAGGTATTTATTATTTGTTGAGAGATCATTATGGAACTTGTCGAGGACAGCAAAATAGTAGGGGAATAAGAATCATTAGCCAAAAATATAGTGTGTAGGGTATACTTGGGGGTATGTACCAACAGTCCATATTTTGCCTGTTTACCCCTAAACAGGGGTAAACAGGCAAAATATGTTTTAAAAACTTAACTAATCAGTCTTGTTAACTAGGTATATCTGGTATTACGGTTTTTTTCTAATGCGTATGAATTTTCATATAAATATAGTTTCTGTATTTAATCATTAATAAATAAATAAAGAAAATAAAATAAAAATAGGTTTATTTGTCACAGAAACACGTGCATACAAAAAGATAACAGTAATCAGCAATATTAACCAAAATAGATCTAAATACAATAAAAAAAAAAAACAATATGAGATCACGAGTATACAGATAAATAATCGGCAGCTGCACGTCATGACTGTGACAAGAAGGGTTCCACTCAGCATGATGCTGCGCTATGGGGGACCTACAGCACAGCGCTGGTCACTCGAAAAAGACACAAAAAGCAGCAAAAAGCACTTGCTTAATCGTAAGCTGAGTCAACATTTTCGCGTATTGCAGAATGTCTCGGATTATGTTGACAATCCTACAGCTGTTGTCCGAAGGCGCGAACCCGCTTAAAGTCCGGTGTCCTCAACCGCCACTGTTCATTGCTGCCGTTTCTGGTTGTGCAGAACTAATAGAACACTTATTCATGAATGGCGCTGATATAAATGAAGTTTACCCACAAGTAACTATTTTATTCTTAATTTCGTTTTCCGTCTGAAGCTTTTTATCCGACTGCCCCAGAAGGAGTGTAATGTTTTTCGAGAGAATATGTGTGTAGGTATGTACCCACAGCTTGGCAAAAAAAAGTATGATGCGGTGACAGATGAAACTAAATATTTTACTTAGGTAATGCAGACCTATGATTGATGATGATGTTGGCTGGCACTACTTTGCCGACACGTGCTAGTAGGTTTTTGAGTCAGTACAAGCAGCGTTTTTAACTATTAGTTTAAATTCTTTTACTCATTTCCCATTTGAAGTGACCTACATGCGGTAGTGGCGCCCAAATTTTTTCCACACTCTTTTTTGCCAAATTGTATGTCTAATTCTTTGGCACGCTCTGCCTAAACGGCTTGATGAATTTTAACATAAGAGGTGTCGTTAGGAAAAACCGTTAAAATTCTGTTGTGTCTCGGTTGTGACCGTTGGAGGTTTAATAGCGTTCGATGGTTCCTCAGGTGTATGGATACTCAACTTTAGCCATAGCAGTGAGCGGACCGCTGACAAACGACAACTTGGAGGTCATTCGTGCGTTACTCGAGTGTGGAGCTGACCCAAGCATCAGGCTGAAGGTCCCTCCGCAACCATTAGCACCAACCACTCCTGCTCCTCCACCTCCAGATATTATGACTGAGGAGGAGGGCCCAACGTTGATGCATGCGGTGCTTGCAAAAAAAATTGATTCTGAAGGAGACAATACTCGCCTCGTTGACGTAAGTAAACAATAAACCTTAACTTATAATATAATCCTATCTATAATCCTAACTGGACAGGTCTACTCAAATCTGTACCTATGGTTCTTTCCTGAAAAGACCATTGCAGATGCTAATCTACATGGTCCTCATATGGCCTGACCAAGATTATGTCTGGACTTTGAAAGAGACTGCGACCTCTGAGTTTGTTTCAGTCTTTCTTCTCAGAGTGGTTGGAGTGTAGCCATGTTTAGTTCATTATATATAGATAATTCATACATTTACTAACATTAATTATAAGAAATTTACTAACACAGTGGATCTTATGTTGTCCGAAATAAAGAATTTATTATAGGGGCGCTACGGAGCGAAAAATTTTTGGGACTTAAAAAAATTTTCGTTGATTTTTGTTCTCAGAAATCTTCAAATTTTATTGCAGTATCGAGTTAACCTTGATCATAGAAACCATTTAGGTCCCCAAAAGCACGGCCCTATTACGCGCCGTTTCCGAGATAGGAGCTTTTGTTTTTTTTTACTTTTTTAATAATGGTCTATATTTCCAAAATGTTAGCTCGGATAAAAATCTTTTCTGGAAAGAATTTGTTACTCTAGTTGAAAACCATGAGGTGTTATTAAAAAAACCAGCGATATATGGAAAAAAAAAAGTCATTTCCCAGTCGACTTCTTACTTTTGTTGTTCATTTTCTTGTATCGCGTTTGAAAGTCCCAAAAATTTTTTTTAAAGCAACAAATAAAAATGTTTTCTTTGCTGTTCATAGTGCCCCTAAGCGTATACTCCAACTCCTAAAACTCCGCCCCTAAGACGACCCACTGACCCTCAGAGTAGTCACATAGGAAACGCCGACCTCATCTAGCTTATTTTTAATATTTTTTAATATGACGTCTAAAAGTGATTCCGATAGCCTACAGAATAAACAATATTATAAATACGAAAGTGAGTTTGTTTCTTACGCTTTCACGATAAAACGGCTGAACAGATTTGGATGAAATTTGGCACATGGGTAGACCTGGATTAGGACATAGGATAGTTTTTATCCCGATATTCCCACGGGATCGAGACTTTTGCGGGTGAAACCGCGGGGCGCAGCTAGTAAGTAATAAAGATACTTAGGCGATTAACCCACGACACCGCACACCGTCGCGGTTGGCGGTGACGCGGATCTCATGTTGCATTGGCCTCTATTAAATCCTCTGATGCCTAACACACGTACACCGCCCGACCGCGCGGTCGAATTGTTGGAGACCGCGGCGGTGCGCGGTGCCGTGTGTTGTGTGAATCGCCTTATTCTTCTTGCCCCATCTTGAGGCGATTTAGTTCCGAATTCAGAGTGAGATTTTATAGCCAAGGATCGTTTATTATTAGCTTCGTGACAGACTCCTGGAGTTGCTTCTTCAATATGGTTGCGATCCGACTACCCAATACAAAGGTCGTTCAACGGTGGAAGTGGCTTTGAATAAAGGTTTAGATTTATTTGACATCTTCTTAAGAAGCCCGAGGACGGATCTCAACGCCGTCATCAATGATTCCAATCAGACGATATTGGTGAAAATGTTCTATTTGCCCTTTTGGAAAACTATGCCTCTCTCGGAAAAGTTACAAACGGTACATACCTACCTACCTACTTATTATTTTAAATCCAATTAATTCGTTTATTTTACTAGGTCTTAAACATCAACATCATCATCTTCTTGATCTAGTCCCATGTTATAGCTTGTCCAATCTAAATAACTGGACAAGCTATACTGGGGAGTACAGCTTGTCCAGTTATTTCGGTGCGACACGTTTTCTTCTTCCATTCTCCGCTGTCCACAGTCACGCTATCATTCACTCCCTTCTCTTTCATATATTATCATTCCTCATACAATCCATCTATCTAATTTTCCTCTCTTCTCGTTCTTTATCCATCAACATTTATATCGATCACTCTTTTAGTCGCATGTGTTTCCTTCCTCCTCAATAAAATCCTATTAATATCCTACTAATATTATAAATGTGAAAGTTTGTATGTTTGTGTGTTTGGATGTTTGTTACTCAATCACGCAAATCGGCTGAATGGATTTGGATGAAATTTGGCAAATAGATAGTTTATAACCTGGGTGGACACATAGGATAGTTTTTATCCCGATATCCCCACGGGCTCGAGATTTACGCAGGTGAAACCGTGGGGCGCAGCTAGTCCTTAATATATACGAAATACCTAACTAATAACATTTCTTTACTTTTTTCTAATAAATTGTTGACCTTTTTTTCATATAATTCGTTTCAGCTGACAAGTCTGCTTCTGTTTGGCGCAGACCCTTTAATAAAATGTCAGAATGGAAAAGAAGAGTATGGTAACCTGTTCGTTTTTGTTAAAAGCGTTTTAAGTGATATGGGCCCAGCGCTGGGTAATAAGGCTCTAAGTCCGACAGGATCAAGTAGGTACCTTACTAATCCTACTTCCTATCCTATCCTACTTTCTACTATCCTACTAATGTTATAAACGCGAAAGTTTGTAAGTATGGATGGATGGATGGATGGATGGACGGATGGATGTTTGTTACTCTTTCACGCAAAAACTACTGAATGGATTTGGATGAAATTTGGCAAACAGATAGTTTATAACCTGGATTAACACATAGGATAGTTTTTATCCCGATATTCCCACGGATCGAGACTTACGTGAAACCGCGGGGCGCAGCTACTACCTAATATAATTCTACAGGGTGTAAGAGACAGCCCTCCGCAGACTGATGGGATAAATTCTGACATTATTTCAGGAACGTTATGGGAATCCAATAAACCTGATTTGTTTTATTAACTCATACGCAATGTATCGTTACCGTGGCAAAACGCACGTAGCCGCACTCCCGATGGTGATGGCGGGGGGCGCGCTCGCGCCACTTGATTTATCCATGTAAATTCTGAGCTTCACGCGTCGTTCGCTATTAGTATTTCAACATCCATTGCTGATTTTTTTATTTTAGAGAATGTAATTTTACATTGAATTATAGGAAAAGTAACTCATCATCTGCCTTGCCTTTTCCAAAAAAAATACCAGTATTTTACATGGAGCGATCTGACCATCACAACTCAGTAACTGGGTAATACGATACCCCTTGGTAAGACTGGTTGTCAGACTTTCGAGCTTCTGACGACCCGTAACGACTGTCAAAGATCCACAAATGACAGCCGGGACCAACGGCTTAACGTGCTTTCCGAGGTACGGAGGAGTCTCGGTATGTAAAGATGGTCACCCATCCACGGTAAACCCCGGCAATCGTAGCTTAACCTGATGGATCGACCCATGCAGCTGTTATTACTTAGCCACGAGCTCCTCGATTATAGGAATAGTAACTGAAAAAACAATTAAAAAAAATGAAAAATTTCCTGAGAAAATTTCCGGTTGAATATCATTCAATATTTTGAATGATATTCAACCGGAAATTTTCTCAGGAAATTTTTCATTTTTTTAAATTGAATACTGAATGAGGAATGAGGAACTGAATACCCCCTGTTAATTTGCGGAGGGCTGTCTCTTACACCCTGTAGAATATAGAAGGCCTGTTTCATCCACTCCCTAATTTGCAACAGAAGTATCTGCGACACATAATCAGCCTATAATGTTCCCACTGCTGGGACACAGGCCTCCTCTCTATGAGAGGGAGTGGGCCGTAATCCACCACGCGGGCCCAGTGCGGGTTGGTAAATGTCACATGTCTTCGAATTTTTGGTTCTAAGACATGCCGGTTTCCTTCACCGTTTTGAGAGCAGTGGTGATGAAATTATTTACACAAAGTAAAGCGCCTGTCGGGGTTCGAACCTACGACCTACAACTCGTAAGTCGCGGCCGTTACGTATCTGCGACATATCTTCCTAAATATAAATACGGTGTTCATCATTTTTAACCGACTTTAAAAAGAAGGAGGGTCTATGTTCGTCTGTATGTTTTTTTTTAAGTTATGTATGTCTCTCGATATTTTCGTCAGTTGTGGACCGATTTTGAAAAATATTTTTTTTAATTTGTAGAGAAAGATTGCGCTTTGTGTCTTTGAATTTTATTGGAATTTTAGTTTTTTGCCACTGACTTCTGAAATTAAAGTTATTTTTCACTTTGTTATTTTTTTTTTTTTAAATCTGTTGTTTTTTTTTTGGAAAAACTTTTTTTCTTCAACTCTCTTTTAAATCAAAATATGGTTACAAAATATTGTTATGTTGAAATTGTACGTGTGAGAACGATGCAGAACGTTAAAAGCGACCGTAATAAAAAGAAAAAAAACATACCGAAAATTAAATTAAAATAAGCCGTGGCAATTAGAAGATGACCAGTCCCTACTGACGGCACCCGTTCACGAACCTGACGTGGGTATGATTAGATATCAATACCCATTACGTCTGTGGGGTTTCGCTAGCTAATTTTATATATATGTACCTACTTATCAGATGCAAAGACATTGTGTGGACTAATAATATAAATTTCCACCCTTTTCGGATTATAGAGGCTCCAAAAAATGTTAAGAGCGAAACAAAGGCAAAGAAAGGTGTGAAACCTGTAGCATCAAAGAATGCAGGTACAAAGGTTGCATCAAAGCAATCTGGGAAAATACCCGATGACAGCCTAGGCGATTACAGACAAGCTGTCGACCTGGTTGTGGAGTGCGCAAGGCTGCTGTATATTAGATGGTTGCAGGGCACTTTGATGAAGGAGCTCATTGAGCTTGTTTACAAGTAAGTATTGCTGAAGCAGTTTTAGGGTTCCCTACCCGAAGGGTGACAAACGGAACCCCTTAAACGTTTTTTCCTATTACATGGGACTTAAACTTAACTGGCGAAATGTGGGTATACCTTCCGGGGAAACAAGGCCGAAGTATGTGTTCTTTTTCAATGCAGTTTTAATAGCCTACTTTTTCAGCGTTCATAATTGAAGCAATGTCTTGATAGACATGCTATGCATTCAGACCAGTCCATTCAGAAGATTCGATTTTATTTTACCTAAGCCGTTTGGGGGGGCACGTTCCCCTGTGCCCCCCTACCCCTCCCTTTGGATCCGCAATTGAAGGAGCTGGCCACACAGAAGAGAGAGTGAGACGAGTACGGGATGCAGACGCGGCTATAGTATGCAGATGGAAAAGCGACGCGCCTGCGTCTTGTCTTCTCTACCTATACGTTTTGTGCCAGATGAAGTCTGCGTCCCATCTCACGTCTCTTCTGTGGCCCGCGCCGAAGATTAATAACTACGTTTGTTTCTCTAGGTACAAACATCGCAATTGGACCATGATTTTAAAAGAACATAAAAATAAGAAGCGTACGAGCCTCTGGTTGACTGCGGTTCGCAGCCTGGAAATTTGGGATATCCTAAAAACAACTAAGAAAAAAAAATACAAGGATGAAAAGATTTTAAAACAAGTGCTGTGTATAATACACTTATATTTTATAAGGACGAAAATCCTACGAATTAACTCTATTACAAACGTTTGGCGACGTCCCCCTATCACGGTTCAAGAGAAAGAATACATAGAAAATGAAGTAGCAGACTTTATGCATGAACATAGATTGGCTACCATGTCATCTCCGGACATGGTGCCAGCTATACGGCCGTACGTGGCACCCGAGCTTATGGTCAAAGAGGTACTTATATTTTTTGTGTACAGTCACGGACTTTAATTGATGAGCCATCTTCAAACTTTTCAATTTTGCAGTTTCATACATTCACGAGATTACACGATTAAACACGAACTCAAATCGCACGCTCTTATACAAGATGACAAATAAATTACTTTTAATCGGAAATATGCTTATCCATAGAGGTTGACTAATAAGTTCTCAATCATATGAAACCGTACCTTTGAATCATAGCTCATTAACGCGATAATTCTGAAAACTTAACTGAAGACAGTGACAGTCGATGTCAGAGACGTTACTTTCGAACTTGTCGAAATGACTTTTATCCGTACGCTAACGTTACTATCGCTACAGTAACGTTGCTAGGTTACTGTTGCTAGACCTGCAATTGGTTGACTTTGGGTAGTCACTCTGCTGTCAAGTTTGTAGTTCTGGCTCTCAGGTTAGCGTTAGCCAACCAGTAGGTAAAGATATGAAATATAATTTTCTTCTTCTAATACGAAGACATGACTTTGCGTGTCGGGAACCGAATAAACCCGATTTGCATTACACGGCTAAAATACGAACAGTGCCAGGTGGCTCATCAATTAAAGTCCGTGACTGTAAATAATTATTATTTGTCGCAGTGAGTACTTACAGCTGCTAGGTTTAAAAATAAAGATAATCTCGAAATTCAAACAGTGCCTAAACCGTATCGTATCGACAATCTACTGTTGTCGTTTAAAAATCGGAGTGCTTCCTCGCAGCAGGGATTTTGGCCTTACACAGTCAATGGTAGGTATTTAGCAGAACCAATTACTTACCTACCCTCTTTTCTGTTGTCAACCGCTTAGGGTGTCTTGTCACCGAGTTTCTTTGGTCTACCGTTTAGTTATGTAAATTTTAATGATAAAATTATGTTTTCAGGAAGAAAAGTTCAACGTGTGCTTCGAATGTATATTGCCACTAGGAGATGTAAAGATCCCGTGCGACTCATGCAGTCTGATCGGTTTTTGCTCTTTTGAATGTATGAAAACGAACATTGATAGATTTAACTGTCATCCATGCAGTAACTATCTAAAGGCAAAATACTTCCCAACTCCCGAAGAGACTGAAACTAATTCTGAGGATATTATCTAATTCACAGTACACGAGTTCACACGACTATTATTGTCTTGCTTGTCGGTAAATCTGATTTACATTTTTCTACTCCTGCATGATAGTTATCTTGTCCAATGATCGATGTAAGATGTAGGTATTCAGGTACTTACGTATGAGCATTTTGAATTCTCCACAAAAACAGAAATGGCACAAAAAAGATAAGGTACAAGATTTTTGCGCGAAATGAAATGTCAAAATTACACCATGCTGTCATGTGGAGTGGATGTTATATGTTATATTCTTATTTTTAATCTGTATTTTCTGCTGCCTTTGTTTGTGGCTAGTTTGTGGGTTTCTTCAAAATAAAGATTTTAATAAAACTGTATGCGGTTTCCCTTCATAACGACACAAACTATTGCAATACAAATGGCATCTGCAGCGAAAAAGCTCAAGCTTTCTGCAGCAGCTTCAGTGGCAAGCAAGAGCAATGGAATTACTTCAAATTCTAACATTGAAGAATTTATGAAGAAGTTGCAAACTAAACGCGAAGATACGGCAAAGTCAATTTTAGAGTATAAGTTCAATAAAAAACGTGTAAGAATTGTGTCTCAGGAGCAGATGGTGCCTGATAAGTGCGAGGGGGTGGTATACTGGATGTCCCGAGATAGCCGGGTCCAGGATAACTGGGCCTTTTTGTTCGCACAGAAACTCGCGCTCAAAAACGAAGTACCTCTTCACGTGTGCTTTTGTTTGATAGCCAAGTATTTAGATGCCTCTGTCAGACAGTTTGATTTCCTTGTGAAAGGTAAATAACCATTGTCAATTATTTACAATTCAAATGCCTGAATCATAATATTTAGAACTAGAACTTAATTTATAAAGTTACATGTTTTTTACACTGTATTTTATCATATTTTCAGGTTTAGAGAAAGTGGCTGCTGAGTGCAAGAAGCTCAACATATCATTTCATCTTCTAGAAGGGAGCGGGGCAGAGGTGCTGCCTCAGTGGGTTGTGAAACATAACATAGGGGCTGTGGTCTGTGACTTCAATCCGTTGAGAGTGCCACTGGGCTGGCTGGAAGGTTGTAAGAAGAAACTTAAGAAAGATGTACCACTTATACAGGTATAAAGTAGTTGGAGATGAACCTTTTTTGGAAACCACATGACTGAAAACCCCGGTTTTCAGTGATGATTAAGAGACTTCTTAATCATTCATTTTTCAGCCATGTTCAAATATTTTCAAGTTACTGTTGTATTGAGAGGAGCTTGTGGCTAAGTTATAACAGCCGCATGGGTCGTTTCATCAGGTAAAGCTATGCTTGCCACGGTTGTTCTGTGGATGGGTGACTATCTTTACATACTGAGATTCCTCCTAGCTGTTGGTCCCGGCTGTCATTCGATGAATCTTTGACAACCAGTCTTACCAAATCTTACCAAGGGGTATAGTATTACCCCCAGTTACTGAGTTGTAGTGGCCAGATGCAGTTGCTCCATATAAAATACTGGTATTCAGCTGCATCCAGTTAGAATGAAGGTAAATGTTACCTAAAAGTAAATTCAACTGCCACTGAAACTCCCACCTTTCACCATTTGCTAATTTTTTCATTAACCTGTAAAATGTTAAAACTACTAGAAGCCGTTTTGCATGTAACCGCTCAATAGTTTTCATACTTACATTTATGTCATTTTGAGTTTAGTTTTCTTATGAACAATTGCTGGTTCATACAACATTAAAATTTGTCAGGTTATAGAAAATAAAAACTATCAGCACCTGTAGTTTTTTTTTTTTTAAGACCGTGGCTCGACTCTGCCATCTGAAACGGGTGTTGTCAATGGAAGAATAGACAAAATGACAGATTGTGATTGTTTATCTGTCACTTTGTCTATTCTTCCATTGACTAACTGCTACGCGCGCTGAAACATAATAATATCTCTGTTTAGTATTTCTGCATCACCATCTCTAATGTCAACATACTTTTTAATCTTCCAGGTAGATGCCCACAACATAGTGCCCTGCTGGGTGGCCTCAGAAAAACAAGAATACTCGGCAAGAACCATTAGAAACAAGATAAATAGTAAACTTGGTGAATACCTGACTGAGTTCCCTCCAGTTATCAAACATCCATACACTGCCAAGTTTGAGCCGGAGGTAAAGAAAAATATACTTATTTTAATTTATTGCAAACTGTCTTGTTCCAAAAATAAAAGTTTTCCAGTTTTTAAGTTACACCTTTGGAGAAGAATGAAATGCCTATAAAAGAGCTTTTTCATGAATATGCAGGCTAGGTTTGACTCTATTATATGGAACTTAGAAATAACTGCAAAATCTGGGTGAACTCCTCTGCCTACCGCTTCAAGGGATACAGACATGTTGTAATGTGAAGTTGAAACCTTTCGTATTTTGGTTAGAGTTAAACTCAAAAAAGGTTGCCCTGCTTTACCACAGTTGGGGTAATGAAACTATAAGTGTTTAAAATACTAATTTGAAGTTATCTGCCCTACTTTCTTAAAGTTGTGTACTAACAACTTTTTGTTTTGTTATAAAAATTCCAGCCCATAGACTGGGATGAAGCAATAGTATCCAGAGAGGCAGACAAAAACGTTGGCCCTGTAGAATGGGCCCGGCCGGGCTATGACAATGCCCTGAAAATGTTGCAGAGCTTCCTGGACCAAAGGCTGAAGGTGTTTGCTACTAAGCGGAATGATCCTACTAAAGATGCGCTGAGTAATTTATCACCGTGGTTCCATTTTGGTAAGAAATTCTTATATTTGTTAGAAAAGAATGAAGAACAATAAAATAAGGCTCTAAGTAAGTAAAGAACTTACTGGCATTACCAGAGATTGGAAGCTCTACATCAATAGTGCTGAATAATACAGTGAACATAATGAGAACGGACTTTAGGGTGAATACGAACCTATGATCAGTTATCAAAATGGTCAATGGAGTTTTGCTTTACTTCAAATCAAGTTCCTGATGAGCTTGATTTTGGAGAAAAGCATCTGCATTTCAGTATAGTGTTTGAGCTGTTCCACCTCGCAAAGGACAATGAGAAATATTCAGAGTTGATCGCCAACAGTTCAATAGTGGGAGCTTTTTCAACAAAAGAAAAAGAATTTGATAAAGCTCCTAGTTTAGCAAGGAATCAGAAACCGATACTATTCCCAACAAAAAAAACCACCCTGATTCATTATATTATTATCTCCAAGTGATTATATGATCATACCACACTGCTCATTTTTTAAATCATATTTTCAGGTCAAGTATCCGTCCAGAGAGTGGCCCTATGTGTTCAAGAACACAAAGCTAAGTGCACAGAATCAGTGAATGCATACTTAGAGGAGGCCATCGTACGTCGCGAGCTGGCAGATAACTTCTGTTTCTACTGCGAACATTACGACAGCATCAAAGGCGCCAGTAACTGGGCGCAGAAAACGCTGGATGATCACAGGTATAAACATGGTATTTAACACCTATAATTAGAATTTTCTTATGCCATTGAATAATAGACTTTATAATTGGTAGCGTAAAGTGGTGGTTGGAACACGCGTGAAGACACCCAGGGTGCTGGGACAGGTCTGCGTTAATTTTCTAACAATTTAGCACTTTATGGTGCATGTAACAAGATTTAATATTTAATTTCAACATCAAAACCTATGCATTCCAATGATAATCTGTCTAGAATCTGGAAAACGGGGAGGGAATTGTTGACATTTTGACAAGTTCATGCTATTCTGGGCTTTTACGTTGCGCAAAACAAAGTTTGCAATGGCTCCATTGGCTCTGTTTAAAATCCTGATTTTCAAACCCCCTTAATAGGAAAATTCTAGATAAATCCGGATATACGTAGGTATACTTTGTCGTGTACTTACTACCTACTAAAATGAAATGCTTGTGATTCCACTAAGGGTCAGCTCAGATCGCGACGCTGCGCGCACTTTTTAACAATTATCGAACTTATTTTTTTCACGAAAAGGTATAATTTCAGTGCAAGGGTTGACACGTGTCAAAGCACGCGTATCGGATCATACTGACCCTCGGTTGGTTAACGTAACATACGTACGTCAAATAATGACGATTACGTGAGATGTTTAACATTCGTTAAATACAAAGCGTTGTTTCATTGCATAGAAAACCGATTGTCAAAGTTATTCGTGCTGCCAGTAAAAAGCAAATGTGCAGATGTTTGACAGAAAAATGACGTTAACCAGTGGGTATGGCACCGGTTACTGTAATCGTAATCGTTATTTTTTAACGTACGTTAAGGCCATTATTTAGTGAAACAACGCTTTTTTTGATTTGACGATAGTTAGCGCCATTTTTGACGTTGACCCGCGCGTAAAGTGGACGTCAAACAACCCGCCCTTAGTATTTTCTGACTTACAGGAAAGACAAAAGATCACACATCTACACACTCGAACAACTAGCTAAGTCCGAGACACACGACGACCTGTGGAACTCTGCACAGATCCAGCTGGTGAAGGAAGGCAAGATGCACGGCTTCCTGCGCATGTACTGGGCCAAGAAGATCCTGGAGTGGACGCAATCTCCTGAGGAAGCGCTGAAGTATGCGATATACCTGAATGATCACTACAGTATTGATGGAAGGGACCCCAGTGGATATGTTGGTACGTAAAATATTAATCGCACTCTTACATCCATACTTTCCAACATAACATAACATCAAAGGGGTAGGTAGAGTAGTACCTATACACAGATACCTATAAAACACCCTCATTTCGCCAGTTATGTTTAAGTCCCATGTAATATAGGAGGGCGAGTTATCCATACTAATATTATAAATGCGAAAGTAACTAGTGTCTGTTACTGTTTCAAACATAAACTACTGAACAAATTGTTATGAAATTTTAAAGATGGTAGATACTTAGGTATCTGGAGGACATAGGCAAATTTTTAACCTGGATATTTGTTTAAAAAATGAATGAAGTCACGGGCAACACCCAGTTATTTATAGTTAAGGCGTTTGCCCTCTTATCCGTATCCAGTTCGTATTCGATTCGTTTTTGAGCCGGTTTAGCCATCGAAAACTATCGAAAAAACAATTTAAAACGATTTTGAGTTCTATTGCGTTGATAGCATGAAAAATGGCAGCTGCAGTAAACAGTTAGTATTGTAACCACTTTTTGGTTTTAATGCCATCCTTATGCCTACGGTATAGAAGTCAAAATGGTTGAACAGACTGTAAAAAAGGTTTATTTAAATGTCTAATCTTATTTCGAATGGAGATAGATAAAAATCAATGGAAGTATGCTAATGTATCATCTGTCTTATAGGCTGCATGTGGTCAGTATGCGGTATACACGACCAAGGCTGGGCGGAGCGCGCAGTTTTTGGCAAGATACGGTTCATGAACTACGACGGATGCAAGCGCAAGTTCGATATCAAAGCCTTCATAGCCAGATACGGCGGGAAAGTGCACAAGTATGTGCCGAAGAAATAATCTTATAAAATATTATCTGGAGAAAGATCTACTACTCGAAGGATCTGAATGTTAGAAGTAAGTTATAGTTTTTGGTATTACTAACTCTTTTTTTTAAATTTTTAATTATTACTTACTCATGGTAAGTTACTAAGTCTAACTCATTGCACTATAATTTTAGCTTTTGTAACGAGTACGTCTATTGCCTTAACATTGGCCCTTTTATAAAAGAAAATCAGTACTTAATTTTAAAAAAAGTAAGTATAATCCAAAGTGCAAATTAAAGTAAACAAAGAGTACAAATTTTAACGAACAGGGAAAACGGTATACAATACCTAATATTGTTTATATATTGTTGTGTATAATTAGTATCAGTACTTTTATTATTATAATGTAATTATTAACAGGAATCATTTGGAATATTTATTTATTAATTATGTTTCTTCATACTATGGCATAATATTTATATATCGAGTGTCAGAGTGTGACTGACACTGGCATGGCAACCATCAGGGATTTTAATTTTGGTACTTGTACTTTGGACTATACCTTAAAAATTCGCTAGATGCTTTTGAGATTCAAATGGGTCAAGCTGGGGTAGGCGCTCCTCAGATCGACCACCTATAAACCCTTATAACTTTTGAACCAGTGACAGACTAAAGGCCTACGCAGACCGGGACGGCATGGCAAGTAAATTTTTACTAATGGACATTCAAACTTATCATTATAGAAAAACGACATAAATTGCTATGCTTTAAAATAATGCCGTGGCATCGAAAGGGATATTTCATTGCACGGCATTGAAAGACGCGCCACGGGCTCCCGCGGCGGGATGCCGTGGCGTACTGCGGTAGGCAACGGCATGCCAAGGACTCCGGCGCTCGTTTTGACATACCGCGGAGTGAGGCGGCGGGGGTAGAGGAGCAACTGAAAACTAAAAGTGTATCGGGCTGCAGGAGCTGCCGAGGCACGCCGTGGCAAGGCGCTGGAATGCCGCGGTATCTAAGCGGCTAATGTGCGCTGACTGACGGCAAAATCCCTTGCTATGCCGTCCCGGTCTGCTTAGGCCTTAATTCTGATATTTGGCGACTAATTAGCGACTACTTTTTTGTGTTATCAAAATTAAAAACCCTGATGGTGATTATGCCAGTGTCAATGACATAATATCGGATTATTGTTTGATTTTAGAACTGATTTTGTAAGAATTGTTAACATGTTATGTATGATATTCTGTATGTATAATATTGTGAACATAATACCTCCACATACTACCTCATAACCTCTTACATTAATTAAGTTTTACTTCATAAGCAAAACACTTTTGTAAACAGTTTATTAGAATAAAACATCCATTTTGCTTATAAATATTTTTATTTAAGAATGTGAGTTCTTGTAGTTACACTTTTCTCATATATTTCGATAATAATCTTCATAAAATTAGAAATAGAAAAATAATATCAAAGAGCTATTTTCTTCATTGGAACTTTTCGGTGAGTCAGGTTATATTGCATTTGATTAGAATTTCATCACGTTTGGGCAACTAGTCAAAGGCTGAATGCTTGTGGGTAACCCGAGCTAAGTGGAAAGCATTCAAATCAACATTGTATTTCTCACAATATCTTATAAAAGCAAAATTTATTGAATTTCATGTCAAATTGTCTTAAGAAACACAAAACCATAACAATTTCTATTATGTCTCAAATTATTATTATTATATAGGTAAATATAAGTCTCTACAAAGGAAAATAATAGGAAAACATGATCTGACACCACACAACGACATATTAATATAAACGGAAAGAAATCTAAGTGACATTGACTGATTCGTATTATTATGGATATTGAAATTTATTATGATTCAATATAGGCATATAAATACCTGAGTTAACTGTTTCAACTATGAACACAAATCGTGGCTCGCTTCTATTAACATATTCCACTAATACACATTACAGCACGAGGGTTATTACACCTTTACTTTCAACATACAAACATTAGCTTACAATAAGGCTCTCAATTAAATTTCATAGAAAACCCGAGATAAATATGTCGTAACGGGTAATAAGGTACCGAGATCATAACCAAATTCTCAGTCGTGTCAGGTTAACTCAAAAGGAATGTGGTAATTCCAAGCTCTTGCAGGTTAAGGCAGAATTCGGTTACAACCCCCCAACGAAACGAGAAATAAAGAAAATAGTCGTCAAAAAGAGGCGACACTAGGATAAAAAACTAATTGATTGTTGTCTATGCTCCCCTGTGTCAGTGTGTGTGTGAAAGCAGAGCTACATTCGCTGTTACGGGCGCAGGACGGTTTCCCACGGACGCTACTGCACGCAGCAGTTGGGCCCCTTGTGCCCGTTCTTCTTCAGCCGCGACTTCGGGCGGTACTTTTCCAAGTACGACAGTTGCTTCGCGTTGATGGCACCGCGGCGTTGACTGGAATGAAATGAAATGATTTTAATTTCTGTAAGTAAATCTTTTAAGACACTTTTAGTCGGAATTTTTCGGTCAATATTTTAAAACTAGATGGGGCCAGCATTTCCTAGCTGAGCGATCCCTGAGAAGAAATGCCGAAACAAACTCGATCTCTTATCCAAACATTTTATTATTAAGATATTATGCGAGTAACAATGCAGGGTCATGTCAGGTAGGTTCTTTTGAAGAAAGAGCCATTACAGCGACACAACGCTACCAGATCTGCAGGACATTTCCGTAGGACACATAAAAAATACTCAAAACCGCCAGACAGTTATAAAGACATGTAATGTCGAACGAACACTAACATCGCGACAAGAGCAACATTTGACGGAGTTTACCTGCATAAATAAAGCCATATAAGGCAAGGTAACTCCATTTCCACACCTCGATCTAATTATGTGCATAAATATACACTTTTATGCGTTACTCATTCAATTATCTATTAATTGACATGTGCGTCACGATCCTTAGCATCCTCTGTACAGCGTATAAGGCGTTATAACATGAAAGCACTTTTATATGCAAAGAGATATTATTGGACTTCGAAGAAGAATCGTGACGCTTTGATTACCATGGCGAAAATAGTTAATAAACAAAAATTGCGTCATATTGAATATGATTTTTGTCGAAGATTTGCGTTTTATAAAATGAATGCATCTTCCAAAAAGGAAGATCAAATTACTACTGTCTCTGTCTGCACATTCCTTGACAATGATCGTCAAATAATTCTCACGATTCTTGCACATCACGAAACAACCCAATCGGTTATATCCATATGATGCGGCAAATAATTTTCGCTCCGGCAAGCATATGCGCAGACTTTAGGCCTTCACATCTAGACTCGGTACGAGACTTAAAAGATGAGATGAAACTGGGACCATATATGGAAGTTCATAAAGCTGCTCTTCCGAAAGCGACCGAAACAGCAAGCAGCAATGTCGCCCAATCGCAATGACAGATTTCAGCAACGCGACATGCCGCTGCGGTTTTAATTTCAAACGCGGCGTCACAACTTCGACGGCAGCAGCATTTCTCGTCTTCAGTTTCCCGATAGTCATTTGTCTAACAAGAAAATACGAGTGACGGCATACTGGTTTGCGGTCTGTGTACTGCTAAAGAGGTGGATTTATTAACTACAAAATACTCACTCTCGAATAGTCTCGACGGCTTCCTCGTACTTCATGCCGAGCTCGATGAGTGCGATGGCCACCATGACGGGCGCGCGGCCCAGTCCCGCCACGCAATGCACCGCCACCGCCGCCTCAGGCTTGTTCTGTGCTCTGGGGAATCAATGAAGACAGTTTAAGTACTGCGCGATTCTATTAGGCCATACATACATTATTTATAATCTCACGGGGCTCTCATGGGGGCAGGCAGATGGTACAATTCATACATCTGGCTATATTTTGCAGGTCAAAAATTGATGAACCTATACGGAAATAGTATCTGGCCTAGTACTCTAGGCGATCTATCTTCTCCAGAATGTCTCACCGAGTGCATACCAGATCGTCCTAAATGTTGTTGGGTAAGCGCTAGCCTCAGACCAACAAAAAAGGAAAGACGGAGCGCGCGCCGAACATCAAAAGTGAAGCCACCTTTTAATCTATGTGTGTGTAAAAAGGTTGTCATTTTTTAAAGGTTTTCCCTATAATTTGGGGAATAATATTGTATGGGTAGGATAATATTGTACGAGTAAGATATTGTTGAGTATGGTATTATAACTCGATTGTTAAGAAGGACTTATACAGTATGCAAGGGTAAACACCGTTGTTACTCAAACCATGGGTAGTTGACTTAAATATAAAAATAAATGACCCAGTAACAACCAAAAAAAAACCTTATTTTCAAAAGATTTTAAAAAGTAAATATCCGTTACTGTCCCGATACTCATGGATACGCGTTCGAGAGACTGCGAAACAGCTGACGGCCGGTCATGTAACGTCCCGCGCGTCCCCGCCAACCGCCGGCCGCGGCCGGTCGTTGCCCTTGCGTGTAGGGTGAAATATTCTTGTGGAAAAATGTAGATATTCTTTAAAAAAAAAAAGTTGTATTTTTCCATTGATTTTACGTTCTATAAATGAAACCAAACCACTGGTTTCAAGGATAACGGTGTTTACACTAACACCCTGTATACCGAAACAAAAAAAAAAAATTACTTGGAAATCTAAAATATAAGTACATAAAAAAAGAAAACAGGAATATAATTACTCGAAATAAGAAATCATAATTTAAATCGGTTTAATCGAACGGAAAAATTTGAAATCACATTATGGCAACCCTAACACGTTATGTCACTGCTTTCATTCGTTCATTCGTTGAGGTTGTTTGTTCCAAGTAACCTAAAATTCATAGTTCATTAAATTGAAAAACGATGTTATTTCAAGTACGTACAAGTGAAAAGTGATTCCGTGAGACTTTTTATGTGATTTGCTATTGTTTTTACAAGTTTATACTACACAGGAAGGCATAACTCTATTTTTTTAATTGATGTTAACTAGACGACGACTCGTGATGTACTAGGAGCGATGAGCATGGTTTTAGTGTAGGTGTGTGCGTGAGCCTGTGTGTTTACTTGCAGGAGCATGGTTTTGTGGCTTCACTTTTGATGTACGGCGTGATCCGTCTTCCTTTTTTTGTTGGTCTGAGGCGCTAGCTAAGAGGACAGGACAGGTTATTTCAACCAGGGTTCCCCCAAAATTATTTTACTCTTCGAGGAAAGCGAATGTTCTGATAATGAGGCAATATTATAGCGTTGTCAGTGTTTAGCTAATAGCCAAGCAAACAAGAGGAATGTTCGATAATGTGGTCACAACACCAAACATAACAATATTTACATAAGCTACAATAACACGACGTAACATACCAATTTAATAGGTATTAAATTAACCGGCGACTCCGAACTATATATTACATGTGTCGATCATAATCAGTGCGTCACACCGCAGTTACGTAATAATAACTTTGAATATGCGTCACTCAATAATAAATAGAATTTACTATAATAATTGAACAATGTTACTTCGTGAGGCTCGAATATTATTGCAGTAGAATTTCAATATTTGCATCAGAATTGAAGAATGAAACATTGACGTTATATGATAATACTGCATTAGAACTAGGGAATATGGAAAGGCAGGCAAAATAGCCTGTTAAAATGATAATTTGTTAAACATTCCCAAATACGCGTACCAGTCGCAGTTTATCACTGAAAAGTTTTACACAAGTTGCTGCAGTATAACTCATCTACCTCGTCTCTGGCGAATACCACTACCGCCATCTTAACAATCTGGGGGTTCTCAGAACGCATTCCATTCCGGGCGTTTTCAAAAAATTTTAGAACCCAGAGAAAGCCGTCGGAACGGCGAGCCTCTCCGGAATAAGAAATATGTTAAGTGGTACAAACCCGAAACCCCAGTTATTATAAAAAGGATTGAATGAGAAGGGATACTCACTTTTCGCGCAGAATCTCAAACCAGTCGTCGACGACGTTGGCAGGCGGGAAGGTTCCATCGTCGTAAGCCAGGTCACGCACCTCGATGCTCTCGGCCTTCAGCGGCGCCGTGTCGTAACTGGGCTCGCAGACGCGTACCACCGTGCACACGTTGTGCTTCCTCAGTTCCTGTACCAAGAAGAAAGACGTGTAACATCATGAAACAAACGAGGGACAATTCCCGTATTTTTTAGAACGATCGCATCCTAATCTCAGTCTCATTCTGTCAAAAATATCTCTAATTTATGACATTGAATGTCGACTAGATTTTTGACACCAGTTGCAACTGCAGTGACTTGACCAGAAAGTTGGACGCTGCAGAATCAATCTAGAGACACTTACATAATCCACGACCATGATGGGCAGTCAGACCGAATTAATAAGGTCTAAGAAAATTTGCATAGAAAGAGGACCATTTCAGTCAGATCCAGTTCGCAAATCAAGTTTATAGTGCAATAAATATGAAGGGATCGTATTGAAGATTCGCTTCAGATTAAGAGCTACAGTCACAAATCAACACTCAATTTATGGTCACTATTTTCCTGATTATATTTATAATTGCTTAGCCTCTCTCCAGGTATCGGCTTCTACAGTTCTACACTAACTAGCTGAGGCTGGGTATAATTATTTTATACAGAATTACGGAGCCCCGCCACACAACTTGTGAGACCGGTATTACTGCCAAAGGCATTATCGTTTATTGACTGTTCAACATAAATTCCAGTGTTATCTCCTTTGCGAGCAATAAGGCTTTCTTTATATTATTTGCAAATTAGCAATCGTGCAACCGTTATCTATGCAATCTCCGTTAATTTACATTTTTGCGGTTAAAAATAAAGTGCTAGGTTTTCCTCAATAGCATTTCTAATAGTTTACATTTGCATTTCTAATAGGTTACATTCGCGCACCATATTTATTTAAATGTAGAATGTTACCACAATAATTTATTATGACACTTAAGTTAACTGGTCATTGACAGCATTGACCTCGCTAATTAGCTATAAGTTAATGAAAAGTTTATTAATTCAATATTTTTTTGGTCGCTGATGCGTGAGAAATTTCAACTTTAAATTATTGTCATTTATTTGATATTCCGAGATCAGAGATAAAAATTGGTAAGTAAGATATAATTCAAAGACATTTTAAATCGATTTTGAACTAGGCAAGATTTTGAAAAGATTTTGAACTAGGCAAGATTCATTGAAAGTTTTGAAAGAAAACAAAAGTAACCTTTCATTTTATAATATTAACTTATTGTTAAAGTTTGAGCCAGTTCAGCTGTTGTGCTTATTATTTGAAAAAGAAAAGTTCGAAAGGTTAAAACTTGAAGAACTTCAGTGTGCTAGATCTTTAGTTCACATTTTCTAAGCCGAGTTATAGAAATTGTGGCACAGTCAAATTGTGTCAATGAGTCATAGTCATTAGTTCCCAAATGTATGAGTGGCCTACATTGTATTGTCTACTAATTAACTTACTTGTTCTAAATAAACTAAAACAATAATAATATATTGATTTAAGCGTTGAGCTGTCATTTACATTATTTAATGATAAATTGTATAAATAAAGTATGTTTACCTGAAGATAGGACTGAATGGTGACGTCGGACGGGCGGTCGGTGATGAGGAACCGCATGTTCTTGTACTCGATTAGCGAGGGCGCCGGCCTGATGTCCTTCTGCTTCATCGTGATCGAGTTGCTGCTCTCTGGTCACACAAGATACGCACCCGGCTGGTACTCACGTCACACGCGTCAGAGAAAGATGTCACGGTCCGTCACAGTCTAACAGACAAACTGTCACTCTATTTCCACACAACACACGACAGTTTCGTTACTTTTCTTTAGAAAGGGTCCAATTATATAATGAGAACCACCCGCATGGATGTCGCTTTCAACCACTAGATCGCATTCGGAGACGAATAAACAAAAGTTCAGAATGTGGAATGGAACTAAAAGAAATTATGCGAAAAACATAAGTTTTGTTATCACACGAACTTCGGCAACTGAATGATATGCTCCAATTTTTTGTGGCTTCCGAATTTAAGGTAACTGAAACAAAAATAATAGTTTTGTTAATGTCAGCGAGCCAGCCGGCACCGCGAGGTGATTTACGATGAATATCATTTTTAAAGCGTATTTGCGTCAAAGCTCGAGCGCGACTGAAGTGGAATAAAAAATGGCTTCTAAAAATAGTGTTCGGGATACAGCGAAGTTTCGGTCATGTGGACGTGCGATGTTCTGAACGCCTATGTCTGTCCATCGACATCGGTATTTCCGAGCTGATCCAGAGCCAACATCGCGTCAATTGTGGACGTGCCTCACACAGCTAGCACTCTTTTAAACAACACAACACTATGATAACACAATATGTAAACACGGCGCCATCTAAACACATTGCTGTAATTTTATTTCGATAAATACCTGCTCAACAAGCGCACCTATATTATTATAGTGATGTTACGCGTTAGGTAAATGGATTCGGTTACACTATTATCACCGGTATCGCGTTCTTGTCTTGGTCAGGAGCAGATAACAACTGATAGTTCTGCCGTGGGACGCCGGCTTCGGTTCACCCCACTCTGATTTCAATATAGCGGTTGAGCGTAGTTAGCAAGAGCTTGCGGTTACCTGTGGGTGTGTGTACGTGGTACAGCGCCTGGGGTACGTAGAGTCGCGCGCTCCCGGCAGCATGGGTCCAGCGGTGGCACGCTCCGCTCCCTCTTCGCACGAAACGCCCTGCAGTTTATTTGTGTTGGGCCTGGCAGTACTCCGCACTGTCCAAGCGGAACTCCATCAATGTCGCCACAGAAGGGATCTCCAGCTACGACAAACAAATAACATCAATTTACAAAATGCCGCAGTGTCTTACTTGTGCCTCAGAGTTGTTGTTTACACTATGCACAACGTTATTGGGGTTCTTGGAAGTCACATTAATAGTTCCAATGGATAATGTAAAACTGATAAGTATATAAATATGCAAGTTTAATATTTTATCGATGGCAAAGGAGCATGCAAGATATATAAAACAATTTGTTCAATATTTGTCTTGGATATCAACGATACCTATCGATCCTTCGTGATAGACGAATGGCATTCACACTTCAACGAATAAAGATTATTCACGTATAGCTATGTAACATATGCTATATTTAACTTCTATAGTTCAAACACTTATTAACACATTCCTGAACAACTGGAGATCACGAAATTTATTTAACAAATGCGGTATTACTGAGAACAGCGCTGTTAGCACAATATAAATAATATCGTTTGCCCCCAAAATATCTGGCATCTTACGCGTGACTCGCTCGGGCGGGGTCTCACTCTCACTGAAGCCTTCAATGTGAAAATACAATTTTGTCACAATTAGCACAAAACAATAAAGACGACGGATTATAGGAGCGGCGCGGGCACGACTCTGAAACGGCGGCGTACGAGATGTTGGCAGCCACGATACCGGCGTGGGATTTACATATACACGTCATATGTTTACATTTAAATTTACAATCGTGTATGTATAATCTAGATGCAAAACATTGGCCGCAATCGAATTTACTCTCCCCCACTCAATACCTAGCTGCGCGAAAATCTTCACGAATATTTTGAAGTGTCTTGCTTTATTTTCCTTCAGATTTTATCAAGGAGACGGCACAGACTTGGGTTCAGGCCAAAAGGAACAGTGGCTCGTGCCGACGCAAGCAAACATATTTCACTTCGGGAATTTAATTTTCCTTGAGTGCAAATAGATGCCTGATCCTACACAATGAGCTTCTAATCTTCATTAAGAGATACACAATTCAATTTGCGTGGTTTTATTAGTAGCAACAAAGTCATTACGCTGCACGAGATAATTGCCCATTCAATCTATTCGAGATGGAACGGTCAACCTCAGATAAAAATAAGAGTGACGATGTCACCAACATAGCACGTTATCTGCTTACATACACAACTGATTTACGGAATGGCGAAGTTCTCCGCAGTTTTTTCCGTCTATAATATTATACATTGGATATTGTAAGAACACGTGAAGTAAATAATAAAATAATTTAATGAATGAGTTCACATTAGCGAGGTTACTTTGTTAAAAATGTTTTATTTTATGTTCCAACTTCACAAGTCCGTAAATGTTGTTTTAGTACTTGTGAACATCCATAAAGATAGGTCGGTGCCATGAATCGTATGCAAGGAAACAAAAAAAGAGCAGTAAAACACTTGTGAGACAAAGGGAAAAGTCTGCAGTCGCAGCCGAAGGGAAGATTATCTGAACTAGACGGTACGGTCGATAAACCCAAGCCAGACTGCACACATGGGCAACAATGCAGACGGTTCAGTCCAACATCTGTAATTTCTGAACCCGGGAGAACGTCTAGCCGAGATAGCTGGGACCACGAACTGATACAGATGGTACTTGAAAATCTATAAGCAAACTCAGTTGCAACAATTTGTTAGTGACGGGAACTGAAACATCTGCTCATAGATATTTGCACGTAGGCAATGCGAAGAATTTCTTTATCTCTTTGAATAAGACTGACATTTTATTATCTCTTTGGATAAGACTGATTTACTGACAATGCACTGATTCAGAACTCGTTATTTGTAAACTCCAAGCAAATAACCTAATTCTATGCGTCCAATTCAATCACTATTTAGGTCATTATTGTACTCGTAACAATACGTTAATATCGTGGATTGTTCCGTCGCGAATAAATTCGATGTGAACAGTATTTTTGACACAATACACGTTTCATGGATGCAAGGGCATGAGGATGCGGATGTTACTGGTCTATCAATAGCACTGGCAGTCTAGCTATGGAATTCAATGGACGAACGCTAGCAAAACATAGCATGAATTTATAGAGTCGACACGTGGCAAACACCGCCATGTTGAACTTGTAACATAGTACTTGAGCAACCGCAAACGATTATTGGAAACAATGTACTTCATTGTGTTGGTCAAAGTCACGCACAAGTATTAACTATTGTTAAGTTTTACGTTTAAGTGGATATTAATATTTAACAAGTACTGTCAGCCCGTAAGAACATGTAATTTTTTGGGCGTTGTACTTGGACAGAGTGACTCCCCAATTTTCAACTACAATGTACCTACTATGTTTATTAGATATTTATAATAGGGAATATGCATGTGATTCAAACATGGGTCAAATATTTTTTTTTATAAACTATATTTTTCAGAATTATGCCTCCGTCAATATTTTTGAATAAAATTTCTTTTTGAGCGAGAAATAAATTTTTAAAAAGTCCCAAAAAATTTGTAGGTAATTCAAATACTTGAAAAGGC
This sequence comes from Lithophane semibrunnea, assembly GCA_947363905.1. NCBI lineage: Eukaryota > Metazoa > Arthropoda > Insecta > Lepidoptera > Noctuidae > Lithophane > Lithophane semibrunnea. Next base: position 4,814,194 of record OX376187.1, read on the forward strand.
TAAGAGCGGATGTGACGTAACAATCCGGGATAACTATCAAAATGTCAATGTCAAGTCAATCAACAAGTGTCAAGTCAATGTCAAACGCTCATAGAAAAAGTAGTGTTTGACGTTGACTTGACAGTTGCTTGTCTGTTTTCACGGACTGTGACGTCACCACACCAAGCGCGCCAAATGGAGGGCGTTTAAATAGCCCGGATCGGTTGGATATTTTAAAAAATAAATTAACATCTTTAAATTGCTTTTTTGCCGCCGATTTTTTTTTTACTATTATTTGACGATGTAAACTATCGAATAAAAATATTAAAAAAAATACATGCATATTCCCTATTGAACTTCTACTCAATGAGTCACGGTTAACTGAGTAACTAAATAGACTGAGCAACTATTCCAGACAGAAAAAAACGTGCATTCCCCGAAGGGTAGATTTTCCAGTGCATCAAGTATTGCCGTAAGTGCGGAAACAGGGCGAGGCCGTCGCCCGACAATATCTATGCAACTAGTTGCACATTTAGCTTCATTGCCGGTAATTCCAGGAAGCGGTCGTTACAAACCTTGATGTTGTTTACCCGTGGTTTACCCCAAGTCAAATTAAAACGCAAGTTCTTCCACAACAAGTTTTTGCGGCTAAAGAGTTTTTCAGTTTCTTTTTGTGTACTATAAAATCCAATTTCCTTTAATTACAACACAGGTGTTTTGGTAAACTTTGAGACAATAATAAAACAGACCTATAACTCCTGCAATTAAAGTTAATACAATCTATTGTGCGGTCCACGGCCAAGAATAGCACATCCCACTTCTTCCCGTGGATATCGTAACAAACAATTAAGGGCTTATATCATACAACATCTTTCTTTTCATGTAGCTGCGAAAAATAGTTAACAGATTAAACCAGCTTCTCAATGTGAAACCGTCTAGGCGACGACGCCGACGTATGCTTGCTAATCAGTGCAAAACCGACTCTTTCAAGAAAAGCTGGTTCTTTCTGACAATAAGTCCGGAAAACGACAAGATGGACTGCAGATACTTGTGATTCAACAAGTTATTGTTGGACCAGAAAGAACAATAAGTACGCTTGTCCCAAGTAGAGAATGCAGCTACTTACTAACATTTATAATTCCCTTCCCCTTCGGATTTCAACAGGCTGAGCAGTTTTGCTATTTAAGAGTTATCATTCTTATGGAAAACTGCAATAGCAGATGGCACTAAAGATTTATAGCACCTATTACATTGAGTGCTCATTCATAACATGGTAATGGAAAACAGATCAATCTGATACCGATATCCGCCTATCTCGCGGGATTATTATGATCTGATGGAACAATAGCGACAGCTTATGATTTAGCCACGAACAAACTCCGCAGCTGAAGGCCACCAATAGATAAACAAAATACCTATGTATGTGATATCAATGCGACATTCATTATATTATCGTTGGTAGTTTGGTACCTCACAAAGCACACAATGACATGTTGGCGCGAAACATGTGAAATTTTTATTCTCCTACAAACAATTTGGAATGATAATATTCTTAAATACACTATGTTGTGGTAACTCTGGTTACCGTGCTTAACCGATGGAGTTCCTACCAGGACCTGTAGTGTAACTTAATGCATGGTCATTACATTATAAACTGGACCACATGAGTAAAGATTTCTTTACTCTGTGACTAGACCAAGCAGTACTAACCCTGCGTTTGCACTGGCGCTTCCGCTTTGCGTTTTCCTGACAAAAATTGTATGGAACATTTACCAGAAGATAGAGATTTCAACATGTTTTGTCGCAAATGTTTCGCCAGTGCAAACGCACGGTAACTTATCTAATACCTACCCATATAAATGATGCACATTGAAACCATTTGACTTTGAATTGCTCCAACGCATCTCGTGTGCTACCTATTAAAGTGCGGCTCATACATACATGACATCATGCTTGTAAATTGTGATCCCAAATGGGGTAACTAGATTTACCATTAGACATTTTTTAAACAAGTACAAAAAAATCTTAATTTGACGATGATCTAACTAAAGCACTTTAGGAGGATAAGTTCATTTGTCCTTGTCAGTATAAGCAGCCTATAAAAGCTGCTTCTAATAAGTCACGGGCGTGGAACGTTTCGTAGTTGACTCATTCTGTTTTTCATTTTCATTAGCTACCAGCCCATCGTATTGCGACTCATTTCACAAGAAAAATAAAGGAAAAATATCCCAATAAAAACCAAACTGCGTCAACACTTCCATCAGCTCGTTCTAAAATGTTTACTACTTGAACTAGGTTACGAGTGAATCACAAATGAAACTGAAAACATGCTAATATTTACGAAAATATATCATCAAGAATGTTATCAGTATTTATCTCGAGCGTTATAAGTTTAATAATTTATGTGTAATCATCCGAATGAAGTCATATCCGCTGCCACTATCTCGATATAGGAACAACTCAAGCAACATCTTCGAGATAAAATAAGTACTAAGCTGTCTACAGCTCATTACCACATATGAATATTTATTTCATAAAACCCATACGTTTAGTCCAAATCTCCAGGATACCTTCATTTATATCCCAAAGATGAATGTAAAAAGAAGGTCAAAATAACATGAAAAAACAAAAAAACTTCCGTATTTCGTAAAACTTTCACACCGCAATTTATTTCGCTTTTGCCTATGGATTTTTTTCTTATTACAGGGAGTTTTGCGCCCTATACGACCGTGGCACGTTTAGCTGTGACCTCGAAGACTTGGCTTGAAATAAAGAAAAAAGAGGTAATATGAAACGGTTTATGTGGATCCTGAGTCGAAAATAGCTAGAAGATTTCATGCTGTATTCAAAAGTTATTGTTAACTCCACATCTTATAAGGTAGTTTATGATGTATCGAACTAATGAGTTTTCATAAAGACACTCAACATCAATATACAGGGAGCAGAACCATGAATACATTAACAATAGGTACATAAAAATTACAAATTCCTGATCGATTATTGCTAGATGATTGAATGTAAAATAGTAATGCAAAAATGTTGTTGTTAAACGCTGGTACGTATTTAGATGATTCAGTTTGATTTGCTGAGATTGACAATTCAATAACGTTAATGAAAATAATATCGAATATTTTAACAATAAGAGAAGAATTAAACGCAATCAAGGTAGTCAACCAGACTTAGTGAAGTGGACGATAAATAAAATCCACTAGCAACAAACAAAGGAGATGCTATTATGTAGTATATAGTAATAATTGACCATGACATTGATAGCCCACGTAGGTAATGTGGTCGAAGAAATCTAATATAATGAGGAAACATAAATAATAATAGAAACTGGAGATGTATTCAAGGTGCAAGATATAATGCAATAAACGTTAAATAAAACACTGGTTAAAGTATCTGTTGAGTAGGAGTGTTGGTTCCTATTGAAGTCATGTAGATAGCCGCACCCGCGAAGAACGATTAAAGTGGTATTTAATTAACACAATACACAAAAACATAGGTCATTAAGCAAACGTGTATTTCCATTACCACTACACACTCTGCTACAATTTTGCTCATTTTGCACAGGATAGATTGTAACCCAACACAATCGGGTAATTGCTTCCTTCAAACTCTAATTAATTTGATTCATTAGTCTTTCGTGATCCCAATTCCGGGCTGACTTTATAATTCTTTTCAAGATTATGTACCGAATGATAACAACAAAACTAATTTTGATGAAGGCAAAATTGTTTAGCACTTACAAGTTTGCATTCTTTTGAAATTCAAGCAAGTTTGCGGTTCCAGGATCCAGTAAGTACAAAGTAAGCTTAGGCTCACGACGAAGTTATCAGTTTTTACTAGGTACCTACATTATACAAACGTACCTTCTTCATAATAGTGATCACAGACAAAGATTTTCATCATTAAAAACACAATAATATGAGAGTGGAGCTACTGTTTTTTACGCTACTTGCGAGGCGTGACCGCGCTTTTGAGTTGAACACCTGTTGATTCAAAAGTGAGTAATAATTTTAAGTGCAAACGCTAGAAATGATTGCAAGTTTACTTTATACATTTAATAATGCATCACTATAAAAGAAAACATTGAGCAATTTAAAAAAATTACCTGGTCACCTATTTTGACCATATCCCACCGACCAGGATCGAATGGCGTACGTGTTCCCCAGACTGTGTCTCACTTTGATCACGCTCGCATGACTCTTGAGTATTCGTTCAAAACGCGACAGTAATGCGGGACACAGATGTTAATGATGACACAAAAACTTCACTTACGTGAATCCGGCGCGGCGGATGACAAAACAGTTATTTTAACACAAAAATTAAGTTAATAGACCTATGAGGATTAACTGAAACTATCGTGCACACGCAACTGAGGCTGTCGTTGTAGACAGATTAGAAGGTTAGGCGTTTACATCGCAACGGTTCGACACTGTCGGTGCCGCGGTTGTGCAGAGACTGGCGCGCCGCCCCAGCGCCGGCCGCGAGGGACGTCACGCCGTGCGGCGCGCCGGCGAAGCAGGCGGGGGCGTTGGCGTCACTTGCCAGACGTACTCCGCTGTCCACATCGCACACACGCACACCAACGTCTGCCCACTCGTTTCGCACAAGTTTTCAAACTTTTCACAAGTTATGAGCCATCATATGAATGAAACAATGATTGTTTGATAGATCGAAGTTATGAATCATGTTGCAAATACCTACTCATTAAAAGACGCAAGACAAAAACACTTGCTCCAATAAACAATCTATAGTTTTTATCTAATTGTTACTGATTGATCTCGGATTTTTCCAACAGTTCCTAATTGGTGAGATAAAAAATAAATCGAGGGCGATAAAACTGAACCAATTGCATTTCAAACGACGCATCTGTGACCGAGAAGATTCGATTAGCAACCGCGACGCCGCTAGTCGGTCACATTCTAATAATAGCGAGAAAAACGAAAAAGAATTCGTATTAAGAAACTCCCACGCGTGGCATCTGTACATACACCCAATAAATAGTGATTTAAGGGAGTCCTTGTATCGTAGAAAACCCGATTCATATATTCGCTTGAATTAATAATACACAATTATCCTGAAACCGCTTCGCGATTCATCCGTAAAATAAAAATGTTAAGAGGTCTCTCCATTTCGCTCGAGAAAGATTTAGCGTGTGAGCTACAACGTTGCAATCCTGAAAATGTGGAATTAAGGTTATCGCTAAAGCGACCTCGTTCGCTCTCACCGGCTCGGCATGGTAGGTCTCAAGTCTTTCAACTGACATTTTAGCGAATTTAGAATGTTATCACCTTATCACTACTGCAATGAAATGTTGGCATCCTCCTACGTCTAAATGGGAAAACAGGCTTTGCTATATAGCTGCCGTTATTGTCGAAGCCTACCCACTACAACCCGCCTCGGATAAATATAGCTCCACCCACGCCACGGCGAGAGGAAATTTTCTAGTCCATTGAGAATTATGGTATAGAGACAGCAAAATTTGTGTTTATCATAATGTAGGTAGATTTATGTTAGACGGAATAAGCTGAATGTTGACTTAATCCAAATCAATGCACTATAATATCATCCAGCAGGCAGTAACGTAGATGAATAAGTTCAATCCGTGGATCCGAAATATGCTGTTAGAAAGATTTCTGATTATTTTCAGATCCTTACTCTAATTAGACATTAAAAGTAAAGAGTTCCTGAGCTATTGAGCTACCTAATATTTGAGAGAACTTGATGAGCAAAAGTGAATGAAGGTTCACTAGGTACATGTTTGTTTACAATTAAATGTCATGTAATAGTGAGGATTCGCGGTCAACTAAATAAACATCGTGTTCTTGCAAATGGTAAATGATGTAATATTAGGAAATGATAAACAAAACCAAAAGATTAGTGGGAAAGATGATATGGCTAGAAAGGGGATGACTACTGAGGTGACGGCTAATGAAGATGCTGAAAGACTCAAAATCAATTGGAACAAGTGCAGGAAGGAGCATGACTGCTTAGGAAATGGCGTAAATTAGTACATATTTGTTTTTATCTTCTTAAAAGATCAGAACCGCGAAACGGCAATAGGTACAGTTAGGTAAGTACACATTTGCGAGGTTAACGTACGCCTACGTTGCTTTTTTCGAAAATGGATTAAGTTATTAATTAAATGGCATTGGGGCTAGGGCGAGCAAACCCGGTTTTCCGGTTTTTCTAAAAACCGATATTTTTAAACCGGGGTTGAGAGACAAAACTGGAGTTACCTCCGGTTTTCCCGTTACTGAATTACACTTTGATTTAAATCAACTATTTTCAAACGCACTCAAGAAATATTCAATTTAGAATAATCAAATATATCCGAACGCAACGTATATCCACTTACACTCCTCCCTTCGCGAACCCCGCAGATAAGCTACGAATACTGGGCCTTGTGCTGTTTGTTCTCCCCAGAGCAGGACGTCATTTGCTACGCTGATGACACTCTAGTCACGAGCCGGGGAGGGAGCTACGAAGAAGCGGCACGCTCAGCCGTCGAGGACGCGTCCCTCTTCGTGGGGCGAATCGGGGCACTAGGCCTCAGGGTCGCGCTCGAAAAGACGGAAGCCCTGGTATTTCATGCGCGCACCTCACCATTGGTGGTACAGGAATAGAGGTGCGGGCAAGCATGAAATACTTGGGCCTGGTTTTGGATCGGAAGTGGAACTTCGGCGAGCACTTTGCTCAGCTTGCGCCGAAGCTGATCGGCACGGCGTCCGCCCTGAGCCGGCTGTTGCCGAACCTGGGCGGACCGAACGTAGTTTGCCGACGGCTAAACACGGGGGTGGTTCGCTCGATGGCGCTCTACGGGGCCCCGGTGTGGGCGGAGTCCCTGTCTGCCCAGAACAATGGCAGTAAGGGTCATAAACGGATGCTGCATAGTATCAGCGGAAGCGGCGTGCGCCCTCGCGGGTACTCTCCCATGAGATCTGGAGGCGCAGGTGCTCGCCGTAGTCTACCGACGACATGGGGCATACCTGCAGGCGGAAAGTGGCAGGCGCCCGCCGCCTGAAGTGGTTAAGAGATGGCGTAAGGAAACTCAAACCCATACGCTGAGCGAATGCAGGGTGAGGCTGGAGACGCCCAGTGCTGGTCACTGGACTGTGGGGGCCATCCAGCCGATCCTGGAAGAGTGGACACGGGACGTTATGCTTCCGTCTGGTGCAGTTATTGTCAGGGCATGGTTGCATTGGCAAATACCTGCACAAGGTGGCTAAACGGGAGGCAATTCCCGTGTGTTACCAGTGCGGCTGCAGCGAGGACACGGCGCTTCACACACTCGAGCATTGTTCTGCCTGGGTGGTGCAGCAGCAATCGGGGCAGACCTCTCCCTGCCGGCTGCGGCCAAGGCCATGGCCGACAGCAGAGGGGAATGGGAGGCGGTAGCGTCCTTCTGCGAGGACTTCATCTCGCAGAAGGAGGCGGCGGAGCGCGTCAGGGAGGAAGAGTCCCTCGCTGACGCAATTCGTCGCAGGAAAACAGGGCGGCGGAGGAGGCGCCATGGCGATCTGATGCTGCCCTAGGAGGTGCCAGCGGGCGATAGATCGGGGAGTCTATCGTCGTCGGTGCCCTCATGAGTGGTGGCGATGTCTCAGGTGAGCCCGGACATCGCCAAAGGAGTTTGGTGCCCGGAGGCGGGCTGCGCTGGATGGATCGCGAATTGGTATATAAATGGTTGATTAAAAGAGGTATATGCTAAGATTTGTTTTATTTGTAGATTTGTGGGTATCTAAGAATATTGTTTTTTTGTTAAAATTCTACTATACAAAAACTATAAAAATGTAGCCGAAACCGGGGCTAACACCGGTTTCCGGTTTTGGGCCTTGAAAACCGAAATTCAAAACCGGTATTGAGGACCTTCCGGTTTTGCACGCCCTAATTGGGGCACAAAGCTGCGTGCGTAAGTTTGTTTAATGGTTCCACGAAGCTTTGTCTTTAAAGACTTCCAGTAAACGAGGCGTTAATACACATGTAATTTTATTGACGAAATAGGGCTTGCTCCAACGTGTCCATGTACCACCCACGTGACTCTAGCACGTGGCATCAGCCCCAACGTGTGTTAGTAGGATAAACAAATTGGGGCGCTTGTTGGTATGCAACAAACCCCTATTGCAAACGTGGTTAGTATCAACAAACGTTTTAACTAACCGTGTGCATCTAATCCATTTTACCAAATTGAAATGTCGCCATTAGCGTCACGCGTAGACTACTGAGTATAGGTAATCCTTGCAGATTAAAATCAATTCATACTAACTCTGTTCATATCGCAGTAATTATAGATTTTGATAAGTGTTTATCAAATAAAATATGTGTTTATAGCGTAGTTATCTTATTGAAACGCGTCGGTATTTGCCGCAGTGATATAATTAACGACACAACAGGTAGGTTAGGTACGAGTTCTGATATGATTACATGGATTACCCTATATTATTGCAGCTGCAATGCGAATCTAATTTTGTAAAGGTGCATCCCATCACCCCAAAAGCAAAATTGGGGAAGATATCCCAGACTTCTATTATTTCTATCTACCATAAAGAAAAACGTCTGCACTCTGTGGCGCTAAAATCTTCATAATGTAATATAAAGCATTCCGAAGGTCAAATCCATTCGCGGCGACATGGCAACGGGCGTTTTGGGATAGTAAGTACATTGACTGACTATGCTGTCACAAAAATTGATTTCTAGAATCACCGTTATCAACTTTTTGATAATACAAGAATGAGTATGCGATTTAGATAAAATTACGTCAGAATGATTTATATCGCCCGGAATTTTCTTATTTATTTAAAACGAAAACGAACAAGATTGTGTATTAAGCCAACACGTATAAGGAAAACTCTCCGTTCTATTTTGGGATGTTTATTCTGCTTTATAATTCGGGACGTTTCGTGCAATCTCGAAAAATACTCCCTTGCATACTTCCTTGAAATATGAGCAGGTCTTCCAACAAAGACACTCGTTCCAGAAGTGAAAAGTGAACGCTCCATACACCTTAGCAGCATGGAAGGGAATACGCAGTGCATATCAACTTTCACAACACTGATACTTACTTACCCAAGCAATGGACCAATCAGAACGATTTACCACCTCGACGTAGGTGCCTTCAGCAGTTTATTCACACAAACGAACCCGACCAAGGAAAGCGTTCCATCGATACCCGACCTCATTATCTGACATGAATTATTCAGACTTTCTCTTTACAGCAGAATTTCCATTTAAAGCCAACTTACGGACAGATTATAAGGTAAAAAAGAGGATACAGGTCTTCATTTCGCAGCCACCAAGAGAGGTTTACAGCTCGATGTTTACTGAAGAATTAACGAAAATTTAGCAGGATAGCTGGGCAATAACTTCGTACCGGTTACGGTAAAACACGGAATTGACGTGACTGACATTTAGCAAATCGGGTACTAAACGTCCGAAGGCCACGCACCACATCGACCGTCCTGTGCAACGTTCATGAAATGAACGTGAACTGAACGTGCAATATAAATATTTATGTCTTTCATATCTGTAAATACATTTATAATTATTATTGTGTTGTAACTCAACAATATAAATGAGACTATCACAGTCTATAAATAGAAAGTAAAGTTTATACGGAACCGAGTCACGGCAACGAAGTCAGAATCAATAAGTCAGAAATCAGAAGGATTTTATACTTTTCCTTTTTACCAGTAAAACGTAGCTGACATAAAAACGGCTCCAAATAAAACTATATCAACAATACAACATACCAGGTATGTTCTCGGGTTCAAATCTAAGTAATTCAAGGAAAAGGAGAAAATAACACTGGCATCTGTATACAGCTATCTAGAACAATTCCATGTTTAGGCGAAGCGTCATTATATTTGCTTGATACTAATGCAATGTTGTATCGAGATGACAGTTGCATCGCTCCCCTTGGGTGTATTGCAACGGAAAACGGGTCGCGACCCACTTCGTCGGGATCAATACTCGGTCATCGACTCCGCCCGCGCGTAACCCCCTCATGTCTGTCTACAGACATGGATTTGAACTTATGATTTGCCAAGTAACTTACGCAGCTTGACCATTGAGAATTGCATTTAGAAAAGCGTGGGAGACCATTCAGAACTAGTCGCTGTCTCTAAGGAGTTAATGCTCACAACTTTCTTTTCGCTTGATGGATTTATAGCACATTATCACAATATTTCAAGATAAATTATTATTTAGATGCTTGTGCGAGATATTTTTAAAACAAGAATGTTGGAAATGCATAAACATTTCGAAATGTTTGTATGAAGGGAAGGTTCATACATTTGTGACGTTTTATTGAGTTATCAACATGCAGATGTTCGGTTGATGAACAGCATGTTATCGTCGTGTGACTGGCAGGAAGATAACGGGTGAACCCTATTACGATGAACTTTGCATCAAACGTCGTAAAGTATAATAGGTACAAGATCACCAACCAACCTACACTATAAACAAGATCTGTCACAAATGATCCAGTGATTTTTGAACAAAGCTAGGTTAAAAAAAAATGGTTCAGATTCAGTGTTTCTCACTCATCTCAGCAGAACACTTCTGGGCGAAGATTGCTACCAAATTTCAAGTAGTATGTGTCCTCCAACTTCCAGATCAAGTTTGCCAGCACCATTCTACAATAGTCTGGCCCAGTTGCGTCTACGCTTTGTACCTATGCAGATTTGTAGTCTCCACCGGCCACCAGTCTTTAATTGTTTTTTTCATGGCATCGTGAGATTTTATTTTGCATAAGAATTCTTTCTCTCTTTTCCGAGGAACACGTTCCGATTCTTTGGTCTGGCGTCAATCTTCTTTCGACAGTCTCGTGTCTCGAGAACCTCAGAGAAATTAAATCTGATACAAAAAATCTCTTTTAGGTCTTTTGCAATAACTGGGAATGACTGCAGCACATTTAACGGTGAGCTGTATGTTAATGTTATTTACCATTAATAAGATTTATGAAGGTAGGGATTGAATACCAGAACGATAGGTTTAACGTACTAACAGGTATTTCAAGGTCTCAAGATTATGAAGTATTTAACCGTTTATCTTTTAAATAGATAAGTACTTTGAGTACATTGCGATAATTTAGATTTTTTCCGATTTGGGAATTTTAGTTTTACCTAATTACGAAATACAAATCAGAATCTGCACCCTAAATGCGCAATTAGGGTGCTGATTATTATCTAACTGTGTGATGATCATTATGAACCTAAAGGTCGTAGGTACTTATATGTACCTTCATAATATTATCATCTATGATAATATGAAGGTACAAACACGTCTAGAATGTACTGTATTATGAGAGCCGGGGCGTGACGTATTAACTGTGACGTACTGCGCATGACGTCACGCGCAGTGGCCGATGGACTATATTTAGGGCACTAGTTTTTCCAAGAATCCAGTCTACTATCGTCGTATATCAACTAACAATAGCCTCCCTGGAACAATGCGAAGATCATTTCCACTCATTCAGTTACGGTAAAAAGTTGCTTGATTTCAGGTCACCTCCAAAATCTGTTTTTGTCACGAAAGCATAAAAAAGAGTAGGTATCTACAACTACAAAAACAAATCTGTTAACCGGTTATCAACTCCGAAAACAGCTGCCTGACAATTTCATTTTTTGCGAGGGTTTGGGTTTTTGATCAGAAATTGCCTATAATGACAGCGACACTGACAACAGATATGCAAAAGATTCTGGGAATATGATACTGCAAAAAGTAAAATAAAAACGTAAGTACTCGATTTGGATTCTATTTTTAACCAAGCATCAGGAGGAGAGTAGTCCTGACCGTGATGCTCGCGATCGACGCGACCTGGCTCAGTGACCCGGATCCGCCCGCGCGGACTGCGCCGCGTCTCTGACCCCCTTTACCTGCACTTACACGATCATGAATAGACCTATGTCTATACGTATAGCGCGCAATGCAGCTTTAATTACAAATTCTGACATTAAACACAAACCCAAGGTTGGCTCGAATATATACAAACGATTTGGCAAACATTTGCAGAGTTAAAAAGGACGTTTTGGAATAGAAAAACGAAAGATTTTCGTATATAAAAATCTCGAAACCAGTAGAGAATTTTTTCCATTTCATCGCTACTTCTTCAACCAGCGGATAATATTTGCGAGTTAGATTATAGTTTCCATGTAGGCATCGACTGACCATTTGATGATCTCGGAAGAACATCCGCCCATGGGGCGTACTGTTTGTAGCCGTGCCAAGTGATCTTACAGAATGCAGAGCCTGACTGAAAACTCCCATTTTAGTATTTCATAGTGTTTCATGATTCAGTAGATGAAGACGTATAGACAGCGCAACATATTGAGAAACACGAATCTAAAGACATTGCACAGTTTCGTAACCAAAAGCTTCAGAAGTTTCAGCAAATGTTTTATTTTTATGTCAGTACAAAGGCCACAAAATTAATAAACACACGCTCGTCTCTTCGTTCACGCGGTCTCGTTATCGAGAAATGTATGTTTGTTCATGACCTAGAAATATTGTTAACTCCCAAAACGAATCAAATTAATACAGGTTGCGGTTAAAAACCGATCAATCAATGTGCGTGTTGTGTCAAAAGGACGAGGTTGGGTGCGTCGCCCTGTGGTTCGAAAGCCCGTCTATGCAAGGAGCTCGGAGCAACGACCTTAGCCCTTGCTGAATAAAAGCCCGAGTTTTTCTATATAGACGTAGTACGTAGCTATCGCTTGTCAAGCGGCCCGCTTCTCCCCCAAGGCAGGCGGCGCTTAATGGCCACGCCATTTAACAGCTTTAAGTCGAGTCTGAGTGGCGCTTTCCGGAAATTTCATAAATGTTTGGATGTTTGCTATACCTCCGTGATATAAATACATCGGTAGTTTAAATGAAAACAGCTAAATGCCTCGATATTCTAATCAATTCAATTTGTTTGTTTAGTCGTTTACGTCGCTTGCCAGATATTAATAAACTGAACGGTAATTACAGTCATTAACTAATCACGCCATTTGCAAGTACTTACTTAAATAGGTACTCTGGTATAAGGATAGTCTCTGAGAAAAATAGCGAATGGAAACAGGACTGATAATATTAGCTTCCGAGAAATAGTACGTGTTTATACACACAAAGCCAATTTATGGTTGAAACGTTTGCATGAACCGCGGACTGGGAAAACAACACGCAGGTACACACGGCTACACATCAAGCTATACATTTCCAGCATAAGCTGACCTCGCATGTAAGGAAATTCTATACAATGCGAGATCAGTATAAACTGGAAATGTATAGCTTGATGTGTAGCCGTGTGTACTCGTTGAAGAATGTGAGCAAACAACCAATTAATAGATCATCTACCTATTAAAAGAATACTTTAAAGTTCTTTAAACAATAGCGTTCTATCGCCAGACTAACCACCCAAGCAGAGTGGTGACGTCAATAAAACTATCATTGTCAGCCAAAAACGACGTTGGTTGAAATCAGTAGAAAACGGTGTGGCCTCACTCGCACTCTGCGAGTAGTCAGGCGGGATCGTGAATGGTCGGGGTAACGGACTAGCCAGCGCCTGCGCAGGGTCAACACACGCTAGTCAAGGTCGGGTCGACGCACTATCCAGGGGGTCCTGACATTTTACGCCGGTGCAATATACTCCCATCAATGTACAGTTCCCAGTATAATATTTAAAATAGAGCAGTTTCTTAGTTACTCTGTGTGCTGTCTTCAAAGGGAGCACGCTGCGGTTGCATGCAAGGTCTTAAACCGCATAAGGATACACACATCGACGCTTATCTCGCCATATGTAAACGTTTGGAGCAGCTGTGCGCAAATTTCAGCGTAGAATAACCATCGAGTAGGTTTACGTAGCATGCAGATTTGTAGACTCTACACGTGCATGAAATGCTGTGTTAAACAATGAGTCTAAGGCAGCTCATATTTCACAACTGCAAACGATAAACCGCACTATGCAATTCTGACGTAATAAATTACCTCCTAACATTGCAGTTTGGTTTTGCACTCTAGGAAACTTGTGGACAAACAGCCGCGGATTTACGTAGGTAGGCTAGTGACGTCAACGCTGCTTGTTATTTGAAATAAAAGTGCGCTGTTTTGTTTTTTATCTAGAAAGATCCTTACTAGATAACTCATAAAAGGTAGACTAAAAGTAACAAATACGATATTTCATGATATTTGCGATCTAATATTGGGTGGTCGTAATTTAGAATAGAGTTATAAATACACACAGGGCCGGATTTAAGGCGGGGCAACAGGGGCCATGGCCCTGGGCCTCCAAAATTTGATTTTTGTAGATAAGAAAAGTTCACATTCACAAGGAACCTTTTTTAATATTGTTTTTTGTGTCTGGGGTTGATGATTTTAAAAATGATACGTTGAATTACTTTGATATCGAAAACTGAATATTTTTTTTATTATTTTCGTCTGTTCCGTGAAATTCTTAGGGCCAGGGCCGTTCTTGGTTGCCCCAGGGCCTCCACACTTTTAAATCCGACCCTGAATGCACACATTAAACACTATAAATACTCAGGTGAATTATCTAATAAAATCGTTCTAGAACTGCATGAACAACTCACATAAAAGTTACTTATCATTCATTCATATTGACAATCAGAAAAACAGAAGGTCAGGTAACATTTCTGAACAAGAAGACTATAAAAAAACAGTAGCAAATCATTCCAATGTGTGTCAGGTAAAATTCCTTGCTACAGGAAGGGAACTTTTGTTTGTAAACAAGTTTTTGTCAGTCACCATTTTTTTGAATCATAACCCCTCCTTTGTCTGTGCCTTAGTTTGTACTTAAAAAGTACAAATTGAGTTAAATTGAAGGTACTTTTAAGTTTTATAGTTTCATGAATAACAGATTACTTTGGTATTTAAGTGGTTTTATAAGAACAAGAAGTTTGATATTTAATATTTACAGATTTAGAACTTAATTATAAAGAGAGGAAGTTACCCTTGACTGAATATTGTAGTAGTACAACTTCCTAATAATGGCAGTCTGAGCAAGACAATAAACAAAGATCCTTAATCGGATAATCACATACTTCCAGCACATTAGCACAGACATTTTGAATCAATCAAGCCAAAAGTGCATACAAATCATTTATGGGTGCACTGAACACTCCTGTCAACTTAGCATGGACAAAGCGAATCAAAGACAATGGACATTTTAAATGGAAACAATCATACAGTCGCAGCTTGGTTTATAAATGAGTGCTGTAACAATCAAACTCTTTATAAACATTTAAGTATGAATTAAATAATTGATATTTCACTATCAATCAAATATTAATAAAATAGGAGTAAAGTGATGCCATATGAATGTAATATTGTGTTTAAAAACATTATCAGAGTTGACATGTTTATCATGCATTGCATAAGGAATTACAGGTCATGGTGTTATTTAAACATGCAATATTATGAAAGTTGGTTAGTACCTAGTTCAGTTTAATTTCTATGGGTTTACAGAATGTTCAATTAATTGTATGTATGTAGAACAATTTTAATTAAGTAATTAAAATTCCAACAGCTTACACCCAATTGACCCGATATTTCAACAAGTTTCTACAGCTAAATATAAACTATGCAGCAAGCTGCAAATGATTCACTAACTAGCACCATTGTTTTGTTATGAGTTGAAAGTTTCAACAACATTACACCAACTTCACTTTCCAATTACATAGGTACATAGCTAGAACTCCAAGTACTTACCTACAAAAAAACCTACTTATAAAGCTATATTAGGTTGCAAATGTGCTGTTCAGCAACATCATAACTTTTTATGTCTACATTATTACGTGACTCATTCAACAATACGACATCGGTATATCGACCGGCGATTTGGTCGGCAGAATTAGGATTCGAACAATGAAATGAAGACCACGCGTAAGACAAGAACGGTGGCGGGATGCCCGTGGCGGATACTAAAACTCCACCATGGGGCGGGGACCACATAAATTCTAAACCCCCTATCTTAACTACCTAGCGCGAGATACGTGGATAATGATACAGAGGTTAATAACAACAGGATAATGTAAATTTTATTATAATTAAAATAGTTTCGTGACGCCTGCCTGCTGACGTTTGTCGCTCAGCGAGGGCACGACCTTTAAAGTGATTTTGTTGCAAATTGGTGACTGTAAGCATACTTGACGTATTTAAACAATGTAACTTACCTTCACAGCCATACACATTGAATAGAAATTGAACGGTTGCAGCCGTGAGCAGCCAAGGAAATTCACTACACACGCGGGAAACGTGTGCACCGCACAAGTAACTTGCTAAACTAAAAGTGTGGTGTTGCCATTCTCGACAATTCAATTTTATAATTACGTGTTGCAATCATATAAAACAAAATTCTACTAAGCTAAGTAAAATAAAAGGACCGCGCCCACGTGTCATCATGCATGCCTAAAGAAATAACCTTGCTACTGTGAAACCAAAAACGGTGAATTAATGAATGTCAAAAACCATCACAATATTTAATGTTCTTGAGACAATCACGTGACCTCTCATCCAATAATTCATTAAAAAAATATAAAAATATTGCTAAATATGTGGCAATGTTATCAAAGTTATTTCATACGTTTTGCTGTTGTTCCTTATTGTGATTCTGTGCAAACAACTTAAGTTCAATAATAATGACAGTGCTAGACTTTTTAGAAAAACTTATTAGAAACTTTTTTGAAACCAAGTACTTAACTCAATGATATAATATTAACAGATATGTTATACACTCACAAAACAAACGAAAAAAGTGTTCCGCGCAGCAGCGGCACACATTCCTACGTTTCATTCATTTTTACATTTCACTACAAGTAAAAACATTACAATTGGAATGTTTTCAAGTCTTCACGATTGCGCGCTTATAACATATCTGGTAAATATAATATCATTGACTTAACTACTTTTTTTTTCTAATATTACCTATACGACACATAAGTAATTAAAATCATCAGAATTATAATCATTACAATCAATAATACAACTCTTTAAGTTCATATAAGTGCGAAACATGATTTCATGAAATAGTCATTTAATACACTTTTATGAAATTAGAGAATTGTATTGCTGATTCTAATGTTTATAATTCTGTAAATCCATAATAGGGAATATGCATGTATTTTTTTTAATATTTTTATTCGATAATTTACATCGTCAAATAATAGTTTAAAAAAAATCGACGGCAAAAAAGCAATTTAAAGTACTTATAAAAAAGTTTAAAAATATCCAACCGATCCGGGCTATTTAAACGCCCTCCATTTGGCGCGCTTGGTGTGGTGACGTCACAGACCGTGGAAACAAACAAGCAACTGTCAAGTCAACGTCAAACACTCCTTTTTGTATGAGCGTTTGACATTGACTTGACACTTGTTGATTGACTTGACATTGACATTTTGATTGTTATCCCGGATTGTTACGTCACATCCGCTCTTAGCTTTTCAAGTATTTGAATTACCCACGGTTTTTTGGGACTTTAAAAAAATTAATTTCTCGCTCAAAAAGAAATTTTATTCAAAAATATTGATGGAGGCATAATTCTGAAGTAAAATAGTTTATAAAAAAAATATTTGACCCATATTTAAATCACATGCATATTCCCTATTGTTACGGTCGCGATATAACCTGCAAATTGCAAAAACCCAAAAAAAAAAAAAATTTCGTGGGTTACCCTGAAGCTTTCGCCTTAACAACTCTTACCCAAATTACCCATAATAAAGTTTGACCATAATTACTTGAGTCGCTCCATTCGAAGACATCAACCCTGCATTAGCAAGCACACCCGATATAAAATGAAAGACAAGCGAGCGGGCGTGGCGAGATGGTCTATGGTTTTTTTTAAATAATTAGCTTAGCTCTAAAATGTATTGTTCTTATAGTTTTGTTTATTTTAGACTAAAACTACCAAAAGATTCAAGATTCAACTACCTATTATTCATAAATTAATACCAAGTGGTGGTAGTTATTTTTAGCCTATGACGTGCCAGGGTCATTCAACCATGGCGCTAAATTCAATTCATCTGTAAGTACATCTTGCATGCAGATTGCAGAAACTTATTTTGGAAATTAACTTTTGAGGTAGGTATGGGTACTTTAATAGATATAATGAATTGTATATTTAATAAAATTATAATATTGGACTATTGTACATAATGCCCCTTTGATAGTTATTAGACTGTACACTTTCTGAAGAATAAAAATATAAACTTTGTCATTGTACTTCATCAAAAAGCAGAGAATATAGTATTATTTTGGTTTGATTTCGTAGGGTAATATAATAACTAACAAGAAGGACCTGGATTTGATCTTTTACTTATTGACCGCTAATAAAAAAAGTTGTATCGGGGGACCCCCGTCAAGAACGAAGTTCCTTCTCACGTAGGATTTAAAACAAAAACAAAATACAATACTAAGCCAAAATTTAGTGAATGGGCCACTGCTGGCATTAGAAAAAGCAGAGACATTTTATATAATTTATATAACGAAAAATCATTGACTTCTGATCAAGTTGTTCATAACTATGTAAGGAACTACTCTAAGATATTTAAAAGAGTCTGCGCCCAAGCTAAATCTAAATTAATAAGTAACAAAATTGATAATTCTAATAATAAAATAAAAACTGTGTGGCAGGTAATTAACAAAGAAACTGAAAATGCAAAACAACGTGACCCGAATGAATTGTCTCTAAAAATTAATGATGAAACCATTTCAGATAAGTTAAAAGTTGCTGAGACACTAGAAAATTTCTTTACTAACATCCCAATAGAGGTTACGAAATCTCTTCCCTCTTCATCTTTATTAGCAGATTCTCTTCTCAAAGAAAACTTTACTAAAGTCATTCCAAGTTTTGCATTCAAGCCTATTTCTATTACCACTATTAAAAAAGCATTCATAAGTCTTAACTCAAAAAATACTGAAGATTTATGGGGCATCTCTGTTAAGGTTCTGGGAGATATCATTGAAACTATCGCCCCTGTCCTAACAGGCATATTTAATCAATGTTTGGACACTGGTACATTTCCTGATTTAATTAAACATAGTAAAGTTGTACCAATTTTCAAATCAGGTAGTAAAAGCGACCCCTCTAATTATAGACCAATATCTGTATTACCAGCATTGAGCAAAATCTATGAAAAAATCATGCTAGACCAGATGTTGTCACATTTTAACTCAAATAGGATTTTACATAGTCACCAGTTTGGGTTCACGAAAGGTAGGTCGACGACAGACGCGGGAGTAAAACTCATCAGTGACATTTTAGAATCCTGGGAGAAGTCCCAGGATGCAATTGGCATCTTCTGTGACCTCTCAAAAGCGTTTGACTGCGTTGACCACAATACACTGATCTGTAAATTACACCACTACGGAGTTCGTGGACAAGCTGCTGATCTTGTTCTTTCTTACCTATCAAACAGGCAGCAAAAAGTAAATATTAACGGGGTGACGTCCTCGGGGTCTCTAGTTAAAATGGGCGTGCCTCAAGGTTCAATTCTCGGCCCATTCTTATTTCTAGTTTATATAAATGACCTTCCTTACATGATGGCTAACTTATCGGATATAATACTATTCGCTGATGACACTTCTCTTATCTTTAAAATAGATAGAAAAGATACAGATGTCTCACATGTCAACGATAGCCTGGCTATTCTTTCGGAATGGTTCGCAGCCAATAATCTTTTACTTAATGCGAACAAAACTAAATGTATTAGGTTCTCATTACCAAATGTACCTCAAGTGGGTCTAAATCTAAAACTTGATGGCAAGAAGCTAGATGCAATCACGGACACTATATTTTTAGGAATTACAATAGATTCAAAATTATAATGGGGCGCCCACATCAGAACTCTTTCAGGTAGACTAAGTTCAGCTGCATATGCAGTAAGAAAAATAAGGCAGTTGACTGATATAGCCACAGCTAGGTTAGTGTACTTTGCTTATTTCCACAGTATTATGTCTTACGGCGTTCTGCTGTGGGGATCGGCAGCTGACGTAGATTCAATTTTCATTTTACAGAAGAGGGCAATCCGCTCGATCTATAAAGTGGGTCCTCGCGAGTCCCTTAGAAACAAATTCAAAGAAATTGATATACTGACTCTGTCTTCTCTCTGTATCTTTGAAAGTATTTTGTATGTTCGCAAAAACTTAGGACTTTTCAAAATAAGAAGCGATTTCCATAATATAAATACACGTAGTAGACATGAAATTGTCATACCCAAATTTAGATTAACTAAAACAAGCAAGTCATTTCTAATAAACAGTATCCGCTTCTATAACAAGTTGCCAAAGTCGGTTACAGAACTTAGCGATGGAAAGTTCAAAACCCACATCAAACGTGTCCTTATCAAAAAAGCATATTATAAGATTAAAGACTACGTTGAAGACAAGGAAGTTTGGCAATAATTCCTTCTGCACATGTGGCTTCCCTGGTACCTCATTAACGGCATATTTATGTAAGAGTCTATTAACTGCTCCCAAATTACCATATTTATTTTCTTTACATTCATCCTTGACATATAATCATTGTATTTGACATTATATACCTGCAATTAATTTCAACTCTTAGTGGCTTTTGTGGACAGGATTATAATTATTCAATTTGTTACAGTTGTAATAGCAATCACTTCAATTGGTTTAAATAGGTTTTTATTTTTATTTGAATTCTAATTTTATTATCATTAGTCTTTTAGATAGATTATTTTCTATTTGTGAATGTGAGAACGTTGTAGGCTTATTGGACTGTAGATTTATTGAACATCTTCTATTTTTGTTAAGTACCTGGTACTTACTTGTTGAAAGGCCTACATTGTCCTCCCATGCCTACCAACACTGTAATTTGAAAGTATTGTAAAAGCCAATTATTTTTAAAAGAGTAACCATGGAGTTTCTTGCCGGCTCTTCTCCATAGGAAACGACCAATTGGAACCGTGCACCTAGCTTCTGACGTTTCATAAGTGCCCATGTAGGTTTATGTGAAATAAAATATTTTGATTTTGATTTTGAAAATTTTTGCAGCCGCCATCTTGGATTTACATTTTGACATAATTCAACCGATGTTTACAATTTTATCCCACAATACCGTAATCACTTTCCTCTTTTCTTTTTTTTTTGTCTGCCAGCGTTCTCTCTGTCTCTTTCTTTCTCTTTGAATTAGAAGAAGACAGTCGCAAGTATGAATGCTTTTAGCGTTACATTTTTTGTAAGTTTACAAGCCGCGTAAAAGAACTTCGTTCCATAAATACAATAGACGCATAAAAGTACGTTATGTTAACTAAAGTAAGGCGTTCCCGTTAACCCGCAACGGCATAGTACGCTATGCCGTTGCGGGTTAACGGGAACGCCTTACTTTATACTTACTTTATACATGCTAAAAAAAATACCATACCAATACCAAATACATCCAAAATTTAAAAAAAAAGCAAATACCTCCAAATTAACTTTTATTCATATTGATGTGGACAAAAGTAAGGACAGTATACTATTACAGTGGCTACATGAACATGTTGTCGTTGAAGCCGGGGGGCGGCAGGTGGTCCGCATCCGGCGGCGCTGGTCGCCGTCCCGGCATGGGCCCACCGGGCGGGCCGAACGGGTCGAAACGAGCTCCGGGCGGCACGGCGCCTCTATAAAACAAAAATATTTTATTTTATTTCATCTTAGTGTGTCTATGGCAAAACTAACACATAAAATACATATTTTTGTGTCCCTAAAATTCAGCAACTCTAATACATTTTATTTGGTGGCAAACAACTGACAAGCACACGGCCCCTTGACGGTATGAGGTCGGCCGGAAGTGCCGGAACCAGGCTTACACACAATTTCTGCAACGAATTATACCGACGCCGACGCTTCAAAATTAAACGCAATTCAAGTGATGCGATTGGCTTCTGATAATGGATTAACCAATAAAAGCAGTTTACGCACGCTTGACAATTTGTTACTACATTTTTGTGTTGATTTTCGTTCCAGAAATCGGGCGTTTAGCGGCATGAATAGAGTCGAAGGTTGGTACTTCTCTGGATATGCTATTTGTACAAGTACCTATTATTTCAGACTAAGTCCGGCCGTCGCCGCGTCGAGAGAATGCTTTTCATGCTAACGAATTACCTATGTGTTTTGCGAATTTGATCCTTAATAGTACTAAAAATTGCTGAATTTTTTTGCCACGTTTAGCACACCACAAAAAAAAGAAGGGAGCTATTCATTTAAAGCCTATATTGGAAACGGCCAAAATAAAGTAGGACATAGTTGACAAAACCTCGGTAATCCTCCAGGTATGCCAAGGCCAGGGTTCTCAAGATCTCTGCGAGGATCGAATGGGTTGAACAGCATACCGCCGCCACCGGGTGCGAACGGGTCCAGGTCGGAACTGCCGATGTTCGGCAGACGGGGCGGTGGCATTCCCCTGGAAAACAAAAACGTTTAGCATGCATTTCTTTTTGGAAACATACCTCTCATAAAATTTTAGTGCGTTTTAGTTCGCTCTTCTGGCCTTCCTACTAAAAACTGTACAAAATTCAACTCTAATTTAGGACATCAAAATCGACACTACTCTTCAGTTTCATTTCCTTGCATAAAAGCTTTACGTGATTGTAATTATGATAGTAAGGGTTACTGTTAGCCTGTATCATCCCACTGCTGGGCAAAGGCCTCTCTCTCCCCATGACTTCTAGTTCTTTCGATCCAGGGCTGATGTAGGCCATTGGTTGTTTGTTTTATTTAGCTCATAGCCATTAGTGAGGGATAGATAAAAAAAAAGTAGCCAATGATAACGGGCTTTACTTAAAGGTACCATAGGTCTGGGGTGTCGGGGTTCACTCCAGGCAGTGGTCGGGGCGGTACTCTCAGGGGATCCTCTGGAGGCCTCCTTGTAGTTGATTCGCCTGCAACAATTCATGGTACCACATTTAATGAGGGCTGTCTGTCTAGCAGTATCCGTGCTTTTGAGTCACTGAACTAAGGTTTCATCAGATCTACAAGTATAACGGCAGATTTAGACCTTTCTTTAATAAGTAAAGCAGTTTTGATAATAAATATTTTGGAGTAGTTTGTCTTGTTTACTAGCAATGTCGCCTCAGCAGAAGTTGTGCAATTTACAATAACACACTTAGACTCCACAGGAATGCTTTGAATTTTTTACATGATAGTGTCAAATAAACTACAAACTGAACTTGAACAACCTAAACGAAAATGTTTAACAACAAAAATAAAAACATAAGTAACATTTGTTGACGGAGGGAGGGGGATTCATTGAGGGAGGGTGAAATATTTGTTTTAATAATATCTCTTACCTCCAGTGACACTCAGAGTAAACAGTACCCCAAGTGTTACTAAAACTAACACATCACTCAGGGACAACATTGTTTCAAGTCACAACTAAGCAAAAATCTTGATAGATTGGAATACCATACTATTTATGAGCAATCCAATAACCTGTTTTCCTTAGTTGAATCATAAAACTAGAATAACAAACGAGAAGAACCTGATACCGCAGTGTGTTTGAATGACGGATATGTTTCTGTTATTTTCCATTGAGACATTGACCTCCAGATAAGTTGATATAATTAATTAGAAAAGGTAAAAGTTATCAAAACATCTCACTGGGTTGTTATTATTTATACTTTCAAGCTACATATATATACATATTTATGTATAGAGCAACATGTTATAACTAGAACTACCTACAATAAAAAAATACATGTTGAAATTAATTGTTTATTAAATAATATTGCAATTAATGTCATAAAAACCTACATAAAGAACAATGTTTCTACTGTTTAGTATTTTAAAACTAAACAATGGATCAAGCTTGTACTTTAAACAAAGGTATTAGCACTGAAATGTTTATTACCCTATGCATTATTATACTACAGGTATCTTACTCAACCCATTAACATGTATTTTTACATACTCTGTTGAAGCGTTGTTGACATTCATAACTGGTTTAAGGCCCAGACTCCACGTCTAGCCAGTATGTGTCTGTGCACAGCTTCAGTGGGTACACCCTAGCTAAAAAAACATCTCTTCTAGTCTCCACTTCAGACATCTCCGCACATCACCGCTTTGGTGGAGTAAGAGCCTAAAACCTATTTTTATGAATAATGCTATGGCAAAAGGTTAAACATATTTTGACATATTTATTTTTGGTCTCTTTCAGA
Source organism: Lithophane semibrunnea (assembly GCA_947363905.1). Taxonomy (NCBI): domain Eukaryota; kingdom Metazoa; phylum Arthropoda; class Insecta; order Lepidoptera; family Noctuidae; genus Lithophane; species Lithophane semibrunnea. The sequence goes on from OX376187.1 coordinate 4,838,328, forward strand.
TGTAAACTATAATAATATGGTAATGAATCAAATTGTGTAAAAATGTATCATACTTCTCGTAGTCTGCGTCTCAGTAGTAACCGTGGGTCTATCAGTGACTGTGTCGATTAGGTCCCGTTTCACATGATATATCAACTCCTTATGATTAGGCAACATCTTATCAATAGGTCCAGATAAGTATTTCACTGTATCATCTATCTTTACTGCTATGTTGGAGACCGCCAAATCTTCTGATCTCTGAAATGGATTCATTGTGAGTAGGTTATGTTGGAACAGAATAAAGTTATTACTTAATACTGTCAAGTCATGTTTGTAATATTATGAAAAAGTAAAGAAAAAGAGTAGTTAAGAAATAAAGAAGTTTTCATTTTTCAGGACATGTTTACATTTTGGACAATCAGAATGACACGTATCACACATTTTACAGATACCAAAAATGTGATTTTTCAGAAAGAAACAAAGAGGTTAAACACATTAAAAACTATTTTTGTTCAAGGAGTCCAAGGTTTAATCAAGTATAATTTCGAATACAAAATTATTCAAGGTGTTTAGACTGCATGGTTATAACAATTGCAATAAAAATTACCATGAGATTAACAATGAGATTGCCATCAGTATTTAGTCCATGTAGAATGAACAGTTTGTTATCAAGAACATATCGCAGGGCATAGTTGTCTTTGTCATTCCAGCCAGTAGGTAACAGCTCAGTTTTTTCTTCATCTCCCGACAAAGTTCTCTGAAATAGAAAAGTTATGTATTCAATATTTTGATTATGTATGTGACTAATATTTTTATATTACAAATGCAGTTCATATGCTATAATACGGCAATAGTTTGTCGTAGGTATCCGCCCAGTGGTTATCAATCATCATACTGAAGCTATTATATGGATTTTGCCAAGCCAATTTTGCGTGATTTCATTTTACACTTCGTTTAAGAATGCTCAAACATTCGAATTACGTATTAACATTCTCTTTGCAAGTATACTAATGTAGTGCAGGTAGATAGTCAGTTTTTAGTTATTATCTAAGTGTCTCACCTCATCTCCTATTCCAATACTCCTAAATCCCCTCTTTGTTAGGTTCCAATGGATAAATGCAATAATAACATCAGATTTCCGCTTGATGTCTTTCTCCACAGTTTTGAAAGTTAAATCCCAGCCAAATAGTGCATCGGCCGCCATGTCGATGTGATCGTGTTGTATTTTGGTCTCAGACAAATATCTTACGTATCTCTAGGTAATCTTTCTTCAGGATATTTTTGTAAAATTTCTTGTTAAAGATTCATGGATTCATGAGAAATTGAAAAAGACTCGTCATGTTTTGCTTCGGCTGTCAAATTTGACAGTCAGTCATTAGTGTAGCCGGCTGGATGTCACAACTTACGTTTCTTTACGCACTACCGACTGTGCTCACTTGATACGAGTATTTCACCACTAGAGTTCTGCACCGTTAAATAATTGGCATAATTTTATTCATGCGATGAAAAACCTTTGGTCTTGAAAAATCTTAATTAGATAATTCATTTTCATAATTAATTTAAAAAAATTAAAACAGTAAAAATTTTGGCATGGTAACATTGCAGAACACGGCCGCTAGTGTTGTCCTGCCATAGAACTGAATCGAATACAAATTCTAAATTTTAATTTAAAAAAAACAAAACTGGTTTACAATAACCAATATTCAAACTGACAGCTGGTGAGTGATCTCTGGATGAAACAATTTATTATCGCCCGAGGGAAATGAAAATAATATATTGATTTACCTAAGTACTTCAACTTTACTTCTGTGATAGTAAGACTAATAAGAATAACAGTAGTATAGAAAGGACAAGACATGTTGCGCCGACCCCAGATAAATTGGGATAAGGGTAGGAGAATGATGATTAGGTACTATACTAAATACTGATAACTTTACTTCTCCATATAAATCGATTGTGTCCTGGTTGGCTTGATTTAGATTATTATTATTAATTCATTACGGAAAACATGGATATTTGGAAAACTTAAAAACTTTTTTCTTTTATCATAGTTATTTTTATTTTTTTGATAATTACAGGCAATCATATTTAACTTACATATCGAAAATCTAAATACTAAATTATCTAATATACGCCTTACGCAAATTAAAAGCGGCCAAGTCGAAGTCGGACTCGCGCACGAAGGGAGTGCACCTTTTTCTGAGACAAATTATTCAGTAATTTGCTTATTTGTTCTAAGTTTCAATTGTAAACTCTTCGATTATCACTTTTAGTGAACATAAATCGAATGCATGCTTGAAATCGTTAACGTCTGCACAAGCAGACACGTCAAGCACTATCGAACGTATTAAAAACAACATGGCGGACAGTGTCAATCCGGGAACGTCGTGGTCGTAACGTGAAATAATGAATAATGTTTTTTTAGAATATGGGTGAATATGTGCAATAATTTACTAAACAATTGTGTGGAAAGTGTTGTGTTTTAATTGTATTTGTGTAATTTGAGTGTGAAAATGGCCACGGATAAGATTAAAGTAGCCGTTCGGGTTCGTCCTTTTAACAGGCGAGGTAAGCTGGTTTCATTTTGGTAATAAATAAAGAAATCGCTATCGCTCAGGTGACTACGTTGTTTCAGTTTATCTGTGTACCTTTTGCATAAAATATACAAGATAATATGAGTGATAGTTGTATGTATTTCTGTACAATATAATTAAAGAGAATTGATTACTTTTGACTTTAGTGGATATAATTATTTTCAGTTCTAGCACGTATGATGATTTTGGAATCGCTTCATATCTTATACCAAATGGTATTTCAGATTTTAAGATAACATTACTTATACCTATGGATAGTATAAAACGGAGAAATCTCATTTAGAAATCTCAACTATTGTTTATTTACAACTGCTTATAAGAGCCTTTGTTCCTAAATATATAATAATACATTGCGTGGCTTGATTATAGTACTCAAGAGTTGCGTATTTATTTTTGCCTTTGATGTACTTGGCCTATCTTGGTACACATTCTGGTATCCCTGCTAATAAAAATACCCAAATGTATTTTTGATAAATGAACAGATGATAGCTTAGTATTGAAACTGAGTGTTTTTTGATGCAAAATTATCTTCCATGTTTTAATACAGATGGTCATGTTATTATTTAATTATAAAGTAACCTAACTTTTTGTTGATAATTCAATACATCTTACAAAATGCATAGGCCCTCCTGCAATGAAGTTTTTGTGGCTATTGTTATATTTTGCATAATATCTATCCATGCTTTCTCATTTTCAGTTATTATTACAGTAGTAGTATTGAGTTGAGGTAGATATTTTCCTGTTAACAGCATATTGGTTATGTTCCGTAGGTATAAGACCAGCCATTAAACTGCTCAAAATACTTCACAATAGAAATATAAAAGAATAAGAACCTTAGAGGAAAACAATTTTCAACTCGTAGCACTAGATTCGTAATAAACATTACATAATTGTATAATCAAGAATTACATACCTAATTTAATTGACTACTCATATTCTGTGAATTATTATTTTCAATCTACAAGTTACTCATGTTTCAAAATAAGTACAGCCTTGTCAGAGTATAAATGATTCACTCTTACATTTTTGCTGTTGCCTCATTTTAGTATTAGTGTGTTAATTAAGTAAAAAGGAATTCTTTGTTGCGGTAACATCTCAAGTTTCATCATCATCATTGGCCAGTGTTCACTTATATGCAGGGTAGGTTTCCTGCATCATATGACCTCTTTTCATATTTCACAACACTTTTCTTAAAGTTAGAATAGTCTTTAAAATAACATTATGCCTGTATTTCCGGAAGGGTTGGGTAGAGGTGTACCTATAGAACACCCACATTTCGTCAATTATGTTTGTGTCCCGTTTTATAGGGGATGAGCCTATTGCCATCACACGGGCACAAATCCAGACTGCAGGCTGCTACGTACAAATGACTTATTACAAAAAAAAGGTTTATTTAAATGTCTAATCTTATTTCAAATGGAGTATAGACAGATTAATTTGCAAGTATTTGATTCTTCTTTTACAGACAATAAAAGAAGAATCAAAATACTTGTTACAGACAGTAAAAGAAGAATCAAATACTTGTTTCACTTGTTTGCACTATCAATTATTGTAACTGACTTTTTATTAAAAGCATTTCTTTGATTGTGATTACTGATTGTATTCTTGGAATTGTTATTGAAGTTTGTGAACATATTTACAACATTATTAGCATGGCATTTTCCTCTGTATTTAGATAAAAACAGGATATTTAATAGACTTAAACATGTTTGTACTTCCATTGAATGTAATAATAACACAACCTTGTGCCAAATTGGAGGTGTTGAATTGTAAATAGTTTCGTTTTGAAATTAATCTGCTAATATTACTTAGCAAAATTTTTGTGATGGGCGGACATTTATCTATTACGTTTTCACGGCCTTAACGGCTGAACGGATTTCGATGCAATTTGGCGCACAAGTAGACGATGACCTTACCCGGGGGTAAGGACAAAGGATATTTTTTATCCCAGTAAGTAAGTAGTACTTTCCCGTGGCATAATTTCCTGCCACCACGTGGGCGAAGCCGCGGGCAAAGGCAGTCGAATTATAAACAAACGTTTTATTTTTCCATTTCATTCAAAGGCACCAAATATTGTACTACATAGCTTCACTATAGGCAAGGAGTACAATAATACTATACTCTATTTGAAATAAGATTAGACGTTTAAATAAACCTTTTTTACAGCCCGTTCAACCGATTTTGACTTCTATTGCGTTGGTCGCATGGCAAATGGCAGCTGCAGTAGACAGTTGGTATTGTGTAGCCTTTTTTGCTTTAAATGCCATCCTTATGCCTACGGTATAGAAGTCAAAATCGGTTGAACGGACTGTATAAAGATTTGTTTCAATGTCTAATCTTATTTCAAATGGGGTATAGTATTTGAAGAATGTAAATACCTACTTTAGGTGGCCATCAAATTATCAGCTCATAATTTTATGGCTGTCTATTCTATTATAAGCTGATTCAGCTTACAATAGATTAGACAGCTTTCTTCCAAATTGTGCAACAACTCATAGTCCCACTTGCTTATCAAAGTCGTCAATTTGACGAACCACATCCGATATCGATATGCAAATTGCAATCTCAATTACGAAGTAGGTACCTCTATCCCTTGTGACCCAGATAAATAAATTAATACATTTCCCGATATAGCTACATTTGTCATAAGATCCGGTATCGAAAAATACTGAAACAGAATTTATTCTGACTGTACACCTGTTTCGGCTGTACAATGAAAATGGATGGACTGGATCAGCATAATGACATTGTGAAACAACAGCTGGCTGACCTACATATCATGAGCCCTATTGTGAATTCCATCAGGATTTATAATACGGGACTTGCTCGGCAGACGGCACCGTGTATGGAGAATGAATGCTGCGGAAAACACGCGATTCTTCTAGAAATCATAAAACTTTGAAGGTAATAGAAGGTTGTTTATTAATAGATAATCGTGATAGGATTATTCTAACAAGTTTATGAAGATAATCTGTAAAGCTTTTAGGGCTTCTTTTGGTCATTTGACTTGCTAATTCACTCACCAGACTGAGTGAACCGTACTACATCTACTTACTAGTCTACAAGAATATTATAAAATGAAAAGATTTGAATTTTTCTATGTATTGAATACCTACACTAAAAATACTGGTCCTACTTATTTCAAAAATTCTTTCACCATTAGAATGCTATAATATCACAGAGTAACATAGCATAGACTGTAATTTATAAAGATATTACGCGAGCAAAGCCCCTGGCGGAAGCTAGTAACTGATATTTGAAACCGAAATCGATAACATACAAATTTTTTAATCGATATCCGGTCACAACACTAAAGATTAGTGAAGAATTAAATATCAATTCAAGTTATTTAACCTTGAAAAAGACGCCTGACTGAATGACTTTGTTAGTAAATAGTTGTGTAAACTCCGAGATCATTTTAGTACAAGAATGCACGCTCACTTGCATTCGTCATGGTAAATAAACTCGGTGGAAATCCTCGGTGTGATTGCCGCTGCTCTACTTTCAGCGAAACGTCTTTACGTAATTTGTCAAATCGATTCTAGACTGAACTGTTCGTTGCGACACGCAGCGCCTCGATGCACACTATTTCCTTTTTTACCACAGGAATTCAGTATCTTTTAGTGTCTCACGACATCATCGAAAGAAATATCGCTTAATCGCGTCGGCATTACCAGAAATTGCAAGCCGAGAAGTATCATTGTGAAAATTGTTGTTTCTCTTTCGATCATATTGACATTAGAGAATCGAATAAATACATATTTAGCAAGATTAGCTATATTTGGCTCATGCATCATGCATGATATCATGATATGCCGTTACATTACACGATTCTTTCTGAATTTGATATAAGTATTACTTGGAGTGTTTTAAATATAATTATTTGTGTCGATTATTGAACTGCCTTCGTGTGAAGTGTAAACTCTTCATACAGCAGTCTGTTCCGACGTCTAGGCGAGTTAATACCGTTTGCTTTACATAAGCCTAGCGTACATGAAATGGTCTAGTAAAACCGGATTTGAAAGAGCATCGCCACGGACGTACGGCTCGACCTCGGCTTGACTCACCGCTTGCTTTAAATTTTAATTAGTATTATATGCCTGTATAATGTATTATGTTAGAGGTTTTCTCCACACGTACGAATATAACCTTTAACTGGCTCTACTCTACCTAATTGGATGACGGCCTAACCTGTAGCTCGCGAGTACTATTTTAGTATTGGAACTGTTCGTGTGTTTGTGACAGAAACATATCCAAAATAAGTTCGATCAATTCCTTTTATGGAAGCGGAATCTGAACCCCCACGGCGATCTCATGGGAGGAAAAAAAAACTCTCAATACATGTAGGTCCATAGAACCCAAGCTACCAGGCAAGCAATTTCAAAAGAAACCCATGTGGCGGTATCTACATCGCCACATGCGAACTACGCATCAAAGACCTGACGTCACACAAAAATCCTGACGTTACATAAATCCTGCATCGCGCAATTAGTTTACCGTGCAGTGAACATATATACAAAAACCCAATATCAATCATTGGGCAGTTGCCCGCCAGACACAACACCCGTCTGGTAGGAGGATCCTCCCTTTTCTATGGGGGATGAGTGAACTTTACACCCTGTTCCTCATACCCCTAAACCCATAAATAAAAGATGGAATGCCATTCGATTTTTAATTTAAAAAGTCTGATAGTTTATGTATTTGGTAACAAAGCGAAGGTCGTGCAGACTAGACAGTTAGACCCTGATTCGGGTCATTGAAAAATACTAGAAACTAAAGGTTGAACATAATATGGAATTTCGACCCATTATGGGTACAATGTAAACGTCTGTTTTTTCATCTCGGTAGACTTATTTGACAGGTGTAACTGTAAATTTCAAACTCCATGAAGACAAAACAAACAACAATCACTTGAAATGTCAAATTATTCTACGAGATTAAAAAAACAGACTATAGTGACAAAATACATTAAATGGTAGAAATAATATCCTTTTAAAATACTCGATGTAATATTTTGATTCGTAGAAACAAAGAAACAAGTAAACAATACAGAAGGCTTGTTGGTGATTCCCAATAAGCCATACAGAAGTGATAACTGTTTACACAAATAGCACTCAATATAATAATAGTCGTATTTTCCTGTTACTTCTTAATTCTATGTCGTCTAAATTATGAGTACAAAACTTAATCTTATCTATACTCCATTTGAAATAAGATTAGACATTTTAATGAACCTTTTTTACAGTCCGTTCAACCGATTTTGACTTCTATTACATTGGTGGCATGACAAATGGCATCTGCAGTAGACTGTTGGTATTGTGTAACCTTTATTGCTTTTAAAGCCATCGTTATGCCTACGGTATAGAAGTCAAAATCGCTTGAATGGACTGTATAAAGGTTTGTTTAAATGACTAATCTTATTTCAAATGGAGTATAGAAACCAGTTACTATAAAACTGTATTACTAATCTAACACATACACCAATAACCATTGACTAGCGAATAGGCTGAATACTAAATACTCCGTTGCTAGTCGTAAGGTTTACCAGTACCCTTACACGAAATAATTAAAGGTGATTAGCATTCCTGTAGGCGGTTGTTCCCGTTCTGTACTGGCATTAAATTCGCCGGTTCGATTACATTCTGTTATCTCTTCGTGATTTGTGGAAGATGTGCCAGAGATAAGAGAATTAATCTGCTGACTCACCACTGTTTTCTATATGTTACAATATACTGTTCCTTAAATCATCATCTCCTGCTAATAGCAGTCCACTATTGGACACTCAAGGCTTCTCCATTCACACGCCATCTAAGTGGATCCTTGACCACTTTCATCCAGCTTTCATCTTCATTGGTCCTACTTTGCTTATGAGGTCCACATGTTTTTCGTTTCCGTACGTCATATAGTTGCTTCATACAAAATAAGTTCTTGTTTTACTCCTTTATTTTTAGCCTTCGAATGAGTCACAGATGTGTGTCGGTCATAGGGTTTCGTGTAGGAATTTTAAATTATTATTTACCGCATTTAAATCAATAAATAACCTACGTAGGTCGTTGCCCAGTAGGCCAAACGGTTATAGGACTAAAGTACGTCGTGACACGTCACGTTCTTTAACCTCTGTCATCGTCATTCTTTTGAGTTGATCAATATTTTGGGTTGTTGAGCCAACGTACACTCGCGACAATCTAAGAAGTCCGTTTTGACGTTTCGTTCTCGTACATGTAGTAAAATGTTGTGCCTTGAGAATCAGTTTTAACCAATGTAGATAAGTCTTCAATTACACACTCGTAAGTATGTTCAATCGATACGTCTCGAGAATCAGTTTATAAGAAACCAATTTTGTTTTTCATCGCTAAACAAAGCATTTTTGTAGCTGTCAAAACGGACTTCTTAGATTGTCGCGAGTGTAGTACCTAAATTATCAATATTTCGATGATATTTTGCCTTCGGCTGTTAAAACTTGTTTCTTTTTTCCAGAACTCGAACTGGGTACACAATGTGTGGTGGAAATGGAGAGTATGCAGACGATACTGCAGATTCCTCAATCGGCGCACGAAAAAGAAAGGTACGGTTATCAAATAATTTTTGTGAAAGGTTTAATTGTATTCTGCTCATTAGCATAACGGATATTATTTGCATAAAACACAAATTACTCCTTTTAATGTAAGGATTCTTTATTAGTGCGTTAAAATCTTATCTCATTAAAAAAAAACATTTTGGAGAAAATTCTTTTTGTGTAACAAAAGTTGAAAACTTAGCTCTAAATTGTTGCTTTTAAATGTAAAGCCTTTTAACTCCCAAATAAAAAGGAAGATGAATTAAGGGACCTCGATCTTCATTATTCTCCATATTTGCAAAATAAATTATCTTTTATCCTTTTATCTTTTAGTGTTTGGAGCGATAAGTAATCATTTATCAGATCTACCTGATTGGAACTATTTCAGCAGCAAGATTCAATATCGAAACCATTGTTTGAAGTTTGTGGTTTAGTAACATAGTGGCTTCGTGTTGTAAAAATGTATTTCCGTATCGACCTCACAAATCATCCTTGCCCTACATGGAAGGCGAACACTAGCTTAGCGAATAGGAAGTCTGAAGTAAGGTCGAATGCGCTCTTCAATCAAGATTCTTTTTGTTATCAATATTATCTATGTTGTTCGATTAAGATTAAAGGCTTGGCTTGGTGAAGCGTAAATACTTAAATAGTATTTTCTTATTATATCACCAGCAAGACTGACAAACGCGTAGCCGATTTCTGGGCAGAGTCCATTTAGAGAAACACGCTAAAATGACGAGCAGGATTGTTACTTAAATTCCATGTTCTTCGGAGTTAAGTAGAATTTTGGTTGATTATTTCCTCTAAAATTACTGTAATCGTAACAGAATTGCGTTGCCAAATTTGTGGTAACATTAAGAACATACCTGGCGAATCGAGATGCTCTGATTGGCGCGTTACTGCCGCCGGTTGTGTTACGCAAGTGGCGCTTGCGCAGAAAAACGAGCAAATGTGAACATTGACGGAAATGTGAGTTGCAATACTCAATACATTGAATAGCGACAGTGACCTTTATTCTAAGATGTTAGAACGAATGAAACATGTTACCTCTACTGGAGAATACTCATTAGGCTTTATTATTTCCAAACGGAAGACATTTATATTACGTTACAAAAAAAACTGTCTACGAATGTTCATGAAAATAATAAAATTACTTGCTGAAAATTTTGCTGAAGCAGCCCAAGGGCTGCCCAGTTTAGCAGTGTAATTAATTACGAAAAATGTATGAGGCGAAAATAAAATTTGAAGTAAACAAAAGCGTTTGCGGTTGAAGCCTGAAGCTTATCGCGGTTTTGTTGCCCCCACAGTTAATTACTAGCGCCTGTCTAACCTTGAGGGTTGGGCTTTCTTGATATAAACTGGAATTATTTTGGAACTTGAATTTTAGGTTCATTTTTTTAACCGATTTCCAAACTGGAGGAGGTTCTATGTTCGATTTTAAGTTTTTTTTTTCAAATCAAATCAAATCGTTTATTTGTGATACATGGGTTACATGCAGGTGTTCATTACATAATTAAAATACTAATAATGTTCATTCCATGATCAGCCACTTGGGCATACAAATGATTAAATAAAATAATTAAATTAAGAGTCTAAAATTCTAATTCCATTTCAGATTAAATACAAATATTATTATCACTATTATTAGTCAAGCATGACAGACACAAGACAATCACAAAAATAAATTATCGTCAAGCGGACACGTAACATTTAAAAAGTTCTAGTCGATAAAAAAATCATCCACAGAGTAATAACACTTTTCCATAAGAAATTGGAAGAATTTATTTTTAAAGACATTAATATTGCTACATTCTTTTATGTCATTAGGAATTTTATTGTAGATCTTCGTGGCCATAGCAAAGACACTTTTCCCAAAGAGGGTAGTTCTATATTGACTGGTAAGGTTATTATACAAATGACTTCTATTTCGCGATCTGAGCTCTAATGTAAATAGTGATGGATGATGTCTAATAAACAAGGCCATTTCAAGGATATATAAAGATGGCAAGGTAAGTATTTTTAGTTTTTTAAAGTATTCCTTGCAGCTGTCAGTTCTGTTGAGATCACACATTTTTGTGTATGTTTTTCGATTTTCTTCTCCATCGATTTTTAAAATTTAATTTAAAATCGGTGGAGCATTCTTCGCGGTGGTCCCATAATATAAATTTGATTGGGTACCTAGTTTTAGATTTTAGCTTCAATAATACGTATTTTTCCCACTTAGTGTTTGTGGATGATGTTATTATTATGTTTCTATCACTGTTATTTACATAGCAGGTAGTGGTATTCGAAATTGTGTGGGGTAGCTACCAAAACCACAATTAAAAGTGAAAAAAAAAGTTTGCATAAAAAAAAACAACCGACTTCCAAAAAAAATACTACAAAGTGAAAAATATCTTTAATTTCAGAAGTCCGTGGCTAAAAACGAAAATTCTTAACCCTAGACACCGACACCGAAAAGTTTTTTATTTCCTCTTTGACATTGCTGGCTCGATTATCTTGCATGTCTGTAAACTTAACTCGTCCTACTTGTATTGTGAACATAATGTTCTAAGTTGTAGTAAAACTAGAGTACGTTTTGCGCCATTGCAATAAATAATGCTTAGCTATTATTAAATCAGACACCTTTTGTTGTTTCTAGGTCATGATTTATATTTTTAATTTTTATACTATCCCTACCGCAGTATTAAATTACCCTACAGAAGACGCAATATAAAGATTAAATCCTCTACTGAATTCACCTCTGAAAGCTCAAAACTTGTTTTGCGAAGGAAATAACGTAATTTAATTATAATAATTCATCATTTAAGGTTGGTATCTTTTATACAGCACAATAAGCGTATCTGGCTGCTTCATATATCTGGAAAACGGAAATATTATACGGTGAATAGGAGGTATGATTCATGAATTTTGATTGTTAATGAATAAATAACTAGGGTTAGGTAAGTTGAATCATTGATATGGCGCAGAAATTTCCAAAGCGGACGCTATCTCTGTGTCGTGGAAAGTACTTGAGACTTAATTAAATATTGCAGAACAGAACAATATTTATTGTAGATTCTGAAAAACTTACAAATAAATACGGAATGTTATTTTACCTTTTCGCTGAGTTTCGGTACCAAAAGAATAAATAACCTAAGCTAAACCACAAAACTTTCGTAAAATGGCCAGTTACACATAAACCAAAGACGGGTTTTCGAAATTTAAATTTTCACTAACGCCTTGTTTTTTAAATCCGCCCACGCGGTCACGGTACTCACGGTTGCTCTGGAACGGGTCAGAAAGAAAGGCCAGCTTTGCATTTAATTTCACACGATTATTGTGCAAAATTCTTTTGCACTTGAAAAAAGTATGTGATTATACCTGTGAAACCGCCACAAGGTTAAACAATGAACTTAGGATGATAAAGATTAGAGTGCTCTCGAAAACGGTCACTTTAGCAGAATCATATTATGAAAATAATATTATTTGAAACATCGTAAAATGTCACAAACTGACAATTCATAATATTATGATCTGCATGCAATTCATAAAACGAAATAATTCATCTGTTTGACAGTTTTCTATGGAGATTCGTAAAATGGTTCACAAAATTATGAATTGCTTTTAAGTCAAATTAGAGGAATTGCTAATGACAGCTGGGATTCAGGAAATGAACTGCTTTTAGAGGAATTGCTAATGTGGCCTTTACATATAAATGTCATTGACATTGAACTTTAAAGTTACCTATATTAAAATAAAATCAACTGTAAAAAATATATTGGAAGGCTTATTGTTCTATCTATTTTGAAGCAACTTTCGACGACCAGTCAACAGTTTATCGACAAGCGTGAGAAATGGTGCCATCCATGCAGTTTACAACGACGCCATAGAAATTCTCGCACCAGTTTCATTTGAAAAATAAATGTGCAAACATTCATTTCTGAAGCTACATTGCAGCTAAAATTTTCAGTGGCAATGCCCGTATATGACGTGTATCACCTATTTCCCAGATGGCGCCCCTTGCTATAATAGCTGGGTGTTAGTCCGGAAAGCTGGGATCCCCTGTGAGTTCCCACAATACAGCGTGTCCCATTTGAAACTCCGCAAGTCTGAGATAGTTTTATGCTCGGTTCGTTTGAAAGCCGTCGTATATTTTGCAAGACTATTTTTGGACTCCGCGCTTTCAATTTCGTCCTACGTTCGCGACGAGGTCTGTTTTACATGACATTTGAATTTAAATCAAATCGCTGTTATTAACATATTCCATATTACTATTTACTGCACATAAATAGTAATAATATCCATTGTTTCTCTGCCAATGGTTGTTTTTTTTGTTGTAAAATGTTTCTTTATAATGTAATGATTTTACTTTCCTGCCTTGTGTCTAATTCTCACATCTCAAATGTCTAGTACAGCGTAATCTAATTAGCCGGCTCCTTACCATGATGAAACCGTTAATAATAATCAAAAATTCTCGTACTTAAAAGTTTTTCTGCTTAAAGTTTATAAATATTAACCATATGACTTCATATTTTTGTCTCGCGCTGCAAAAGCGCAGGTGGTACTTACTGTTACTTAGTGAACTTTTTCCAACTCACATTGTAGCTCATGAATTATATTGTCCATGCATTTTATCCACTAAATAAAACATGAAATGGGAGCTATAAAACGCAGTCCACCTGCATTATGCAAATCGACGTTGGCGAATTTGCGGCAAAATTAGTTTCTTACGTCAGTTACTTTAAAACTATACCACTAACTGTGTTTTGTGGTTTAAAAATGACGTAAAATGTACAGTAGTTATGTAAAACGAGTAATAAATCTAATTCGTGTCGTAATTGGGTCTCGGTCTTCTCTTTGCTTGGCTGAGTTTTGTATAGAATCTAGACATTAGTACCGTTACTCAGGTACTAATCTCAGTTCTTATTTAGCAACATGAATCGGAGGTTCGTGACCGCGGCTTTTTTGTTTGCTTGATAATTCAGAAATGAATTGTCTGCATTTATCTCATTCACAACACAGATTACTTATCTGCTCTTTTCTGAAGTATAACAACATCGTGCGAGGCGAGGAATCTCAGGTCATTGATCTATTTGCGAAGCTGTGGAGCTAACAATTTTTTATTACTTACATCTCTCAATTTTGTTACTACATAAAAACGTTTATGTGGCCACCAATAGTTTTTGTTGCGGAATATATTGTAATTTAGTATGAAAGTGTTTGTTTTGAAGCTGTAAACTTCGAGGTTTTCATGGTAGTGAGAGCGACGTCCTCTAAACTCTAGACTGCAGAAATATAATTGTTAGTATTTTATAAAGTTTCATGATCAAAACAACTTATTAAATATTAATCTCGTTTGACCATCTGATTTATGATAAGATAACAAATCTTGCCCTCGGTTCATGCAACTTAATATTATAAATGCGAAACTGAGTTTGTTTGTTACACTTTCACGCTAAAGTCTCTTACAGACTGGCGGGATTCGTCGCGCGACGCGAATTTTAACAAAACAATTTTCTGAGAAAACTTCACGGCGAACAATGCGGCGGCGTCGCGTCGCGCGTCGAATCGCCCCAGTATGTAAGAGCCTTAATACGGCTGAACGGATTTGGCACATGGGTAGACCATGACCTGCAATAGGACATAGGATACTTTTTATCCAGATCTTCCCACGGGATCGAGACATACGCGGGTGAAACCGAGGGGCGCAGCTAGTTTAGTATATTTTTAAAACATCATCATGTATTCGTTGCGCTGCTGTTCGATAGTATCTACCGAGACGCCTATTCAAATCCTTGTTTCCAATTCATGTTATTGCCACGTAAACAAATCTCAACTTTACTAAACTGCAAATTAAGTTAATTTTAGAATGAGTAGTAAGTACTATTAAAAAGTCCCGATTTTGTTTTAAACAACCTGAGCCTTAGGTATAAAAAAAAAGAAATACACATAATATGTATTTGTTTAATTTTTTGGCAACTTTAATTGCGAACGTAGAATAGGTAGATTTTCCTTGCTTATGTTTGAGTGGCCGCCGTGGCCGGTAGTTTTCTTCCTTCCGAAGTAGCTTTTCAGCCTTGTGTAATCGACAGTCATCGATCCAATAATGAATAGTTAAAGCGGAGGTGCGTGTCGTACGATCCGACACGCGACTAGTCGTTTGTCGTATCGATTGACCCAAATGTACTTATGACCGGTTTCACTCACACTAAGCGACACCTAGATGAATGCCTAAATAATAGCGCGCTTTTTGGTTTTCAATAATAATTTATTTTTATTCATTTGTCATCACAAATTTTGATTTCAGGAGGTGCTTAATCTAAAAAAAAGGATTAATATTTATGTGAGAGACTGGTGCCCGAAAAAGGCATAAAATAGGTACCTGTATTACGGGTAATGCTCAATGCTCGGCTAAAAGTCGAAAATTTTTAAATACAATAGCGTGATTTCTTCATAGAGTTATTTAATAACTGCACGATAATTTTATTAAAAAAAAAATTGTTTGTTACATTATTCATTGTGATCAAGTTAAAAAAAAAAAATTGGTACATTTATTTATTGTGATCGATATTTCAGTAATTGATCAAAGAGCATTCCTTTTTACGAATGGAAAATTGTAATTCAAACTTAGCTCGAATTAAAATTGTCGATGCGTCATAATTTGCACAAAATGCATTGCCTTAAAAGTCGCCACTTGTCACTTGTGCTAATAAAATTTGCAAGATTGCTGGAATTTATTTATTATGCAGCAAGGACATGAACGACATTAGCAAAAAAAACTTAACATAGCACAACGATTGTATTTCCCGGGGGTTACGCAGAGTTGGTGGTGTGTGGGTGTACTGGTGAAGAGTACACCCACAGCTCGCCAAGTCGCCAGTCATCTTTAAGTCCCATGTAACAGGGGACATCAACCGGGCAAAAATCCAAACTCTGGGCTGCTGAGAAATTCCAGATGGAAAAACCCATCATCTCACTAGCCTTTTCCCAACTATGTTGGGGTCGGCTTCCAGTCAAACCGGATGCAGCTGAATACCAGTATTTTACATTGAGCGACTGCCTATCTGACCTCCACAACCCAGTAACTGGGTAATAGGATACCCCTTGGTAAGACTGGTTGTCAGACTTTCGGGCTTCTGACGACCCGTAACGACAGTCAAAGATGTACAAATGACAGCCGGGACCAACGGCTTAACGTGCTTTCCGAGACACGGAGGAGTCTCAGTATGTAAAGATGGTCACCCATCCACGGACCAACCCCGGCAAGCGTAGCTTAACCTGATGGATCGACCCGTGCGGCTGTTATTACGTAGCCATGAGCTCCTCAGAAACCCAATAACAGTAAACACTTTGCCCGACCTGGGAATCAAAAGCAGGACCTCCTGCTCAGCAGTAGCGCTAGACCTACAAGGCAGAAACTTAACATGTACGTACTTATAATTTATTAAAACTTTCAAGCATGATACCGCATCTCTTTCAGGCTTCAAATATTTAAAATAATCTGCTGTAAGCCTCTTACGGGTTCAGCGGTTGTATATGAAACTCTCCTCCCGTCCGTGGTTCTTACATAAAAGGATATTAATCAAAGGGAAACAATGACCTTTTACCTAATCCATTAACCTGAACAGCTACGTATTTAGTTTCGCCGTGACATGCCTCGCTTGAAGCATTTGAGAATTAGGTATTCGTGACGTGACTCATTATTTTTGAACGCAACAGTTTTCCCGCATACATAACAATGTAAAGTATACGTATATATTTCTGTTAAAGTATTAAAGACTTCAACAAGGAAAATACTTGACGATTTTCATTCCAGTCTTGGGAGAATGAAAATTTTACAGCTTTGGGACGACGAATCAATCTGCCTAGCTTCTTTCCAAATGTTGCTTACTTTGTTGTTACGGGGCTTCTGACGACCCGTAACGACTGTCAAAAATCCACAAATGACAGCCGGGACCAACGGCTTAACGTGCTTTCCGAGGCACGGAGGAGTCTCGGTATGTAAAGATGACCATCTTTACATACCGAGACCCATCCACCCATTTACATACCAGACCAACCCCGGCACCTGATGGAACGACCCGTGCGGCTGTTATTACTTAGTCACGAGCTCCTCAGCGTTAGGACGACCAATTTAGGCAAATATTGGTCGGTTTTCTTCATTGCCCTTTTGTCTAGAGTTTTACAACAAGCTTATTATTAATGTTATAATAAATATGCCTAGCGTTTGTAAGGTTATCTAGTTTATGTAGGAACATAAACCAGATTAACAAAGGATACGCTTTTTTGGATGTCTCTTATCCGAAACCTTTTGCGCAGGCCGAACGAAGGCCACATACTTTTTCTTCCAGCTTTTCATTTTAAATATTTCTATGAAACTTTTAAACATTTAAAAAGATGTTTTGCAGGTTGAATATCCGAACTAGTGGAAAACTTTACAAATATGTAGTTGTTTGACTTTCCCGTTTTTTCTCCAAGAGCTCGGCTTAGACGCCATGCTGTTCGTGATTTCCCGAGGACCCCTAACAATCTCTTTGTGCACGACCTCATTTTGTGTTGAATGCTCGCTTTTAATAGAGCCACCAAGTCGCTGTCGGATAAACATCTACAGGTACAGATGATGCCTGTTTGCCTTTGAGTATTTTTAGTCGTGTTTCAATTTTTGACTTCGTAATTCTTGGCATCATTATGAGACTATTCAGGACTAAAACGAAAGTAAGATTTATGCATGTCTTTGATACGTTCAGAGTCACAATCACAATATGTCATTTTGTCTATTCTTCCGACGACTAAACCCGATCACGCTACGGATGTCAGAGTTGAGCCACGGTCTTTAACATAAAAAAGTCTCATAACATTAGGACATTTACTTTTTGATTTCAAGAAGAAGTGCCTTTATTAAATTCCAAGTATTCGTTAGTTGCACGGCCCACCCTTCAAAGGACAAATAGTTTTTAGTAAGTAGAGGTAACAGTCGAGGCCGCCAAAATTCGTACAAAAAAGACAAAAGGAATTCTTTCAATTTGAAGTTCCTCTAGAGAGAAGAGATACTAATTACATTACGTGAAGTAGCAAACTGTGACAATTTACTGTCTGCTCTAAGTACTTAAAAACTCCTGAGAACAAACGAGATTAGTATTCCATTTAGACGCAGTTTTCTATTTAACTTTTTGAGGCCTTCGGAATTTTGAGAGAATTTTTAATGGTAGGACCATTACAACGGGCTCAGAATTCTTAAAGGCTTTTTTTGGTGTTCTTCACAATGAGGGAAAATTGTGGAAAAATTGAATATTCAATGCTCAAAACAAAATGTCTGATATATTTTCAGTATGGGTCGTTTTCTACTGTTTACGCGATAAGGGTTTTGTGTTGCCTCGTCGCACTACATACATATTTACACAAGCAGCTCTAATGGAATTCAAATTGGGTAAAACTACACAAATAAATTCATTCCATGGCACAGGTCCCTTAACTGCTGCTCTTAAAATTAATTACTTTGAAGATAGTAAAGAGTACGTGAGCGCAATTTGACAGCGCCTTCAGCTCCAGTTAGTTGTCACGATATCGTCAAATGGACGGTTTGATGAACTGATAGGTGGAAGCCGATAGGGAAACATTGCAATTTAGAGTAAAAGACGTCTTTTTTGAATAGGTAGGTATTTTGTTTTGACTGCCTCGTTCGTTGGTCGAGGTTGGT
This sequence comes from Lithophane semibrunnea, assembly GCA_947363905.1. NCBI lineage: Eukaryota > Metazoa > Arthropoda > Insecta > Lepidoptera > Noctuidae > Lithophane > Lithophane semibrunnea. The sequence continues at coordinate 4,857,136 of OX376187.1, forward strand.
CGAGCACGAGGTTCTGGTTTCGATTCCCGGGTCGGGCAAAGTATTATTGGGTTTTTCCATCTGGAATTTCCCGGTTAATGAGAACAGGCTCGCCCCCCTATTACATGGTGGGACTTAAACATAACGGGCGAAATGTACGTGTATTATAGGTACACCTCTGCCCAACCCTTCGGGGAATACAGGCGTGAGGTTATGATATTTATTTGTTTTGAAAAGTTTGTTATGCGCTCACAAATCACAGTGACCATTTTCAGTGGCACGAACTGTAAAAATATGTCATTATTTACACAAAAATAATCCATCAGTTACGTCGTATAGATATTTGTTAATATACAGTTTCCCAAACAATTTTTTTCATATTGATTTTTTTTATTGGTCGAGTGTAGTGATCAATCAATTCTCAGTGCCCTGCTCGTTATACATGGGTATGCACTATTCTACAAGCTACAAAAGAACATGCTCTGTGACAAAGACATTTTCTAGAAGGCTAAGCTGAGTTATATCGATATTTATGACAATGCACCTTAAAATAATGCCGCGTGAAATATGGACACGGATTAGTGGTTCTCGCTCAAGGCTCTAAATTATAAATTATCCTATCTATAGCATAACTACGCAGTTTTGCTTCGATACCTGGCAATAAATCCCCTTATACAGTAAGCCCATTAAATAGGAAACCCATTTGAAACGATTAGAGACTTGCGAAACGCCGAAATGGTTTCAGCTACTTACGTCGACTGCAAATCTCGATTACCGAACAATAAATCGACTATGTAATCTCATTAATACTAGACCCTTGTTCATTTCCGTGGTAACGCGTTAGATCTCTCGAAGATTCCGGAGTTAAAGCGATAATCCTGCAGAGTTTGTTTGGAACAAATAACACTTGATTTCCTTTGTTGCCATTTAGGATCTGCATGTTGGGTCGTTAATGACCTCCATTTACCTTTTTAGAGTTAATAGGTTGGTAATTTTGAGGTTTTACGTGTTCTGAGTTCTTTTAAGCATCCTTGGATTTCTTAATAGAAATCTTTGACAGTCCAAGCAAAAAAAAAATTGCCGTTTAATCTGAAAATAAACTGGATTACTAAGCGCCTGTTGAGAACCAAAGTAAATCTTGACAAACTTGACCCATTATTCTTTAGCCAGAAAAAAGTGATTAAACTATAGGTTCCAAACCCAATCGTGTGTCAATACGTGGTTTAAAAATATAGGCACCAACTCCATTCTTTATGAGATTTTTTCTTCGGATTACAAAATCCAATATCGTTTTCGCTTAATGCGTCGCTCAGCGTATTTTGCAACAAGGCTGGTACAGGCCATTATTGTTAAAATTGCCGTTAGCTTTGTATTCCGAGGCCCTTTTTGTCGGAAAATAGACCTAATTGCATTACTTGAGCCTTGGGGCTGAGTGGGTCGTGTCGAGGATTTAGGGATATACCGAACTGTAGTGATGTCGTGTTGGCTGGTAGTATTCGTGAAGGGAAATAAAATATATCGGTGGTATTTCTTGATGGATTGGGGAGTGACTTACGGAGGCTTCGTGTGTGTGACTTGCGATTTTATGTATAAGACGTGAGCAGTATAGAAACCGATATTACAGCTGTCGTAAATTCGAGTAGAATTATTTGAAAGCTTTGGCGAGGTCTCCTCTGATTATCTGCTCTAATTCCGTTCCTTATTGAACTACAGTGCCATAAATTGGGGCCTTCCTTTTTATGTACCGCTTTCTGGATCGAACATAAAAATAAAAGCAACTTGCCTTCCGCCAAAAATCTACGTGATCCTGAATCCGAACACTAACGAACAAAATCCCAGTTCTTTTCAAGCTCCATCCGAATATCGGACGTACGTTAGTACCTCTACCTAACTTTGATTTATGTTGTGGTATCAGCTGAACAACCCACGCTTGTTACAATATTTAACGAGGGAACCGGGTTACTTGGAGGTGTTCGTAGGTGGTCAGCCAACCTGTCATTATTTATGAACATTGTAAACGTCAAACCAAACCTAATCAGTTATTTCTGTATTGGGTGACGCATTGTATCCGATACCGATACGGATATCACTGGATATCCGTATCGGTGTGTTCGATTTATCGAATGCATTACAGCATTTTGACTACTTATAGGTAGACTTCGTCAGAAGCCGTTTAAGCACGTTTAAAAATGTTAGGTAGGTTACCTATCGGGAAAATTTTCGAGTTGACCAATTATACGGTCCATATTAAGGCTCTTACATATTGGCGAGATTCGCCGCGTGACGCGACGCCGCCGCATTGTTCGCCGCGTAGTTTTCTCAGAAATTGTTTTGTTAAAATTCGCGTCGCGCGGCGAATCGCGCCAGTATGTGCGAGCCTTTAGTCACGCTAAACAAATAAATTAAACTCAGAAAGGAAGATGTACCTATCATTTGTAGGTAAATGTAACTAATTCCGATAAAGCCGAGCTTAAACTATTCATTAGGTCGCCTCGGCCCAGCCTCGCGGTCCAGCGGAATTATTTATTAGGAGACCGGATAGGATGCCTATTATTCTCTTCCGCTGCCTACAACGTTAATTTCATTTTACTAAGTGATTAAAGATGAGCAGGGAGCTTTGTAGATTCTATACGACACAAAATAGATTGTTCTGAGCATAAATCGAAATTAATAATGGATGTCTATTTATGGAACCCTAAATTATATTTTCGAACCGGTTCTATACATGACATACCTATTTTATAATTCTCACGTGTGCTCGTTTTTTGCGTTACGTTCTTTCGTCTCTACATTGAACACACCATTGATCTACTTGTACGTTGGCACTTTATCCTAGATTATACCATTATTACAAATAATATTATCGTCGGCTTATTCTTCACGCGTATTATAATACTACAACTCATGTTCGGTTACAAAAAAATATTAAGGCACTAGCTGCGCCCCGCGGTTTCACCCGCGTTAAGTCACGATCCCGTGGGATTATCGGGATAAAAAGTAGCCTATGTCCTATTCCTGGCCATGGTCTACCCATGTGCCAAATTTCATCCAAAACCGTTCAGCCGTTTTAGCGTGAAAGCGTAACAAACAAACAAATAAACAAACAAACTCACATTCGCATTTATAGTACCTATTAGGTATGATTTCAGGTAACGCAGCACGATTTAACTCAAAACGCAATAAACATCAAAAAGAATAAGTCCCGATAGAGATGAACAACTCTGGTAACCCTAAGTTCGGGTTATTTCTCCTCATCAACGTGAGTGCTGAGCTTTAGGCTCGTCCCAATGTGTGGTTATGTGACCCCGCCATTACTCTTTATGGCGTCTGTGAAACTTTACGCCTACCCGACCAAGTGAAACATACTAATATCCTTTTATATCGACTACCCACAAAATGATTGCGGCTGACAGATTTCGCGTAATTTTTATGAGGTTGTTTTTTTGGTCTGCGGATTTGAGAGCTTAATGTTTGGGAAATGTTTGGTGGAAAAGGCTTTTGTTAAGGGATAAAAAATTGGGATCGTAATTGTAAGGGAAAAGGGTAGGCTTATGATTAGATTAAAGAGACTATTTGTTATTATGAACTAGCTAATGCCCGCGGTGAAAACAGCATGAAAATCGGTGCAGTAGTTTTTGATTTTATTGCGAACACACGGACACACATACGGGTATTCTAGCAATTTAGGCGGCCATAAATCGATTTCTTAAAACTTGTCTCAGGTAGAAAAAAAGTGTTACTTGACAATGTTGAATGGACATAGAACAATAGCCGACCCTTCCTGATACCCATTTGTATGCGCCCGCGCCGGTGTCTCAGTCGGAATGCGATCGTTCTGCTAAGTACACGTATCCATTTTGGCAAATTGTGAAAAACAGTTATTTAAACAGTGAATATTTTTTGTTCTGGAGTTGCTTTAAATAAAACTGTGATGGATTCGAGTACATCAGGTAAGAACACATTATAATATATTAGTTTTATGTAATTTTTTCGAATAACTCATAACGTTTTTGAGGTTCGAAACAGTACTCAAAATTATTGTCAAATTACCCCTTTTTTATTTTCAAAAAGGTTTTTGTTATACTTCAGGGTGCGTCCCAGCTGTTTAGTAGATTGCAAATGAAACAAGAGTGTTTGTACTCAGTTATCAAATCAAAACTGACCGTGATCTCCCGTGAAGTTGACATTCTTGGGGTTTCAAAGGCGACATTAAAAAACCACGTGATATAATTTTTTATTTTAATTTACTTTAAACGGTTTTTTGTTTCGTTTCAGGATCCGCGGGTAACTCAGGGGCTCGAGTAATAACGCGTAGATTTCTTTTTGACAAAATGCAAGAGCAAGAGTTGCCAAATTTTGACGAAAAGTTGAGTTATATTGAGAGATATATTTTATCGCAAGATGAATATTGTAAAGAGCAAATGAAGGAAGTTCAGCATAAGTTCTCTTATTTAAAGTCCCAGTTTAAAAAAAGGTGGACAGGAGCGCACAAGAAAGAGAAACATTTCCTTAAAAAAAAACGAAAAATGGTTAGAAGGGACATTCGAAATAGTAATGATAAAACGGCGTTCTTCTGGTCGACCAACAAAATCATTTCAAGAATCCAGTGAAAGGAGCAAACGCAGAAAGACAATGGAAGTGCGCAGTGCTGTTGAAAAAGATGTGCTAATGTGTGCTGCTCAAACGTCCCTTCAAAGTTCTGGAAAACGAATTGCGTCGAGTATTCTCAAAGACATAACAAACTCTCCGCAGACAGTCCAAGCATACCAGGAAGCATACAAAAAATCAAAGCTCGAAAAAGCGTCACAACTAGATCCAATGGCCGCCCTCTCAATGTTCGTGGAAGCCGACCTATCAAGACGACAATATGAAATAATAAAGAGTACTAACAAGAAGTATTACCCAAGTTACACCATATTACAGCAATGGAAAAAAGCTTGTTATCCGGGAAAAGAATCCTATCGGGTAACTGGAACATGTGCTGAAATTAACTTGCAACATTTATTGGATCACACAGCTAAACGTTTGTCTACATATCTGCAGGATATACTAGTTGAATTAACTGAAGAAGAGCGGAAATCATTGACGCTGATTTCAAAGTGGGGATGTGATGGGTCTCAACAAGCGCAATTTAAACAAAAAAGGCAAGATGAAGACTCATTTGATAGCAGTATTTTTCAAAGTTGTTTTGTTCCACTACAATTGTTTTCTAGAATAAACAAAAAAGTTCTGTGGCAAAACCCAACTCCCTCTTCGCCACGATACTGTCGACCAATGAGGATTAGATTTTTGAAAGAAACAGTGGATATCACAAAGTCTGAAATCGCTTACATAGAAGACGCTATAAATAATTTGATAAATAGCGAATTTGTACTTGGAGAGACCTCTATTTCTATGAAACATGTATTATCGCTGACTATGGTCGATGCCAAAGTATGCAATGCTGCTACTTCAACTACCTCAACTATGAGATGCTACATTTGTGGTGCTACTTCAAAGCAATTCAATGATCTTAATGTCAAAAATACTGTAGACACAGAAGCATTGCAGTTTGGCCTATCGGTACTGCACGCTAGAATACGGTTATTCGAGAGTATTCTCCATTTGTCATACAAAATTCCCGTGCAAAAGTGGCAGTTTAGATCGGAAAGTGACAAAGAAATTGTTAAGCAGAAAAAGGCAGAAATACAGGCGAAATTCCGAGAGAAAACGGGCTTGATCGTTGATGTTCCAAAAGCTGGATTCGGCAACACCAACGATGGTAACACCAGCAGGAGATTTTTCGCTGATCCAGAGATGGCAGCTGAAATTACCGTTGTCGACTACAATTTTATTATACGGATAAAAGTGATTTTGGAGGTAATCACTAGCGGCCATAAAGCTGATTTAAAAAAAATTGCTGTTTACGGCTATGATACCGCCAAAATGTATGTGGAGTTATACCCCTGGCATCCAATGACACCCACAATGCACAAGATATTAATCCATGGTGCAACGGTCATGGAGAAAGCACTGTTGCCTATAGGATTGATGTCCGAAGAAGCAGCAGAGGCGCGGAACAAGCACTTCCGTTTGTACCGCATCAATTTTACTAGAAAATTCTCTAGAGAGCAGTGTAATTTAGATGTACTGAATAGATTATTGCTCAGCTCTGATCCTCTGATTACGAGTATAAGGCCGAAACCAAATAAAAGATCAATGCCGCATAGCAAAGAAGCAATAGAAATGCTTCTTTCTGCTGAGCCCAATACCAACTGCGGAAGTTCTTCAGAGGAATCTGCGGAGGAAATGACTGACGAAGAACTTTGATAAGATTTTAATAATTTGTGGTTTTTATACTTGTTTTGTTTTTCTTTTTAAATACATACTGTTCATAATTTCATTTTTTTTTAATCTATGCACTCCTAAAAGATTTTACAACTAATGAAAGATATAAAAACCAAATTTAATATATAAAAAGAAACAAAATAATATTGGCCGCCTAAATTGGCAAAATACCCCTATGTGGGACAGACAGACGCGGCGGTGGACTTTGTTTTATAATATGTAGTGAAGTTTAATATATTATTAGTATTACAGTACTTATTTGTGCCTGCGTAATTTACATCATTAGCTGCGTCTTAATTCAGACTTGCAAAGCTGCCGTCCAGACAAACAGCGCGCGTGCTTGTGAACCTGTTATGCTGGTCTCGTCTCGACACGGGAATTTACTATTCCTGTTCAGAATTTTAAATAAAATTGGCATGTCCTCTTACTATATTTTTCCATCATAACGGGTGTAAAAAGATACTTAACGAAACTTTTAAATGTTATAACTTAATTTTAAATAACCCCACAAACCCTGAACTGTTGCATGCACCCATAAACACAATGTTTTGCGTGCGTTACGTTGCGCACTACCGTAAACAGCGATTTTTCACAACAAAATAAAAGTCGTTTCCCAGCAATTATTTTTTTTGCAATTTTACTTAACTTGATGTTCAGAACGCGTAGTTAACGGATATGTGATGGGTCTTTTTAAACCCTGTATACCTGTTGTGCTATTCTGTAAAAATATCACCACTTAGATTAAGTGAGCTTGAAGTGAACTGTCACTGCCGAATCAGTAGGTATCGATGTAAAGGACAGCTCACTCCACGCTCACTTCACCAAAGTTTTCACGGTGATATGGTTACAGAATCGCAATGCAGCAGGCGTAGCATGAGCACCGTTTTGTCGACGGAAGAGTAGACAAAAATGACGTTTCCTGTAGACAGTAGACAGTACGAGACGGCAGCAAAAGAGAAAGAGTCAACTGCACTTCTTACGAAATTCACTCTTTTACATAATTCGACTCAGAATTCTTTGTTTTATCATAGGATTTATCGGTTGTCAGTGTTGTTTTGACAGTAACGATAGAAAACTTTCTTCCAAAATAGTCTACATATAAAAAGACCTAGACAAAGATCGTTAGAAATTAAAGACAAAATGACAGATTGTAGAAAGATTTCTACGGTGGATGTCAAAAATGAAGAAACGAACTGTCACTTTGTATAGAAAAAGCTATGTCTATTCTTCGTAGGGATAGAAAGCGCCATGCTACGCCTGCAGGAACCGAATACTACCGAATACCATTGGCCTCTTAGAAATACCAGCCGAATCTAGCTCGTCATGCCAGCAAAATACCAGCAAAATCATGCTTCAGGGGTGTTTATATCACATAAGAATACATTTCATTTTCATATCGTGACTTTTTAGATAGGTACTCAGGTCTGTATGATACAGTGTCGTCAAAAAGGTCAAAGAGAAGATTTATATTTTTGTTTGATTCATACGACTTTGCAGGGGCGACCTTGCTCAAATTACATATTCGCAAACAAACTAATTGGATTCGTCTGACAGAATATAATACAGACGTGTTTACTTTTAGGTCTCATCCATCACACAAAGGATCCCGAACATGTAGGTTTTACGCAAAAACAGCTAGGTCTACCTGAAACAATGGCAGGGTATCAGCGCGTTTCTTGCGTGACTGCCCGTTAGTTGCATCCAGCCGAACAGTGGACTTAACGATGTGATTACACACTAGTGGCTGTTAATAGCAGACGGTAGTGTCTAGATAGCTTACGTCAGTTTGTGTTATGTCGAGGGCTATAACGTAAAACTTGAACAGTGGAGATAAATACATGCCTCAATTTGAGGCGGTGACTAATATATCTGACCAGTTCCATTATTATGTAATCGAGAGTATTGTTCAAAAAGTGTGCACGTATTTGCATTATAATACATTTCCTGAAAGGTACACATGTATTGTTCGAATTTTCTACTATCATCAGCACGAGTTTAGTCACGTTTTTTCCTTATATGTAATAAATTACATAAAGATGTACTGATACGCCACGAGGTCAATTGGTGCAAGACCTTATACCCACTATTGTATGTGCGAACAGTGACAGATTGGAGAACTGTTACATGTACAACACGGTGACCCATTTACGCTGAATCCCTGATTAATGAGCGCTTGATACGCGACATTCTGATATTTTGACGTTTGATTTACCGAAGTGATGCGGTGGAACATTATAGGGAGTGCATTTCGGAAATATGGCCAACGTATTCCAGCGGCGTAATTGCGTTACACACCACTAACAGTAGCACTGATTTTCATTTTGACAGTTCATCAACATTCATTGCGTTATTTACGTTGTATCGTATTTTTCGAACAACATTCAGATTGTGATTGAAAGTGTGTTACGCAATTAGGGTTCTGGACTCTGCTGGACTCAATCTATATTTATAAAAATTAATCCCTATTTCCCTTGGTCACGAGTGAACGGCTGAACGGATTTGGATGAAATTTGGCACAGGGGTAGACCATGACCTGGAATAGGACATAAGATACTTTTTATCCCGATATTCCAACGGGATCGAGACTTACGTGGGTGAAACCACGGGGCGCAACTAGTAAATAAATAAATAGTTCATCGTTCGGCAGTACAAGCGAAAATAATTTCGTTTATTAATAATATCAGATCAAGGTGTACTCCGGAGTTTTATGATGAATTTTTGGCTTCTGGCTGTCTCAACTCCTTACTGTAGGTTTTGAGGAGTCTGTGAGACTTACAACTTCTTCTAACAGGTAACATACCATCAGGCCTTAGATAAAGTGACATTCTATCGGCGATAACGATGATGGAAAAATCAAAAATGTATAGGAATGACATAAGCTATCGAAAAAAATTATGTCAATCCTGTTGAAAGTCATTGAAGAAATACGAAACGCTTTCGAAGCGATTGTCACTTGTTTAGGCCCTCTGGTTCTCTAACTAACTTCCAGACTTCGTCTTATATCTTGTTAGCTAGCAGTGTGTCCAAGGCTGACTAGTTAGTGCCGTACGGTTAACTGCAGTGCATCCATACAATGGCTGTTCATTCACGTTGAATCTGCCGTGAGACCGGTTTCGATTGCACTGCTATTAATAGACGAACACATCAATGAAGCTACAGATAATTGCATTTCAGGTGACTTGAAACGATGGGTAAGTGAATGGAAATCGAGGAACTTGTGAGAAATCAAGATCTTCAGTAGTTTCGCACAAACTATTAGAATTTGTATTCGGGACTCGTTTTGTCTAGCAATAATAAGTTGAGAATAATAAAAGTACTTTCACAAAGCAATTAGCTTATTTACAAAAGACGAGTCTACAAACAAAAAGTCCGAAGTCTAGAAGCAAAAAGGTTTGTGAGTTTCCGATCATTAGGTTTCATTGTTGGTATTAAAACGACGAAGTGTAGATAGTGAAGGAGTATTAAACTATACTCGAAGCGCAGCGTAAACAAACATGTATGTCACAATGTTAGGGCTGACGATTTTCAATTTGCCTGAAGATGTTAGTACGGGGGCCGCTGGAGCCGATTCAGAAACAGGGGACGAGACATGGAAGCGTATCGAAATTTGCAAGGAATGATTCAAGATGGCGCAGGAAAGATGATGCTGGCCTGAAAAGCTCTATACTCAGATGACAGAATACGTATAGACAGAAAAAGTCTCGTCATATTGTCTGAAATAATGAATAAGATGACAAAGATATTTGGCATGTCATATATGATGTCGTAAGCAAATTGTAGTAGGTACCATTGATAAGTACGATTGAGTTTATGTCGGATAACACGTAACGTAGATAAAACTACGTGGTTATCTTCTATGACTGGAATTTAAAGGCACTCCTGTAGGTGCAGTTTGCACTGAACTTGAGAGCAGTAATTTCTTTTACAATGACATCAGAGAGACATCAGTTCAGATTTTGTTTGCTTCAACCATTACTCAATGCAAACTATTGTAAACCAATATTGTTTTGATTAGTTGTCTGTCAACCCTGAATTAAAGATAACAGTACGCCAGATAGATGGGAATGCCACATAGGTGATAGAGGTAGACGTACTACATATACCCAGTCTTGTTAACACAACGGTGCACGACGTATCGACGTTTACTCAGTCAGTCTAACGATCGTTAAGCCGAGATGTTTTAGTGAGACAGACGCTCTTTGATGCAAATGCAGCTTTGAACTGAGCTTGTAGATTAGCTGATTTAGGCTTTATTCAGAGAAATGATGAGTTGACGGTTAAATGGTTCTCCTAGAGTCCTATGAGGTGTATTTCTATATCTATATGTATAAGGTATATAATTCTGTAGACGTAAAATCTGTGATAAATAAAGTTTAATGGATTTACTAGCTCTGTATTTCTACATCAGAATTTATATCGAAATAAAATAACTATTCTCGTACACAGTGAGACCAATTGGACGCGCCAGTGATCCGATTTATCAATTTGGTTTATTTATTTGCCTTTGGGACGGCGTCAAAAAGTTTCGTTACCCCTAACAAGGCTCGCCTTCAACCTTCAATCCCAGTAGGTAGGCAAACAGAAAATAAGCAAAGATCTTGAGCGAATACAACTATATTTTCTTAGGAGTTACAATTACAACTTGTTCAAACAAGTACAAGACTAATTAAAATGACTGAAGTTTGTAAATAATTCTGTTAATTTTCCTTTTGAAGATTTGTTTCTCGCTTGACTAAACAAAGCAGCAAGCTAATGTTTACGTAGAACTCCTTGCTAGAGAAAATATTTTGCTATTCCTCCAATTTATATTTACCTTTTGTAGTTTTAATTGATCATTCCAATAAATGTGCGGGTCGCTGGTTTCGATGGAAATTCAGGAGCTCTCGTACGCTCGTTATTACCTAACGATTCATCAGAATTGACGAGGCTGGATGCTGCGTATTTGATTCGTACATTATGTTGAAACTCTAGTTTGTGTACGAATTTGATTAATTCTATTACCTACCCATTTCGTAGTGGTACAAGTTTTATTACTAACAATGATTCGGTTCGACCCTCGAATATTTTCTATAGATCCATTATATTAGATTTCTTCATTCTATTACACTTTTATTTAAAAAAAAAAAAAACATTTCTACTACTGAATTCTGATTCATTTCGCAAAAAAGTGCTGGTAAAATTGTTTTCAGTGTAGGTTCAAAAGCTTTGAAGTCCTTATTTACATAACTATGATTCAAACACAATAGCTTGGTTATAAAAGCATGATAAATCTGTGATGTAACTCAATAACGTAATTCCAAGTTGTGGTCAGGTTCTAGGACACAATGTTTCAAAGGCTCTTCATGAATAATACAATTCCCATAAATACAGTTGGCAAGAACACCTTCATTTATAATCTCCATTGTTTTATATTGACAATCATTTGTCACTATAGCGAAGGTTAAACGGGAGCTGAACTTGATGAGTTCCTCGTTTGTTCAGTTGGTGTTTGTCTTAGTTTTTTTCTAACCTCGTATCCTAATTTATTTGGGGCCGGTGTAGCAATTTTGCTTCCATTTGTTAAACCTGTTTTCTGAAATGAAAGGAAATGCAGCTTAAATACACTTCATGTAAATAGGTCTCATTAATGTTCATCGAATGAGAAATTGGAAGGATTACCTTCGAACGATACTTCACAAATCGCGCATTTTAATTAGCTTCTCTCAAAAGTATGTTATGTTTTTTTGGCTATGCTTAATTTCATGAAATTAAGCTCCGAATTATACCTCGTAGATACGAGGTATACTTCGGGGAACCCCGTAGCATTTATCGTGATTATCTCCATTCAAAAGTCATTGATCTAGTTAGGGAAGCTGTTCCTTTGCTATTGTAATTTCAGACAAATTACGGACAGTCACGGCCTCACAATATGTCCCTGTCACATACAATTATCCATTGAGACTACCAGTATCAATAAGTCAGGACCAAGTGAATATATTACCATGGTCTCCTGCGGTCCCATAGGATTGAACTGCATGTCCCGTGATTTAGTACTGATGTGCTCTTGATAAATGTGTTGTGGGATGTGAGAGGATGAAAGTGGTAGTACCGGAAGCTTGAATGATGATATGTTATCATTTCGGTAAAACTAGTGGTTATTTATTCATCAGAAGAGGGATAGGAGATAGATGTTGAAGCAAGGGTGGGTAGACATGTTAGTCGGAGGATTTAATCTAGCATGCGATTAGAATTTTTAAGTTAGCCGCCTTTGGAAGTGTGCCAAGAAAAGCTTGGGTTTAAAGAAGAGTTTAGGATTATAGCCTCTTGGGGACTTCAGTTCGGGACTTCGTTTTCAGCTCCATCTATCGCAGTCGACTGCATGACATGGGCTTATAAAAGTTGCATTATATAAAACTAGATTCTCCGCCTTAGCTTCGTCAGATGAACATAGTTTCTCCCAGTTTTAGGACGAGAACAAGTATTGTCTTTATATTTTATATCAAGTAAACCTACAATCGAACGTGTTTTTTATCAGATTCTTTAAAAAGCAATTTATTTCCCTTAGCAGACCAGCATGGTTTTAAAACAACGCATCATTACTCGGTCCTTAATTGAATCCACGACCTTTGCTCTTACGCCAGGCACTCGGACAATTAGATCGAAGAATAGATTAAGATCTAGATGATCTAGAACAGAATTAACTTTTGTTTCGTAACCTTGGTGACTTGCCTGAAGGTGGAGGTTGAATTTTATGTCAATGTTTCAATTTTTTCGTTATATACAAGAAATATGATTAGATAGTAATTTCTCGTTTAGAATTTCTTGTCTTCTGAATATTCACTTTATGCTTTCTCTAAAATATTCCATAGAATTGTCCTATCATTAAAATAAAACTCATTTCAAGGCCACCATTATGACCGTTTCAACACATAATTGCGAAAAATACACACCCCTAAGCCATAATGATTATAATTATGTCGGTACGTAAATACAACCTGCCGAACACATCAGTGGCGAAGGGTGATTTCTCGGGGGTGGGAACCCGGAGCAAAAAAAATGAACAAAAAAAAAAAAAAAATATATACTGACGAATTGAGAATTTGAGAACCTCCTCCTTTTTGAAAAACCCGGTTAATAATACTTGTTATGATGTCACTTCGGACCTTATGGCCGCGAAAAGCTACTTCTTGTTTGTTTACCTAACAAAAGAACGGTGTCATTAGACCGTTTAATTAAATTCCTATTTCGATCTACTTTTCTCGAACTTATTTATAAACTCACATTCAAAAAGCCCGCTTTCACAAACCACGCACGCTCAAACATTTTACTAAGCTCCTACGCTCCTAATAGCGCAACGCCATCTAACGAAAATATCAGAAATGCAATGCATTTTGGCAGTACAAGAACGAGATATCTCCATTAAAAAAATTCACAAAATAATTAAACAGAGGGCGCGTTTAACGAGAAATTTTTAGGGAGTGGCATTTTACAATTCAGAGTTTTCGCTCACTAGAGGGAATTGGCCGCGCGGGTGTAGAGCTTCGAACGAATTAGCGAAAAATCGTCAGATTATGAAGGTAAAAACCCCTTTATTACATGAACTACTAGAATCTGAGAAAAGTAAATAAGGGAAACAATACATTTTATTTTATTTACAACTGCCAGTCAGCCATTCATATTTATCGTAAAGGGAAACATTAGAATGTTTGAAAAAACCATCACGTCGTTTGTAATTTATACTTACTCTGAGCAAGCACGGCCTAACGTAATTATGTGTTTCTTATTTTCAAAACTTAACCTTGGAAAGCATGTTTCCTCACAAAGAAAATAATCCTAAACAACAATTTATAGGCTACCACTAAGCTACCAGACGGCCCGCACGCGGGGCAAAAGACATTGTAGTTAATTAGAAAGTCCTTGACGAATTATTGCCGCCATACTAATCCTACTGATCGTACTAATAACTTTTCAAATCTATTAAGAAATTTCAACTTATTAAGTATCTACTTACCCCAAATACATAATTACAACGTACACTTTCACTAAAGTCAAAACACTTTAATCACTGTTTTATACCAACAAACTAATACTACTACTACGATTCTCGTACTGATAAACTAATGATTTCAATGAACAATACCAACAAAATGTGAATTAACTGCAAGTGTAAACAAAATAAAATGATGAATAATGCGATTACGTCAAACACCACCATGCAATCACACAATGTCTAGCGTCTAATAGTGTCCTCGTGTATTGTCTCCTGTCCGAACTCCGAGCCGAACGCATTACGAAAATCAACGAAAACTACCGAACCGATATCTCTCCATCTCGTTCACGCGCAAGCAATTTTCGATCACTGTTTGTAGGTACCACATAACTCGCTGTCGGCCGGGTTACTGGAGCCGTATGAAACCGGGGTGTCACGTGACCGAAGTGACGTCATGATGCCTTGATTTTTGAATCAACGACAAGCCGCCCGCACCGCCGAGTTATTTTAGAGAATTTTTTTTTGCGGTCGGGAGATAACAATGACAAAACATTGAATGTGGGCGTTTTGTATAGTTTTAGTTTTATGGTGTATTAAATACCTCTATTGTGATTATTGAACAGACATTTTAAACACTACTGACTGTGTTAGTTTTCAATGAGGATAGAGTGGTTTTGTTCCGAAGTTCAGAAGGGAAGCCGATAGGAATCGGCTTCTATGCAAGCCTCGTCCCTGGAACACATAAATAATGGGAATAAAAATAAAAGTGGCTTAACAAAAGGTCATTGCATATAGGAAACTCATGCGCACACAAAAACCATTAAACCGAGGAACAATTTTAATGCATACTACCAATGTCGAGGTAAAAGTTAACAATGTTTTACACCGAGCTGGAAAGCATGAGTCATCCATTAACATGTTTGTAAGGTTATATACTTGTACGTAATGCAACATTGTATTTCGTTTGACACTACATTATTGGTTTGGTTTAGACCTAACAGGCTTGAAATTAGTTGAAATGTGAGGCAAGTTGTGCATGTTAATGTGGAAAGTGGCTCTTTGTATCGTTTATTTGATGGTTTTCTAATGTTCATTTCCCTCATCAAAAACAAAGGGTTACGTGTGAAGAGAGATCGGGCACAATAAAGTAAACATGCCATTTGCATCAATCAAGGTTGCGGTGGGTTCCGCTCTGATAATGCCCGAGGCCCTGATGATAAATAGTAGTATTATTTGAATTTCAACTCAATTCTACGAACAGTACACGAGGTGTGAAACAAGCTTATAAGAACGGGTTACTTTAGTATCCCCAAGAACTGTCTGTTTCTGCGATTTGGGTTGTTTGGCAACTTGTAATTTTGCAAACCCGTTTCCTTATTACAGACAGCGGACCTCCTTGCCGTTTAAGGTGTCCTTCGGAATTTGTTCTTTGTACAACAGCGGGAAGTAAGGACGAACTAAGCAACTCGTGTTTGAACAATACAGAATTATCGTTCGCCGGGAAGCCTTCATTGTTCGTAGTCTTTGTTCGTTCCTACTGTTGATCCTAGCTTGCGGAGATTTGTGGCTAAATTTTGCTGGGCTTGTCTCTAGTTACTTATTGATTTTTTCGCGGGTTTTAATGTTTGTTTTAACTTGGCATTACTATGAATCATATATTATGATAGCGCTCACAAATTTAAAAAACATTTTGCATACTATGCAACTGTATGAATATCGATCGATACACAATAGAGGAAACGCCAATGGGCTCATAGAATAATGATAACGTGAGCATTATCGTTTCCTTGACATAACTTTGAAACAATGAATTTATCATTTTGTGTCATTTTTCTGTTTCATAATTATTGTTATTCTTCGAACGTAAGTACGCCAAAGTTAAACAATATCGTACTATTTCAAATTAATGACGCCTTATTTGGATTCGAAACTAGCAATACAAGTCAATAATTTATTAATACTACTCGATTTTCCTTATACGATGCACGTATCTCACAGTAAAAGTGGCAAAATGTCATCGAGGTACATGTAAAAATAATCATCTTTCAAATTTCTTGGCTTGTAGCGTTTACAATTATAACTTGAAAACGTCACAAACCGACTTGTTTTACGCGACCTCAAGAATAGGTATTAATATTTGTTTACACGCCACGTCGAAGGCTGATTCACTGTGTAAATATACAAACTTGATATTAAGGTATTACTGTATTATTCCATCATAGGCTGTGGATTTACCCAGAAATATGTTGACATCTTGAAATCTTAAGTCTTTATATGTGTTTCATAGACATTTTAGAGGTATGAGGTACAGGGTGTAAAGGTCACTCATCCTCTATAGAAAAGAGAGGATCCTCCGACTAGACGGGTGTTGTGTCGGGCAACTGCCTAACGATTGATGTCGGAATCTTGTATATATGTCCATCGCGCGGTTAACTAATAGCGCGATGCAGGAATTATATGACGTCAGGATTTTTGTTAGACGTCAGGTCTTTGATGCGTAGTTCGCATGTGGCGATGTAGATGCCGCCACAAAATGATAAACAAACTCGCGTAAACGACTGGTATTTGAATATTTCATACTATGATACTAGTTCAGGCTAGGCTTAGGTAACACGGAAAAGGCTAAGGCAATGAAAGCCAAGTTCCAGTGAGGTGAAAACAAGTGTTCGATCAATACTGAAGCTTTGAAATAGCATTTTACACACTAAAGACCGATGCACCAAAGAATAAAATTAAAAGGCACACAACGTCTGTTGCGAAAAGAAAACAGTTTAATAAAACTTTAAAATGGGACCCCGTTCACCAAACAACTCTATCAGAAAAGCTTAAATACTGGCTATACTACTACTTCCTGGATCTAAACTAGATAAATAATTCAATAGATTTCCTACAACAACGCAAAATATACCGGGAGCGCGGTCGTTTCCAGTTTTTGAACAAACGCTAAACTAAACAATGAGCAGTAGCATACAAAGTTATATTTGTTTCGGGTTACCAGACGTACAATATTCCCCCGTAGACTATTTTTCACTCAAAGAGCGATTTTCATTTAAACCAGATAGAAGTCAAACGTTTGGCGACATCGAATTTTCATTACGCAATATCGGAGAGTGGATGGAACAGAAAAGAATATGAACATCGGGTCCCATACAATTCGAGCGCGGCCGTAGACAGTTGTGATTGGCATTTTCAATACTGTTCCGTAGATTTTCATTTCGTCCCTGGCACTTGATCCCTGCCATGACATCAAAATGCCCGCGTGTGTATCAGGAAGGATTTTTACCTCTTTTGTATAGGGTTTGGAGTTTGTAAAAGTTTTCTCCAGTATCGTTTCCGTGTTATTAAGCCCGAGTTCAATTGAATGCTAAAATATATCTTGTGCGTTAGACTATACGCACGTTCATTCTTTTCTTCGCAAATGTTGGCTGTATTCCATTCGAAACCGCGATAAAATGCTTCAGGTACTACGATATTTTTATAAGCATCTATGGAAGTCGATTGCTGTTGCCAAATGCCCAACATCGTCTAACTCGAAACAGAACACACTAAAGAGTTAGCATCGACTTAACGGCGAATAGTAAGCTAATAAAACAGGCGTAAACTACCAACGTTTACTGTTTTGCTGAGTTCTTAAGCTGACCAACAAAATAACGGATGAGCTGTTAAGTTGCTTCTGTATTTTTAAGCAAATTGGAGAGAGATGATTTTGATGGGTTAGAAACTTATAGATCACAAAATTTTTGCATTCATTATCGAAGATGGATTTAAGCAATAAAAGATTAGCAATTTTATACACAGAGATGATGTCATTCATTTTTCGTTATTAAACAAATTATACCTACACGTTTTTTAATAACAAATTTCCCCAATGTCTAACCGCAACAAACAAAATCTCAAAGAAGAGGAACCATCTTTGATTATATAAAAACCCTTGCCATCACCAGACGTTTTCCGCAACAGATATTAAAAACATAACTTGTCGTATGAATCCACCATGCTCACTATAATGATGTCGATTACTTCCGAGCTACCGCGTCCAATCATCAGGTGCCGTCACGCCGGATCGCTGGCTGTATCAATGGCTAATAAATATTTAACACCCATTTAAACTGTGCACACAGCTGCATACTTTGTATCACTTATCTCCAATGAGAGTAGCTTTTTGTGGGTTTTATTCTTCGCAAGTTTTGCAGACTTGTTACTTATTTGTCCAGTTGTGTTGTTGCTGTTCTTATGAAAGATTCATAAAAACAGCAACAGCATTGTCCTCGTTCCCAGTTTTGGAAAGGAAACTTATGTTTGTTCTAGTAGGAGGCAGAACGTGTTTGCAACAGCTACCACCGGATTAACTCTTGTTTTCATTTCGCCTTCTAAACTCCCATTAATGTTTGTCCGAAACTTTTACATTTTAGATGTAAAATCATAATTAAGTTAGTTGGTTTTGCTTTCTACTCCGTGATTTGGGACTGCACTGTTTGCGGTCATGAATCCCAAGGCAGTATTATTCAGTAGCTTTGTGTAGGGTTTCTCTGCCAGACTAAATTCCATAGAGAAACACTCGTTGTGGTTAGAATTTAGAATAACTGAGAGAATTATAAATAAGGAAAATAGAATACATTTAACATATTTTAGAGTCTCCTTCAAAATTGCATCGTTTTAAAAATATTTATACAAACGAAACCTTAATAATTTGAACCGTTGCTATGCACATGCAAGGTCCTCCATAATTGTGCTCATGCTAAACTGAGTGTGAATGCAAACATAATTCGTGTAAAATATAAAGGCGGGTGTAACTCGTGATTCACGAGTCTCAGCCAGCCTGCCTCCCGCCACGTGGGAGGCCTCGTGATACTTGCGCAAGTGTATACCAGCCACAATGGCGAAACTGCCTCCGACACGTGACTTACCGTCTGCGCCTGTCAGGACTTACAAATGTTTGTAAACAGGATGTAAAGGAAACGATGAGTGAGAATTTAAGCAGTTGGTCCCGGCTGTCATTCGTGGATCTTTGACAGTCGGTACGGGTCGTCAGAAGCCCGAAAGTCTGACAACCAGTCTTACCAAGGGGTATCGTATTACCCAGTTACTAGGTTGTGGAGGTCAGATAGGCAGTCGCTCCATGTTAAATACTGGAAGCCGACCCCAAAATATTTGGGAAATGGCTAGGCAGATTGATTGATTGGATTGGCGATTGATTTTCATCAGATAAGCTATGATCAAAGTACAAGCAAAGTAAACTGCGAAATAATGCAACTGAAGAGATGACATCCTTTCAAACCAAGATTCGACACGCCAATCCCAGCAGTTTACTTCGTTCTCAGTTCGCCCACACGTAGAGGATACGCGAACGAATAGACCTGATTTCGCCTCCGCAAATCTTGGTCCATATCATAGTTGACAAGTTAACGATGTTGACCGAGCACGGGCGCTAATTCCATTTATATTAGATTTACACGACCGCACGTGTTAAGAATAGAGTTCAAGATCGCATTAAATGTGACCATAAACGGCGGTGCAATGTCGTGATAGATACTCGTGTCCAATTTAGCTCTCGATGAAATGCCAACGGATATTTTCAAGATATATGATATGTTAGGATTTAAAGTTCAACAATACATTGGTCTTGCTGGAACAATAGGATTTCTGAGGAAAAAACACAAGTTTTTCCGACATTTTATAACGTTTTTATCTATTTTCTTGGTTTAAACTTTAAAACTTTATTTGTGGCTAGTGTTTCAAACGAATAGTCGTTTATTGCCTTCCAATTACTGTTTGCTTTCCCTGCGGTTCGTCGAGCGGTTAAACATTTCAACCATTTCATTACCATACCGTATAAGAAGTTTTCTGCAGTATTGCTACGTTATTGCATTTATAGAATGGTGCGCATAACAAGTCTGCCTACGCAGACTTGGCTGAGTCAACGATCCCCTACTTAGATATTACCGGCCCACGATTCTTGGGCGACACCCTGCGTTCCTATTTATAAGAACAATTTATACATAATTTATCTTGGGCAAATTTTTATTTGTATAGCTGCTTTTTATGCTTCTTTAGGAGTTCGTACGCTTCTGATATTCCTGGTACCAGTCAAACGTTCTTTCTACTCGGCAAGTTCCCAGTCTCACCCCGCATAATATTTGCCTTGTTAAGTATTCCCATCTCACATTTTAAATTGTGTACTGAGCATGTATTGTCCTCATAATATGATCATTCTATTGCGCTCATAGAAGTACAGTAGCTGAATAGAGCCCACTTTCAAGAAATTGTCGTGGTGCGCTTAGAACGTTAGCATAATGTAATGTCTTTTTGTAGTCGTCGACCTCGTTGTGAGTAAACACGGTAGATCTCTATGTGGTGTACTATAGAGTGACGCACGTGCTCGCCAATTTACACGCTACGTGCCGCAACAAAGCCGACCAACCTTATTGTTCTCACGGGAGCACTCCAGTGCTGACATCTGCAACTGAGATTTCCTCTTCTCAAGGTTGTGCCATTGTACCATCTCGATATGATTCTTGCTGGCCCAGTAACAACTGTCCCATTGTTCTACGCAATACAAGGTCGTGTCAAACGAGAACAGTGTAAGCTCTGTAAGGGCTTCGCAATTGAGATAAGTACATAATATTCGGATACGTAATTCACCTAAGGCCGATGTCACGGACCGTGTGTCGAATTGATACTGTTTGTGAGATTGAATCCCATATTGGAACTTTTCTATTTACCCAGTGTAGCGTGATGGTAACGGTCCTAATTTCAATTCCGTAGCAACGAGCTGGGGTATTGTTACGAACGTTCGTCTGAATAAGTTTCAAAGAGTTTTTATCTAAATCGCGGACCCTCTAGAAAGGGGCGCATTTCGACGCGGCATCACGTACAGTTTCCGAATGAAATTTCCAAGTGCTAAAAGAGTAACGTTCTTTTGCACGAAGTCCCCTGAGACCTCAGCTAGATCGTGAATAGCTATGTGCTTGCACATTCACCAAGTTTCATTCAGCAACGGATTCTTAATCAGAATTCAACTGTTAAATTGGAAGCGGTTCCTCTTTTGGCTCGCTCCGCTATATGTATGAAAATAATTCTGTAAGCGTACCTATTTGCCTAAAAATAGTATGTTTTAGTAATTACATAAATAAATTAAACTTTATTTAACATTTCAAAAACAAAGCAAATATCAACGAAAATCTATTTAAAGCTACCATGCGTGAATTCGAAAGTAGGTACTTTTGAATTCCACGTTAATGTATTTTGCTGGTTTCACCTGTCTGTTCAGTTCTCTATTAAAACAGAGTCAATTTGGGTAATGTGAACAGTTTTACCGATACCAGTTCGTACTATGTATTTGCGTTTTTTCAAAAACCACTTTTTTGCTGGTCTTATGGGCTCATTTTATTTCGTGCTCTATAAGGCAATGGTATGAATCATAACTGGATCCTTTAATTATTCAGAAATTCGAGGGACGTTTGAGGTAAAATACGCCGGTCGGTGGCGGGGTGGTATTTTTAGAGCGGCCACAGATGGCGAAGGTCGTTCCCGTACAGAATGCTGCTTATTTATTTAACGCCGCCTACAAAACGCGTCTGCTTGTCTCTCCCTTTTGCAATGAGCCATAAAAAAAAAAAACATGACTGCCGTACCTAGGGACTCGATGAAATTTTTTGCTATATATTTTTTCCAGTTGCAGTAAAAAAACGCTCTCGATTCATTGTGTTCCGAGGTTTCGACACACATGTGAATTGGCCTGCAGGCGTAGCATGGCGTTTTCTATCTCTACGAAGAATAGATATAGCTTTTTCTATACAAAGTGACAGTTCGTTTCTTCATTTTTGACATCCACCGTAGAAATCTTTCTACAATCTGTCATTTTTGTCTACTCTTCCGTCGACAAAACGGTGCTCATGCTACGCCTGCTGGAATGGAAGTTCGTCCAAAAACATTTTCATATTCGATGAAAGAGAGAGTAAAGTAAGTGTAGAACATAGAGCACGTTGTTTGTTGTTGTTTTATCTAAATACGTAAAAGAACTTAAACAAGTATCTTACGGGATTTGATGGCAAAAACCATGGAATTTTCCTACGCTACGCTTTCACGCTAAAACGGCTGAATAGATTTGGATGACATTTGGTACATGGGTAGACCATGACCTGGATTACGACATAGGATACTTTTCATCCCGATATTCCCACGGGATCGAGATATATACATATGTGGGTGAAACCGCGGGGCGCAGCCAATAATCATATTTTCTTGCTTTGAGAGATACAAGAGTTACGACCTTACGACTCAGTTGTTCAGAGCTGGAATCGGGAATTTTATATTCATGATAACACCGGTTGGAACTTAGATGTCGTTCTGGGACGCTAATGCGTTTCAGCTAGGTGAGGAGAGGATTAAATAAACGAGTTCACTAATAAATTCTCGTTTTGTGTGAAGTAAATTTAATTTAGATCTACTAAAAGATGTAGGAATCTAGACTAGGGGAGAAGTAGAGACAGCATTGTTATCTTATCAAAGTAAATAGTTCAATCAACGGTTATCATTTCTATTTAATAGACAAAGGAATGTTCCAAGAATCACCGTCCAAGAAAATAAAAAGCAAAAATCAAACCAACCCATCACGAACAGTCACGGACAGCGCCCACTAATAGAAGAATAATATCTTCAGTAAGAAGAAAACAAACATTCCTGTCACATACAATAACTTCGTAGTACGGCTGTCACAAGTAGTAAGCTATGTTATTGTAATTAACAATATTCGGGTGTGTGCAGGGTGGAGGCTCGCGTGTTTGGGTTTCATTAGGCTGTCGCCCGCACCCACCAAATATACTTTGTTATATCGTTCGGTGTATTTGCTATCTATATCGGGCCATTGGGCCAGTTATGATTATTACGATCTTACTACTTTCTGCTACTATGTTTGTCATTAGATCCGCATTGGGGTCCCAAAGCCGTGGTGATGGTGAAACTGTTGTAGTGGCTTTATAGAGTAGCATTTTGGAGCTCGATTTGAGGATGTCCTATGAATATCTAATTTTGTGGAGTTGTTTAATGACATACTCATGTTATATCGTTCGGTGTATTTGCTGTCTATATAATATCGGGCCATTAGGCCAGTTATGATTATTTCGATCTTACTGTTTTTTTGCTACTGTTTGTTTATAAGATTCACAATCCACATTGTGGTCCCAAGGCCGTGGCAGTGAAACTGTTGTAGTGGCTTTATAGAGTAGCATTACGGATCTCGATTTGAGGATATCCTATGAATAATGTAATTTAGTGAAGTTTTTTAATGACATACTCCTGTCATATCGTTCGGTGTATTTGCTGTCTATATAATATCGGGCCATTAGGCCAGTTATGATTATTCCGATCGTACTACTTTCTGCTGCTATGTTTGTTCAGATCCGCATTGGGGTCCCAAAGCCGTGGTGGTAGTGAAACAGTTGTAGTGGCTTTATTGAGTAGCATTATGGAGCTCGATTGATTGAGTAATTTAATGGAGTTGTTTAATGCAAGTAGCTTCTCATGGAAATCTTCGTGTTCTTGTACAGTCGACCGCACGTTAGTAGTCACATTTTGACCTTGATCTGGCCTAGCGGAGTACGGAGTTCCAATAGAGTTAAGAGACCAGCTTATACTTGTTTTGTTACCACTGAAGTGCGGTCTACTATACACAAGAAATACATAGAGGATACTTGTGCAAACGGCACTCGTTTGCTTTGTCTCGCAATTTATTAGTCTATCGGTTGGTCAAAGAGAATACCAAATCGATTCCGATTCCGACATTAATATCCAAGTGGTAACGTAGCGAACACGTCCGAGTTTCTTGTTTATTCATGTTTTTGTATTTAATAGGTACTCAAATAGATTTCCGTGAAAAACTGACTGGAATCTCGCCAATTTCCCTTTCATTTTTTTCAATGAATGCATGCTTTTCAGTTTCAATGTTTAATTAATATTGTGATTCAACTTTGATATTTGAGATACAAATAATAAACAGAATGATAACAACAATAATTAACCGGAATCAATGTATTTTGTGCCAAACATATTGGTATACACTGTGACATTATTATTTGTTTCGTCACGCAAACTAAAAATCTAGTAAACGAAGTCCTTTCTTTGAGAAATACGAAGCAACAAAGACAAAAGATCGTAGATACCAAAAACAAGTATAAAATAAAATCAAAGAAAAAATGGACTCAATAACTTATCATTTGCTTTGCAATGCCCACAGTGCCTGTGTCGTGACTCCAAGTCAGCATTTTGTAGACGGCGCGCCCTACGCCCCCATTTAGGGGGAAAGCTTATGAAATTATACTGTTATTCCCACTAGTCATTTACTTGGGGAAGAAAACTTTTAGGGAATTTCCCCGACCACCCTGTTATTATTAAATTCACCACGAGCCATTAATAACAGCTTTCTTTTTGGTAAGACTCACGAATTGGTTTTGCTGTTAGTTAAATTGTGAGGGAGTTGTGTAAATGTTTCTGTTACGGGTAAAATATCTATACTAATACTAATATACTAATAATATTATAAAGAGGAAAGATTTGATTGTTTGTTTGTTTGCATTGAATAGGCTCCGAAACTACTGAACCGATTTGAAAAACTCTTTTACCATTAGAAAGCGACATTCACCCTGAGTAACATAGGCTATAATTTATAAAGATTACACGCGGGCGAAGCCGCTGGCAGCAGCTAGTTTAGAGTAATTACATTAATTACTTTACTCCTGGCCGAGGAAAAAGATGTTGGTCTGAAACTAACGATATATCTTCATGACTTGTCAGGAACAATTGAGGGTAAAAGCAGGTAGAAGCTAAAGGTAATTAACAAATTGCTGAGTTAATTACATTATCAAAATGTTTTTGCGTGAATGAGCTGTTTTACTATCACCAAATTCAATGCGGTATAAAAATTGTTCAAGTATTTCCCCGTAGGACCCGTGTCTCGAAAATCAATACAAACCACATTATGTAGTTGTTCACGCAAAAATTTGATTATCAGTAACCATTTTAGAATTTAAGTTAATTTTGAAATTAGCCTCGAAAACCTCAATTTGGCAGTTGCCGATCAAAACAAGTGTCGAAAATAAATCGAACTTGGGTTGTTAACTTCCGCCCTTCCGCCATTGCTGATCAATTCGTTGTATAGGATTAAATTAGGGAATTAGTTTAGGGTCTGTTGCTCGGGTATAAGACGCATACCTACGCTCCTCTGGGAGTCAAGTCGAAGGGAAAGTACAATGTTTTTTATTTCTGCTCCCAATGTTTGGCTTTTTCATAGTGAATTTGTGTTTGGTCAAAAGATCGATTGCGATTTGCAGGTCAGTATCAGGTTGTATGTTGATCTAAATATTATTTGCGACCGTAACAAATATGGATTTACAGACTTATAAACATTAGAATCAGCACTACAACTCTCTAAGTGCATTGAATGACGATTTCATGAAATACGAGGCATGCCTTTTAAGTTTTGTCGTTTGAAGAAAAAAACACAACTAGAACCTTATAGTACTTTTTATTGTTTTTCAAAGTATTCACCACGTAGCTTAATACACTTTTCCATTCGCTCAAACCAGTTATTAACATTTATTCCACTCTAAAGTGGGGGTGTTCAAAATGGCCGACTTGGAAGCGTCGACTGCTTCTTCACCGGACTGGAACCTTTGACCACGAAGACTTTTCCTAATTTTAGGAAATGTGAAGAAATCGTTAGGGTTTAGGTCAGGACTGTATGGAGGATGGTCGAGAATTTCCACTTTTTCCTGCTTCAAATACTCAATCGTTTGACGAGCGCTGTGTGAGCTTGCGTTGTCGTGGTGCAGGATGATGCGTCGCTTTGAGTTAGTATTTCGAAGTTCGGCGATGACTTGTGGTAAACAAACTGTGGTATACCACTCTGCATTAACCGTTCTACGATCTTCAAGTGCAATAGTCGCAACATGGCCGGTTTTTCCAACAAACGTGGCCACCATCTTCTTTGAAGTGCTTTGAGAACGAACAACTTTTAGTCGGCTTTGGCTCCCCTTGAAAGACCCAGATTGTAGATTGTTGTTTGGAATCAGGATCGTAGGCATAGATCCAAGATTCGTCACCACTGATGATATCGTAGACGTGATTTGACTGTCCTCGGTTGAACCTTTGCAGAGTTTTCTTACACCATCTGATACGGGCCGCCTTGTGATCTTCGGAAAGCAGATGCGGTATCCAACGGCAAACTAGTTTTCTCACACCAAGCGCTTCATGCAAGATCTTCTGATGGTTGTCCATGAGATGCCTAATAGAGCCTCTATCTCTCGATACGTCACATGACGATCTTCGAGAATTAGTTGTCTCACAGCAATGATGTTATCTTCAGTGAAGGCGGATTTTGGGCGTCCTTCGCGAGATTTGTCACTAACACTAGTATGTCCACACTGGAATTCTAAATACCAGCGTTCGACAGTCCGCAGACATGGGGCTTCATCACTGAACACAGATGTTAGCTCTTCAAAACACTGAAGCCGTGTCAGGCCTCTTCTAAAGTTGTAGAAAATTATTGCACGAACATTTTCCTTAGAAAGATTCATTTTGGTACGTAACCTGACAGATTCCAATCGACGCTGTGACTAAACAATAGCATTAATCCTAATACTTTCAACTGTTTTGAAATTCCAAATTTAAACACATTCGAATATAGAACAGTTCCAAATTCAAAATTGCCAGGAAATATGGAAACGACAGAACTTAAAAGGCATGCCTCGTGGTCACTGATGACTGACTGCAAAAAACGTAAGAAAATTTGAATTTCGCGGGGTTTCTTAGCGCATCCACCTTAATTAAACAAGAAGTTCTTTCTGCTTTGAGGAAACTTAATAAAGCGATTATAGCCATTGACTCGTCAGCGCTTACAGTGAATGCTACATATTTTTAGACCCTTTTTGTAAAACGGTGTACTCTCTGTAAATCTGTTCATTTAGTTAGACCTAGATCAGCGCACAAGACTTCCATTGAGTGGGAAATACAGCCAAATTGAATGCATCTATTACACCTTACCTAGTCCTTAAACTGAATGGCTACGTGGTCCACGTGTTCGACAATGACCTCGACACGGCCTCTCAATAAATTCATTCATGTTGTATAGACGAATGGCCTTCGCGTTATATTAGGCAATTCAGCCATATCTACTTCATTGGAATGTTTAGATTCATTTTTGATGATATCTTTTTTATCTTAAAAATAATTGCAGCTGGGGGTATCTTTCTATTCTATCTTTCCCGTTTTAAGTATTGTGATGTAAAATGAGAGTCAAATCATTCATCTATCTAAATCTCGTACCTATTTGGCCTTGAACGAGAAAAGATTCATTTTTGATGATATCTTTTTTATCTTAAAAATAATTGCAGCTGGGGGTATCTTTCTATTCTATCTTTCCCGTTTTAAGTATTGTGATGTAAAATGAGAGTCAAATATTTCATCTATCTAAATCTCGTACCAATTTGGCCTTGAACTAGAAAAGCATTTGATCCCAAGATTTAGAAATGCCTTTGGCCTATTGATGTTGTAAATCTAGGCTTTTATTTCTTTATTGGATTCCAAACGAAAATCTGTAGAGCTATTATTTATTGATAAATCGAGTAACTGCTGTTTAAGCCTGATTTACAAAGCCAAAACAATACTGAGTAAAAATACGTGTATTAGTAAAAGCGAACCCAATACTCAGCCTAAATCGATCCGAGTTATCTGGGTCCGACGATAATAATGCTGCTGTATCGATAAGATAACGTAATAAATTCTTTAATGGCCAAGTAACTGTATCAGTATCAACACGGTGACGTCTCCGAGGTCGGTGCTCAGTCGAATCGATACGTGCGGACGTGTCACGTCACTAATGTTTACGTTCCGTTTCTAAGGCGACCGATTCGATTCGTTAATGATGCGAGTTTACATTTGCGCACATAAATATTTGTCGACAGGTTGCGAATAATTGCTGCTTATACCCTTTGATCTCCTGTTTTTATTTTCCGAATGTCTTATTGTGACATAAATTCAATGTCAATGTTATATCAATTCATAGATCTGTGTTTAATAATCATAACATCAGACGTGCTATTATTATGTTGAATGGCAATTTACTTTTATAACAGTCCATTTAACATATTGCTCTTTCTATCGTAGATTGGTTGTTATTTATTCTGTCACGCGATAAAAACAATACAGAATTAGTATCGGGCCCGAAGAAGAACAAACTTAATCGTTTAGCGCAAATACTTGGTTGCTCGAATCTGATTATCTCCTAGCCTGACAACGTTTTGTTGCTCCTCGTAACATATAGGAGAAACTACGAAGTTGAAGTAGGTTTACTTTGAAAATTATCCGGGCTTTGGCTTTCTTTGTGGGCACAGCACTTCCTCTATGCAGCTCGCATTGTGAACATTCAATGATCGTGTAAACCGCTTTGTTCTTTTATTAAATTCTATGAACTAAAAGTCGCTGAGCGGACTTCCAATTCAATTGGATTTAAAGTTTTTATGACGTATCAGTAAAGTTCTGAGTCTAGACATTCCCATAGTTTCGTTGGACATAAAAACTTTTAGATGTCCCACTGGAGTGTTTATGGAAGAAGTTGGTTTTATTTTTTAGAGGTTTCTTTCAAAACTTTTACATCGATGTTTTTGCTGAAAATAAATGTTTCAACGAACCAACCGACTAATAAACCAATTATTTTGTTTCAGGTACATAATTTCGCTTTTTGGAATGGAGATCGGATTTCGATGCAATTTATGGGTAACCGTATACACCAATTAGGGCAATTAGTGGGAAATCAAACGAACCTTTTTAACCGATGAAGTCCTGCTGGTTAGAAAAAAATTTCATGGGGGCAGGAATTGGGAAAAACACAATTTTAAGTGGATACTTATAAGAAACTTTATGATGAAACGTTTCAAAGCAAATATTTTTAGATCAAATTAATAAACCTGAATACTTATGCATTTTATCTTAATGTAAGGAAAATGTTTGCTCTTAAAACCCTCGAAAATATTCTCGGATGCATTACAATAGATGTAAATATATTGCGCTGGACGCAGACTTCTGCGTCCAGAGCTCTATTTGCTCGCGTTCGGTGTGGTGTTCGGAGTCGCGACTGGTCAATCGTCATCCTGAGGATGCCTCGTTGAGAGGCGACACGTGTCGATTTCTTACAGGGTTTTTTATGCCTCTTTTTTTTACTAAATACTACGTCTGTTGTATTTTATAATGGATTCACGCCTGAATCAATTAACTATCCTCGAATGCTGATAGGATAAAATTGTTAACTCAAAGAGCAACGTACAGGACAGTAAAAATGCACAGTTTGTGTGGATCAATAACAGCAGAGTTTTACCGATGAGAATATCACTGTTTATTTACGCCATTCTGAATCTACTGGATCTGCGTAAAGTTGCGTTCCGACACCCCTAGAGCTTACCGTCTCAGCAAAATGTAGGGGTGAACTCCAAAGACGAATTATCTCGCAGTATTGTGTCGACACCCCAAGAATACACGCATACTCGGCCCAATTTTGTTTGACGGTGTCATTTCATAAACATAAGAATATGCTGCTTCCACGCACCGTACATATCTTTAAGGATATTTTATGCGACGCCTTTATAGGGAAACGTGTAGAATTAGTATTCAGTCTGCGTATCCACCGAGGGGCGAGGTGTCAAGTTCGTATGAAAAAACTCCCTCAGGAATGGTAGTAAGGCATTATAATGTCATCTGTTGCTTGTCTTGAATTAATTTTGCACAAATTAATGTAAAAATATTTTTGGTAGTCAGGTTTTTGTGAGCAAAAATGTTGCTGGACATTGTATTGTAACATAAACGTCTTTTAACTAAGGACCAAACCCTTCAGGGGATGCACATTACGCTTGTCTTTCGTAATGACGTTTTTCAAGATGTTTTCTATTTTAAGACGCTGAATTTCACGGGACATTGTCTTTTGTGGGACGTTGCTTTTTGCGGCAAGATGCCGTTTGCTAAGGGTCCTTTGGAGAAACTTTTAGAAGAGCCTTCTTTGATGCTGTCCAAAGTTAAAGCTTTGTTTAATACAAGTTGTTCTTAATTATTGGTCTCCAGTGTCGACCTTTACCGGCATTATTTAATTTAACGGTTTCTCGAAAACCAGACGAAAGAAGAGACTCTCGAGAACAGGAAAAATCTGGAAATCTAATTTTGTCATTAGATCCATTACGCTGATAAAATTGGAACGATAAAGAGCTTTTGTTTTTTAGATCGGTTAGAATCGGAAAAAATATATTTATCGCTTATTTGTTTGTAGGCAGTACCTACAATAGATTCATGCCCGGTTCACATTATTCCAGCCCAGTAATCCAGTCCAGCATTCCAGTCCAGTGTTGGACTGGATCATACCGTCCACATTATTCCGGTCATTCAAAAGCTGTTGGATCGGTAACCCTATAGTGACAATGCTTTCAAGAAAGGTTAGAAAATGTTTTTAAACTGATAAATGAATTAAGAATTCCGCAAAAAAACAATAATGTGTGTACTCTTCAACGTGTATTCCAGCACTGGATTGGCCGTTCACATTATTCCATTAGTGCTGGAATGGGCTAACTGGAAGCAAAAATAGACCGTCATTTCAGTCTACTGGACTGGAATGATCAATGGAATGGGTACATTCCAGTGCGTTCCAGTGCCGGTCCACATTATTACAATGATATTCCAGTGCTCGACTGGAATGCTACTGGTAACTTTGGTTTTAAATACACAGCTGAAACTTTATTAAGTACTTAGTTTTCTTCACCCATTTTCTTCTGTAATTTGGCATTTATTATGAAACTACCAGAAAGTGTTTAATTGGTTCTATCAAATTGATGTTATCATAATATAACATCACCTCTGTAGTCCCCGAAGGGCTAAGCCAGAAGTGTACCCCCACATTTCGCCAGTTATGTTTAAGTCCTATGCAACAAGAGGCGAAAATGGATGATATTACTATTACATTGTGTAACTGAACACACCTATTAACAGCACAATATTCTAATAACGTTAATAGACACAGCGTTAATTATGTAAGTAGTAATTACTGTAAATGTCAAATTGCAATAATAAAGACGTATTGCGGGCGCGATGTAGCTAATTACTTACACTGTATGTGGTTTATTATTTACTGTACTAGTGTTTTACAATGTAGGAGAATGTTTTGTCTATTTTCATGTAGTAATTGAGTACTTTGAGTGCCTCCACGACTATGTGAAGCTGCTAGACTTCTAGGTTGCCTTTGACAGGTAACTCTAGCAGTATTCTAATTAGTATGCTGGTTCTGCAAATTATATCAAAAGTAAAGTACAGCGAGTGCTGAGATTTGTGACTGAGATAAATAACTACTCAAGTTCTTGGTAAAAAAGTAGTTAGTCAGAGAGAAATCTGTGATATTACCATGCTAAATTGTAATCGGTAACTCTTCATAATTCACCCACTTGACGCATGTCTTCATTCAGTTTCAGTCAGGTTTTCTGTCAGTGAGATAAAGTATCAACCTCTCCTTATTTATGTACAAGCTCACATCAACATGAGAAATAAATACACGTGCTGAATTTACAAGCATTCAGACACCTTACTACGTTGTATTGCAAATAGCGAGAACGTGTTAAATTTTCGCTTCAGTTTCAGTGGAAAATTACTCACAGAGGAATTTCCGAGAAACATTATCAAGGTATTTAATAATACATTTAGGTACATCATTTTATAATAAAATACCTGTATGTTAAAAGGGAAGTTAGGGGGTAGAATTGCAAGAAAATGGAAAGTTATCTTAGTGGGTTGAAACGAGATCTGCAATGCATTGCAAAATTCTAAATAAACTGCTAACAACACATTACAGTTAATAAACGTATAGCCATTTTTAATATCATTCAGCACGTGACCGTTATCGCAATGTGTGCTAACGTTTGATAAGCCAATATTAATCATGTTCCAGTTGTTATAATGATGTTTTTTGAGTGCTCGATTGAATGAAAAGATGGAAAAGTAGGTTAAGCCCAAGGACGTGGTTCAAGGTTGGGTTTCAAGGTTTCCGAAGAACGTGAGAGGGAATTGAAAGCAATAAGTCGATTTTAGCCACTTCAGACTTCAAGTATAAGTGAATTTCTTGCTGGTAGGTTCTGAGAAATCTTCAGTACCGACGGTTTTATTGACCGAGAAATTGATGCCATAATCAAATCAAAGTTAGCAAAAATAAAATCAAACTGCTGAGTAATACTCGTTTTTGTGAATTAAAATTCCAAGTTTCCTGTTAAATTAAAACGAAACGAATTTATTCAACCATTTTCAGTTTTTCCGCAGAATTCACTGTTTCTAAAAACAGGAGTTTGAATTTGGAGCACTGAATGTTATGCTGCTTCCATAAAGGTTTTCTCTGTAGCGTTTTGTGCAATACCTACCTACGCTTTGGTGAAAATTCGCCGAATTAAATTACTGGGCGGGTGTGGTCTCTGTATTTTTTTTGTTTTAGTTTTTGGACAGGTAAAAACGGTATATTTACAGTAAACCGGAAGTATTTTAGATTGAAAATAATAAACATTTTTATCAGGCTGATATAAAAGAATATAAGTACGGGAAATATTTGAAAACTGTTTCAATTTCAAGAAGACATGAATCGAATTTACTTTCATATTGTGGCGGCAATATATTGATCTACATCGTCACATGTGACTTACGCATCACATTGACGTCGCACGAAATACTGCATCGCGCAAGCAGTGTTTACCGCGCGATCAGCATAATTATATATCCGACGAAATAAATCCAGGCTGCCTTGTATGCTACAAGGCCAAGCATTCAAGCAAGTCAAGACAGTTAACTTAATTTCCCGACTATTGTAAGGTTTTATAATAGTCTGAAATTAAAGAAACATCAAGCCACATTAACATACGTACCGATTTTTCACAGTGATAACTATTCGTTGCCGCCATTTTACATTTTGTATCGCTTTCCCGCCATTATGAGACATGAACATTACAGAGGCATTTAGACGATATGGCACATTTTATGGAAAGCTTACTGTACATTAGGCAGTTTCGACTGTGTCTAAGCACTGTATTATACCGTAGAAGCGATTTATATGAGGTTTGTTATTTCACTCATGTATGTAGGTACCTCAAATAATTTCAGCTCTATCTTGAAATTGTGTTTTAAAACCAAGAATTTCATGAAAAAATTTCTTGAAAAATGTAATAGAATACAATAGAAAATTTTGATTTACATAGAATGTGATACAGGTGAGTTGTTACAAAATAATGTTTCGTTCCAGGTACATTATACCACTTGGCATCCAAAAATTTGTACTAATAAAATAATAAAATTTTAATTTAACAGGTTTTTATATTTAATTTAAGTTCTACATTCTAATAAATCTAAAGGTTAACTACTTAATTTAAAAATAAAATAACATCTTAAAAATATAAATTTATTATAACGAGACTAGAAACATGCTTGAAAATTTTATACAGAATACCTATAGTATTCCTTTCTCATACATATATGCATGAGAAAGGACGTAAGATATTTCTTAAAAAGTCTTAAAGGTTGCATGAAATGTTGCTAGTAATCATCACTTGAAATTCAATTAAGTAATCTTAACATCTTCATTTCAATAAGATTATAATATTGTGGTTACTAATTCATTAATCTTCACCAGTTATTGTTTAATTAATTCGATTTAAATCACCTTTTCCTAGTATTCGATTAAACTCTGAACAAGTTATAGTCTCGAATCAAATTGGCCTCAAGTGGGCTTTTATTCTGCCATTGTAAAAGCGACCATGAAAATTTAATTTCCCAAACTTTGACTGAAAAGTTGAAAGTCTGTATACAGCATTATCTAACTTATATTACTGTTGGGAATTTTAAAATAACTTGCGAAAGTAATATCTAAAGTTTGAACCCTTTGAATAAACAGGAGTGGGGGTAATGTTATTTATTTATTTACACTTTTCTCACTAAAAAAAAGGGTATAAAGGTGGACTTAAATGTACTTAATGTAACATTTTCTTCTTCGTCTTTGTTTAGATTCGCTTGGAAAAATTAATATACAATAAGTAGGTGATGGAAACTGACGAAGCGTAGGTTACAAATAAAGTCTGTGAATAACGACCTAAGTTCTTCTATTTACTGTTACCTAAACAAAGTTTGTTTTAATGTCTCATTCATTCTTTTTCACAAACGAAGGGCAGATCTTATACTCCCGCGCGGATTTGAACTGCTCTTCGAAATACGTCTCAAATGAACGTGGGTTTAATACTGAATCTACAATCATTTAAATTCACAGTCGTAACTTTATTTACCTGAATTTTAACAGCATTCATCACAAAATTGCCATCAAGCAAACACATTAGGGAAGTCTAGAGGTCTTAAATCTTTTTAATGTGACCTATATTCTCCAAAATGCGTCCCTCATAATATGCTCAACCCACATATTGCATCAGTGGCTATATGTTTTTCAAACATCTAAGAATTTTCATATCATTACCGGCGTTCCCAGCAGTCGCAACGAACTGGAAAATTAATGCAAATTCTCCATCACGAGCTATTTATCCCTTTAATTTGAGTGGCGAGCGTCTCACTACCCTCCCCTGTGATAAATTGCGGCATTATCTGATAGTAATTAGTGTTCTCTTTCTTGTTTGTAGCGTTATGACGTAAGGATGTCGTTTATCATCCTATTGTTCCCCTTCTCAGTAAAAGGGAAGAGTTTTGTCTAAAATTATGTTTCTTGTACTGAACTCCGTGCATTCTTATTCGTTGAGATTGTACTAACCCCCCTCGTTTTTAAACCTACTCAGTGTTCGAGGAGAGCAATGGTGGGCCAGTGCCAGTGGTAGTGAGCAGTGGTGGCCCGTGGACTAGTTAGGACTAGTTTCCGTTTCTGGACGTTTAAAGATTACCGTCTTATTCTTTTATGGGCGCCGGTATTGTGGCCCCATTCTTATGCCTTAATAACAACTAATGAGTAGTTCCGTTTTCATCTGTTCTCATTGAATTTTCGTTCACAATGTTATATCTTGCTCAATTTCTTAACCATTTACAAATTTCGATAACTTCGCTTCACACTTGACAACGTTTAATAACGACATGCTGTAAATTAGTCAAGCTGTCAATGTGCCCGCAATAAAGCGGGCTTGATTGAGAAACAGGCACTTACAACGCTTCCTCTTTCATTAATTATGAAGCGTCCCGTACGGAAGATGTTTTAGCGATAATAACGTTTCCACGGCTGGGTTTTATTGCTTGTCTATTCAAATTTTAATATCAATTACCGTCACGTAATATGCCTGGTTCACTTCGTTACTTAAACGTCGCGTCGTTTCATTTGCGTATTACCTTACAGACTGTGGAAATGCCCTACTTAGCCCTAAAGGGGTTTCCTGCTTTAAAGCCGCCGCACGCTTCGCTGAAAAGAATGAAGTCGTGGGCTCATTAGTAAGAAAAACTCTACAATTGAAATGAGTCGTCATTATGGGGTCCTAAGCCCTTTATAAGTCAGTTGAATTCTGATTAATATTCTGGCATATTGAGAGTTTTCGTATTTATAAATTCCCAAAAATATATTAAATCTATAAATATTACAAACACGAAGTCCGCATTCAGGCCGTTTAATTTTAAGTCCAAGCCGACTTAAAAGGAGAAAAGCGGTCACTCAGCTTCTCAAAGCCTGACTAAATAAGGACAAAGAGACCTCGTGTGCTCACAACTAGTGACTATTCACTTTGTGGCTTATGTTTGTAAACCGAAATGTTTTTTAGTGTAGGTAATATTGCTTATCTTATGTCAGTAGAGGATCTGACTCATGATTTACTAAAAATACATATATGGCGTTGTTTTGGGGGTTTCCGTACAGATTATGAGACCATTGATCATTTAAATAATCGGTCATAAAACACCCACGTATAGCTTCTATGTACCTAACCGGAACCACCCTTGTTTGTTTTGCTTTTTCAGGTGATGCGCTAGTGAACGCTCTACGGTTGCACTACGCATAGGGTGAATCACCTTTTATACCTGGGGAAAGCCCCATTGGGACAAGCCGCCAAGGCCCAAGGGAATGAGAAGGGTTATGTCGGACATTCATCCATTGAAACCTCGAGGCTATTACTCCAACTACTTTTAGATTGCCCACATACAGCATTAGATAGAGAGTAGTGGATGCAGGGATGAGAGGCCATTGCCCTGCAGTGGAACACAAACGGCTGATAACAAACAACCCATGGAACAGGGTGCGGTAATGCTCACATATTCATGATGGAACATGTCCAGTGCATATTTCAAAGAAGTATTTTTAAGTTTTAACCTTTGTCGTGACCGACTTAATAAAAATATTATCTTTGTTATTGAAAAAAAAAAAAAAAAAGAAACCGGCTAAGTGCGTTCAAAGAGAGAAAGAGTCGGACTCTCACACAAAGGGATACCGTATTAAGAAAGAGCAAAAAACGACGAAAAAAAAACATGTTTCTTGTATTTCCTTTAATTATTTACTTTATTTAATTTTTAAATGGTATAGGGGCAAAAAAATTAAAATTCAACTGTCAACCTATTACGGTTCATCAGACGGACGAACGGATAGCGGAGGCTTAGCAAGGGTTCCGTTTGGCACCCTTCGGGTATGGAACCCAAAAAAAAACACTCGCGTCGATCTACATCTACATAGATATTGCTTGCATCAATTCTAAATATAAGTCAGGAATTTTTTGCCAAAATATACCAGTCTAACATCTTTTAATCTCTTGCGTGTCAGACATGATGTTGTTACACACGAGATGACAGACGCAAACAAAACTGTTTAGCGACAAAGTTATTATCCAATCAGCCGAGAGTTGAAGCAAATTGTTTTATACTCACAATGTTTTCCTGCCGCGATAAATTGAGCTGGTTATCAATGATGTCAGCTTTCGTGTATAGTTTTATCGTGTTTATGGTGACTTGGTGAGTCATAGGACGGTATTTTTTTCTGTGTAGGGGAAGTAGTGTAGGTGCAGTAGATTTTTCATTCGTTGTTTGTGTGTGTGTACATGTTCCGGTCATATACTATGTTTCGAATGAATGCAACTACAAAAGTCTTTAGATTATGCATGTTCCTCAACTGCACGAATGAAATTCATGACTGAATGTATGTATTTTCAATATATTCAACGTTATTGCTTTTGGCACATGCAAATTCGCGCCATATTTACATGTCACCGTCTCATCGGCGGCGTTTCAATGCGAGCTCAGTTGGAACACGCCGAGCCACCGGGGCGCCGCCCCCTGACGTCATCGCCTCGCCCGTAGCGCATTCAGCCCTTAATATAGGGTAAACACGACCCTCGTGTCATGTTTGCCTTGCTCGTGCCCTGACGTGTGCCACTATTTGACGCCTACCGTTGATTTCAGAACCTGATCTAACCGCGAACGGCGGGGCCATGATGTCACTATGTGGATTGACGAATATTAAATCCAGATTTGGATAGACGAAGCTGAGGAAGGCTAACTACAAGTCTGCTAGCCTTTGCGATGACTCGCCTATACTGCTTCTAATGTTATTTAAGGACTGGTCATCAACTTGGATGGTCATTAATTTTGCCATATTGGTTCGTCTTGCGGCGTGGTAACAGATAAAAAATTCCAATAAAAAACACAACATGCTTCCAAAAAAAGTGAAAAATAAACTTTAATTTCATAAGTCGGTGTCTTTGCTTTTCAATTTTCGTTTTTTGCCACCGACTTCCGAAATTAAAGTTATTTTTCACTTTTTTAGGGCGAATTTCACCAAACATTTATATCGAGTATAAGTCTTAACCTGCGAATAAATTTTGAATTTTTGACAGTTGTTCTATACAAAAACGGTCAGACGACAATTTTATTCCATGGATAAAAGACTTTGATGAAATCAGCCCTTAGTGTTTTTTTTGGAAGCCGATTGATTTTAAGCTAGTAAATAAATATAATAATTAAATAATTAATTAATAAATGGATAGACGTATATAAAATATTAATAGAATAAGAGAATGAATGGAAATATAAATACGTAGGTAAGATATAAATAATCCCTAACATAATAACAAGAAAAACTTGTAAAGCGCTCTTCCGCTCACTACCTATTTTAAAATATGCTGTGCCCGACAGGGTCCATAATTGTGTCTTTAATTTTTATTTACCACCTAATTTGTACATTATGGATTGCAATAAACAATTTGATTTGATTTGATTTTTTTTTTTTAAGAAAAAAAATATTTTTCACTTTTTAGTGTACCTACCCCACACAAATTCGAATACCACTACCTGCTATGTAAATAACAGTGACGGAGCAACTAAGTTATTGTCTCCATAGACTAAGTGGAAAAAATACGTAATTATTGAAGCTAACTCAAAAACTACGCAAGCAAAGTTAATCAAAGGACCACCTCTGAAGCATGACCTACCAAACAAAAAAAGAATCATCAAAATCGATTCATAATTGTCGAAAAAAAAGCAGACGAATTGAGAACCTGCTCCTTTTTGAAGAAGTCGGTTAAAAATGAGATCAATTCATAACTCGTGCATTTTGTTTGAGTTTAATATAAACCTAGAAAAGTTTATTTTAGTATCTTTTTCTGAATATCCTGTGTAAAATACGCAAATTGTGGTTTTAAGTAGACTACGGAAACACTCATTTTACTTTATACTGTGGTTTATAAACGCCAGGTCTGCATATATTCTTGGAAAACAGAAAAAGCTAAGCGAAATTGTGCACTCGCAAGTTTAATAAGCGAAAGCAAACTTCTACTTTCCTGATTTTCTTTACATTGCGTTAAATTTTCAAACTAAAAGTTAGAAGTCTTTTCTATACTCAGCAATTGGGTGAATTTTGTAAGTTACTATTAATAAAGAACTACAAAGTCTCCGTAATAAAAGATCACAAAGTTTTCTAGTTAAAGGCTCGTCTCCTAGGAATATCTTTTTCTTTTTTTCACGGGCATACAAACATTTGTATGCGGATCTTTTACTGCAAACTTATCCCATTACAAGTTTCGTAAGTTTTGTCCTTGTAATTACCATAATCATTGTCACTGTGCCTTTGCACTATCGCATTTCTCTCCGAAGATATTTTGAAGAAACTCTTTAAAATATTCATATCCCTTTTAAACTGTTTTGACTTTGATATTGATGGATTTATCATTGATAGCGGGGAGACAAGGTAAATTGGCTAACTTTTAAATAGAAATGTAAAATTCAAGTCGTTTGATCTGGTTTGTAATATATTTTTAAACAGTCTTGTAAAAGTACATGAGTAAGTGTATTTCAAAGAAATCAAGATAACAATTTATGTAGAAAATAGAATAAAAAATTTGATTTAATATTCAAATGATTTGATAAGACAAAGAACTTTGCGTCTGACGTATTTCATAGAGTTGTAACGTATTGAAATTGTTTTGTCTTTATTTCTTTGTATTTAAGCAGAGGTGTTCCTATAGTACACCCACATTTCGCCAGTTGTTTAAGTCGTAATAAAGGGCGAAAACGAAAAATTAACAGCACAATATTCTAATAACGTTAATAGCCATAGTGTTAATTATGTAAGTAATAATTACGCTAGTAAATGTTTAAGTCCCGTGTAATTGGGGGCGGGCCTATTGCCATCAACCGAGCACAAATCCAGACTCCGGGCTCCGAAAATCCTGATGAAAGAACCCAATAACAGTTTGCCCGACCTGGGAATCAAAGTCGAACCCAGGAAGTCATGCTCAGCCGTAGCGCTGAACCTGTATAGACACGTCTCCGAACAATATAACAAATTAAGCAAGATATGGTACCAGATTAAAAGAAAACGAGTATAACGACACTTTTAACTGAACGTCATGGCTGACGCTTGCGCAACTTACGGGTCATGATCATTAGAAAGTGGGCTTTTATACTTTGTGTGCTCTATTGTCTCTTACTTAACGCAACTAAAACCTTTTTTATTGTGATTTCTATTTCTTCAAAAGGATGGCTAATAGTTTGCGGTCAGCTGATGATAATATCTTCTGACGTGGACATTGTGGTTATGTTATGGAGTTATATTGAAGTCCAAAGTCCAGCTATATAACGTTGAAATATTGTATGAAATTGAAAATATATACATTTTTCATGCTGTTCATGATTTCACGAAAATAATATTTATCGGAAAGCTAGCTGCGCCCCGCGGTTTCACCCGCGTAACTCTCGATTCTATGGGAATATCGGGATAAAAAGTATCCTATATCCTATTTCAGGTCATGGTCTACACATGTGCCAAATTTCATCTAAATCTGTTCAGCCGCTTTAGCGTGAAAGCGTAACAAACAAACTCACTTTCTCATTTATAGGATAGACAAGCAACCCGACAAAATATGCTCTATAGTACTTACCTCGAAGAATATTGAACTAAAATCTTTCCCTCAGAGAGATTACCTGGAAGCCTTGCCGAGTAAATAGCACGATAGTAGCTATATAAGAAGAATGGCCGTTGTTTGTGTTTTGATCCTGAACATCACTCGTGCTATAAGAACCTTAATAGTTATTTATACAACTGTTATACAGGATGTAAGGGTAAACACTCTTGTCATTCAAACCATGGTTAGTTGTCATAAATATAAAAATAAATGACCGAACACAACAACAAAAAAACGTTATTTTCATTAAAAGATTTAAAAAAGTTTCTATCTGACACCGTGCTTGCTAGCGAAACAGCTGACTGACTAAGGGAGGGATCGCGCTCGCTGCCGGTCAAGTCACATCCCGTACCCTCCGCCCGTGTTGAGATGCAAGTTCGTTGCCCTAGCGCATAGGGCAACGAACTTGCGTCTCTTGTGGTAAAATTTAGATATAAAAAAATTGAAAAAAAAAGTTGTAATTTTCCATTGATTTTACGTTCTATAAATGAAACCATACCACTGGTTGCAAGGATAACGGTGTTTACCCTAACACCCTGTATAATAAAGGGTATTAAAACACGAATGATAATAGTATCACAATGAGTGTTTTAATACCTAATTATATACAGTTGCATACAAGATTTTATCTACACCCATGATATGAATCTTCTATAAAAGATTCTTTGCAATACCAATATCGAACACAAATGGCGCGGTACGACGTGAATTAGAATTTTTCGAATTCGAATGTGTTTTGTTTTTTAATTACGGTGCTTTGTTAGTGAAACGCTCGTGAATGACAATGTTCTTTTTTTTTAAATGAGTTGCATTATGAAATTCAGTACAACATTATAACACCCGTTTGGATGATATTATGGTTACTATGACACTGGACGTTTTAATGTTGGCTATAAGCTAACTGTTTCAGAAATTTTTATAGAGGATTTATAGCATGGGTTTAGATAAAACTTTTAATACTTTCCAGTGCATCGTAACAAAACTGAAATCCAACAAAGATTTCTTAAGACAAAACGGATGGCATCAAAACAATGCAGGTATGCGGTGTCCCAAATGGATGAAAGTTTTTGAAAGCATCATAGAGAACTTTGAGGAAGCGAAACAACTTTTACGGAGCATTCAATGCGTCCTTTTCATACTTATAAGTTTTGAAAACTAGTGCTCTTGGTCACGGTCAACCGAGTTTCATTTAAAAACATGAAAAAGAAAAGCAAACGAGGAATTTCATTGTTGTATCGAAATAGATTATCTCATAACATCTTCCTTTGCACAGAATTTAGCTCACCAAAATCTTTAGCGGACACAAAAATTGCAATTTCTATGTTATCGTCAAAAACCTTCATTACATCATTCACCTGCCTATTTACCCACTTGCCATTTACCTTCAACGTGCCAGACATGATAATCTTTCGGGGGAGCAATATCACCCGTATTATCACTGTGTAACTTTACAGAAACGATAGATTAACACTTGAAGGGGAGACCATATTACTCTTCCCCAATATTTTCGACTACCCGCGAATTGGATACACCCTCCATTTCATACATCAGCTTTCGGTGTGCTCTTAAAATGCCTGCAATATTTTCTCTCTCGTTGGGCACTGTATTTTTAATTTAATCAATCTTAGCTGTGGGAATCTTGTCTGGCTTTTTTTTTGTGTATTGTAGATTTTGGTGAAGGATTAAAACAATACTTCTGAGTTTGAATTAAGGAGTCTTGTAAAAGAAAAGGGGATAATTGTATTTCGTCCATGTGATTAGACCCTTTCCCAAAAGGCCATAAATGTAGATTTATTTGTTCCCTCTTACACGTTTGTGTT
The DNA here is from genome assembly GCA_947363905.1 of Lithophane semibrunnea. Lineage (NCBI taxonomy): Eukaryota > Metazoa > Arthropoda > Insecta > Lepidoptera > Noctuidae > Lithophane > Lithophane semibrunnea. The sequence continues at coordinate 4,899,645 of OX376187.1, forward strand.
ATTTTCCCCTTTGTCTGCGACCTTAATCTAATTGCAAAACTTTTTGTGCCTAATGTAGTCTACAATCATATTATTTTACACGGACTTTGTTTTCTCAAGAATACTAGACCTATCTACTGATAATCGTTTGATAGAATCATTGCCAACATATGACCTTTGGCTTGACGAATATAGTATTGTATATCGATTTCAATTTAGATGAAACACATTGTGTGATCGATTTCCTGTCGGATTAAAATATCGTTACTGTTTGTTGGACTATACAAATACATGTTGCAGCCGTCGAATTTAATAAATGTAGCGTGTTTCAATTGTTTTACATTCACTGTTCTGTCACGTTTAACTAATATACAGTTTGATAAGCTTGTCCGTGGTTCTAGATTTAGACAGATATTTTACTATATTCCGTGTAAGAATCTATAGGTATATCCAACAGGATTCTCATAGATGTAGATATTTTATGGACCTCATTTTATTACATGACTAACCGCCTTACTAATAAACGTTGTACAGCGCCTGTATAGTTACACAACGCTTTGTCTTCTTCTTTCAAAAGTAATTTGACTTTTGAAAGAAGAAGACATTACACAACGCTTTGTCTTCTTCTTTCAAAAGTAATTTGACTTTTGAAAGAAGAAGACAAACGTTTATTAGTAAGGCGGTTAATGTGTAATAAAATTGATATGTAGGTTTCTGAAACCGTCGAACTTGCGACATAGATTTAAAGGCTGTTCGAATTTATAACGTTGATCATAGATGTAATGGGATCCGTGTTTAGTGCTGCCCAAACTGAAGTTGATTCTAAAAGGTATACCTTCAGTGGGTCGTAGAAATAAAATTTAATGTTACTACTTACATTTTATTTCGACTAATCCCGCTCTGCAAACATTGAGTACATAAAATGGGTTTAATTTCCATGAAATCAGAAGATTGTGTTTTACGTTACGTGAGTAATTACGGGATTGGATTTTCGAGCTATTACAGACATAGCATTGAGTAAATATTTTGAAAATAATCTGCTGTTCCCTACATTTTAACGAGTTATGCGAACATAAATGTAGGGCTGATTTTTGATGATTTGATGTAACAGCTGTTTTTTTTTTCGCGTTTGCTGGTTTGTTCCCATAGTAAAAGTTGTTCATAATGATGAGTAAAGTTGTCACTAATCACCAGTCAACTTATATGTTCTTGCCAACCCCACTAACATATTTCTGCCAACAAAACGAGGAATTATTTCTCCGACCCCGACAAATAGGCAGTTGGGATGGCTTCCACCTGAGATGTATAGCAACAATAACTTTGTGTTAGTTTCTGTGCGAACAATATTCCCTGTCGTTAACAGTCTTGTCCTAACAAAAGAAGTAATTTAACAAGACATTTTCGCCGAAGAAAATGAACGTATAACAATGCCAAAGACGGACTTGAAACTATGATAATATAATTCTTAGAAACAGTTTCAGTTCTGAGACTAATGGACATCGAATATAATAGTTCTCCTTCAAGATTCAATGGTTCTCGTACATAGTCAGTGAACTAGAAACTTCCTGTGCTGACTACCCACAGCTGCATTCTCCAAGCTGAGTGCATTCATTGTTCCGTTGAGCTGAGCTAATATCAGCGATGAATTCTTTGTTCTATTGATTTTATCATCAGTATTTTAGTTTAACTCCCTTATAAAGTAGTAAAAGAGCCATCACCACTTCCACCAGTCATTATACTCAAATGCATTTGGCGCAACCCAATCTTGTTGACTTACAAACCTTTTGTCTGTCATGCTTCTCACGACCATCATGAGCTGTTCTCATAGGTATACCTCGTGGATACGAGAGAATATGATTAGGTAATGATTTGTTGTTTATGAATTTATTATGGACTGCTTTTGTCCGTGGCTTCGCCAGCGTGCATGTTGAAAAATATCCCACGGGAACGTAGTAATGTACACACGGCTACACATCAAGCTATACATTTCCAGTTTATGCTGATCTCGGATTGTGTAAGATTTTCGTACAATGCGAGGTCAGCTTATACTGGAAATGTATAGCTTGATGTGTAGCCGTGTGTACTACCGGGATTAAAATTAGTAGTAGTAATAGTAAAGACACGTGCAAACTGGCGCGATAGTCAGCGCAATCCTTGTCGCGCCTACGATATCGCGCCTGTTTGTGGGAGCTTTTATAGTAGCCCATGTTACTCGCTGATAATGTAGCCTTCATTAATTGAAAGAATTTTGAGTTTATCCATTACAAACATACAAAAAAATCAAATCTTTTTCTTTATAATATTAGTTTAGATTTAGAAAAACGATAAATAACAGTGCAAGTTATAAGTTTTATGAATAGCCTAAATACAGTTGAGAAAGTTCGTACGAGGTCAGAAAGGGAATAGAAATCAAAGCTTAATCTGCAGCGATAACAAAGTTACACGTTCAAAAACCAGTTTTATTGGTTAGACTGTCGATTAAGCAAAGTTATAGTGGCCGTTTATCCGTAGAACACCGATTTAAGCACTATCATAAATATCCTAATGAGCTCACAGATTGTAGTACTTATTCAGTTCTCGAAGCTCGTTTCAGCTAAAACTTCCATGTTATAGAAGTGCAAGTTATGTTCGATTCGTTCGTGTTGAGTTCAAGGATGTTATTTATAATTTTAATTGTTACCGATGTTGGAGCGAGTTGGAAAATACTTCTACAGTTAGTTAGCAATGTACTTTACACTTTGTTCAGAAACTGCGCCTTTGGCAAGGTAATTTATTGCTAGGTTTAAAAAAAAAACATCCAACAGCTTTCAAGTTGAACAGGCAAAACGAATTTTGAACTTTCTTGTCAAGTGAGCTCTAAACAAAATGGTAGTTATCTGAATAAACGTATCTCACGTGTAAGCTTTACCATCAACATGACAGGTTTCATTACTTCAGAACTCTATTTTACGTCTGCACTCAAATGATCCCTGAATCCTTCCTAAGTTTAGCTGACTCCGTTGAACCAAGTCGTCGTCATAAAACCCTTCAGAAACTGCTTGTGTTGCAAAATTTATCGTGAGTTTTTTGACGGGCGGTGTCTTGCGGTCCCGCCGCATCCATATTATGAGTAAACATTTGGATTGTTGCCAGGGAATATTATTTTATACGAAACGTTGCAGAGCCTTCCGGCGTCCTGCCGCCGCGGTGTTCCCGCTTCGACATACCCTCGCCATTATTGCGCTCGTTGTTATGCTCGTGGTTTATTTGACTGCGAGCCAATTCTCAAACGTACCGATTTGTTTGAAGACATCCCAGGAAATTGCGCGAAAACGAACATCTTTTTACCGACCTGAAAATTGTGGCTACCTTTTTATAAACTTTCTCATACAGGATGTAAGGGTAAACACTCTTGTCATTAAAATCATGGGTAGTTGACTTAAATATAAAAATATATGACCGAACACAACAAAAAAAAAAACGTTATTTTCATTAAAAGATTTTAAAAAGTTTCTATCTGACACCGTGCTTGCTAGCGAAACAGCTGACTGAATAAGGGAGGGATCGCGTTCGCTGCCGGTCAGGTCACATCCCGTACCCCCCGCCCGTGTTGAGACGCAAATTCGTTGCCCTATGCGCTAGGGAACTTGCGTCTCTTGTTGTAAAATTTAGATCTAAAAAAAATTAAAAAAAAGTTGTCATTTTCCATTGATTTTACGTTCTACAAATGAAACCAAACCACTGGTTGCAAGGATAACGGTGTTTATCCTAACACCCTGTATAAAATTCTTGTAGAAAAAGTTTTGTAGTAGTATGTCTTGCTTCAGCCTGAAGTAATTAATTAGATGTCTCGCGGCTCCTGGATTACAAGAATTGATAGTAAAACAGGCGGGCCAGTCTCGGTTGCATGCAAAGACAGGACCTTGTCTGTGGTCTACCTACTCGTAAGTTTATCTACAAGGTTATAAGCAAAATTGCTGTTAAATTTAATGGAATTGAACCAGCATTTCGGCGTGTGCTCTGCGGTTGTGGATAGCACTTTGGGGGATTGGCATAAACGTAAGCTACCTTACGTTTATGCCTTAGAACCGGTTTCGACCTTAGAACAGAATTAATAGTCTTAAATGTATTTAACGTAGCCATATTGGATATACCGTTGTATATGCTTGATACTCGATACCCGAAAAGCTATTGTTTGATTGATCACGATAAAGTTAAACAGTTTCACACATACCTGTTTCATACTTTTACATTAACGATATTAGCTCTTGAATGTAGGAGTTGTATAAAGAAAGCCAATAAATCAATCAGAACTTTATACTCCTGTGATCGTTCTAAGAGGAAAGTGAAGAAAACTCCGTTATAATTTTACGATCAGATATTTATTACCTTTCTGTTTGAGGGCAAACAGTTGCCTGCTGACACGATATGAAACGAGTATAAACATATTTTCTAACTGTGAAATTCAAGCGCTTTGAATGTCGCAGCAGTGACAAATTCACTAGACTACATTTTCCATGTTCAACTTACAATAGAAGTCAGAACACAAGGTATTGTTGCCAAAACTATAACTTCGCTTGTTCATACGATACACATTTTGTCCGTGACTCTCACTACATAAATGAATCTATGCTTTTTATTACGGCTGACTTGGTTTTTTTATTAAACTTGGTTCTTTCGAAGCGTAGTCTCTTGAAACTTTTCTCGTTCAGTGTTATCTCGTGAGAATATGAGAAGTGTAATACACGTTGTTTTCTAATGAAATTGTAACAAAACGTATGTAAAGAATGTATTTAATTTTTTTGTTTAATATAAGTATCGTCTGAAATTAATCCTTTCTTTGATAGTTACGTCTAATGTTCAAATATAATTTAGCCAAAGTGTAGCCATTATATTGACTCCTAACTCCTAACAACGATCCAAAATGTCAAACCCTCACCTGCATCCGAAATCAGAACACCAAGTCCCAGCTGCATACGGAAACTACAACTTTACCCTTCCGGGGACAGACTAAGTTCAGACGGCAAACGCCAGGCTCCCGTTTATAACTACACACTCACGGTATATACGTTAGGCGTTCACCTAGAAAGGCGTACCTCATTAGACGTTGTAAACTCGCGTTCATCAAACGCCCGTCAAGCTTTCGTCATTAGAACTTAGCCTTATTGCCATACTTGCAAGCGGCTCGTCGATTTCTATCTTAGTATGGATAGCGATGCTCGTTAGCAACTTTAATCTCAGTGCGATCTGCACAAATTAGCTGAAATTATGCTTGTTCCGAATCTGGCAGAAATGAGTTTTGCTTCATCGTTTGTTTTTGGACTGGATGCATTTGTTCCGAATTGGTCTATTGTCTGGCCATGTTTTTAGAATTACTATCTGTTACGGTATTCTATTGTATTCCTGTCTTAGCAAGGGGTTATCAGTAAGGGCTGTGGAGGTCAGAAAGGCAGATGCTCCATGTAAAATACTGGTATTCAGCTGCATCTGGTTAGACTGGAAGCCGACCCCAACATTTTGGAAAAAGGCTAGGCCGATTTTTTATCTGTTACTTACTGTAGTGTTTCTTATATCAGATTTGATCAAAATTTGGGGAACCCTCCGAAGTGGAACGTTTATGTACCAGGTGCTTGAGGCTCACTAATTACGATCTGCGAAGTGGTTATGGTACTATCTACTATAATACTAATATAGGTCTATTGTTTGCTTTTCCTTAGCTGAAGACCACACAGCATATCTTATCAGCACTTATTGTCACATAAATAAGTATTTGAATTAACATTCGTGTTGAACAAACATAAGCCTCAAACATAGACAGTAACAAGCATTTGCACATAGTTATCAGTTGAGATCTATTTATTGCCGTCTTTCGCAATATCCCTGTCGCGTAGGTTTCCTTGCCTTGCATAATTTTAATACTAAGCTGAAATTGGCAAAGCATGTCTGGGCGTTGATTACTAACGTCTGGATGCTCGTAGGTGTGACGTAGTAGTTAGTTTGGCAAATTGAATTCTGTCATAACCATCGGAATCCAGCATGTAGAGTATATAACCGTAGTGACGGTGACTTTCATGAATTTTGTTGTTCTTAGAAGTTAAAAAGTTTTCGTTTTCGTGGATCCGAAAAATGTGATTATAGTTGGGATTTTCCAATGTTTTTTTCCCGCATGCATTCTACATTAAACAATTTGCAAGTCGATCACTAGGGCCATGAACATGCTATCTAGGGACTGCGATGATACTAACGGTGGTCCAGAAAAGTGACTATCATTAAGTATATTATTATCTCGAAGTTTTGTTAAAAAAACTTCACCTCGCCCTTTATAGTCTAATTAGGTGTCAAGTTACAAACTTGATCGGAAATTCGGAAAAGTTTCGCCAATCTTCAGAAAGGAAACTTGAAAATTCTGCTCTTAGAAACGTGAAAAGGTTTCGAATAAAATTTCCACAAGGACAAGCAACTGTATGGAAAGGTCAATACACTCTATTGTTGTAGGTACCTATACCTACCTAACTCGAATAAAGTTCTAGAAGTCCGCAAATAAATCTTAGGTCCACGGTATTTGATATGTTGCTTACTGAACTTTGACCTACGCCTTTTGAGTAATAGGTAGGACGCTGAGTTAAGACTTATAGAGGTCTATTGTCTGTTGTTGTCTTATTTGTCATTGGCTACGCTTGCCGGGGTTGGTCGGTGGATGGGTGACCTTGACATACCGAGGCTCCTCTGTGCCACGGAAAGAACGTTAAGGGCCGGTAGGAAGCAAAATTGCCTGTCTTCAATTTGATTTTTCATGAAATTGATAAGACTTAAGTGTAAAATAAAAATAGTATGAGTAACTACATGATATTTCCAAACTTTTTGTGGAACAGAAACACAAAATATTAAAATTTTCTCGATAAAAAAATATCACGAAGTTACCTCTAATTTTCACGTATTTTCGATTTGTACTTAAAATGCTAATGCCTATTATAATAAAAATTAGATGATTATATGTATTAAAACAAGGCAAAAAAAATTGTGTAGGCTTTTTTTTTATTCCTTTTATTTTTGGTTTTATTACGAATCAAAGCTTGTAGGACTTACGACGTTCTTAGTTCGTGGAAGAAGCCATCTTCCGTCGCACATTACGGGAACTTCAAGCATATTTTTGTTTCACAAATCAGTCGGCGTCGCTCTGTTGAGACGAGAGGACTACGCTCAAATTTTTAGCTGCGCTGAGATATTATTTATTTTCGTAAATAATATTTTCGTAATTTATCACATTCCACAAAAGAAACTGAGACATAGAAAACATGAAAAAAACACTAAAACCACTTCCAAAACGAATATTACAAGTGTTATTGATTGATAAATAAATAAATACCGAGTCTAAATAAACATATAAAATTCAATGTTGATATTTGAAAACTCAAGATGACATACATTTTATTTGACAGATTTTTGACTGGTATAGTAGCACGGAGTATAGAAAGAAGTAGGTAAAACTAGCGCCATTGCTCTGTATTGCGGTGAATTTTCTTGCGGAGAAAATTTACAACATAGCCAACGAGCCCATTCCACGTTCATTTGAAAGTTCGCACTGGAGATTAAATCTTATTGCGATTTACTCAGGATCCAAATTCGTTTACTCCCACTTTTTTTTGACAAACTTCTTGTAAGGTGACCCTTAGACGAACAATTGGCGCGACTGACCACCCCTAAATACTTTACGTTTTTTACTTGTGCATAAAGTTTAATAAATAAATAAATAAATAAATAAATAGAACTTGTTTAGAATAATACCTTTATTCTTCGGTTATTGGTATAACGAACGAACTCGAACAGATTCCGTATGACTCCGGATTTTTAATTTGTCTGTCCGTGATGTCTTGTTTATATCTCTTTAGTTGACTTTTTTTTCGTAGTTGGGTTTTAGTTTTTACCTGACTACGCGAAGCAAAAAGGAGGGTTATGATTTTGACCGGTTTCTATGTATTTATCTATGTCTGTTCCCACATATTATCTTTCGTTGGAAGCTTCTTGATCATCCGCTGGTCATAGGCTATATGAAGACACATTAAATTGAATAGCGCCCTCTAGGTGACATATCATGAACAACAAAAAATATTTTTTAATCATACCATGTTGGGTATCAAATGAAAGGTTTTAATTAGCACATTTCAAAAATATATATTATAACCTCAAAAAAACCGCGACAATCTAGACGTATATTGCCATATGTTTATGTTAACGCGTGGGATGATAACTGCCGCTTCACGCGCCGCCGCACCGTAAACAGAAAAAACGTCAGACGCGCCGCGTGACGCCACACTGCACGCGACGCGCCACGCCCCGCGTCTCCGTAAATGAGGCCTAAAGTTATAATGCAACTTGGCATGTTTTCAAAGCTACAATTTCAACAGTTAGTGCAGTTAGTTACAAAGAGGGACCATACTAAACTTTCTACTAAGGGACTAGTTATAACAAGCGCCCGAGACGCGCATTTTGTACGCTGCGTTTCGGGCGCTCAATAAAATTGTATGAATTCCTATGTAACGAATTATATCAAGCGCTGCAGTCTAAGCGAGCGCCCATGCCGGGCGCCGTTAGGCCTACACATGTCGCAACTTGCCACTCTCAACTTGCATCTCCGTTGTGCGATTTACAAATAAGACTGGGAGAAAATATGCCGCGGGCATTGCTGCTACGTGCGCCGCCGTGATGAAACGCCGCGTGTGACGCGGCTATGCCATTCGCGGGCTCCGCCGCAAAAACGCTCCATTTCAAACAAACGCGTGTAAAATCGCGTCTCCGTAAACGCACTCATACAACGCCATATGTTTGAATTCAGTGCGAGCCGCGCCGCCCAAAGCCACGCGCGACTCCTCGCGTCTCCGTAAATGAAGCCTAACCGTGCCCTTAACGCTTGGACGAAAGTTCCTTTTTCACTATTTTTCCTTGTCATTTTCTCCGTATTAGTAATAAACTTAAAAGAGACACGGTTCAAAAGTTACAACAAAATGTGGAAATCTTGTTGCGTTTGACGAGCGTCCAAAACGCGCCGGGCGCGCGCCCAAAACACAGCGCCGGTACTGAGCGCGTACCTCGGGCCTTTGTTATAATTAGTCCCTTTGGTACTTTGGCACCCATTTACATAGATGAATAGATGTCAATTCTTTTAGTGGTGAAGCCGACAATCCTACATTTATTTCTTTTGTACAGAACTCGGCCTCTTTTTCACATGTTTCAAATGTTTTCGAAGGGGATTGTTCGCGTTTGGCGCAGGAAAGGTTTTCATGACACATGCCATATTCGATGCACAATACAGTGCAAAATTCATTATACGAATATTATTTTTTACTTGGGTATCACTTTGCATGATCCTCCAAAGGGAGAAATCCACGATATAGCATTATATTTATTACTTGGTAACACAGTTTTCCACAAAGACGTCATTAGGTACAAATTGTACAAGGTCCTAAATAAAATTTGGTAACATTTAAATTTGAACTTTTTCACGTCAACATTGAGTTTCTAGTTCCAAAACATGAACATGATCTATAGTTCTGAATTCAAGCTTAGCGTATCGTATAAGCAAAATAAACTACAGAAGATTGAAATTCGAATTCTATAAACGCCAGATGAAAAGTTTCTGCTGGCGGGAAGGCATTGTGTTTTGTTTTCGTCGTGTTTAATGAGAGGGGTAGGTAAGGGTTGCGCGGGTGAAATATGATTTTTTGCTGTCAAACTACTCCCCCTTAAGCCGTTGGTCCCGCCTGCCAGTCGTGGATCTTTTTCGGTCGTTATGGGTCGTGAGAAGCCCGAAAGTCTAACAACCAGTCTTACCAAGGGGTATAATATTATCCAGTTACTGGGCTGTGGAGGACAGATAGGCAGTCGTTCCATGTAAAATATTGGTATTCAGCTGCATCCGGTTAGACTGGAAGCCGACCCGAACATAGTTATGCAGATTGATTGAGAAGTCCATTGTCTTTTGAAGACTTGCCAGGATCAGGAAAATAGCAAGTTACGAGCATTTTGAACGTTGGAGTAAACAGTAGTAAGGTATGGTTTCCTAGTCCTGCAGAGAGCTGTCCTGTTTAACATGTTAAACGTCCCATTAGCACGCCATAGCGTGGTGGTGGCCGGTGGGTGGACGGGGTTTCTACACTTTAGGGGCACTGACCGAGGAATGCAGGTACTACTTGATTTTTGCTATACTTAGGCTTTGCATATCAGGAATGTTTGACTTAGAAAGAAAATTGTGTTAATCGTGTTTAATAATGTTGTCGTAAAATAGAACTAATTAATTAAAAAAATACCAACCAGACACCCTTATAATAAAGCGAAATTCCTGGTTAGCTCAGAAACGCCGGGCGCCTAATTTTAACTAATAACTTGAGCTACGAGAGCACATTAGCATAATTACTAGCATTAGCAAATGCGCCAAAACTGAGGTCACTGAACTTTTAACGAAACAAGCAAGCAAAACATTAAGCCTTGGAACTAATGAGGCGTCCAGATACAAATCTAGTAGGATTAACAGTTACCCTGCTATCGTTAAGAAACAACAATTAGGTCAATAAATCGAACTAATAACATTATCTTTTGGCACGCTACCCGTATCCAATCCCATCGAAAAGTATTGAGGGAATTTATTCCTTTTCTGTCCCTCTCTATACGCGATTGGGTGAACGGGATAGAATATATTGGATCGGAAAAATAAGTTCAGCTGGGAGCTTTAAGTTGGCTGAAAATTTCTGCAGCTCGAATTTAGGTGTGGAGGGGTATAAAGTGATTCAACTTTAGGAAAATATATTATGAGAAGGGTATTGGCTCGTGTCATTCTGCGATCGGATTTTATTGCTACTGTTCTCATTCGGAGTTTATTCTAGCTTTTGATTTACTTCGTATCTTCCTTTCCTTTCTTCATCTTTTGACTTAATTACTTTGGCCTTTTAATCACCATAAAGGCTCTTACATACTGGGGCGAATCGTCGCGCGACGCGACGCCGCCGCAAGAGCCTTAAGGCTCTTTGTAAACGACACGGTTTCTTTACGATATGACGTATAAACCGCGCCGTAGAAAAAACGTGTCCGTCAACAAGCTTCCATCCATAGTGATTCATACAACACTGACGACCGTGTTTACACACGGCGAATAACCCGTAGTTTTCACGGCAAGGAAAACGTGTATCTCGAAAGGGCCTTAAGTTTTATAAGGATGTTGAAGACTAGAAGAGAATAATCGCCATAAAATTATAAGTTCAAGTAGAAGAGACGGTTATAATATTTTCCTAAATAAACATGACTGCGGTTAGAATATTTTCCTAAAAAAACATTTTTCCTCGGTATTACGAGTACCCGGACAAAATAGTAGGTATACATATAAACAGTTTCGAATTTATGTGGAGCTAGAGCGTGGTGGTCGGAAAGTAGATGTACTTACACTCCGCCATTTTGACATGTTTCAGGTGATATTAGGTCTTTACCTATGAAATTGCCGTTTTGTATGAAAAAATTTAAACGAATTTTTTTCATGTATTTTTTATTTGTATTAATCGAAGTAATCACCCATGCAATCAATGCATCTTTGCCAACGCAGTGGCAGTTTATTGATGCCCTTCTTAAAGAAATCAGCTGGACGGGAGGCAACAAATTCTTCAAAGGCATTTTGTACTGCCTCTCGGGTATTGAATTTTTTTCCCGCCAAGAAGTTATCCAAATTCTGGAAAAAGTAGTAGTCTGTAGGCGCAAGGTCTGGTGAGTAGGGCGGATGACGGAGAGCTTCCAACCCCAGTTCTTGCAACTTGGAGACCGTCTACTGTGCAGTATGAGGTCGTGCGTTGTCGTGCAGGAGCAGCGGAGACGAGCGATTGACCAATGCTGGTTGGAAATGTGCCAGCTTCTCCATCATTGTGTTCAGTTCTTCACAGTACACATCTGCAGTAATCACCCCGTTTGGTAAGAAGCTGTGATGAATCACACCGGCGCTAGACCACCAAACAGTGACCATCACTTTTCTAGGGGTAAGTTTTCGTTTAGAGCATTGTTTGTGTACTGAACCAGGATCCAACCAACTTGCTGAGCGCTTGCGGTTATCAAACAGAATCCATTTTTCATCGCAAGTAACAATGCGGTTCAAAATTCCTTCATTTGTGTGTCTGTTGAGCAGTGCGTCTGTTGAGCAGTGCAAGGCACGCCTCGACGCGTACTTCGCGCTGGCGATCATTGAGTTCGTGGGGCACCCATTTGTCAAGCTTTTTTACCTTGCCAATTTGACGCAAATGGACCAATATTGTTTTGACGCTAACGTCGAAAGCTGCTGCTAATTCAGCCGTAGATTGAGTATCATCAGCTTCCACAATCGCCTTTAATTCGTCATTGTCGTCCAAAGTCTTCGGACGACCGCGAGGTTCATTTTTCAGGTCGAAATTTCCAGAACGGAAGCGGGCAAACCAATAACAGGTGGTGCGTTGGTTTGTAGTGTCAGCTCCGTAAACGTCGTTGATGTTGCGTGCCGCTTGTGCCGCGTTGCTGCCACGACGGTACTCATATTCCATAATTACTCTAATTTTTAACGTATCCATGATGACGAAAAAGATTGAAATGCAATGAAAATGTAACACTAATCATTAAACAAATGAGTTCTTTTGAAAAAAGAATTCCATGTTTTTAAAATAAAATTAATTTGAAATTAGAATTCTTAGCCAAACAAAAATTATTTTGATTTGAAATGGCCAGTACTGCAGAACGGCAATTTCATAGGTAAAACCTATTATTATTATACATATTAGGATGAAAAATCACTTCCAAAGCTGTACTGCAACTGCCACTTGAAAAAAACTTATTTTATGAAGCCTATTTTGTTATTGTATAGTTTTACGAATAAAGATAACAGACCCTTTCCGGAAATGCCAAACACGTAACCAAACCCAAAATAGAATCCCATATCAAAATCGTGCCCAATCTAACTTTCTAACTACAACATAGAAAAGCGTAGTTCACATCGGCGTAGTTTCAATGAAATTATAGTGCTTTAACAAACGTAGGATTCAGTAAAGGCCTGGCTGTTCGTGCAATTAATTAAAAGTTACTACCATTAGCATAGTTTGATTAGACGACCCACGTACGTGGACATTGCCCGTCCATGAGGCGTTTACGCAATCGTTCTGTTTACGTGTAGGTTACCCTACCCAACCCTTAAATAGGAAATTGTAGCTGTTTCAAACTCAAGAATTGAATGTGCTCACTTTCACAAGTTTTATTCATGACATGGACACATATCATCACAAACAGCAATACAGCTATACAATAAGCATTGATTAAGATCAAAAGTATTTCGGAAAGGTATTACTTACAGCTAATGTATGCGCAAATTATGGGTGTACATAACATTTAAAGAAGCGGCATATAAATTTAAATGTTAGGCAGAGGTTTACCTATTGTACACACACATTTCGACAGTTATGTTTAAGTCCCATGTAATTGAGAGCGAGCCTACAGGTAGAAATCTAGACTCAAACTGCTACTGAGATATTCCAGATGGAAATACCCAATAACACTTTGCCAGACTCGGGAATAGAACCTAGGATCCCACGCTCAGTGGAGTGCTTGCCACCACTAGACACTACCGAGGCACTAAAAGTTTTTATTGGAGTTTTGTAATAACGCTACTGTTATAGGTTGTGTGAGAATATTCCCACTGTTTTCTTTCTAAAGAAAATGTGATAAAATTATCGAGTCCTCATGGAAGCGATCCATCACAAATTAAGATGTGCTTATTCATTTTCGTTTACATACTTAATTGCATCAAGGTGTGTTATTACTTACTAGTCATTTCATATAGCAATGTGCCAGGGGGCCAAGTCTACTAATTTACAAACTTACAAACGCGTCAGTGGTCTCACAATGATCAGTTTTTGACAGATATGTGCCATACAAAATCTGTCAAAAACTCATCATTGTGAGACCACTGACACGTTTGTAAGTTAATTAAAAGTAAATTAGTAGACTTGGCCCTATGGTCTCTTCAGAAGGCTCCTATGACGAGCAGTTAACTGCAATATCCAAAAAATATGACATACCTAACGAAACCTTTTCTTTCTTTTCAGAAGACAACCAAAGACATTTGCGTTCGACCATTGTTTCTTCTCACTGGACCCATCCCTGCCTCACTTTGCCTCTCAAAAGACAGTATTCGAATGTCTTGGCAGGGATATACTCGACAACGCATTCGACGGGTACAATGCTTGCATCTTCGCGTATGGCCAAACGGGTAAGTGACATGGTATTTATGTTAAAAAACAAATAAATAAATCGCCTGGAATGTCTCAAAAACTGCCTTCACATTGTATATTGTGCTCTAGGTTTTATTTGTACATATTGGTGCTTGGCTCACCAAGAGCTCCAAACTTATCCCATTCATTGGCGTTTAAAACCATAATATAAATTTTACTGAGCAGTAGAATAGGTTAACTCCATTTCAACTGCATTCATATCACGAGAGGCGAATCATTTCGCCTGAATTTGGAGGATGTGCCATTTACAAAAATGTATCAAAACCAAAAATTAATGCTAATCCAATTCAACAAAAGATGAAATGTAGGCGATCACTCAATTGAACTTAAGAGCTCACATACAGGAACTATTTACGCATTCGTTATACTCTGAAATGCTCTGTCGTTAACATAATTTCTACCCCAGATAGTATTTCATCGCCCTAGGGAACGAAGCTTATGAGATTCCGGGAATCATGCCTAAATTCTCGGAAATCGTCTAGCAACTAAAAATATTGCCAACTATATTCGACAGACTTGAAGCTTAGTTTGTTATATGGAAAAAAACTCTACATACTTCTGGACTTCCTCCCGACTTAAAATTATTGGCTTCTATTATCATTATATTTATGCGTCTGAGTAAGCACAGATGCTCAAGTCGAAACTTATGACCAATCGTGAGACGGTGAAGATGATAATTATGATGATAAATTTCCGTGAATACCCTTCGTGCTGTCAAATTGTCGATGTCAATGATTACTCATTTATTGTAATAATAAATGTAAGACCTAAGAATAATAAATGTACCAACAACAAATTCATGTCCTACTCAGCTGTTATTGTGAAATACTCTCTCTCTCTTGAGACGAATAAACAAACAATACATGTGGAAAGGACTTTATTTTGTAAAATGAAACAGCATTCAGTCCAGACTTGTCTAGTTAATGTTAATTTATGTCTCTCTGTTAAGAGCAATGGCCTGGGAACGACCAATGTTTCGCCAGATAAACTGATGCCCTGAGGGTTTTAAAGTGCCCTGCAGTAATACTGGCCAAAGATTTTCCTATGTCAGAAAGAACTTTGACCGAACAGAGTTCAGATTCTATAGACAGATATAAAAATGCTAATATATTCTTTGAATTAAATGGTACTTTAGTCTTCCTCGTCATCAACTTCCTTTTCCTTTCGTTTATTTTAAAAAGGTTTTTGCGCTCCTACTTTTGTAGATACTCATTATATTAGGTCTTTACCTATGAAATTGCCGTTTTGTATGAAAAAATTTAAACGAATTTTTTTCATGTATTTTTTATTTGTATTAATCGAAGTAATCACCCATGCAATCAATGCATCTTTGCCAACGCAGTGGCAGTTTATTGATGCCCTTCTTAAAGAAATCAGCTGGACGGGAGGCAACAAATTCTTCAAAGGCATTTTGTACTGCCTCTCGGGTATTGAATTTTTTTCCCGCCAAGAAGTTATCCAAATTCTGGAAAAAGTAGTAGTCTGTAGGCGCAAGGTCTGGTGAGTAGGGCGGATGACGGAGAGCTTCCAACCCCAGTTCTTGCAACTTGGAGACCGTCTGCTGTGCAGTATGCGGTCGCGCGTTGTCGTGCAGGAGCAGCGGAGACGAGCGATTGACCAATGCTGGTTGGAGATGTGCCAGCTTCTCCATCATTGTGTTCAGTTCTTCACAGTACACATCTGCAGTAATGCTCACCCCGTTTGGTAAGAAGCTGTGATGAGTCACACCGGCGCTAGACCACCAAATAGTGACCATCACTTTTCTAGGGGTAAGTTTTCGTTTAGAGCATTGTTTGTGTACTGAACCAGGATCCAACCAACTTGCTGAGCGCTTGCGGTTATCAAACAGAATCCATTTTTCATTGCAGGTAACAATGCGGTTCAATATTCCTTCATTTGTGTGTCTGTTGAGCAGTGCAAGGCACGCCTCGACCCGTACTTCGCGCTGGCGATCATTGAGTTCGTGGGGCACCCATTTGTCAAGCTTTTTTACCTTGCCAATTTGACGCAAATGGACCAATATTGTTTTGACGCTAACGTCGAAAGTTGCTGCTAATTCAGCCGTAGATTTTGTATCATCAGCTTCCACAATCGCCTTTAATTCGTCATTGTCGACCAAAGTCTTCGGACGACCGCGAGGTTCATTTTTCAGGTCGAAATTTCCAGAACGGAAGCGAGCAAACCAATAACAGGTGGTGCGTTGGTTTGTAGTGTCAGCTCCGTAAACGTCGTTGATGTTGCGTGCCGCTTGTGCCGCGTTGCTGCCACGACGGTACTCATATTCCATAATTACTCTAATTTTTAACGTATCCATGATGACGAAAAAGATTGCAATGCGATGAAAATGTAACACTAATCATTAAACAAATGACTTCTTTTGAAAAAAGAATTCCATGTTTTTAAAATAAAATTAATTTGAAATTAGAATTCTTAGCCAAACAAAAATTATTTTGATTTGAAATGGCCAGTACTGCAGAACGGCAATTTCATAGGTAAAGACCTATTATTACCCTAAGGACGATTCTTTTACCTAATTCATACGTACTCCTGTAAGCTTTATAATAGGTCTATTCTGGCCACCTTTTTTCCCATTCACCTGTTTATTATAATGTTATTCTACTAAAAGGATTTAGAAATGAAAGTTTGCAGTTTGAAATCCCCGAAGAGCATTCTGTTAGATCAAAACTTATTTTCAGTTGTACAAATTTGAAAACAATAGTAGACTTAAATATTTTTGCAACTAAAAGTCTTTTAGTAATGTGTGTGCTGAGAGAATATTTGAGTATGAGATAATGAAAATATTGGTAGGAATGTCAAACTCAAACTCAAAGCATTTATTTCAATTAAACCATTTACAGGCACTTTTGAATTGTCAAGGAGTCGGTCAGTCAGAAATATGAAGCTAGTTGCCCATTCCAAAGCGTAGTAGGTACCTATGGAGAAGAACGGGCAAGAAACTCCACGGACACTCTTTTAAATCAAAATATTGTTACAAAATATTGGTTACATCATTTATGTTGAAATTATACATGTGAGAACAATGTAGAAAGCACGTTAAAAGCGTCCGCAATTATAACAAACAAATCAAAAATTAAAATAAGCCATGGCAGCTAAGAGATGACCAGTCACAACTGACGGCGCCCGTTCACGAACATGACGCATGGATCAGCACCATTCAGCTCAACCATTTTGAAGGGAGCTAAATGATCCAACACACGCGCCACCATCAGCGAGACATTTGAGTGAGCATGACATTCCCAGCCGCCAGGGCACATTCAAGTCAATTAAAGACAAATTTCCCGGTAAATGGCTCTGTAGTACATAGTACTCACACCTGTGCTATGCAGTTATATAATACAAAGGAAATTGAGTTTATACAATGCAAAGATGGTCTTACAATCTTCAGCAGCTCCAACATTATTTTCGAATGTTAATTAGTTAGTTGTGGTTGTGGAGCAGGACCAGCATTAAGCCAAGCATTTTTATCAGAAATGTAATCCTCCAACTTATAATATGCCTGCCTGCATAGTGTGCGTTTTATACAAGTTTTGAATTTCGTCTCGTTCAGTTGAAGTATGTGGGGAGGAATTTTATTGTAACATTTTAAACAGTACCCCATGAAAGATGAGTCTACTTTAGCCAGTCCGAAACCTGGTTGAACTAATAGGTCCCTATTTCTACTACTATAGTTATGTCTATCACCTCTTTTACTAAAAAGATGTAAATTTTTTCTTACGTGCATGATGTTTTCATAGATATATTGGCAAGCTACCGTCATGATGTTAATATCCTTAAACAGTTCCCGTAAAGAATCGCGCCTGCGGAGATTATAAATGGCTCTAATCGCTCTTTTCTGCAGAATAAAGATAGACTCGATGTCTGCCGCCCGTCCCCATAGTAAATGTAGATATTTAGCTTTGTTTTGCAGCCAAACAAAATATATTTCGTTCGTATTTGTCGAGCAATTTCTTAGCCAGAACCTTAAATCAAGTCGCGACATTAATTATGCTTTCGCCACGAATAATTCTTACTTTCATAACAAAATGATAAGATAATATTTACTGTTCATTCGTTGGGATCATGATTGTGTTTACGACTGTCTACGGGTATTAACTTTTACGACCGTATGAGGGAGTAATCTGTAGTATATGGCACATGTCCCGTACCTGGAACATCCAGCGTCTGTCTGCGGCCTTGAACTTCCATTGTCCTCACAGCTTTATGATACCCATTCAGCAGTATCATTTTCTCTTTCATTAGATATTCATAGCGCAACCTGGTGGTTGTTTCATTGTTTCAAGTGTTTGTGTTTCGTTGTTAACCATTTTGTTTGTACTATAAACTAGCCGTTCAACTCCAGCTTTCCTTCTAGATTTATGCCCCAGCCTCGCCCACTTCGCTTCGTGTAATTTTAATCTTGTTTATCGCTCTTGGTCGACGAAAAATATGTATTCCTTATGTAGTAGGATTATTTCAAAATTTGAGAAATAATGCCCATAATTCTTTTGCTGTGCTTGGATTTCGTTTGTTTTTCTGCTGAAAATGTTGCCTGCTGAATTATTTATGTGAAAATTTAGTTTTGTGCCCGCCCGCCTAGTTTTTTGGGTTTCTGTCGCCTCTACAAAGGTTTTATTCCCCAGAGATCAAGTTTATGTAGTGTGAAAGAATATACGAATTCAGTCGAAGATATGGACAATTATTCGGAGCATAATTTATAAAGTTCGGAGTGGTGCAGGAAAACTTTTCCTCTCGGAAAAGGTCAGATTGGGTCCTTTGAAAACACCGGATGTATACCGTGACAAATATTATTATATTGATAAATGCATATAAATGAAAAGCATTGTTCGTTATCATCCAAGTATCTGTTTGAAGATTGACAAATTGAATACAGGCAGAAAACTTTCAAATTGTGTTCTATCATAAATTGTTCTGAGCAACATTGCTGCTGAACGAAGAAATCATTTTAGTCAACAGCTTCCAATACAGTGGTGCATTTAAATTAAAACTCTGCCCAACACCTACATCAACTCCCAAAGGGCAACTAAACACTAATGAAAATAGTGAACCATATTACACGAAACCGCAACGAGCAAAAACGTCAATTCCGTCCAAGCTTTAGCATGATTCACTCACCGGAAGGACGGTGTTCTGGTTCTATTAAAAATTCCAACACGTGGACACAAATGGCTCGCGAAGGGTGGGACGTGCGCCGGCGCCTGGCCGACCGCGGAGGGATTTGTACACGCACCGCTCCGTGACTCCGTGACGTCACGTACGAGACAGTTACACTCGTCCGATATGTCGCCACTGTTGAATTTTACATGGTGGTCCTTTTTTCTTTACCTGGTAAAAGTAGAGCTCGCATGTTTTGTGAGCATTTTTTTAGTACGAGCTCATCTTCTTCGTCGTACCGATGATTCCACTTCTATACATATAAGTTCTGAATAGCATTCAGCCTCGTCGAAAGTGTGAGCATTGGGCTTGCAAAGGTCTTTTATAGTGTAGGTGTTGTTGCACAGAGAGCACGACAGGAGGCTGAAAATACCATAGATATGAAAATGTGCAAAATCATTGAAGAGCAAGCAAAGATTGACGCTATATTTCAAAGAGCTTTTTGTAACTTATATTAAAACTACCTTCACTTTTTGAAATACTTACCCATATTCGGCACGTTCCATCGCATCGTTGACACAGAAAGTTTAATGATATCCAAATGTTTATGCCTACATACTTAACTCGCGTCGTGTGAAAGACTTGCGAGTCACAGTTTCGCATATAAACGTTATTTTTGAGCTCATTACTGTGAACAATGTCGCTGTTCCTCGGTGGGTGTTTGTGAAAAACCCTTGGGAATAATTACTGCCTTTGTTTTGTGCCTCTAGTTCTTTATTCCAACTTCGCCATTTTTTTTTCCATCAACGATATTGTTGCTGATTGTACATTTAATTTAATTATTTTTTTAACTTTGTAAAAAATAAGTGAGTATTTAAGACCGGGTCCCAATCCCAAGTTCGTTTCAATTTATCAGTTGCTTAAGCAAAGCCCGTTCGCTAACTTTGTATAACCTACATTCTTAGCGACACTTGTAGAGGCTTTAATTACAGGCTCGCACTTAATTATTCCCCTCGCCTCACGAATGTGTGCTTTAGAAATTGTTCAAGTTTGCGATGTGGAGAGCAATTTCAGTTTCATACTAGTTTCCTATGTTTACAGTATGTAACTAGGAAAGGTTCGGATTATTTCAAAACTTCGCCCCGAAAATGGTTCAGTGCTTTTTATTGAGGATAAAAATTGTTGAATGGTCCGTTTTATTTGGAGTACAATTGTATTTTCCACGTGGAATGTGGACCATTCTGTGTCATGATCTTTTTCTGCGGTTTTTTGTGATGCAAAAGATACGATAAGTACGGACAGAGTTCAATGGAGATCCTTTGAAACCGATCAGCCAAGGACCATGACATGTCAGGAGCATACAGTATTGACACAAGTGTTTGTAATTTATTCCCAATGTAAAACGCAATCCCTCAAGGTTTTCATATGCAAACAGTGCTTCAGTTATTCAAAGAAACATTACTGGAATACTGGCAAAGGTAAAACGAATACGTGCTGCTCAACGAGTTAGCAAGGAGTTCGTTGGCAGTTTTAAATTATGCTCCTTATTAAAAACTTAGTGCTTTGACATGAATGTGCACATATTGCATGTGACGTGCAACGCGTTCTTCGTGGTTGTAACAGTTTTCATCTCCACTTAGATTATATGCTAACCGCCACCAAAGTTTTACTACACTTTAGAAATGTCTATAAAATAAACTTGCTTAGTCGTTATTGGTAATTGGCAAGACGGACCACCCCAGCTCCTCAAGGAAGGCCAGCAACGCCTCGGTGTTACTGATCTCACTAAGGGTACCTGGGTTACCGAAGTACTTTGCCCTGGCGCTCTGTGGTCGTCTGCCGTGCGTGTCCGTCCGTAAAATCGCGGGTCGTCGGATCTCGGCATTAGAAGCACATGAGCTGCTGTCTCATCTTTCTCCATGCAGGCTCTGCACAGTGGACTGTCTGTGACTCCTATGACAAAGAGGTGTTTATTACGTGGCCATTGCTTGCTGCTATAACTGTACGCAGTTAGTCGGGACACGGGAGGCGGCCATCAATCATGGGAAGTGCTAAGTTAGAAGCCGATAGAGCTCAGTTCCACGAAAGAATTCAATTCTTTAACATTATGGTGATGAGAACCGGACAGAGAAATCAATATCAGGTGGCGCCTTTGTCAAGTCATGTAACTGGGGTAGGTACTTAGTGACGTCTTTAATAGGTTTAAGGGATTACGACTTTAAGAACTTGGTTACTGTGGTAACAATAGTAGTTCAAAATAGATTGTTATCTTATTAGGCGTTCCCTCATAAGTACCAGATTAATTCCACAGAGATATGGAGTGCTTCTAGATTTAGACGTGTTTTTCTTCCGAACGACCTCGATGGAGAATACATTACACGGTAATGTTTACAAAATACCAAATCTATTTTTGTAGGACCGGGTGGATTCTTAGCGCCTTCGGTGTAAACAGAAAGATATCGTAAACAATATTAAGGAGTGATATTAGGATGGTTTTGTTTTCCAGAAATGACCTTTTGTTTTGTTCGAAAGATAATAATTATCCTTCAACTGAGACTAAAATTCCACGTGTACTTACGGTAGAAAACTCTTTATTTTAGAAATGACTTTCACTCTATCGCTTTTCAAAACTTACAAAAACTTTCTAAGGACACTTTCGTTTAACTCCATGCAAAAAGTATCTAACAATAAATCGACTATAAAGAAATAAATTCTGCGTGAAATCTGAAAGATTTGAGATAGAAAATATTTTGATAGTACGGAATAAAGTCAAAGCTTATGTAGTTCAACGTCTTCGAACCTCTGCCATCCATCATTTCCGTCACATTTGAGGGATTATTGGAAATAGACTATAGCTAAAGGGAATTTTTCTTTGCTTTACTCTTTTGGTAAACAAATATGGCGTACCTACTGAGACTTAAATTTTGGGAAATAGAATATCTTAAAATTAATTATTATTTAATTCGTCGGTAGTTTTTTGTAGTCTCGTGGCTAAATAGTAACAGCGGCACGGGTCGATCGGAGTTCAAGCTACGCTTGCCGCGGTCGGTTCAAGGATGGGTGACCATCGATTACATATCGAGATCCCACAGCTGTCATTCGTAGATCTTTGACATTCGTTATGGGAAGTCAGAAGCCCAAGTCTGACAACCAATCTTGGTTTTTGGAGATCAGATAGAGTCGCTACATGTAAAATACTCAGAAAATATTCAGCTGTATCAGGTTAGACTGGAAGCCGACGCCACTATAGTTGGATGAAAGCAGTTGATAGATTTCGACGCATGTATTTACATAAAATGTTATTTCGTACTAAGTTCAACGTTCATTTAAAGGCTCTTACATACTAGCGCGATTGTCGCGGGACGTGACGCCGCCGCATTGTTCGCCGTGTAGTTTTCTCAGAAATTGTTTTGTTAAATTCGCGTCGCGCGACGAATCGCCCCAGTATGTAAGAGCCTTTATCTATTTCAAAGCGTGTGATTGATGCGAAAACTAGTGTTTCGTGCCGTTTATATTAAGCCATTAAGACATGCAAGAAAAAATATACTATCTGTACGAATATAGTCTGTCACATCTGAATCCGAAATCCAAAGGACTGCCGTCAAACTTATCGACGATCAATATTTACTGTCCAGATTCTGAATAATATATAGAAATAGTGACGTCAGCGAGGCAAACGTTTGTTTATCCGAAGGAGTTTATTTATCCGGTTATTGGACATTTAATTGTTACTATGGTAATGTGGACATTTGGAACTGATCTGACTTATAGATTTTCCAAAATTGTTGCTTTAAATTGAAGTAACTGATGGTTCCAAATGAGTATAAATAATGAACGAACGGTATGAAACGATACAACTAGTTAATAGAGAAAAGCCCATTCATTACACAGATAAATTCTATCAAATAGAATCTGTTCTTAAAATAGTTATACAGCGTCCATTCATTCCTTCGCGGACCAACTCAGGCGGAATAACGACTGAATCCCGACTGCTATTAACTTTTCATATGGACTCGGAACATTCTCCATTATCTTTCTTAAGTAAGGGCCTTTTCACACTGCAGATTTATGAGCATCTTCCTACAGAGCTGTTTAATAATCGCGCCCGCCGCGTATACGCAGCAGCGTCATCGACTATGCGTAAAGACAGCGATTAAGTGAGACGAGTGTAAAGAGAGAGCGAGACAAGCGTAAAATATTGTGACAACGCGGCGAACACGCGGCGCACACAGGGCAACCGCGTTCACCAAAGGCCAGTGGAAAAACGCTCACAAATCTCCAGTGTGGTAAGTCCCTAAGTCGCACCTAGAATGGAATATTAAAGTATAAAATATATTAAAGCTGGAATGTCGGCGGAGTAATTTTGGGGTAACAAAATATGCAATTTACGTCTAATGTATCAAGTCAAATGGCGTAAAATGTAAGCGAAGTGTAATATTAAATATTTTTTGGGGCCATTGCGCGATTCTTGTGGGTGCTAAGCAGAAACTTGAAACTGCCATTGGGTCAAGTTTTGGTTTTTAACGGACTCTAAAAAAAACATAATATCGATATTTTACGTTACGCTACTTCTTATAATTCCCCACCGCAGAACAGATAAAATCTGTTCTGTGTTCTCCACCATGTACGGTGTATGTTTTGAAGGGGTATCTCGTAAATCTCAAAAATCCATAATCGCGTATGCAATATTTCTGTAGATTCTAGAATTCCATTACTTCGAATAAGTGACACAATGAAGCGAAGATAAGTATACAAGAAATTAATTGCAGTACGTCATCACTATGATCGGTTCGTTATCAAGATAACATCCAAGGTTTTTCTTTATTCATTGTTGGGGCATCCCAAATATGTATTATCGCATTGACGACAGTAATGAATACGATACCAGCAACAAAACTACATAACATAATCAATTCTGTTCTGCTTCTGTATCATCGGTGTAACAAGCTCTAATTGGTCCCGTGAGGTTAGATTAATTAACTGTGTATTTAGGACAATGATGGTTTGAATTAGGCAACACGTGTATTGGGGAAACTTCATATCGCTACAACCGCTTCAGTAAATATTGAATCTTAGGTCTACATCTACAGTACGACACAACTTAGATGTAGCATCGGCTAAATCCGTAAAACCGATCACCATCCGAACTGAGTGCGCCTTCAAAATCGCCGATCTTTATTACTGCTTTTGGTGAAAATGATCTTTACGCAAAAGCAAATACTTGTAAAGTCATATAACCATAAACATTCGTAAAATTGAAATGAATGAATGCAAATTTTCAAATCTATGCTACATCTAAGTTATGTCGTACTGTACTTACTTTATCATCATAGTCCTGCACTTATCCCATATAGGCTGGGGTCGGCGCAACACGTTTTTTTCTTTCATTCTCCCTTATACACCGTCACACTATCTATATAGGTATACTTACAATTAAAAAAATTAAACGTTTCAGGATTTTATCATCCCCAATCAACGTAGTCTTTTCAAAATGACGTAGTTAATAGAAAAATAAACACTGTTCCTGGAAAGTTTTCCTGCTTTTTCAATAATAATGTAATAACTAGACAGCTTCCATAATACAAGCCCAGCTGAGAGCTATCAGGATATAAATTATGATAGTCAAAGGAACTTGGATAATAAATCTTTAAGCGATATTGAATCTGAAACCTCCAATAATGGTCCATAATTTAAATTTAAAAGGCGTAATACTTCATATTTCTAGCCAATTTCTATCCTATTTACCTAGAAACAAGATAGTAGAGCCTGGAAAATAAAAGGATGGAAACTTTGTGGAGTCTTTCAAGGAAAAAAATCCTTTGCTTTGGAGCGGGAACGAGTATGAATGGCTTCGGAATAAAAAGAATAGGTAGTGGTCTTTTTCAGATTTTCTTTTTAGTTGAAATAAAATATAAGTAAAAATCTTTTTAAAAACAAGCTTTTAATTAACTAAACCGGGTTTTCCCAGGGCCACCTTCCGGCTCCATCATCAGACCCTGAACACCACCTAGTGTCAAAGCACTTGTTAATACATAGCTAATGAGTCCAAACTCGATCCTGTATCTAGTTTGATTAACGAGTTCCTATGGCCAACTTCCGGCTCCATCATCGGACCAGTTCCATGGTATCATTTTTCAAAATGTCTCAGTAGTTTTATAATTATGCCAAGTTTCAGCTCAATCGGATGCCAGTAAGTGCTTGAAAAATGGATGACAATTGGAGTAACCGGACACACATACTAACAGAGCAAGCTAATATAAAGCTTGTAAAAAGTAGCCCATTATTCCGATTCGTTGGTTAGCTCCTTTCTAATAGGGATAAATAAGGGATTCCATTTATCATGACAACAATTACAAACGAACAATAAATCCGGATGTGTGAGATAAACCCGTGTACAGAACTCCGGTGAACTCCCAACTCTTTTGGCTTCCCTTTAGGGGTCACATATTTATCTCCTCGACTTTTTCAACATTACGTATATATACTCCGCTCGCGGTTACATGTACACGGGAGTCGTAAAAATAAATAATGCAAAGCTTTAAGTAAAAACAGCTTTTATTTTGTGCTCATCTGGTGATGAAAGAAAAGCGTACCGTACATTTATGTTCTCGCATAATTTACAATTGTACGCCAAAATGGTTTCTTTAACGACTTCAGCTTTCAAACCTATACATTAAAGCTTAGGAACCGTAACCTGATTCCCCCGATTAAATTTAGCAGTAAAAGGATTGGTTATATTGTCGACTTGTTTAGTTGTGAAGTCAAAGAAATGGGTACTTGATATTCTCTTAGTAATACACAACCGCGTTCGTGTTATGTATTGAGAAATCCGGTTATCTACTGGACTTCAATCGAATTAACTGTCATTAATTACGTATTAATTTGTGTTTGAAGGAAGACGATGTAGCGCCGACAGGGTCCACAATGATCACATATAATTTTAAGTTAGTTACCACGTAAGTACAACATGTAGTGGAATGCAAATAAAGTACTGAGTATTGACCCCAAATAAAGGGAGAGCAGTGGTGGCCCAGTGGTAACGGCCGCAACTTATGAGTTTGTAGGTCGTCGGTTTGAACCCAAGCAGGCACTTTACTCTGTGTAATTTATTTCATCACCACTGCTTTCATAACGGTGAAGGAACACATCGTGAGTAAATCGGCATGACCCAGAAACAAAGACGTGTGACATTCACCAACCCTTACTGGGCCCGCATAGTGGACTACGCCCACTCCCTCTCACAGAGAGGATGCCTGTGTCCCAGTAGTGGGAACAATATAGGCTGATTATGCGTAAAGCGATAAATAAGGGCAAGAGAATGAAAATGATATAAAATAGAAAGATACTTAAGAGATCGTAAGAAGTATCTGCACCCTCTCAAAAATCGCCAAGTTGATCGATAATAAGTACCATTCATGATTTACAGTGAAAAAGGTCTGCAATCATTAAAGAACCTAAAGAATCAATAAGTAACATATAAATAACTGCTATTGGAAAACGACTACTTATTAATAGCCTAGCTTATTACTGAACGTAACTCATTCATGCCACACGCATCACCTATAAATAGAAATACACAAGACATAGTCCATATTGTTATGACTAAGCATATGTTTCATACTATGTTACCCTGCCCTTCTTCGAAGGTACCGTTTTACTTAAATTAACCAGTAACAGTTTATACCAGTGTTATTGCGGTTAAGCTTATTAATACAAAAAGTCTAATTATTATTCCGTTATTATGCGAAATGTCATGGTTCGTGACTTCGTACAAAATTTTGCTGGTAGTAAAAGTATTAAGAGAGCAGTGGTGGCTAAAAGGATTGGTTATATTGTCGACTTGTTTAGTTGTGAAGTCAAAGAAATGGGTACTTGATATTCTCTTAGTAATACACAACCGCGTTCGTGTTATGTATTGAGAAACCCGGTTATCTACTGGACTTCAATCGAATTAACTGTCATTAATTACGTATTAATTTGTGTTTGAAGGAAGACGATGTAGCGCCGACAGGGTCCACAATGATCACATATAATTTTAAGTTAGTTACCACGTAAGTACAACATGTAGTGGAATGCAAATAAAGTACTGAGTATTGACCCCAAATAAAGGGAGAGCAGTGGTGGCCCAGTGGTAACGACCGCGACTTACGAGTTTATAGTAGGTTCGAAGCCTGACAGGCGCTTTACTTTGTGTAAATTATTTCATCACTACTGCTCTCAAAACGGTGAAGGAAAACATCGTGAGGAAACCGGCATGTCTTAGAACCAAAAATTCGAAGACATGTGACATCTAACAACCAGCGCTGGGCCCGCGAGGTGGATAACGGCCCACACCGTCAAACAGAGAGGAGGCCTGTGTCCCAGCAGTGGGAACATTATAGGCTGATTATGATTATGTGTAAAAGTATTAATGGGGTTTAAACTTTTAGAGTTGAATGGATTCAGTGTGCTGTTGTTCCGTTTTGGTCCTTCGGTACATTACTGAAATCAATAACCTGAATCTTTTTACTGAACTAAATGTGCTGGGAAACTTTCGAAAGAAGTAGTTGCATTCGCAGTTTTAAAATGACCATGCACATTCAAAAGCACTCAGAATGTTTTATTCAAAGCCTATTTTAAGCTTCGTCTTGTTTTATTTTAAGCTTCTGTAGCCTGTAATAAACTGATCATCAAATGCATAAATTAAATCCAAACAATATACCCAAAATAACCTGCCACAATGAGACCAAAATAAGGTAATTAACGTCCAAAATGAAGACATTTAGAAACTAAACTGTCGCGTCTGTATCTAACTCACACATTTAACTGACATCACTTTAATACGTCGTTTGTTACCTCCTGAGTAAATTTACTGTCTCTACGTCACATAGTTGTCTGAAGTTCGGCTACTGAAACGTCTGCCCTGTTATATATGTTTTCGTTTTACAGGATTTAATCTAATTTTAGCGCTTCTTGGTATGGCTTATCAATTATTCCATGGTTAGGTAGATATGTTTGTTTATTGTCGACGCTTTTTTTCGATTATTGGTACTTACTTAAAAGTTAGATATTATTTCAGTTCCGATTCTGAAATTTTGACCCTCAAATAGAATTTCGGTTACGTCTCATATACTCATTTTTACAATATGTATCTCAACGATATTCGTCATGGCACGAAACGAAAAAAAAAAGCACAGCTATCAGTTACTAAAATCTCCTATATTGTCTTTAATTTTCAATTGATTTGAGGGTATATTAAGATATCCATTAACCTTGTTCTAACTAGTTTTGGGTTTAAGATCTACGATAAACATACGTAGGTACATTACTGAAATTAATCCTTGAATATTTCATATTATGTTTATGGATCGTTATTAATTGCCAGTTGTGGTACGTTGACACAGTTCAATGATATTTACAATCATCATCTGCCTAGCCTTTTCCCAACTATGTTGGGGTTGGCTTCCAGTCTAACCGGATGCAGCTGAATACCAGTATTTTACATGGAGCGACTGCCTATCTGACCTCCACAACCCAGTAACTGGGTAATACGATACCCCTTGGTTAGACTAGTTGTCAGTTCAATATTTACAATATTGAATCAATATTGGCTTAGCGAAATTATTTCTGAGAAAGAACAATACAACATTACTCCAAGATATTCTTTTATTGCTATATCCCACGGCTCCCTTGGGATTCTTTGAGAATTTATGCCTTATCTAGAAAAACAGAAATGGAACATTCCCTTGAGCTTCTCGCTAAGGGAAATATCGTGAATTGATACGTTGGAAAATATAAATAAATGAAAAAGCTTTTATTAATCTTTAAAAAAAAATCCTGATCAGGTTAATGCTGGATTTTCCAATATTTACGATGGTAAATTTCAAAAGATAAATTAGACTTTTAAAAATTAGTGACGAATTTATGCACATAGCCATAAAATAGTCTTCAATGGAGAAATTCAATAACCAAAAAGTACTTCGAGATAGAACCTACGATTTACGAAACCCCACGTATGCAAATCGGAAGGACCCGTATTTCTTTAAGACATACGGTAACCAAAGAAAGAGTAAAAACATTGCACACGTTGGCTGCAAATTGATCACTCCTGGCGATCCCGGCACATTCTGACTGGGTTTTAACGCTATCGTACAAAGGAAATGAAGAAGGTTTGCTCCTAAAAACTTCAAAAGGATTGTAATTACAATGTTGGAATAATGAAAGCAACGGGACAACCCCAAAGCTCTCCGGTCGCTGAATAAACACGCTTTATACAATGACAGTAATAGCTCTATGTTTTTGTTTTATAGACCACCTTTTTTTTTGTGGCTGATCATATGAGTTCTCCCGCTCTGGGCAGAGCGGAAGGACGTGTCAAACTTACTGACTAAAACCCACCCGTGTTCCTTCAGTTGCCTGTTGCCAAGGGTCCCGGTATCCCTTTCGGACATTCCCGCAACCCTGGCAGGCATCGGCCACCACCTAATGATCATTGAGCGTCAGCCAAATTTCTTCTCTCAAACAGAGAGAAGAAATTTTATGCGTATGCATTTGTTTCTGTGACAAATATATCCAATTGAACGAAGTTCTTTAACGCGGCTTGCGGTAGGAGTAAACTGGTAGAAATCTCATGTAACGAAAAAGATTTATTCCCGAATAAGTTAGTTTCAAGTGTCAAAAGTATTTGTTTTGCAAGCTAAACACTTATACTAGATGGCTCTGTATTAAAGATAAAAAACTTTTGACTTTGAGACCATACTAGATGGCTCTGTGATTAATACACAATATACAGCGAAAGGACGTTCCAACCGGCTGTCCCACGACACCTCCCGCCTTTTTTTATTTTCTCATGAAAATAGATCTTCTTTATCTGTCTATTTTGTGGTTAAAACCAACGGCCCCCGAATCGGGGAACATTCGCGCGATGCCAAATGTAGCTGAATAGCGTGAATAAGATTAATTGGGATAGCCCTAGGCTGCCGACCGTGAAATTTCCCGCTGACTGTTGGGTCAGATGTATAGATAGAAGTAAATTGGTGGAGCTATGCTCTGAATTTGGGATTGCTATTTTTGGGGATATCGTATTCAGATTTATTAATAATATTGAGATTGGTTCAGCCCGTTATTTGCATCACTTTCTATGATCCTAGGGCGTTATATCGTATTAAAATATTGCTTAAACTTACCACTTCAAGGTTTGGGTTAGGTAAACGGATAAAATTTTAAGATCTGACACTGCAAACATTTATGTCATACTAGCTTCCGCCCGCGGCTTCGCCCGCGTGGTATGTCGATAAAGAGTAGCGTATGTCCTTCCCCGGGATGCCATCTATCTCCTTGCCAAATTTTATCGAAATCCGCTCAGTGGTTTAGGCGTGAAAAGGTAACATACAGACAGACAGAGTTACTTTCGATTTAGTATGGATTGTGAACATCTTACTGATCCAAAGTACAATACAGACTTAATTAACAAATTAAATAAACATCCTGAACACGGCAAGTCAACAAGAGAAAGTTTTTATCTCCCATCTCCACATTTTCAGCGTATAGGTGAACATTGTGAACAAGCATCGTCTTCACCCTGTTCGTTTAATGGCGAACTCGTGTTTTCGTCTAATGAACTGCTTAATTTATTGTGTAATTAAACCGAATAATTGTGTGTACAACGTAATACACCTTCAGGTAATTGATTGTATGGGAAAACTTGTTAGAAGTATCTTGTATCCTGAACTCTCTCATTTATTTGGCTAAAACTATTTCCGCCCTGGATCTTGACTTATGGTAGTGTTAGTGTAGCACCTGCATGAAGTAATTACCAACTTAGATAACACTTTACAAATTGACGAGGATCACGACATAGCTGGCAATATCCATCTATCTATATAAATAAAAATGAAATGCTGTTCGTTAGTAAGCGTATCAGTTGAGAACGGCTTGAACTATTCGGCTATTTTCCGTTTTAAAATTGTCCGAATCATGTTTTTATGGAAAGAAAAAATGGAAAAGTTCCCCGGAAACTTTTCAAAATCTGGAAAAACTAACTAACGTCCTTTTTTCAATTTATTTTATTGCCGAATGTGCCTGCTCCTGAACTCGATGAGGTTTTGAACTCAAGACCATATCTCACGATTCAAACGATGGATATGCGTTATTCTTTTTTTGTTTTGGGCCTGAAAGTTATCAAGAAGAAAAATCGAGAGATAGGGAATATTACGCAAAACTAATTGTAGAGGGCGCTACTCCGCCATTACGTTAACACAAGCGATTGGTAGGATAACGTCTGTCGAGCAGCTAGTTTAATATAAAAGTTTGACAGATTCAATAGGAAGGATTTTGCATGCCGATTTGCTTGAAGCCCTTACTATTTAGATTACAAGGATCCTATAAGGAAAATAAATGACCTATTCAATGTCTATTGCCGGCCCAATCCCTCTGAGACTGCTATAACAGAAAAACAGGATTTCTTCCAATAAACAGCACGCTCAGGAAACAAAGTCATGATGACATTATTAATTCATTAATTGTATTCCTCTCCTCATAAAACTTTATTGTTATTTCACAACACCCAAGGCAGCCGTAGTGCCTATACTTATGTGGTACATTAACCTGTAGCTTTCATTAACGTGTAAAAATATGATTAAAAGCCTTTAAAATACATTACGCCAGTAAAAAGTATGCACCATCCACCCTGTGACTACTCGGAAAACGTTGAATTACGGTATTAAAGCCGACACGAGGCTTGCGTAACAGGTTTTATTAAAAGGAAGTGGCAAACCGCGATATTTTTAATAAAAAGCTTTTTGTATCATATTCATAGAATGGGATTTTTTACGTACGGACTTTCAAGGTTATTGGCTGCCCCAATATTTGAAATAAGTATTTTAAATGGTGATACTCTCTCAAGTATCATAAGCAAACAGTTAGTGTACAGAAAGCCGCCGCTTCAGTGATCCGCTTCAGTGATCAGTGAAAATGGTCCACAGCCCAGTACAGATTGAATAAAATCCTGAGACGATGTCTTTTTAGTAATTTCCTGACGAGAGGCCTGGATTGGAAGCCGTCGGGAAATTGATTTTAAAACGTTAATGCTGCAGTGCTGGGCGTTCAATCGGCAGACAGTGCAAGCGACGAGCGAACGCGACGAGCTGGCAATGATTTAATTAACTCATCATTTTGGAGGCCGTCACCCGTCTGGATTAATGCAACTGACCTTCGTGATTGAACTGTTAATAGTGATGGAAATAAAAACTTAAACATATATTATACATTGACGCTGTCAATAGACTTTTGAAGGTCTGATGGATGCATGAAAGCAGGCTGAATGTTTCAATTAGATTATCAAACAGATCTACATCTACAGACCTTGCATAATTTCAGTTACTTAGCACTAATTCGTTTATTTGTATAGCAAGTTCGTGCTGCACTCGTAGCATAATAAACGGGTTTTGTCGACGGAAAAATAAACAAAATGACAGATTGTGATTACTTATCTGTCATTTTGTATATTCTTCCGTCTACAAAACCCGTTGCTACGGTGGTCATTCTACGCGTGTTGATGTTCACTTATTAGTTCCTCCTTGTTTATAAATTGAGCCTTCCCCTTTTCGGGTGTGTCAGATTTAATGACATCGTTTTCCTTTAAATTGCATTTCGTTACCGAGGCAGGCGTTACGTAAAGCTCCGTCTGAATGTATTACCTTATTAAATATCTCTAATTTTGTTTGTGCTTCTTCATAATTGGATGGTTTATCTTTGAATTACGCTTTATTTTTGCCTCGTTCTGTTTTGTAATAAATTTAGATTCCGTTTTGCTTGGGTCTTCGCTTCCCACGGACGTATTTTGAAAATGGAGCTAATAAGTTCACTGAATGGTTTTCTTCGGTGCTTTGGTTTAAATTGACTATTAATTTATGACTTTAGAAGGCTGCTCTATGCCTATTTATGGCTCTATGCCTGTGAGCCATGACTTCAATATCTTAATTTCCATATTTTACTGCGTTTATTTATCTCCCAAACTCAAAGCAAGTGGAGGAAAAGTAATCAACCTATAGTCATAAAGACTAAGCCTTTTAATAGGTATTTCGACGATTATCATGCCTTAGTTTTGTAACACAGCTGTAACTCCGGCCTTCATCGTAAAATAATGATTGTGAACGAGGTTCCATGAAACACTAACTGTCCAAAGAGTTCAAAGGCTTAATAAAGTTTAAAATATCGCCTGGTCTTTTTGGTTCAAATTGCGTAGTATTATAATATCAGTGAAATTGCATAAAGGACCGTAATTTATACCAACAAAAAAATGTATCCTTGTAATAGGGGCTGTATTGTTTTGCTCAAAGGCGTCCATAGTCTATTGTAATGCCTCCATTGAACGTTTTCGGGGGAAGCGGGAGGGCCAATTAGGTATACGTACGTCCTACATGTCAAATACCGCGGGATGCCTTGCTAAACAACGTCGTTTGACGCTGTCACGAATGAATATCCACTTTATTGTAACGTGTTGCTCCGTCATTTTTGACGGGCTGTAGAATGTCTCATTAATATTATGTTGGAAGTAATATTTTATATGAAATTTTACATCCGGCATTTTAACGACGTTTACGTCAGATTTCATCGGATAGTCAAGCCCTTTGAATTATTTATTCATACCGTATACAATTTTCCTAATGAATAATTACGTAAACATTGCGTATTTACAGAGATAGTTACGTAGCCTCCAATTTTACTGGTATAATTAATTCAAATGAATGTCAACAAATACACTACTAAATATTGATTTAGTAGTGTATTTGTTGACATTCATTTATTCACCCATAAACAGTTTTTAATTACATAACGTTCAAGTAGTACGTACATCAACTTTATTAGCGGTTATCAGATACATCTAAGTGACGTATACAGTGCGATACTGCGAGTTGCGCAAGTGCATAACCATGTTCGCGTTCGTGACGTCATGGCTTAGTAGAAACAAATTTTCTTAGCGTGTTACGTCGAGTGTTGTAGAGCCAACCCATGTATGGGGTATTGGTTGAAAGAAAATGCTATGGATTATGTTGATAACTTTTGACTCGGGGTTTAACGGATAACACTTTGTTAGACGAACGAATACATAAGAGACGCGCAGTATTTTCGTGGTTTTATGAACAGAGGCATTTGCTCTGCTTTGAGAAAATTTCTAGCTGGTAATATTTGATAAGTGGAAATCGTAAATAAACTCATTAATATGGAATTTGAACATTGCCCACGCCAGCATTTTGATCCCAACGTTTTCCCAATAGCATTCGACCAACGCCAAATATTTATGCCATCTCAAAATTTCATTACCCAGAATGCCATGCGTTCGGATGCCCCTATGGGAGTACGCACCGAACGTTTGGCGGATAACTTTGAATATTCATACCCAATAACTGAGCCCAGCTACTAAGGCTGTCACTTCCATTTGACTAGGGTCTGGCTGTGCCGGTCGAATCTCTAGTCTCGACGACGGCCCGAAAGCCTTTCACAGAGTTAAGTCGTAATTTACCGGACAAGAGCGCAGCTCCTCAAGTTAGGCCACGATCCTCCCAATTCTAAGTAGTCGGCGTAGCCCAAGGGAAAACTTGCCCTCTTGATAGATCTTGATAGATCGGTATTAGAATACCGTATTACTGTTAGATGTTTTATTGAAGAGTATTTGCAAAAGTACGACGTTAAAATTGACAACCCTAGTTCTATTGCTAGAATATTCGAGTTGTAAAAACGGTATTTGCACAGGATATTTGGTGCTGATGAAATCTTATTTACAGCCATGTAAAAGTTGTCCGGTTTATGTTTTATTTATATTGTTTAATTAATTTTAGTTCGACTGTTAATTTTACTCGATCTGCAGATTACCAAGTGTTTGCTTTGTCACATATTATTTTTACAATTCATTGAACTCAATTGTTGTTTTCTGACTTTTTGTACAGTAAGTACAACAAGTTAACAAGTACAGTACAACAATTTTCTTAATGTCCCTCGACAAACTTCGTGTTGCGTCAGTTGTCGGATTTCTATCAGTTCGAGAACTAGGTGCAGACCGGACGCTCTCGACTTGGAAGTGGAATGTCGTCCGGTCTGCACCAAGTGCAAAGGGTAAAAAAAAGTTTGCCGAGGGGCATTAAGAAAATAGTTATATTAAGTCAAACCCCCATTGTCTTGTCGAACATAATCAAACAGCAGTGTTAAGAACCTACCCTAACTTAGATTTTATTCTCTCGAGAGCCCATTACCTTTCGTTCCGACTATAACGCGGCAATTAACGTTCTAACTGTCCCTAGCCGTCCAGTGGAACGCCCGACTCACTGACACAGCTAAAACTAGACTGGCATTTTTTGTACGATTCGATCCTTTAACTTAGAAGTTACTTAAAGTTCTTCACTATCATCATTGAAGAGTGAATCAGAACCTAGAGAGTACAGTTATATCGTAATTCTGATATGAATAACGCAATGCTAAAGATCTGAGTCGTTATAATACGATGCTTAAAAAAAATGCTATGCTATTTAAAATTACTACATTTATTTTTGTAATTTTTATGGTGTACATAATAAAGAGTATTCTATTATATTCTTTAACTTGTTAACAATTTTCTATCGTTAGTGAACAGAAACACCATCGAAACTTCGATATCTTCAAGTAAAAGTACCTAACAAGTCTCGTTGTGTTGCGAAAATAAGAAAGTTTGGGGGCAGGAAAGTCGAAAAAATTTTCAGGATCGCTCCCAATTTCTCTATACACCCCCACCTACCGCGCCAGCACCTACATAGGACGCTTATCCTCTAACGCTTGGCGTTCTCGGCGGCATGAGGTACGAACAAAAGCCGATGCCGCAGGCCGCTCACCTACATACGTCACTAACCCTTTGTGTTCCGCGCCATCAATTCACGCGCTGCAATCAATGCCTGTCAAGGTTGCCCCGCTTCTGCATGCTTTTTCAACGGTTAACTTCCTTTATCCGCCTGCAACGAAGCACACACTCAGTGTGTGTGCTTCGTTGCAGGCGGATAAAGGAAGTGTACGTATGAGTTCAGAGGATATTCAGCGGCCAAAAAATGATTTTCGATACTATCCGGCTCCAAGGACCAGCACTTCTTCTGCATGAATTCTAAAATGTACAAAGAAAGTTGAATAATTGTGGAATGTCAATATTTTGTAAAGTAAAATTGAAAATATCACACGAAGTTTACCGTATCAAATATCTTTAACAACATAGACATTCAAAACAAACGCATTAAAGTGAACATTACCATAACAAAACCAGAAACATTATTGTCGTTATAGCACTTTTATTGAAGTTATTAGCATACTTCAACAACAGTACCACGATCGTAAACTGTGTGTGCAACGTATTGGAAACCTCATATTGTTACTGTATGTACAATAATATGTTCCCCGCTGTGACGTGGTTTTCCGACATTTTCCAATAACGATCTGTGTACACTCCGCTTTTGAGTGGCTCCGCTGCATCTGTACTATCTATTGAGCCATTCTGTATCTCTTATTGTTTGAGATATGTCTGCAATGATTCTATTGAATCTGAACAATTTGGAGTATCCATGCGGATGTTGTCGATGTTCGATTCGATAATTTGCTGTGCATTCAATTTGGAGCGTATTGTTCTTTATTGTCATGGATTTCGATAGACTGACTTTACCAAATTTTAGAGCATGACCCGGGTTTATTTTCGTTATTCATGAGCATAGCTTTACAGCTTATGATGATACATAATAAGTACAGAAAATACAATTTACATTTTACAATAATGCCTCCTACTGCGGTTCAGCGAAATATGAGCAGTCTAAAACTTTCTTCATTATAGCACTGCAGTTTAAAATATTGCGTCTTTGAGCATACAAAATACTATTTGCACGAACTTGTATTACAACTTTGTTACGTTTGCAAGTTAATGCCTACGCACACAAGTTGGCATGACGCCACGCATAATGTTCGCAACTCTCGAATATTACTTCCTGAGACCTCAGTTATACGATTCTCGACGATTTTTTGGACACGTAAGACGCTTCAAATTGACTCACATTGGATATTCTCCAAGTTTAACAACCACGTGCATGCAAGAGCGGTTCTCGAATGGAATTATGGATTTAACGGTCCGTCAACCATTCATGTTCGTACATGTATTGATGTAATTTTATTTGACTTGATTACATATCGAAATGTGTTATGTTAATGTGTTGTGTTTTATGTGTGTTAATTCTGTTATGTTATGTGTTGTAACAAGTACACTTACTGAGATGCTACTGGCTGCTGATCTTGTACATACCGTTTTATTTGATGTGAAAACACAGAAATGTTACGTGATGCCCTGTTGAAATGCCGAGTGATTTATGATTAAGTCATTAAACATTTCTAAATTATTACTTTTCCTCTCTGTTGCTATGATCTACAAATCTTCAAGAACATCCAATTCGAATCCGTTTTATATATACAGCACCTTTAGCCGAAACAAATACCAAAAAGTCCTTATGTGCACCGAGCTTGATTTTGCAATAAGTATCCTTATTGCAAAATCAAGCTCGGTGCACATAATCTCCGCCTCTAATGCATCGGCTGATTGCATCTTAAAGTAAAAAAAGGAAAAATCTGGGTCATAGGTCGTGACTCGTGCTATCTTCTCGGATGTTGAGTTGCGGTGTCTGAACGAGCGTCGAGGGGTGACTTACGGCTCGGTACTTACATGATATTGAGGTATACGTAACTTACGGTTCCCTTGACACGTACCCACGCTTAACAATGCTGTTTTGTGCTTTTTGTACTATATTTTGTGTTTACTGTGGCTTTTGTTGTATCAATAGCAGTCTTTACTTTATGAAAAGAGTATTTTAGGAGCGCGTTTTTTGGTCGTTCCCCTATACAATACATGCAAAAATGTTGTCTCCGTTTGCTGTGTTTGATGCCAAGGATTGGGTTACTACCTTCCACCACATCATATAGAACACTCTACAACAGTTCGTTTGTAAAATCCATATTTGCGGGGTAGGTACTTATGTAGTTTATGAAGCCCATTTGTTACCATCAATATTTGGTTGCACGAGTTCATCCATTAACAGTTTTGTATTTAAGTAATAAATCATATTATTGTTCACGCAGTTGACAGGTTAATTAGCAGCCTAAATTAATGAGGATTCCGTGTTTTCATAGCTTTCATGTTGATAAAATATTAGCACTCTGTTAACATTATTCATTCAACATCATCATCATTTCAGCCGAAACACGTCCACTGCTGGACATAGGCCTCCCCCAAGCACCGCCACTTTGACTGGTCCTGTGCTTCTCGCATCCAGCGGATTCCTGCGGCCTTCACCAGGTCATCGGTCCACCTTGTGGGGGGACCGATGATCTTCCAACGCTACGTCTTCCGGTACGCCGTCGCCACTCCAGAACCTTTCGGCCCCATTATTCATAAGTTCCATTTAAATACGAAACATGTATAAAATGTGTAGTTTGCATCGACCTACATACACTGCAAATGTGTTTGTTTGTTACAAGCAACTTCTTTAGAAGAATAAACATCTTCATGAACTATTTCAGGACTCCGTTACTTTGGTCTTCGCACAAATCTCTTACTGGGAATTTAGTATTGGAACGTGGGTTTATTTGCTTCATTGATCCTGTCTAAAGGACACTTGTATGTAAAAACTATTTTCAAGGCTATACTTACTCGACCGTGTATCGATTAAATGGTTTATCATTATGGTCCTAATGTCAGCACAATTGGCGGGGTCCGCTAGGACCGATGCCTGCCAGGGTTGCGGGTTAGTCCGAAAGAGATACCGGGACCTTGGCAACAGGCAACTGAAGGAACACGGGTGGGTTACTGGGTTTTAGTCAGTAAAAGTCTGAGACGCCCTTCCGCTCCGCCCAGAGCGGGAGAAGTCATTGGATGATATCCCACCCACAAAAAAAAAAGGACCGCGTTCGTCCCAGTCTTTTTTGGTTATCGGTAAATAACGCAGTGGGAGTTTTCCATCAATTGTGCTCACATTGTATTCCACAATAGGAAAATATATGTCCATAATTATATTTCGCTTTCATCGCCAGAGACATTAAAAACTTCTCAGTCTATCTCAAAAGACAGATGTCTCAGACGTGCCAGCTTATATTTTCTTATTGCCCATTTTTATTCGCATTTGTTTAAGCCAGTCACGTGGGCAGTCATAAACGGCATTTTACGATAACTTGGGTGTTTACGGTACCCTCGTCAGGCTTGTCTTTTGTCAACATAGGATTCCATCTCGTGTTACGGTTCCGTATGTCGTGTGAAGTTACGTGCTTTCCTTTTAAATGAGGAACTGGGTAGTGAGTTTTTTTTTAAGCCTGTTTTTTATAATCTTATAATCAAATATGCGGCAGTTGTAAAAAAAATTGAGGAAGAAACTATGCACCGGCCGCCATGGCCAACGCACAATGTTTCACCTTAAGGACTAAGTGCGGAAACCAAATCCCTAACAAAGAACATAGATGCACCATAACTACAGGTTTTTTCTTAAATAAAGTCACAGAAGCCTGTTTGGAAAAAATAAAATGGTATTGTTACTACCTTCGCAAAAGGTAAGAGAATAAAAATCACACCTTATTTTAATACCGTCCTACGTTTTATGTTTAATTACCTTTCATAAACGTGACGTTAATTCTGGGGCTTTACGTAAAAGCTTTGTGTGTCCACAAATAAAACCCCGACGGCGAGAGCATCTGTGCCCTAGCCTAGCCGCAAAGTTTGGACTGAATTTAATTATCGGCAGAATTTTCAATAAAGCCTGAACCTAAGGCTGCCTTTCCACCAGAGATGAGCGAGGATGCGTAGCGAGGAATGTCCGTAGAACTAGCCAATAACAACGCTAGCTTAGCTCAAGCTATGACAGTGAAGCGATGCTATTGGTTAGTTTCACACACATCCCTCGCTACGCATCTTCGCTCATCTCTGGTGGAAACACAGCCCTACAGTAGGCAGCGATTTGCGATGCGACTGGAAGAGCGAAACGAGATAAACATGGTATGGCTACATTATAAGCGAAAATCCGGCGTATATTCGGTGATTACGTGGCTACAGTACAATACTGAAGAATACAAGAATTTTTATACTGATTAAGTATATTCTATTCTATTCTACAGTACAATGCGATCAAATCATCCATTGCGGTTTAGTATACGCATAATGTAGCCACAAGCATATTTAGTAGCACTATTTAACTAGTCATGCAAGTGAGAAATTTTCTAATAAATTCGCTTCAATTTCGCTGATATGTTGATGTAGCTGATATCGCTTAAAGAAATCAAAGATCGCTAGTAATATTTGATGTACGGTGTAGCCATATACGTGAGCATTCATTTATTTGTTTTAATCGCTCATGTGTCGCAGGTCGCGTCGCGGCCTAATGTAGCCTCAGTCTAATAGTGGGAACACATGCTGTAAAGAAAATTGCTAACTTTTCACGATTGTAAATCATAAAATTACCGTTAATTATAAACTGTAAATAAATGAAGCAATCAGTAAAACGGTCTAGACTGTTAAAAAGTTCACCTTGCGATTTAAAATTTCAAACATTTGTGTAACACGCATAACGGCACGCCTATAATCCCCGAAGGATCAGGCAGAAGTGTACCTGTACTACCGCATAAAAAAAAAACCACAACTGCTTAAATAAGTAAGCCAGGTACCAACAAAAGTCAACTTATGTTTTTTAACGTTTATTTTATTACTGCTCCGCTCAATACACGTATTTACATTCCCAGAAGAGTTAAGCAATGCAAATTCAAGCGAGAAGTTAGTACCGTGAATTTGCAAGGGTCCCTGTATTGGCGTGGCACTGAAACTTGGTCGGGCAAGCTCCTTTCAAGCGGGGTTTATTACTCAACTCTACACATAAATTTTCATCTGGAATTTATATTGTTCCTCGAAATATTACCTTAATTTTGATTACAGGTACGATATATTTATACGTGTAGTACGGCAATAATTTTTTTCGTAGCCGACCTGCTACGAAGTTGCTACGCCGTAGCGAACGTAGCGGTGCAAACATCTGTACTGAACTACTGAGACTGAAAAATGAGGTTTGCGGTGGTTGCCCATCGCTTGGCAAATGAAAATTGTACTGTTTTATGACTTTTACATAAAACATGAGCTAAGTCTGATCAAGGCTTATTTATGAGGTTGTAAAACTTAGCCTTAGATCTCCACCAGCATCATACTTATTTGATCTTATTTTATTTCGTTTTGATTTGTTTTATGTTCTGAATGTTAGATCAAATCTTATTTATGAGTATTTTTATAAATGTAGATAAGCTAGACCCTGCTCTTGATTGAATTCAATGCAGCCGGCTTTATATCAGAAGATTGTTTCACCTAACCAACAAGACAACGTCGCAACCAAACCACCCAAGCCTCCATTTATTTTTCTAAGCCCTAATCCGGAGCACTCAGTAATTACAGTACGTGGGACGGAGCACTTATCTGGCTGCACCTACGTAACAAATAGGACAGGAATAAGAACAAAGAAGCTGGGACAGGTGCCGCGTCCGGGTGACCTAAAACTGCAGGTGCCAGCTGCAAGGTGCCAGAGCTGTGTCGCGCTGTCGGGTCCAAACGGTAAACTAACAGCGTGACTGAAAAGTTATAAAATAGTTTCCGAAATGTGAATGTCGTATAGTCTAAGTATCGTAAGTTATTGTTTAAAGCCGTTTTGGGTAGAATCTACATTGATATGAAACTTTATAGGACCCGTAGTTTGGGTCTTGGGTTAATCCAAAGAACCTTTTGTACCGTTAATATTAAACTTTGACTTATTCTACATTCGTTTTACAAGACCACCGGTACTAAGGTTGTTTTATAAAACAACCTTAGTACCGGTGGTCTTGTAAAACGGGTGGATTTAACATATTTTATGGATTAACATACTTTATAAGTTCTTTTCGTGTACATTTCGTTTATACAGCGTGTAAGGGTAAACACCGTGTTCACTCAAACCATGGGTAGTTGACTTAAATATAAAAATAAATGACCAAAAAGAAAACCTTATTTTCATTAAATGAGTTTCTATCCGACACCGTCCGCAAATTCATGGATATGCGCCCGAGAGACTGACTGACTGAGGGAGGGTTCGCGCTCGCGACCGCTCAGGTCACGTCCCGCGCCCCCGCCCGTATTGAGACGCAAGTTCGTTGCCATTGATTTTACGTTCTATAAATTAAACCAAATTTCAAGGATAACGGTGTTTACCTTAACCTTCTGGAGTTCTGGACTCTAGAAAATTCCTTATAGATTATATATTCCTTCAAGAGTTCTAAAACTGTATTGATCCATTTTATGGAGTGATATTCATGCTCATAGATTCCATAAGCATAAATGCCATTTACAAAAGTTATTGTATGAAACATGTTATGTG
Organism: Lithophane semibrunnea; assembly: GCA_947363905.1. Taxonomy (NCBI): domain Eukaryota; kingdom Metazoa; phylum Arthropoda; class Insecta; order Lepidoptera; family Noctuidae; genus Lithophane; species Lithophane semibrunnea. Next base: position 4,942,396 of record OX376187.1, read on the forward strand.
TTATAGCTAGGTAATTCGAAAAATTCCCTGTGTCCTTATTTATATTGTTCAATATTATATCCATCGGTCGTGCCCATTTCCCTCGCTTTGGCGTTCGACCAGTCGGAAAGATTCTACTTCACAGATGAAGGAGCATTCCTTAAAGACGTATTTAAGGCTTTTGTGAAATTATTCTCGATAACGATCCAGCTGATGGTTATCGATATAACATAGTTCTACGTTCAATGATCATCATAATTGTGAATTTCTTGGATTGGTATACGTCATCTTCTTATTTATATTTTACATGCATAATTATGCAGTTGTCCCTTCCTTCAAATTATAAATGTAGAATATGGATTAATAAAATGATCATTATTAAATGAACGTACCCGCCAAACGTTCATATCTTGGCCGTCTCATAGGGGCCAAGTTTTAACTATGCAATGTTTGCGCTCATTAATTGTCGAGGTGCGGGGCTTAGCTGTCGATCGATAGCAGATAAGTACACACCCACGTAAGATTATTCCACATTCTCGAGCTCCGTTAAGTGCAAGAACAGCGAGGACGTCTCAAGCACTTTAAGCTCAAATGTAATTTCGCTGTAGTTGAAGGGGCTATGTAAATTCACAAGGACCTAGGTAATTTGAAACTGGGAAAACTGGTAATTTATACGTTTAGATGTCGCACTAAGTATTTTGTGAGAATTTTGGATGCTTAAAGTTTGCTTTCAGGCAGTTTTAGTATTTCTTCTGAAACAAAGGGTTTTTATGTTCCTCACACAAATTGGCTCTTCGGCAATAAAATAACTTACAGTATTCCCTTCATAAACTCGTCTAGACATTCATATTTCACAGTTAGTCAAGAACGGTCTTCAAGCAATAGATCTTAGCTGATTGCTTTCATAGCACCGCACGTTGTCCATCAATTGTGCTTGCATCAGCGACCGCGATTGATGTGGGAATAAGTATAAAATTTTATAGAACGGCATGTGGCACGCACATGGACACGAATGAACGCTGTTTGTATGTTGAAACATATATCTTCCACGTGTATAATAAAAGAAAATAGACCAGAAAGATCAGAAATAATTTGGAACACTATTCGGTTACGACATTTCCAATGCGACCACACATTTATCTCTTGGATAAAAATGCATACCGACAGTTTTTATGCTTTGATTTTATAGTTTGAACACTTGAGACGAATTTACCGTACTTCTTATAAATTCTGAAGTTTGCCCATTATTCATAAAATTTTACGTTTGTTAAACTTTTGAAAGGTGATTTTTTTTTTATTAAAAAATTATGTATCTTTTGAGAGATATACGGTCAGGCTGCTTGATGAATGGCTCCCCGATGACGCTGACGCATTGCTCTGAAGATTTGGACGATCGCCAGAGTGCTGATCATCCCCTGTGTGCCTACACTAACGAAAGTTTGTTTCGTCCATTAAACTGGACTTCCGCATTTTAGCTTCGTATGCATCGTGCGATTGGGTCTTTGTTCAAATTGGGGTAAATGAGATTCTAGAAAATGAAAAAGCGTTTATTCGCAGATATAATTTCTACTTCATCTATTACTTCTCCTTTCTCTCTGTCTTCTCTTCTTTTTCTGTTTCTTCTTTTCTTTATTATTTCTTATTTTTATTACCGGTCTTTTTTTTACTGTCTGGTATGGGCGCGAACATTACTGATGAAAATATAGCAAATATACCTTCTTCTTCTCAGGGTGTCGATGGTAATCTGAATAGAGTCAGCCCAGAATTTGGCTACGAGATTGTCACCTTCAGCAGCGTCCATCAGTTCCTGTAACGTGCAAACAGGACACGCTGGACACGATATTAAGTGCCACCTTGTTTGTGGGACAGCACCACATTTACACAAAGCTTATTAGCGTTGGATACTAGACATTGTCACTCCTGTTCCTGGAGTTCTAAAGCTATATAACGCTACACGCATCATAACTGACGTCACGCAAAATCGCGCAAGCAGAGTTATCCAGGCGACTGGCATATACAGAAATCCGGCACCAACCTTCGTGCAGTAGCCCACCAGACACATCACCCATTTGATCGGAAGACTTTACACCCTCATACCTTTATAACTACTTAACGTAATGAATAACAAACGAATCCAGAGCATGAAATCTGTCCGTAAAGCTGTAAGAAAAAATGCGTTAGGTACCATTTCTTCGACCAAGCCAGATATTACGTGCACCTAACGATGGTTTCCACCTACTACTTTTAATTCCGGGAGTGGTTGTGATAAATGACAGTGTGGGGAATGATGCTGACTCGTCATATTCTGGTGTTGGACGACCGCCAGCGGTTGGATCATCCCATTCCCTGTATTATAGTCACGACTCCAGTTTTGTTTCGGAAAATTACGGACAGCTTTTCAATTATGTTCCAAAAATTGGTGGTCCTTCTTGGAAATCATTTAATATAACTTTCAACGAGACTTTAACATAGATGTCAAATAAAAATAATTATCGAAGTTACGGTGGTGACAGGTTCCATAATCGTTTAATTAGTACTTCCATCGATTTATAAACTAACTCCTCAGGATTTGACTGCCAGTGCCAACTCAATTAACGATCGCACAGCTGCTAACAGTTTTGAACCTGAAAATACGTAATCATAAATTAATTGGATTGATATAATTTCTAAGAAATTGCTAAATTGAATCACAAAACAATAGAGACATGTTTTGGGTTCTAGGTGAAATAGAACACGTGCCAATTGAATTATTATATCTATGTATAGTCAGTCACCATCCAAGTTATAATTCAATTTCGAGCGCCTACCAAATTGGCTACTGACGTATAATACCAAATATTGATTTGAAGCGAACTGATTTGAATAGCGCTGCCGCCGCTCGGTGCCATTTGAAAGCAATATTAATTATAGAATTATTAAACCTATTTTTCTAACCGTGCTATGAAAAGAACTTGTTAAAGGAAACTGGCAAAAAATAATAGCGAAGACCTCAATAAAATCAAATGTATATTAATATGAATGAGTATGGAGGAAAAAGGAAGAACAGGCGAAAGAAAACATTATTTTCATGTTTATAAGTCCAATAATATGAAGATAAGATTGTGCTTCGGATAGTAAATGTGCATTAATTTATATTGTTATAATTTTCTCTGAATACTAGTGACCGTCTGTTATGACATAAATTTCTCCGTAATTGTTTAGACTCATCACAGGAATTGTGGTTTGCATCGGGGAATTGTTGAATGTGTACGTGTCTAGTTTTGATGTGGTGTGTGAAGAGGCCTTACCTCATGAATAGTCGATTATTCATCAGTTATCAATAAGGAAATGAGCTACTCTTCCCCCTTGGCACTCCTTACAGCCTCTGCAATTGCTGTTCGTTATTTATCTTGTCTTTTTCTAAAAGGGACACTTCTCATTCATTTGAAATTCCGTACTTTTTTTGGAACATTACAATTTCAAACCTACGCTAACCTCTTAACCTATATATTAACGAAAACAAAAAATGACAACAATGCCAATAAAATCCACCGGCCACCAATACATATACATTTTTCCAACAAAATCATTTCCGAACCTTACAAGTATGTGCTCAAATAAAACTTGACATTCCCATAGCGAGAGGTCGGAAAGAGTTATGTCGGCACAATGTTTCATGTGACCCTACGGGGTCACACCCTACGGGGTAATCCATGGTGTTTCGTCCTTGAGTTGGTCTGTGATTTATTTTTTGAGCTCCCCGTTTTTTGGAGTGATTGTCACACAATGTTTTGGTGCTTTTTGGTAAATTATCACGTCAGCTGAGAGATATGGAATGTTTGTTAGAGTACGGAAGTACTCTTGGATAATGTAGTTATTATTTTAGCAGTGTTACATTCCAAAATAATTTTGCAGTGTTTTGCTTTATGTATTAGGTACGTCGACCTTACTTATATTCTTGTTGTAGATCAAAAGGGGTCTGAAGTAATCACAAAACGTTCACTTTCACCTGTAAAACGAGAAACTGACTAATAACTTCACGGAATCTTGAGGTCTAATACCAAAATATGTAACAAATCCCTCATATTTACATGTAATACACGCGATCTGAATATTCAATCTGTACGTGGGTACTCTGCATGTCGTTCTCTGATTTGTATATAGGCTATTTTCCGTCGACACGAGGTGTCAGCCCTTTTATCTATTTATTTATTAAAACTTTATGCACAAGTAAAAAAAAAAATACCGTACAAAGGCGGACTTAATGCCTGAGGCATTTTTTACCAGTCAACCTTAGGGTGATGCAGAGAAAAACATGGCCGGTGCAACAATATGTATGGGCATAGGTAACTCGAAAAAGGATAAATAATAATACATATATACTTAAATACATACATATAAACAGAATAAACTTTGTCAGGAGAAATATCGATAGGTGGAGGAGAAAACAAGCCCAGCAAATCAGCGCCGCAACGATTCTGCCAACTTCTCACGAATATGTTCACGAGCCGCTACTTTGAAAGATAACCGACTGGCAGCCATCCTGATCCCTTTTCCATGTTTCTCCGCAAAATATTTATGGTTCGACCTGGATCAAGACATTTCTATTTAATAAAATGTCACTCCTTTTAATACTTATGTCTCTTTTAACTCTTCTGTCTGTATATTTTATTTATTAAGGGATAATAAATAACGTCAACATAAATATAATACTTAAGGTTAATAAAACTTTAAGTAGTAATGTTAAATTCCACTGTATTATCCGCAGATAAATCATGTTTAAAGATCAGTGCTTGCCACTAGACGAGCATAACCAAAAGTAAACTTGGTTTTGTTTTCATTTGTCGAAATCGGGTTAGCTAAATTAAATTAGGACCGTAACCGGACGGTAGGCGTGGATAAAAATTTAAGACGTCTTTGCCTCTACTCAAAAAGAGGTCCACTATTAATGAAACACTAGTATTGTTTCATTAATACGCTTGCTTTACGAAGATAGGAAACGTCAAAAATTCTAAATATGTTCGTGAAATGGTAGTACTTATGCGGTCTTATTACGTTACTACTGTGCATTGTAATTACGTAGCAGATGTTGATGACGCAGGTCGCACTATATGCCACTGTTACCACGGTCCTTTGTAGCTCATGTGATTCAGTTATTCAGGATTCCCTTTGTAATGCAGCACGTCCATCGAGGCCTGTAATATTGAACAACTGGAACGAAGGCTCTGTGGTTAAACATTCAGTAGAGATTTCCCACATTGTTGACTGTTCTGGGGGATTTCCTACCAAAGATAAAAAAAAAACTCAAAATTCTCGATTGGAGTGAGAACTTATCGGATCTAAAAAGTAACGACTTTCGCACATAGTTTACTGTCAATATCAGATAAACCACGAGGAAATTAAACGCGCATTTTATCTTATTAAGGTGAAGTGGTTCCAAAGCAGATGTTTTGATGCGTTTCGACTTCACGCAAAATCAATTTTTCTCTCACGAAAACAACGTATTTGCGTATTTTTTTTTATGATTACGAAAATTGAAGAGTGTCTTTAGTGAAGTATGAGGCCCGCAACACGATTGACAAAACTTTCCTCGATACAAAAAAAACCGCAAAGTTTCCTTAAAATCTGCTTTTTAAAGAGAAAAACCTATTCCATTCGATTGTTATCAAAGCAACTGTAATAAAATTTTGTCTACGTGTTCACTATTAAATACTTTAAGGGATTATGGCCTTATTTTTCTATATAAACACATAAAATTTTAAAATTAAATATTTGTAAACTTAGTTGCGCGCGGGCGGGGACATACCACCCCCCTCGGCTCCCGTCAGTCCCACTTCGCCTTAAGTAATTTCCGTCCGAAGCCCGCCATATTCACCTACCTACATATTTACCTTTCCTTCAAAGAAACACATTACACGTGCTTCCAATAAAGTTTTCCTTCACTTTATTAACTGAGTAACGTAAAAGAATTTCGTGAACTTTTTCCTTCAGTAACGAATGACAGTGAAAAACTCGACGTATCTCTACGGGGGCAGAAAATAATAGACGTTGTACAGTACGACACAACTTCGATGCAGCATCGGCAAAATTCGTAAAATCGATGACCATCCGAACTGAGTGCGCCTTTAAAATCACCAATCTTTATTACTGCCTTAGGTGAAAATGATCTTCACGCTCCCACAATAACCTGTAAAGTCAATAACCAAATACATCCGTAAAATTGAATTTAATTAATGAAAATTTTCAAATTTATGCTACATCTAAGTTGTGTCGTACTGTACTCAAGTTTCGGATTACTCCGTCAAAGACTATGAAATATTGTGTGTAGCACGTTTGCGTGACATTGCGTGTAAATACAGAGACATCGTGTTTCAGAATAAAATTGTGACATTGATATGAATCTTACTTCAGTTTTCTGTCTGTTTCACTACACTGTTATTTATTTTAATAAATTCGTTCGATTATGTGCTGAAATATTTTTCAATTTCATTCATTGAAATATCTCAAAATCTGTGTTGAATCTCGCCTTACGAAATTTTTTTTATTCATGTAGGTAAGATGAACTCTGAAAGTACGAGTACCTATGTCTATAGTATAGGCACAGATGAATACAGATGATTCACTCTGCATTTTACGTATGAAGCTACAACTTCGCGGCGGACCCGTCTTGTCGGGCCAATTCAGTAAGTGTAACGTAGTCTGAAGATATATAAGAGTTACGCGATAGAAAGAGAGGCAACTTCTAGATAAATATAACTGTAGGTAATTAGCGCTGTGGGACCGAATTGCATTGTATTGTCGTAGCAAGAGTCACTTTTTGGGGTGGCCTCTTTTATTTAAATGATTTTGCGGAGTGAACCATTTGTCTGTATTCATCTCAACCTTGACCTAAAGCCATGAAAGGGAAAAGTGTGTGGGATTAAAAAGATGATAGGATCTTAGTAAGTAAAAAAAGTTAGGCTTTTCATTTAATTTGAAAATGAAAAGCCTAACTTTTTTTTCAGGTTCAGCTGATGATGGATGTCTGTTTAAACTTGAGCTAGATTCGATTCCATCTAAGATTACCGTAATCTATTTTTAGAAGTTCGGAGAAGCATGTCTTCAAAGTTCCCGTTGTATCATAAGTCTTTATTTATTGTCAGTAAGATAAATGTGATATGTTTCTTGGAAGTTTATTACTGTATCGCGAGGGAAAGTTATTTACTTCATATGACGTTACTTTATACTCGTGAGAAAGTCGATCGTAGTTGATATTGATACGGGAAGTTTTGATCATGTCCTGCAAAAATATATTTAGCTTTATTGGGGAAAACACATAATGTAGGTATCGCTGCGTATTCCCAAACTTAAGCTACGCTTGCCGCGGTCGGTTTGTGGATGGGTGACCAGCCATTACATATCAAGAACCCTCCATGACTCGAAAAGCTCGTTAAGAGCGGTTCTGCACTGCATCCAATCCGAGTTCAATCCGAATTGCGAATGTTCTAAATTCGGACGGACAGAGTTCGGGTCTAGTGCGCAACCCCTCATACAAATAGTACTATGGCTATTTCGGACCAACATTTCTTGGATTAAGATCGGTTGCAGTGTAGAACTGCTCAAAAACGTTGGTCCCGGCTGTCATTTGTAGATCTTTGACAGTCCTTACGGGGTAGCCCAAATGTCTGGCATCCAGTCTTACCAAGGGGTACGCAGTTACCCAGTAACTGGGTTGTGGAGGTGAGATAGGCAATCTCATGTCCTATTACTTATTATTGGTTATTGCTGTTTTGGTCAACGCTTTAAAGCAGATTTTTTGATCGAAAACTACATACGGCTTTCTGTCTCTCGGCGTTAGTTCTAAAACGCTCGTCACGAGGGTAAACCAGTTCACCAAGTTTCATTGTGTATCTTATTAGGCGTTAGGCCACAGGAGAACAATTAGCTCCGATACCGCCAAACTTCAAGTAATTCATCCATAGTTTAATTTCGACTTAATTAAATTATACTACCGTTGGCCCCAAACAACGAACTTTCTTCTAACTTAGTAATTTTGCTGTTAAATAATCTATAAACATAAAGAAGTTGTGAACTAGATATTCCAAACTTTGTATTGTTCTCATTCAGAACTACTATCTACGGACAGCTTAGCACTCCTGAAATTGTTTTGGGCCTGTGATAATAAACATTTATACGCTAATACCCTAACAATCAGTGCTTGTTGAATCAGAGGGTATACATTTTATTAAATTTAGTTTGTTTGTAAGTTAAAATTATTTCTTATTTCGGATTGTATTGTTTTGTAATTTAACTTAGAAAGTCTGAGTACTAGATTTAAGAAAGTTATTGAAAAGCGAAATAGCGCAGATTGTTTCGAACAGTCAGTGGTTATCGTTCGAGTTTTTGATGTAACCAGAAAATCTGGCCATCATTTTTCATGAGAACGAGAGTTGATAAACCTAATGAAATCACTCAGAACTTATTTTTAACGACTAATAAAATCTTCAGTAGTGCAATACTTTGAAATCGTGTTTACATGCATAAACGAACATTTGTTTATTTTACAAATCTTCTAACGATCTTTCATCATAAAGATCTTTCAACGTAGCATAGCAATTTGGGTCTAACTGCATTGATTTATGATTCAAAATAATAGTTTGTCGTTGAACATAAAGTTCAGTGAAACGAGCAGGTTTGTTTACAAATAAAGCGCTTTCACGTCTAGTGAGCGAAACGTTTCGGATTGATTGAAAGAGCGCAGTGCGTTCAGTTTCAATTTGTGTTTACTCACCTGGTTCATAGTGGAAATTTGACGTGATAAAAATTTCAGATAGAAAGTGTCTGTATTGATCTACTTCGTTTGATGAGATTTAGGACCTTTGCAATTATTTACAGCTAGCTTTCTAGTAGCGACAAAATATCCCACTTCATTGATACTCAAGGTAAGAGAGTCTACCATGTTGTGTTCAGGAGCTCATTCACGAACTTAAAATGGCTCTAGCCGTCATAATCATAAAAGTTATATTGTGTCTACTTCAGGGTCCGCAAATGTGCTAAAGAATAAAAACTTTCATAGTTCCCTCGGGCCCGTAAAATGGGATCGCTAAAAGATACAATCTAAAAGTAAAACTATCCAGAAAACATAGTATTTCTACGAAAATCTCTGTTCAAATGCCTGTATTATTGTCATCCCGGAAGAGACGTAATCGCAATACCTACGAGTACGAGTAGTGCTCCGGATACATAAATTCACACGACTCTCCCATGGGTTATGCAAAACTACGGAAAGCTTCGTGCTGCGACTCTAATGGTACTGTTCACACAGTCACACTACTTTGAAAGCACTAGCTTATATCTCAACGGAACCTATTCTTATAGGATTCATTGAAGAGCTTGAAATATCCGCAAAAATCATCATAGAAGGCATGTTCTTCAAGTAGCAAGAGTGGAATGCCTCTTGGCTATCACAAAAAAAAAAAATGGATTTATTTATATTTCTAACATATTATTTTCTTTTTGTCCAGGTTCAGGGAAATCATACACGATGATGGGCTCGCCGGGGGCTGATGAAGGTGGCATCATCCCACGGCTATGCGACTCTTTGTTCGAGAGGATCAAAGTACAACAGTCACCACCGGCACTCACTTATAAGGTAAATTGTTTTACAAGGATTAATGGGCCAGATTGTGGGCCCAAACGATAACGAAGGACCAGAAAAGATGAAGAAGGACCAAGGACAGCTACGACATGGATAGCTTCAAGAAAAAATTGAAGAGAGTCCTTTTCAAAAAGAGAAGGCACCGCATCAGTGCTACCCCTAGACCCCCCCCCCCCCCCTACTGCAGAAGTCCATAGGCGGTGACAAGTTACCATGAGGTGGGCGTCCAGCTTATTTGACAGTACAAAACTACATGAACTGCATGAACATAAACTAGAAAAAACTTAAGGTCTATTCAAAGCCTTGTTTCCAATTGATGTTATTTCCACTTAATTAAAAATATCAACTTAATGCAAGTATAAATTAAGTTGATCTTAGACTGACTAGTACTGTTAAAAAAAATATGAACCATATGTGTTGGTATTACATTTGTTTTTTCCTAAAACTCGTATTAGTTTACATGTTAGGAAAAGAAATCAAGAACGCAGAATAACTAGATGATTAGTGAAGCTACTATGACAGTATGCTGATAAATCTTCTTGTTCGTCTTGTCTGAGTCCTTTTGTGACATCTGATAATGACAAAGGGACCTCTTAACAGCCTATACAAAACCGACTAATATACCGTAATCGTCTTAATTGGAAGTATTAACTAGCAGAAACACGTTATTATGACGTTCACAGGTGATGGGCTAGCAATCTGTCTCCTGCCAGGATTAATTGCGATTATTAAACGTAATTACTATATCAAAGATAGAGCAATCTCCTTCCTACACGTGTAGCATGACCGCTATAGGAACGGGTTTTGTGGACGAAAGAATAGACAAAATGACAGGTTGTGATTGTTTATCTGTCAGTTTGTCTATTTTTCCGTCGACAAAACCCGTTTCTACGATGATGTTAGTAAGATTTCAGAAGCCTTCTGATTAATCCCGATGATTCTAGTTTGATGACTGTATGATCTTTTGAGTGAAGGTGAGCTAATCTAGAGATACTGTTTCTGACTTTCTGTTGTATTATCTAGCAAGGTTTTTGCCTTCTTTTAAGTCTTCTCCATTAGTTTGGTCTTTGTCTTCCATAGATAAGGCAGCTTTATAAAAGAGCCTAAATATTTTCAATTTAGGGGTAAGGGATTTAGAAGAGAGTTCATGATTCTTGACTCACCAGAGTCGAATACTTTCGTCGATTACTTTCGTCGATTATTAAAAAAATAATCAGTTACCTACTCCTTCTTTTTTTTGACCTTGTAATTTCTACGACGAAAAATTTCTACACTGGTGGATCTAGAATCATGTGTGCTGAATTCTTGGTAATAGTTTGCGCAGTGAAGACCCACATAACGTGTATGTGAATTCTAAATCTTATCCTCTCTCCCCACCAGGTGGAGGTGTCATACATGGAGATATACAACGAACGAGTACACGACCTGCTAGATCCCGAGACGACGAGGCGATCACTGCGCGTGCGTGAGCATGCCGTGCTCGGACCTTACGTGGACGGGCTCTCGCAGCTTGCTGTTTCTTCCTTTCAGGTATGTTGATTAAAAGAGTTTCCTTGGAGTTTCTTGCCCGTTCTTCTCCATAGAGATCTACGTTTTGGAATGGGCAACTAGCTTCAACTTTCTGACTAATTTGACCGACTCATTGACAAATCAAAAATGCCTGTACATGGTTTAATTGAAATAAATGCTTTGAGTTTGAGTTGAAGGGTTGTAGGATTTTATTTGATGAGCACAAAGTCGGAGGAACTGTGGAAGTTGTTTTGAAATTATACCAATTAAACATTTGCCTAAAATTACAACCATAATAAATGTTGTATGAACGGGACATAGGTAGACCATGACCTAGGTGTTTAGGTCATATGATACTTTTTATCCCGGTAGAACGTTCCCGTGGGATAATTTCTGAACACCACGCGGGCGAACCCGCGAGCAAAAGCTAGTATTGCAATAAATGGTTAATCCCGATGTTCTTACTGGTCGTAAAACGTCCCAGGTTAACAGTTCTAATCCCGTTAACTTCCGAGTGAGACAGTACTGCTATTATATTTTACGGTCACAAGTAACACCTTCATGAAAGCGCAGCTCGTTAAAAGCTTTAGAATATCACCTAAGTACTGTATGAATCACACTCTTCGGCTCAACAATACTCTGATGAACCCTCACTGAACGACCATAAATATAAATCTGAAGTATCTTGCTGCCGTTACGGTCTTGCCCTATCATCTTACAGTGCCACTTTTCACCTCCAATGGCCTAGTAGAAAGTACTCACTCGCAGCTCACCTGCCTAAGCTCCATATTTACGGCCCATCGAGGCTCTTATCTCATAAACGATGGAATATTATTATTATTATTCCAGAAAAGGTTTTTCTCGCAAAATTCTTGACCATGACCTTTTACAAAAGATTTCTTTTCGTCCCAGAGATATTTAAATTCTATATATATTATAACGGGAGAACTCTCATTTTCAAAGAATCTAAAAGCATTTTCATTGAGTTTGTGAATTGTTTTGAACTTTTGTTTTAGCGCATATTTACGTTTGTTTCTTAGCGTTCTTTAATAACTTTAAGATTCTTTAAATGAAGAAGTTTGTGGTTCAAGAACGTTAAACATGAGCATTTTATGAATGCGGTTGAGAATAGTACTACTCGTTCTATCTTTCGTTCGACTATACATATATAAAGCTAAAAGCAACTTAAGTTATCGAAAAGGGTAGTTCTTGTTCTCAGCCAATACATTTTATCGAGTAATAGTTCGTAATAACGACTTATTGATGCTCCGGTTCGCGCTGACGTCACTGCGAAGACTATAATACTATTTATTTCCGAATGAAATAGCAAATAGCGATTATGGAACATTTATGGACTTCCACTGAATTGATTGATAGTCTGTTATAATAAGTTTTTAGTTACGTATTTTAGTACGTATTGAAATGTGTTATAGTTTATCATCACGCAACAAAACCATTTCGAGCTTTTAATTGGTTATAAAACGACTGATAGCTACTGAAAAGTATATTCCGATCCATTGTCTATCTACGAGGGGTTTTCAATAAATAGTGAGAATGCGATACATTATCCTTCGAAAGAAAAAAAATAAATTCGGGCAGGGATAGCTCAGACATTAGCTAGATACATTATCCTTCGAAAGAAAAAAAATAAATTCGGGCAGGGATAGCTCAGACATTAGCTATGATGATAACAAAAAAAAACAATCAACTCTCTTTTGTTTTAAAAAAATAGAAGTCATTTGTTTGCGTCGTTTCGGAATGTGGTCTGTTAATTTTTTTCGCCAAGATAACGCCCCCACGTACAAATCCAGAGTTGCGATGGCTGCCATTCAAGGAGCTGGCTTCGAATTGATGGCACATCCTCCATAATCACCGGACCTTGCTCCAGTGATGTTTACCGATTTTTGCGGTTAAAAGAACATCTCAGGGGCCAGAAATTTGAAGATGATGACGCAGTAGTCGCCGCCGTACATGATGGCACATCCTCCATAATCACCGGACCTTGCTCCAGTGATGTTTACCGATTTTTGCGGTTAAAAGAACATCTCAGGGGCCAGAAATTTGAAGATGATGACGCAGTAGTCGCCGCCGTACACGATTTTTTATGGGATCGGAAAGAAGATTTTTTTAGAAAGGGAATTTTAGTTCAAAAAAAAAAGTAATACAAAGTGTATAACCCTGAAAGGTGACTACTTCGAAAAATAAAATAACATTTAATAACAGATAATTGCGTCATACTCATTCTCACTATTTATTGAACACCCCTCGTACACATAAAGCGCTAATCATAGACTAGGTCATTATTCTTCGAAACCGACACCAACACAGTGAGTGCTATAGTGGTATTTTTATTGCTAAATTGTGTACGGGGCGAAAGGTCGGGACTCGTTTTTACCCTTAATTGCGATTCACAGTCGCTCATTATACCCCGCTCTTCCACTCCCAGATTAAATTTTCATTGACCCATAAAATACTTTGAAAAGTTCTCGACTGGCGAATGTTTCACGATCGCTGCAGGCTAATATGTATTCAAAAGATCTTCGTATTGAATTGAATCAGCATCTTTTACAGTTGAATATTTTTATTCAATAATAAAAATGGAATAATAATTTTATGAACAGTTTTCCAGCTGATTTAATTGGATGCACGGTTCTATTTATTAACGCTGCTATTGACAGAAAATCTGATTTATATGAGAAAGCTATGGAAAATGTAATGAGAAGTTGATCAATGGCAACAAATATCATTCTACAAGTGGACTAGCCTTTTTGACAGGTTCATTAAGATGGCTTAGAACCGCCAGAGCTGCGTTGCTTTTATTCCTATCGACGTTCCACTTCTCGCCGACAATTTCGTATAGAAACGATCGCCTAAGTTGATTTATTATTATGAAACCCGGCTTGTTCGGGCATTAGTATTTCCCATGTTCCTGTACTCTGCTGAGATGTGGACCCTAAGAGAAATTGAGAAGAAGAAAATAGACGCTCTGGAAATTTGGTGCTGGAGGAAAATGCTTGGAATGTCCTGGACAGAATTTCGCACATCTATACTCTAAGAACTCGGCATCAAGCAGTGTCTATCAGCTACAGTTCAGGCTCGAATACTCCAACTCTTTGGACATGTATCACGACGGGGAAACGATTCCATAGAATGTCTTGTAGTGCAGGGAAGAGTCGAAGGAACAGGAGCACGCTGCAGGCCGCCCATGCAACGGACCGACCAGATTAAATCCGCAGTGAGCGGCCCAACACAAATGCACAAATGTAACAGCCGACAGAGAGGGATGGCGTCGCATCGTCAGGCAAACCACGGCTGTCCGAAATCTCACTGCAACTTGATGACCACGACCGCTCTGTCAAAAAAAAAAAAAAAAAAAAACTGTTAAGTCTATGCCAATAATCCGCAATCAACCGATGCCCTGAAAGTCTAACATAACGTTCAACATCGACCCGTCCTTGTTGAAAGACCCTTTATAACTTGAATACTTAAAGCTATCCTCAATTTCTAAGAATGAAAGTCTTATAAGCTGATCATTTGCTACCAGCAAACACTAGAACTGAAATCTATTATTAGATTAATTCATCTAACAATGTGATTCAGCAGAACCAAACCCAAATAAATGACACGTCCAATAACTCCCACATTAAAGCAAAAGCGTATGATTGACAAATGATCAATAAACTTTACTGGACTATAAAATTGGAGTCGACTTGGATAAAAGCCGTTTAGATTTACGATCCTTCAAATTACACTGACTTGCAAAGTTGTTAGAGCAACCATGCAAAGTCGCGCGCAATCGACTTTGATAGAAATTGAAATCGCCAATCGGAAGAGATGAATAGAGGATGTCATGGAAAGCAATAGCGATGAAACATTAAAGAGCGTAAGTGGTCTGAGGCAGTTGAAATATGGTCCGTTTATTTCAAGTATAAACTGTAAGTAAATCACAAGTAAACTAAGAAATAAAGAAAAAGTATTTATTGGGACTCGCGCAGGAAGATCATAAACTAAACACAATCATAGAAACATAAAATAACAAAAGTATAAAAAAACAATAAAAATATAGCAAAAGGCTCCTATCTCAACATGATGCGACATTAAATACTAAGAATCAAAATCGGGACTAAAAAAGGTATCTCAGATAAAATTACGATTAAACGAGCACTTATACCGGAAGAGAGGGAAAAAAAAATTGATGAAAGGCAAATCCCATTTTAATGTTTACAATATAATCAACTTCTTCTTCTTTGATATATCTTCTTCTCTTATTTGATAATCAACTTCAACTTCTTTCTTCTTCTTTATAATAAATATTAAAAATAAGCTAGATGAATTCGGCGTTTCCTATCTGACTACCCCAAGAAGAAAGACCGAAACAAACTCAGAGTTCGCACTTTACAGTCTCTTTTTCAAGTCCAGACAGGGATTCGTTATTGCGTCGATTTATAACAATGATATTGGTATTTCACGAGCAATTTTTGTGGCGAAATAAGCTTTTAATTTCTTTAACTCGTTTGGTGTTTTCATCCCAGCAGGCGTAGCATGGCGCTTTCTATCTCTACGAAGAATAGACATAGCTTTTTCTATACAAAGTGACAGTTCGTTTCTTCATTTTTGACATCCACCGTAGAAATCTTTCTACAATCTGTCATTTTGTCTTTCATTTCTAACGATCTTTGTCTACGTCTTTAGAGATGTAGACTATTTCGGAAGAAAGTTTTCTATCCTTACTGTCAAAATCACACTGACAACCGCTAAATCCTCTGATAAAACCAAGAATTCTGAGTCGAATTATGTAAAAGAGTGAATTTCGTAAAAAGTGCAGTTGACTCTTTCTATTTTGCTGCCGTCTCGTACTGTCTACTGTCTACAGGAAACGTCATTTTTGTCTACTCTTCCGTCGACAAAACGGTGCTCATGCTACGCCTGCTGTTGGTGTTTTCATATTACAAATATTTTGATTCTGCTCTCAACTTTATCACTTCTAAAATTATGGGTTTCATCTGAGAAACTGTTATTTAATGCGAAAAGTTTATTCCTAGCGCAGTTAGTGTCTAACAGTCGTGGGTAACGAACAGCGGGACTTTCGAGTCAGAAGAGATTCTTGATTAAATTAAAGTGCTTGGTTGTAAAATATTTTATTATTTATCTGTATGAATATATTTGAATTTATGATATTATCAATATTGACAGTTCAGTACCTACCAAGTAAAAATGTATTTCTCAGAATTGACAATCCTGGCTCGCAGATGGACCAGCCAAACCAAATGACATTTGCAATCAAACCATTGAGTATCATAAAGACTACAATCTCTTTCATTTTCGCGAAAGTACTGTTCGATCAAATGTTGATGTTTCTCGATATTGCATACCGAAACTTGCGGTTTCGAAAGTAAATTGATTTAGGTAGGTACCCCAAATTACTCAATCCCGTATCTCCATTACTTATGTTTTGTTTGGTTTCATTTCAACAGGTCTGATTTCGAGTCTTTATAATTATTTGCCATAAATTCTCTAATCTATACAAATCCTACTAATATTATAAATGTGATAGTTTGTGTGTTTGGATGTTTGTTACTCAATCACGCAAAAACGGCTGAATGAATTTGGATGAAATTGGGCAAACAGATCGTTTATAACCTGGATTAACACATAGGATACTTTTTATCCCGATAATCCCACGGGATCGAGACTTACGTGGGTGAAACCAAGGGGCGCATCTAGTTATAAAATAAAATGAAGTAGCTTTTCGTGTCTGTCTGTGCACAGATATTATAATACTACGTACAGATACCCAATCCCATACAAAGAAATGACACCACCCTAAGTCTGGCAATTGAGCTGGCTATTTTCTTCCTCCATTTTTTTAACAGATGGCAGCATCAGCGACTCACTAATTGCCAGAGACTGTAGTTTTACAATGCCATCTAGGAGTCTTGCCTAGATACTACGCAAGACTCCTAGATGTTTTTCTTTCTTTTTTACGTTTTTTCTTCCTAGGTGTTCAATTTTTATATTTCTACGTAAAGTACTAGATAAAAAAAAAAGTTGTTTGATTTTCCTTATTAATGAAACGACTTAAACGCAAGTTTAAAGTGTTAAGTTTACCCTGTCATCACTTGAGTAAAACGCCATCTATCGCAAAGAGCTCTCGACAAAATGATCTACAGATGGCTACTTTATCATTCTAAGGGTTTGAATTGAAGTAAACGGCTTAATTTAAGTTTTTTGTTGAAAATACGAGATTTATGAGTGTAAATACATAAATCAGCGTTAAACAAAGATGTTTTGATTTTTTACTAATATTATCTCAGCTAAAATTTGCCGTATAACGCTTTTTAGTGATTGTTAATTTCATAAATTGTTACTTATGCTGCCATCTATGATTTTTTTTCAAGACTAATTATAATTTGTTCGAGTTGAGACCCCATGGTCTGTGTGACCGCGCTGTTTTTCTCAACTACGCATCGGATTGTGATGCAGTTTTCACCATCATTTAGAGAATTTATTTCGGAAGGTTTATGTGTATAAAACGTTCATATTGAACTTACATAATAATGGTTACTATGACACTGGTTGTTTTAATGTTGGCAATAAGCTAACTGTTTCAGAAACTTTTAGAGAGGATTTAAAGCATGGGTGTAAAGAAATTTCGATGTTTATCAAGTCGGAAAAGCCGTGCGAAATAGGAGAGGGTCGCTAGTGCATTAAGTTACGCTTACGCCTGTAACATATCTTTAGGAAGTAATCATCATCAGTTAGCGACTCTTGAATACGTCCGCTGTTGGGCTAGTGAGTCGTTACAAAGTACGATGAAACTGCGCACCTAAAAGTTGTGAAATATTTTCATTACTTAGAAAGATTCTTTTAAAACACTTTTAATTAAACATCAATTTTCAATTTCGCTTCTCTGATTTCCAATAAACTTCCAAGCTCTTATTTATTTAGGCAGACTTTTTAGTTCAGGCAGTAGGTACTAGGTGCCAGTAGCTTGTTCAATATTGAAGCGATCGATTTTCTAAATTAAACTAGACCGAACTGATTTTAATAGAAAATGCTACATTTTGTTTATGGTTTTTGAATTAATTTATACCAAAGTTATTTATGTTTCTTTTTGTATTTTACAATTCAAAAGAATATTGTTGTAGACATTGTTATTCAAAGTACGGTTATTGTCATTTTAATTTGAATGAATCGTTTGTGTTTGCTCATATTCGTTGAATAAATTACTATTCATATTTAGATGAGAATCATTTTCATTTTGAAGAAGGCTTTATTGCAGTACTCTATTTACAGGAAAGACGAAGACGTTTTCTTGAATACTTCGGCTAAAATTGTAGGTCTTCTCCTAATGCTACGGCTACACTTCTCGTTATCGCGAACTTTTCTTCTTGCGCTCTCTCTCGCACACCCCTCGATTACTCGCTGAGCAACAGAGAGCGCACGAAGAAAAGTTCGCGATAACACGAAGTGTAGCCGTAGCATAATAAATAAATTGTAAAGAAAATATAAAACATTTTGCATTAAGAGTACCAAAATATAATAAGGACTCCAAAATAACCGAGTTTGCAGCTAAACCTCAACATTCCAAGACAATTTCCCAGCTTCCCTCAAAATGAATTCAGTGAGCGCCAACGCTTCAAATATTCCTGTAACAGGCTGTGTTATTGTTGGTCTTGTTTCGTTTTCAATTAACTTGGCTCAGTTCAACGCCTACACGTTCTTCGTGAATAATAACATCGCTTTCAAGTACCCCTACAAAAGTACAATCGTTTCTCGAGAGAGCCCCTCTTGCCGTGTCTAAAACTTTTATTTGAAAATATTTGTCTCCTGTTTAAACTCTTGTATTTACCACGATGCTTTGTCTGTTAATTATTAGAAAGATCTGTTTTCATTCGCAAATAAAAAACAATGGCAGATTTGTTAGCGAACATACTTTTGGAAATAATTAACGTTGGTAAACGTTTTTGTTTCTAATGAAAGGTCACTTCATAATTTTTCTAGTGAATTATTGTAGGAACCAAATCAGAATTCGGAATATTATGTGCGATATCCTTTAGGTGGCGTTCTGTAGTTTCTGCCTACCCTCATGGGAAGAAGGCGTGATGAGTTTGTGTATTTATATCTATATTCAATTACAAAACAGTGTCTTTGGTCTCTGGCCTTGACATCAACCAATGAACGAATGGCAGGGAGTCAATAAATCAAATTTTTATTTTACTTTTATTAGTTGTATACGAGGCTTTTGGCTACTTTTGTAACAGTCCTTATGATTTCTATTTCTATTGTGTGTGCGTTTTGTTTGTGCAGAATAAACAATTTTTCTTTCTTTCATTTTTTCTTTCTATATCCCACAGCTTTAAGTATTCAATCATTTTTCTGCACTGTTTACTGCGCCGACAGAGATGCAGACGAAGCTATACATCATATTGTGAACGGCTACAGGTCAAACGCGTGATAGATTACACGCAATGACTCGGGTCACGGCTGATGATGCGTTTATTTCATTCAAGATTCATGAAAGCATTTAATATAAGCGATTTATATGTTCTCTAGAATCGCCGATCACTTTATTAAGTCCACATTCATCATATTCTGGACATTTTTTTCTTATTTGAAGTGTTTTGTTATTATTATCATAAACTAGCGCAAGTAAAGACAGAATATTATGGTCGTTGCGATTTAAAAAGTTATGATATGAAATACTTTAAGCCCGCTGCTGCAATCGGGAGATAGTGCGGTTAATAAGCTTATAGCAGCTTCATCGTTTTTAAAATTAAGTTTCTCAGATAAAATCTTTAAGTCGAAATAAGTAGAAAAGGCTAGTAACTGAAAGTAGGACTTACTTTCAGTTACTAGCCAGTAGGTAAGATAATACGGTCTCTTATGTGGGTGTAACGTGTACTAAAGGTACACCTCTGCGTAAGCCTTCGGGAAATATAGGCGTGATGTTATGTTGTTAGTTTTTTTTTAGTTTTCTGCTAATAATGTGTTCTTTCTTTATTATCACCACAGTCCAAAGTACCTCTGAGGTAGCTAATATTTTGACCAGGCCCCAGAATACAATTTGTCCATAAGATAAGCCGCCATCGCCCTTTTTGAATATTTCATTATTAGTAACATTTAAAAACCTTCCTGAATCCACTGGTAATCTTTTCAATCATTTCAACATACAGCCATCAAAATAAATTTAGCTGGCCATCAAACGCAGTAGGCGCGATTATTAAATTCATTTTCATAATCCTGATTAAAAGCTTTCATTTTCCGCGGCAACAGAATCAGTTTGGTTTGATCGATGGGATGATTGCGTCGCAGCTCAGTGTGTCCAATTATCCATTCAGCTTAATGAGGAATTATGATCGTGTTACGTAATTTTTCTATCTCTGTTAGGGCCTAAACACATAACCGCGTTGCGGCGCCACAACGCAAAAATTAACGGCGACTTCGGGCCATTTCCTAAGAAAATCTTAGGGTGCTGCCGCTAATTTTTGCGTTGCGGCGCCGCAACGCGGTTATGTGTTTAGGGCCTTATTGTTTGTTTGATAAAATACAACTACACAAATAATAGGTTTACGTAAGGAAACCGGCATGTCTTTAACCAAAACTAAGTTAACGTGAGGAAACCGTAAGGAAACCATACGAAAATACGTTTATTTGCGGCAAACATGACGCTAAGAAAGGAAAAATACAACGTGCCGCTACAATGGCGACATTAATTTAACACACGGGTAGGGCTAGTGGCCAGTAACCATAAAAATTATAATAAAATAAAATAATTCGTAAATTGAAAAAAAAAAATTTTTCAAACAAACTAAATAATAAAAACATAAACAAAATTGAGATCACTCTTTGTAAAAGATTCATTCATGTAGGTACCTACCAGCTGGCTTACGTTCCATCGGTCAAGATCCTTTGTCGGCATAATTTCTAGGAAATTGCGCGGCTTTCCTTTTATTCGCCTACATATGATCCGTGACCCCGGCAAATGAACTCTTCGCTACAGTTCTTTAAGTACAGGTTGCTCCAGGATGGTAATTTAGAAAATTGTAAATAAATCAATATAATAACAAAAATGAAATTAAAATATTTTCCTAAAATGAATACGCGAAATCGGATACGTGTGTTAAATTAATGTCGTCATGGTAGCGGCACGTTGTATACGAAAATAACAAGTTGGGGGAAAATATGCGTCACATTACGCAAAACGGCCATCGCTCAGCATAATGCTGTGACCCTATGTGACATTCACCAATCTGAAATTCGGCATTGGGCCCGCGTGGTGGATCTTAACTCCCTTTCAAGAGACGTATCCCAGCAATGGGAATATTATATGGTGATTATACCGGCTGATTACAAAGTTCCCTAGGCTGGTTTTGGTTACTCCTTGGTTGGAGACATTAGATTTGCTGTAACAGATTCCAAACAATTAGGTACTCCAGTGTCTCTGTAATCCCGCCGCATTTTGGAAAACTAAGACAGCAAGGATCCCATCAAATCTTCCAACAGAAAGATAATTTCTTCGTTATTACAGCGTAATTTAGTTGCTAATACAAGCACAAGATGGATTGCCATCTTCCATACTTTCTTCTGTTGTTATTACATTATCTGCCATTTGTCTGTGCTCTTGCTTTTCTCCGAAACTATATTACCCTGTACATCATATTATGAAGGATATCTTATTTGTACTATTCATACGTCAGTCCTGATCCCTTGTAGGTTAAATATGACACAAGATTATTGTCCTTTGTATCCACTAAATAAATCTCTCAGTAAAACTATCATAGTGACAGAATTTTGCCCGTGACGTTACCATAATCCCGCTCGGGGCGAGCGACTTGACGGCTGTTGGAAGGTTTCGGCATAAAGTAGATAAGTACAGTAGGCTTACTTACAGAAAGGTTTTTATATGCACAGGTAATCCAAAAGTTCACGCCATATTATGTTGCGGTTTCCATAAGGCCTGTTTTATGAATAACTATTTATAAAGCTGACGTACTAGATGTCTTCGTCGGTTATCTGCCGACCTGCGTGCTTAGCGCTCTTGCCAGTTTCCTGCCACGTAAGCTATGAGCACTAAGCAATCCACCTGCAGTGCGGCTTTAGGCTCTGACAGAACCGAACCACTGCAGTTTCAATTGCACGCGATTATTTTGTTTCTGTCCATGTTTTGAAGTGCGAGATGAGGTCAATATCGCTTAATGTGTAAAGTGGTCCTTTTTCCCTTCTGGTCTTAGTCGTCTCGTCAACGTCTGTAGTGACCCTGAACCTGCCAGTCGTGCTGTCAATTCAACCCTAATGGAAGCTCGACTGTTTAGTGCGATTGACTTATTTTGGGTAAACGTGTATAAAAACTGGTAGAGTTTAACAAACTACCAAAGTTTACCTTATTAATATCTATTAATAAGGTAAACTCATGGTAAAAAAAGGTAAAAACTTGAATGTAAACCATCTGGTTTACATTCAAGTTTTTAAAAGAAAGTTTGTAGTTTTGAAGTAAAATTATAGTCATGTTTAGTAACGCGATTACGCAAAATATTATGTATGGAAGTATTTTTTTAATAAATGTTGACTCATTAAGTTCTATTTGACAATGTGATTTGTGATACAAATGATGTGCAAGACTACTATGAAAGCATGCAACACCCTATAGGGTGTTGCATGCTTTATGGAGGACCATCATACTTGTATGAGTATTCACTTTTGCAAGAACGGTGGCTTCGCATCAATCTATCTACCTAAACATCCCCATTGTGCTTATAAGCTATGAAAGGTTTTTTTAGATCAGTCTCCTTTCAAGGATATTTGGCTACCATAAGTACGGTACCTACTACATTTATAAATAAGGTATGATCCTCAGAAAAGGAAAGGAAGCCACATGTGGATATATTGTTCGGAAATCACTACAATGGTGGCAGTTTACGACCGAAGCCAATGTATCCGCGACCGGATGTGAGTCGGTCCGATATCTTATTGACTACAATTGAATAAACTTCGTCTTGTATATTTATAGATTTGTCTGCTTTAAAACCATAACCGAATGCACTTTTTGGTATCAGAATTTCGTCTCAAATCAGGACTGAGTTTTAAATGAAACTACTTATAGTCCTCAAGATTTCAACGAGAAAAAAAAAAGCATAAAGAAGAATCCTTCAGGAGTTCAGGGACGCAATTTCCTGTTCAAAACAGTGCCAATCCTAGGATCCAATTAGAAAGACACAAAGCTAATTGCGTTCCCTTTAACCCTGTTAGCATTCATTTTACCATTTCTCTGTGCACTGCGAAACCGCGAACCCTCAAACATCAGATGAAGCGTAAAATAAACTCCCGTTTTGTAAAATTGAAACCCGCTTTGTGTTGAAATAGTCCGTCTACGTTCCAGCCAAGCCGTGGTTTTGAGTGTTTCACTTGAATATTGAAATATTAAGCCGTGTTCAGATTTACTTGCAGCAGTCGTCCTATGCGCTGGCAATTTATCACATGCTGCTGTGATCTGCGAGCCAATATGTTAATACTGTACCAGTACGTCGGGAGACTACTAATGCGTTGTCACATCGGTTGTTGGTCGAACTACAGGCTATTAAGCATGGTGTAGTAGATTTGTAGTACATGATCGATTTAATTTCTAACTGAGAAGCTGCGCGTTCGGCTGTTGCCAAAAGTCTATAAGTATCGTTTTTTGGCTGTCCGTAACTGGGGCGTTGATATCACGTTGATATGCGTTGATATATAAAGTGAAACAGTACCTCCTGAGTATCAGGAGAGCATAATATATGAGAACATATTTAGATCACAGTTGAGCTTTTGTTAGATTACACCTCGCCAGGTTAGAGTATTAAAAACAATTAATCAAGTTGTGATATTTATTTCGATCAATGATAAATCATTTAATTGCCAAAACCATTAAGTTGCAAGTCTGTTCACAGAATTACCAATACATGAATGCTGCTGGAAATATTGCACGATAAATATCTAACAAAACGTTGTAGATATTGATTGAATGAAAGCACTTGATACGGTTTGTGGTGAATAAAAAGGTCTAATTCCATACATACATATTCCACTTTTTTTTATCGAAGCCAAATGAAAAGAGATGTAACAAACATTTCCCACCAAATTGAATTTCGATGCCGTGGAACCCGTAGGGTTGGCAGCACACCCAATAGGTCCTAGGTAAAGGGAAGCTTTCGCATTATTATACTTTGCCAAACTTAAATACAGTATATATAAATAAAATAAAAAATAAATAAAAAAAGCCTTTATTCGCTGACCAAATACAGTAAGTATAGTTTTGACTTAAGTATATGAATTTAATTTTTAAATCTAGTTTAGTATAATAAGTTTAATAAAACGTTCTTCAGCAACCGGTTTGTTGGTCAGGTTGTCCTGCGACATAGGCCTCCCCTAGTTTCTTCCACTCATCTCTGTCACGAGCTAATCTTCTCCATCCTTTTGGTAAATCATCTTCCCATCTCTTGACTTGACGTCCTTTCTGCCTTTTCCCATTCCTTGGATACCGTTCCATAACGTCTTTCGTCCATTTTTCTCGGTTCGTTCTCATAATGTGACCAGTCCAGTTCCATTTAAGTGTTTTTATTTTTCGTAGAACATCGCTTACTTTTGTTCTTTTCCTTATCTTTGAAGTCGTCCACCTGTCACGTAGCCTTATATTTAGCATGCTTCGCTCCATATTGCGTTGGCAAACCATAAGTTTTTGTTTGTTCTTGGTCGTAACAGGCCATGTTTGACACCCATAAGTGAGACATGGGAGAATGCATGTGTTATACAGTTTGCTTTTCACCGACATTGGTATTGTTTCGTTTTTAACGATTTCTTTTAGCGACCAGTAACGCTTCCAAGTGTTGCTTATTCTTCTGTCAATTTCTTTTGAATATTGGTCTTTTATTGATATCAGCTGTCCCAAATATATATATTCATCAACATATTCGATATATACCTGATTGTAAATACGGCACATCTAATTTGGTTGAAAGTTCGACTTTGTAGAGCGTTGTCTTTGTCTTTTTAACCTACTTCTTCAAAAAGGAGGAGGTTCTCAATTCGTCTGTACGTTTTTTTTTTTGTGTATTTTACGCGGTTGCTCCGCCAATTATGGTGGTTTATTATTTTGTGTGGGGTAAGTAATTAATTTGTGTGGGGTAGGTACCACAACTAAAAAGTGAAAAATAAAAACTTTTTACAAAAAAAAAACAACCGACTTCCCAAAAAACACAAAAAAGTGAAAAAAAAAAAAAACTTTAATTTTGGAAGTCGCTGGCAAAAAATGAAAACTTGAAAAGCAAAGACACCGACTTCCGAAATTAAAGTTTAACTGGTCAATTGTCGATTGGCCTTAAGCAGGCGATAACAATTAAAATTCTATTGTGTCTCGTTGGTGACAGTTGGAGGTTTATTAAATAGCTGTCTGACATGACAGGTGACAGGTCTTTCTAAAACCCAATGTGTCATTTAATGCCAGACTCAATAAGTATTCTACTTCTGAAACTACAAAGATTTGTTCAGCTTTCTACCTTTAGCAGCTCTTTCTCATTATTTGTATTGCCTCATCCGGTCCATATTTAAACACTCGCTAACCGCAGAGGGTCATCTGGCAGCCCTGCTAACACAATTTGAGTACGAATGTCTTGGTGTGTTTGTGTTAGGGCTTTATTTTTGGGCGCGGCGCAAACAACCCTCGCCGGAAGGTGATTGGATGCCTGCTCCTCATGTGAATTTGTTTACCTAAAGTTATCATTCATTTTTACAACTTTTCTTGATATTGATTCGGTTTTCGTTGCGGTATTATATTATGGTAATTTTGTGAGTTTTGCGAGAAAAGTTAATCAACAAAATGAATTTTGTAGGCAGTTAGAGAAAGGTAACACTATCTTAAGCATGAAAACGCTGAGCATATAATATAGCATAATCAGCTTATAATGTTCCCACTGCTGGGGCACAGGTCTTCTCTCTGTGAGAGGGAGTGGGCTGTAACCTACCACACGGGCCCATTGCGTGTTGGTAGATACGTAGCTTATAATATGTTACAATAGATATATTACTAGTTTGCTATTATTGATAAACTACACCATAAACAATAGCGTACCATAAAATAAGGCAGTGGTCATAAATATTTAAAACTTAAATTAAAACCTTTACCCAAAACAGAACACTTTCTAATGTGACTCTCCTGACGTTTGAAATTGCTTACCTTTCCCCATTTTAAAAATTAATCAGCTTACAGTTAATACGTGTGCCATACAACCGTCGAGCAAGTGTTTAATCATGCGCGCCTCCTGGATTATCCTTGTCGTGTACAATCGTGAAATAATTACAGGCGCCCTCAGTAGAGGGAAGGGATGTCAGTTATTTTTGGATTGCTTCGATAGAACAGCATTTTTGGAAGAACTATTCAGCTCGTTTGATAGTCTTTCTTTTATAGGTGGTTTTAATTGAACATTTCATGAGTTCGCAAATTAACCGAAAAGGCCAGCATAAAATTCTTAATCAGTATATTTTACTGGACGCTGGACATAGGCCATTAAACACACCACAATGACCGTTACAAAATAACCACACGTTAAATATACCGGCAAAAGTTTTAAATTAGGAATACCCGGAATTTCGGCTAAAACCTGATATTTTGTACCAAAACGTATTTTTGTTTCTGTCAACCCTACTCACAAAGTAACTTCGTTCAATGAATGAAATTTAATTCAAACTGAACTTGAATTTCAAAGTATCAGCAGAGGCCTTAACTAAACAAGTTCGTGATGATATTAGCGCAAACGTGTTTAAAATAATTTCTCCCTCCGGATTGGTTTAAATGAAGCAATTCAAGGGTTGCGAGTTTGCTTTGCTAATTTGCGGTTCTATTCTGTTGTTATCTGCTATCTAACCTGTATTCTCACTGCAGGATAAAGTTCTTCCTATCCTTCTTCCAAATATTCTGTTCTCTACGAGGCAGTAGTTTCTCTAGGAGTAAAGCTCGTCTCGCCAAATTGGCCTTGGTTTGATGCTGTCGCCTATCGTACTTAAAATCAAGCCATCTATTTCAACTAAACCATTTAAAGGCACTTTTGAACTGTCGAGAAGTCGGTCAGTTAGTCAGTAAGTTGAAGCCATGCCAGAACTTATATCTATAAGTAGAAGAATGGGCAAGAAACTCAAAGGACGCTCTTTTCAATCAAGAAATTACAAAATCCTGGGTACATCATTCTTGTTGCTTCATTTTGTGGAACCCACTTGGTCTAGTACACAGTCATATGATAGAAGGGGTATTATTTATACTTACTTCTAGATTATTGTGAGTGAAACAGAGAAACCGAGAAAGTAAAGGATCCCTTGGAGACAAAAGCCTTTGAGATGTCAATCACGATAACAGAGTGGTTTCCATAATCCGAAAGCGAGCGTTTCACATCAATCTGATAAACGTTTTTAGAAATTCCCTGAATCTAAACAACTACAGAGGAATCCTCTTTCCATCAGTAGATTTTGTAGCAGATAATTTTCCGGGAACAGTCCTTTATAGAGTGTTGAATTCCATCATAATTTCCAGTTAGTACCTATGTATAGTGCTCTGATTTTACTAAATTCAATGTTCCACTCATGTTTTAATCAAAACATTTCTGTGAACTTTGTCAATTAGTTTATTCTAGCTAGTCGGATTTTAGGTCTCTTTGCTTAACGAACCTGTGAACGTATATCAAGAGGATAAGCTATAGTAAGCCGCAAGCAAAGGCTGGTGTTTATGCATGAACGTTAGACTAACATAGCAGTATGTAATAAGCCCGGCTTAAATATACAGAGCGGGGCTACGTGCAATACAGGCTACTAACGGCTATAGACACTACTGTGGTTAGCCATAGTTGGCCAGCTTGCACGGAATACAACTACTGTAGCATTTAGTGATTATTTAGACTCAACAGAATCTTGAGAATATCTTCAGCCATTCGGATCAGTTATCGATGTTGTCAACTATAGTTCCTTTAAGAATTATTTTAAAAATTCAGTGTGAGAACGTTGATACGACAGATGAAGTAGGATTTTGACATTATTTTTTATGTCGGACACATCTGACCTATGCATATCGTAGTCAAAGTTCCATATTGTCTGAAAATTTGGAAAATCTTTTATTCTTCTATACTACGCGTCCATTCTCTCGATGTAACTACATTATTCTCGAAACAGCACACTCGTAGACACTTTGACATCGTGATGTGCAAACTTTTGTTACGTAGATGTAAAAGTTTTAACTCGTTTTATATTGCGGAATGCGGACTCACTCACCATTACAATGGTATCCTTGAAGTTTTGGACTTACTACTTTTAGTGTTTGATAAATGACTGATAGCTTTACGAATTCTATCCTACCTAAAACTATTTGACAAAATAACAGAGAAATTCCTTGTAAATTGTACATTGATCGGAGTCGATTATGAAACAAAAATTAACACAAAATTCCAAATACAATAATAACCTGTAGCCGTGCCCTTACATTTGTTCGAGACGACGACTTTTAAATTCGATTACAACTAATCAGTTTTGTTTCTTGTCAACAGGACATCGACAACCTAATGACCGAAGGCAACAAATCAAGAACAGTTGCTGCAACAAACATGAACAGCGAATCATCACGATCTCACGCAGTCTTCAGCGTAGTACTAACACAGACACTGACAGACGCTGCGACTGGCGTCTCCGGCGAGAAAGTCGCACGATTGTCGCTCGTTGACCTGGCAGGGTCTGAAAGGGCAGTAAAGACGGGCGCTGTCGGCGATAGGCTGAAAGAAGGTTCTAATATTAACAAGTAAGTATTGGTGTAAACAACAGTATTGCTCGTGTTAATATAAGCTGTATGATTTTGCTTCTCTGATGAGAAAGCCACACGATTGTCGTTTGTCGTCTCGCGGTGACTGAAAGGGCAGTGAAGACGGGCGCGGTTCGCGACAGGCTGAAAGAAGGCTCTAAGTGATCGTGGCAATAGAGGCTTTAGAGCCTGTGAAAACGTGTTTGACCGTCGTAGATAACATTTAGCTTTTCTTGCCGTTTTTTCTAAGATAGGAACAGTTTTATTTATCAAAATAAGAAAGCTGAATGAAGGTGTCTAGGAAGCATCCGTCCATACTAATATTATAAATTCGAAAGTAACTCTGTATGTCTGTCTGTATGTTACCTTTTAACGCCTAAACCACTGCACGTATTTCGATAAAATTTGGCAAGGAGATAGATAGTTAATTGATTCAGGCGTGACTTTGCGGAAATCCATTATAAAATACAATAGACGATGATATATTTAGTAACCTATTCCGCTTGACTATTCCTCTCAACGAGAATGCCTCGTTGAGAGGTGAAACACGTGTCGATTTCTTACAGGGTTTTTATGACTCTTGAAGAATAGTCAAGCGGAATAGGTTACTAAATATATCATCGTCTATTGTATTTTTTAAGGAGATAGATGACATCCCCGGGAAGGACATAGGCTTTTTATCGACATACCACGCGGGCGAAGCCGCGGGCGGAAGCTAGTTATAAAATGTAAGTGTTGTAAGGTTCAATTGAAGGCCTTAAATATTAATAACGCTTCATGTCCCTCAACCTCGCTGTCTTCATGTGGCTTCGAAACACACGTGCATCGTCTTTATATTTACAACTTTACAACATTGCTCTACTTACCTATTTCAGAAACTGAAAGCAAACAGAATACGTATACATTATGAAGTGATAGTGAGTTTGTTCCAGTTTCCAACTCTACTGTTCGACTCTCAACTCTCCGCGGAATTGTTCTTAGACCTATATCTAGCATTGTACCTTATCCAACAATGCAAGAATTTTCCGCTTTTGTGACATTCTGTGCAGTGGCATTTCTACACAATAATATATGATTCTTACAAATTATTATGCCTATATGGCCTCCCACAAGGTGGACCGATGACCTTGTGAAGGATGCAGGAATCCGCTGGAGCGGGAAGCACTGAACCGGTCCAAGTGGCGGTGCTTGGGGGCCTATATCCAGCAGTGGACGTCTTTCGACTAAAACGATGATTATGGTACTTACAGGGATCCCTAAGTTTTTTTTTTATGAATATGCCCTCGTTTTTCAGTCGGCTCTCTTGATGCTAAACGATGATGCGGCTTATTAAAAATAGGTTGTATGTTAATGTTCTAAATAATTCTGTTTTGTTCCAGATCCCTAACAACACTCGGGCTAGTAATATCAAAGCTCGCAGACCAGTCTTCTGGCACCAAGAACAAAGACAAATTCGTACCTTACAGAGATTCTGTGCTCACGTGGCTGCTCAAAGACAACCTTGGAGGGAACAGCAAGACTGTTATGGTGAGTGTAATGATCTTTTATGATAAACGACAGAGCAGTTACAAATAAAAAAAAAAGTGTAGTGTCGGGGGATCCCCGTCAAGAACAACGTTCCTTCTCACGTAAGATTTAAAACAAAAACAAAATTTTCGCAGCCGCCATCTTGTATTTACATTTTGACCTAATTCACACTTTCTCTGTCTCATGCATGTGTAGGTACTTCGGCCGATGTGTACAATTTTATCCCACGATACTGTAATCACTTTCAATCTACTGGTATTCAGCTGCATCCGGTTAGACTGGAAGCCGACCCCAACATAGTAGGGAAAAGGCTAGGCAGATGGATGATACTGTAATCACTTTCCTCTTTTGTTTTGTTGTTTTCTGCTGGCGTTCTCTCTCTCTCTCTCACTTTGAATTAGAAGAAGACAGTCGCAAGTATGAACGCTCTTAGTGTTACATTTTCTGAAAGTTTACAAGCCGCGTAAAAGAATTTCGTTCCAAAAATCCGGGTTCTATTCTGGCGATATAACCTAAAGAATCGTCAGTCATTTGGTTCGGTAAAACAATTTCAGAATGCATTGAGGAAAATGATAATGCTACATTAGCATTCCAATGCTCTAGCACATCCCAGGTCTTGTGAAAACATATATGCCACAGTATCATATCAAAAGTGCTGGAGATAGGAGACACCTGTGCCTAATATCTCTAATGTAATGAGCTAATACAGACCGCAAGTGGACGCCATTCTAAAGCGGAGCCAGGTGTTCTTCAGTGGACTAACCAGTCGGTTATCTATATTAATATTAAAACAGAGAGCGATATGTGTTCACTGTCCATAATATGTAAGATACAAAGTGGAGTATACCGAATCTGGAAAAAAAATAATCAATACGTGTTTGAGTTACTATTGACAAGGGTAAAGTCATATAGTGTGTCGTAACATGTCACTAAGGAACTGAAGAGCAATAGTTCCCAACTTGTTAGTGGGTTCTTTTCTATAAAGGTTCTTTGTCATGTACTCATGTCTCGGTATAAACGGTAGTTTTGTGATATATTTTAGGATATCTTTGTTTAAGCACTAACTGTCAAAAACATGAAAATAAAATCTAACTATCTTACTAATATTATAAACGCGAAAGTTTGTAAGTATGAATGGATGGATGGATGGATGTTTGTTACTCTTTCAAGTAAAAACTACTGAATGGATTTGGATGAAATTCGGCAAACAGATAGTTTATAACCTGGATTAACACATAGGATACTTTTTATCCCGATATTCCCACGGGATCGAGACTTACGCGGGTAAAACCGCGGGGCGCAGCTAGTATAAAATATTTTAGTAGCGGAAGTTGGCAAAAACTGTTAAAAAGAAAAGAAAGAAAACTGTAACACTAACTCTATCAATTTGCATTTAGAAAACTCTTAAAGCGGAAAGAGAATGCAAATAGGGTGTCCCCAGACTTAAAATACATTCAAATTCCGTCCACGGACCGCCGCGCATCCTTTGAGTCACCACAGCCAACTCAAAACACTCATGCTTCGTCGTCGCGCATAGAAATGTTCCACGGAACCTCGTCTACGTTAAAATTAGTATCTACCACTTGTTTATAAACAGTTTTCTATTGTAAATAAGGGCGATTTTAGTCTGATTGGCATTTAGTGGAATATTATGTGGGTGGGATAAAGCCGCTTTGTTTATTTTTACATTTGTTTTATGCAATGTTAAAGCTTCATAGTCATTTACCGATGCAAGTATTGTGTGCAATGGTATCTTTTTACATTTTTAGGGTTCCATAGTGAACAAGAACACCCTTTTTAAGGGGAATAATAGCCCTTAGTACCTATTTTATAGTTAAGGATAATAAGTACCTACAACGTAGCTATTGATAATGATGTCTATGCTTGAAGCAATTTCCCATTCCAAGGCCAATTTCCAAGAAAATAAATAGTAATACAGGAAGCAATTTCAGTCTTTGATGTTTATACAAACATTAGAAGTTGATTTATATTTCCAATTTTCTACTTTTAGATTGATATTGATATTTACCTCCGATTGATTTCTGGGCAGTTCTTTTGTTGCTCCTCATTTGTTTATAAAAACTGTATCCCCTTCACAGGTGGCCACAATATCACCAGCGGCAGACAACTACGAGGAAACGCTATCGACTCTCCGGTACGCCGACCGAGCGAAACGCATCGTCAACCACGCCGTGGTCAACGAGGACCCGAACGCGCGTATCATTCGCGAGCTGAGGCAGGAAGTCGAAACCCTCAAGGAGATGTTGAAATATGCCACGGTAAGTGGCACGGTAAGTTGGACTCGCAGTCTGTGTGGGTTTTTTAATAGTTGCACGGTTGAGGAATGTTCGGCGTAGAATTCAAAGAAGATTATTATGGACCATGTTACTGGAATGTAAGACAACATATTATACCTACGTTCTAGAAACTTGAGGGAAATAATAACATTTAAAATGGTAGAATACAAAACAGAGTCTAACGTGGATGCGTAAATAGAAAAGTGCACAGCGTACTAAGCTACTAACTTCGTTTGATTTAAAAAATGTGGATGTCAAAATAAAAAAAATACCTGTAGGTCTAGTGGTGCATATACATAATGCATACATATTATAAAACAAAGTCCTCCGCCGCGTCTGTCTTTCGTCCTGTTCGCGATAAATTCAAAAACTACTGCACCGATTTTCATGCTGTTTGCACCAATGGATAGAGTGGTTCTCGAGTAAGGTTTGAGTATATAATAACCGACATCCACGCGGAAGAAGCCGCAGGCATCAGCTAGTACATAATGTAACATAGTTTAGGATTTGACACAGCAAGAAAAACCTGTTAACCTCGGGCGACTTTTTTCCTTATACGAGGAACTGAAATTGGATCAAAGCCAGCTCTTATCAGTGCATCTATGCAAAGAAAACAAGGTCTTACCGCTTACGACCCAAGGCGGCTCAACGACCTTAAGGAACGACATGTGCTGTACAAATGTGCATATCACATGCGAACTGCTGCATACGTGGCCAACACGAGGGATCGATACAAGGGGGACTTAAACCGTGTCATGGCGAAGTATTTCAATGACTTGATGAATTTCATATTCATTGTGCGTTACAGGAAGCAATATTTGCAAAGGTTCTGAGGATATACTACTAACGTAAGTGATGGACGCTACTGAATGTGCCAAATTCCTAGCCAAATTACGGGACTTTTTTTTTGGGTGGGAAATCATCAAATGACTTCTCCCGCTCTGGGTGGAGCGGAAGGGCGTGTCAGACTTTTACTGACTAAAACCCACCCGTGTTTCTTCAGTTGCCTGTTGCCAGGGCCCCGGTATCCCTTTCGGACTTTCCCGTAGCCCTGGAATTTCCGGACCTTAAGGCCATACATAGTCTGTTTAGATTGCCATCGACAAGCTAAGAAGTTTTTTTCTTGTACTTAAAACTAAATTTAAGTAAACTTTAGTTTTACAAAAACAAAAAAAAAACTGTCTTTTAGGATTACGATACATTTATGTAGGTACTTTACAGGAGTCCTAAAACCCAAATATTGTGTGATAACGACTTTCATAATAATTTCTAAGCTCTTTTAAATTTGGTGAAAAGTAAAGAGCTTTAGTAATAAATAAAAAATAACTGCTTAGAATAGGCAATCCTACAGTCGTAAATAGCCTTATCTATCCTAAAGATATATACCTAATACATAGGCCTAAATACGCTATCCGAACTTGTTCATTTCCCGATCTCAAAGGGGCGGGCGATACCGTAATTTACGATCTGTTTTCCTGAAGAATTCGTTATTCCTGTTACGTATCCACGGGGATTTGCTGAAAATTAATTACATTTAATACCTGATGGTTTAGTGTGTAATCGTGTTTGATCAACAGTCAGTTGGCAACAGGAAATGAAATATAATTAAAATCACGATATTATTATATACTAGCGACACTGCCTGCCTACATGGCTCGGTGTTTACAACTTGACCAAACATCGAGATTTCTTAGTTATATGTAACAGTTAATATTAAAGTTTTATGCACATAAACTTTCCGGAATAAATTCGATGGTGAAAACCTCATCAAAATCTGTTGCGTGGTTTAGAAGAACAACGCGAACATACAGACAAACACGAAAAGCACCTTTAATTTATAATATGTATGAATGTAACTACCGTTTTGAAGTTTGTTTGTAGATTGTCTGGTGGATACAAATTATTAGTAACAAGAAAATGATTTTTTTATTGTAAGCAGAAAATGATTTTTTATTAAATTAAATGTTGGAATGTCTTTCCAGGGTTCCCCAGTGGGTGAAGAAGTTCACGAAAAGCTGGCGCAAAGCGACCACCTGCTGAAGGAAATGTCACGCACTTGGGAGGAGAAACTCGTTGAAACTGGTATGATATTCTGTAGTCCTTATTTATTTATCGCCAATCCTCAGTAACCTGAGGGCTTAGATAAGTGACAATCGCTTCGAAAGCGTTTCGTTTTTCTGCAACGACTTTCAGCAGGATTGACATAAGCTTTTCGATAGCTTATGTCAGTCCTATACATTTTTGCCTTTTCCATCATCGTTAGTGCTGATAGAATGACACTTTTTCTAGGGCCTCTGTTTCTAAAAGTAAACTAAAGTAAAAATATTGCAACTCTAAATAACTACGGCTATATATCCAAATCCTAATAACTAATATTATAAATGCGAAAGTGAATTTGTTTGCTTACTACGCTTTCACGCTAAAACGGCCGAACGGATTTAGATGAAATTTGGCATATGGATAGACCATGACCTAGAATAGGACATAGGATACTTTTTATCCCGGTATTCTCTCAGGATCGAGACTTATGCGGGTGAAACCGCGGGGCGCAGCTAGTTTACAATAATCGACCAGCACGCAGGAAGGTCACCGCATGCATTTTTTTAGTAGCGATAGCATACTTTTCATTACATAGCTACTGTTTTTATATTTCTGTAAATAGCAAGTAAAGTATTCGCCATTATAATAATAGAGTTTTGTAGTTAACCTGATTTTGCACAATATGTGAGACTGTTTGTCGAAGTCGATGTTATTCACACGCTATAGACTCGTTAGCTCCCATCAGAAAACGTTTATGTAACACTTTGCTCTAACTCATCAGAAATCGAGTATTAGATCGAGATGAATATGATGATGTAATATGACCTTATCTTCTCTAGCAACCAAACCAACAGACTATGTATGGTTGCTAGAGAAGATAGGTTCATTCACTTAATGATTTGTGTAAATATGGAATAAGGTGCTACAAGCATGATGAATGCATTGGTAACTTACGAATCAGTACTATGAAAAACCGTCTAGCGTGATGAACGTTAGCCGAACACACTTTACATAACATAACATCATGCCTGTATTTCCCTAAAGGGTTAGGCAGAGTAGTATCTTAGTACACCCACATTTCGCCAGTTATGTTCAAGTCCCATGTAATAGGGGGCGAGCCTACTGCCATCAACCGGGCACAAATCCAGGCACCGGCTGCCGCTACTAAGAAATTCCTGATGTAAAACCCAATAACACTGCCCGACCTGGGAATCGAACCCAGGACCTCAAGTTCAGCAGTAGCGCTTGCGACCACTAGACTAACGAGGCATCTAGGATCTTGTATCCATACTAATATTATAAATTCGGAAGTAACTCTGTCTGTCCGTCTGTCTGTCTGTATGTTACCTTTTCACGCCTAAACCACTGAATGGATTTCGATAAAATTTGGCAAGGAGATAGATGGCATCCTGGGGAAGGACATAAGCATAGACTTTTTATCGACAATGCACGCGGGCGAAGCCGCGGGCGGAAGCTAGTTTATAATAAAAATAATAATTGTTTTGCAGGTCGAATACAAAGCGAGCGTCAGCAGGCGCTAGAAAAGATGGGTATCAGCGTGCAAGCGAGCGGGATCAAAGTGGAGAAGAACAAATACTACCTCGTTAATCTCAATGCGGATCCATCGCTCAACGAACTGCTTGTTTATTATCTCAAGGTATGTCTACTGACTGTTTTTGGGCACCAACTACTGAAAGTGGAAATCGACAGCTGCAAGATATGACTATGACAGTTTTTTAAGAAAGTCTGTGCAGTTTATTCTATTGCTAAGTAATTTTCCTTTTGGTAAATCAGCATAAACACAAAATCTTATGAAAGCAGATTACTCTAGGCTTTTTATAAACTAGAGGTTAATCACGTGAGTTTAAAGGTGAATGCTGGTCATTTTACACTTCCTAGGTTACCTCTAAGATTATCCCACTCTATTGTATCCTTTCTCACTAATAATGTATATGGCAATCTAGAAACTATAGGCCGACCGCTTAACTGAGTCCGTTCATGATGTAGCTGCGCCGTGCGGGAGGGGTGTGGTGTCGTGATGCGAGAGCCCAGTGATTCGTCAACTTGTGACAGCTGTCACCCCTCCCGTACCGCGCAGCTACCTCAGGAACGAACTCAGTTAAGCGGTCGGCCCTTAGCAACAGCCAATAGAACATAATAAATGTCAACTTGTCCTAATATTTTCATTCTCT
Organism: Lithophane semibrunnea; assembly: GCA_947363905.1. Classification (NCBI taxonomy): domain Eukaryota; kingdom Metazoa; phylum Arthropoda; class Insecta; order Lepidoptera; family Noctuidae; genus Lithophane; species Lithophane semibrunnea. Next base: position 4,979,359 of record OX376187.1, read on the forward strand.
TCAGGACCGCACGCTCGTGGGCGGCTCAAGTGCAGCAGACATCCAACTCTCCGGTTTAGGCATCCAGCCTCAACACTGTCAACTTCTAGTCGAGGGCGGAGGCCTACACATGGAGCCCCTGGGCGCGGCGCGGTGCTTCGTCAACGGCACGCCCGTAGTGTCGCGGGTGAGGCTCGGACATGCCGACAGGATACTGTGGGGTAACCATCACTTCTTCAGGGTTAACTGTCCGAAGGCTACAGGTAAGGAAACATGCTTTTGTTATCCATGTGTAAGCAATATTCTATACTGTATAGTTCACTTTCACAAATATATTATGGTCTAATTTTGCCAATATTTATTTTAATCCGATGAGAGAAAGGAGGAGCTTCTCAAGTCTACATAGTTTTTTTTTTTGCAAATCTATGGCTGTATAAGTTTTTGTCAGCATTTTAAAGTGTGGCATATCATGTAGTATTATTTCTATCCTAAGACGAAAGTAGTATTTTAGTTAAAATTTTGCTTCCACAATTTCGTACTTATTTTGCCATTATTCGCTTTTACATCTCATTTTGTTCTACTAACGCCACGTTGTAGAACAAGATTCTGGTTACTCCACAGCGGCGGCGTCTGAACCTCAAACTCCTGCGCAGCCGATCGACTACAACTTCGCGAGGGACGAGATTATGTTGAATGAACTCAGCAACGATCCCATACAGACTGCCATATCCAGGCTTGAGAAACAACATGAGGAGGATAAACAAGGTAACATTCAAATTCAATTAAAGTTTTTAAAAGATTTCACGTCATTCAGGATTTGACAACAATTGTAGCAAGGTTTACCGCGCGACCAGCATATATACAACGTCCCGACATCAATCGTCGGGCAGTAACCCATCAGACACAACACCCGTCTAATCGGAGGATCCTCCGTTTTCAATGGAGGATGAGTGAACTTTACATTCTGTCCCTCATGCCTCTATGGAGGATGAGTGAACTTTACACGCTATTCCTCATACCTCTATACTCCACACATAATATAATACCTCAATTCAACAATTAAAAATGACGAATTATCAAATAATTCTAAAGGTTGTTTAAAACTAATTTACTAATGTTTAGTTTTACTTGTAAAGTTATAAGTACAATTTGTGTCTATAAGAATCCCTGAAAATTTCTTTTATTCAACCTTGTATTTCAAAAGATTAATTCAAAGAATTTCAAATAAACTTCTTTGTTTTACAGTGGCGCTAGAGAAACAACGACAAGAATATGAGCGGCAGTTCCAACAGCTGAGAAATATATTATCGCCTTCAACGCCATACCCGCCATACGCGTATGACCCTCTCAAACTAGGTAACTTTATTACTACTATTATTCAAATGTCAAAAAAAAACAAATAAAATTTCAATCAGCAAAAAAAATATTCAAAGGGATATACCATAAAAAGGTAACAAACTTATTTGATTTTTTTGTCATTACCAGTATCCATGGATGAAATACTAGTTTTCAGCTGCATCCGGTTAGACTGGAAGCCGACTCCAACAGAGTTGGGAATAACTTAAAAGAGAAAAACAAGCATTATAATCTGTAGAATTTTGGTATAACAGGCGGGGAGCAAACAATAGTTACACCATATTTCAGGTTATTGGTTTGTTCCCTCCTTCTGGGGCAGTCGGGTAAAAAGCCTAGGCAAATTGATTTTTGTTTTGACCAGTATCCATGTACTTTGAATATCATGTTATTTAATATGATGTCTTATCTTGCCTTTCCATATTTTCACAACCAATCCCGATGACCATAAGATTAAATAAACCAGCTAAATTTCTATAACAGTTGAACTTTTGAAACATTCTTGAAACAAATTATCGTATTTTGCAGGTAAAATGACAGCGTGCACACCAACAACAGCGGCCCGCGTAGAGCGCTGGGCGGCTGAACGCGACGATACATTCAAACGGTCACTCGGACGACTCAAAGCAGACATACTGAGAGCCAACGCGTTGGTTCAAGAGGCCAACTTTCTAGCCGAAGAGATGAGGAGGAACACGCGGTTCAGTGTCACGCTGCAGATACCGCCGCAGAACCTTAGTCCTAACCGAAAGGTAATGGTAATGATCTTTCTGACTTATATTTTTATCTATAAGAATTTATAACCGTCATCCCAGCAAAGAAATGGCTGTACATTCCTGGGTCGTTGTTGTAAAAAGCGATGAATGACTAACTGTGATCATACATTACTCTCTCTTCCAAGTGTGATAATAAATTATAAGCTGTAATAAATACAGTTGTTGTTTTTGTGAGTTTTTTATTTCTAAAATAACGGCTGTATTTGCTACCTTGTTACTCATACTTTATATGATTTATTTGGATTTTAACAGATTAAGCGTTTTCGCAATTTACATTATTTTAACAGTTACAGTGCCGCTGACATGCCCCGTGTGCTTTAGTTAATTTTCTCTCAGTTGCTGCAAACAAGCCCTGCGAATTTCGTTACTTTTACATATTTTTCTTTCAAATTAAGCTGTATTCTCTATTCAAAATCAATGTAGAATAATTATGCGGTGGCCCGGGTATAAGTAACAATTTTATATATTGCAAAAAAAATGCCGCGACATGTTTTCCCCTGGAAGACTTCATGGAAATGCTGGTGCCAATAACAGTGTTAACATTTACACAATCGTATGTTCATTGCAGCGCGGCGCCTTCGTATCAGAGCCAGCTATAATGGTGCGTCGTCCCGGGAGGAATGGTCAGATCTGGTCCATGGAGAAGCTGGACAACAAGCTGATCGACATGCGCGACATGTACGATGACTGGCGCCGGAGGCAGCAACGTGCGGGAGCTGACGACACCGAAGAGGTACAATAGAGTAGATTATTCACCAAGAGGATAAAGCGATGTCTTATGTCACGGCCGCTATATGTAATTCCAGCTCGCCCAAGACGAAGACACTTTACTTATTCTTGAACACTTCTATTCATATATCTTTTCATAGCGTGAAGCGATTTAGATGACACTTATGCATTTGTGAATAACCATATTGGTTTCGTACTTTTTATGTACAGACAAATATCCAAAAATGGTACGTTTAAGTCCCATGTAACTGTTTTATCTAACTTCTAATCTAACTAATATTATAAACGCGAAAGTTTGTAAGTATGGATGGATGGATGGATGGATGTTTGTTACTCTTTCATGTAAAAACTACTGAATGGATTTGTATGAAATTTGGCAAACAGATAGTTTATAACCTGGATTAACATATAGGATACTTTTTATCCCGATATTCCCACGGGATCGAGGCTTACGCGGGTGAAACCGCGGGGCGCAGCTAGTTTTTAATATTTTCAATGTAAATACAGATTTATTAGTAAAGATCTAGAATAGATAAAGACATGTTAAAATTTTACCTTTGCAGATGGAACCGGCAGAGATGGCGTTAGATCCGTTCTACGAGTCCCAAGAGAACCATAACCTCATTGGAGTAGCTAACGTGTTCCTAGAGGCTTTGTTCCACGACGTGACGCTGGACTATCACACGCCCATCATCAGTCAGCAGGGCGAAGTGGCTGGCAGGTTACAGGTACGTTTGAAAATAGAACTTTTTTAAATCGAACTAACTAGTCGTCCGCTAAGGTAACTCATTAAACTAACAACTGGCCAACCACTATCACCAGGTGCCGTATTATGAATTATGAATGCCACTATTTTTCCAGTGTGAGAGTGAGACGGAGCTATATAAGACCGATAGCACCATCCCATTTTCGCAGTGGAATAATGATAGAATTAATACGTCTACTACCCCTGTACTTGTAGCTAAAATGGTGCGGGCGTGGTGTAATGTATTTTGTTGATATGCACAGACAGTGATGAAGTTACAAAGCAGTTAATATTACATTGTCAGTGTTATCCAGCCTGAGGCTATAGACAAAATCAGTTTTCTGTAAGCGTTAACGCCAACGGAAAGATCACGTGACTGCTGCTGTCAACTCAATACAATTTGATCTATCCGTTGGCGTTAACGCTTACAGAAAAGGGATTTTGTCTAGGCCCCCTGTTGTATCAGGCATTTTACACGTACTTAAAAGAATAATTCAGAATTTGAGCAAAAAATGTTTTTATTACAGGTTGAGATAAGTCGAGTAGCGGGACAGTTTCCTCAAGACAGAATTTGTGAAGCAGCTTCAGACAGTTCTGGTGATATGAGAGACGATGACGATCCAGCTGATTCTGCCACGCAACAAGTAAGTAAACATTATTATAATCATGTTGTGTTTTGGAATTAGAATACTACTTGTATTCTAATTCCAAAACACAACAATACGTGCTGATTTTACCAAAGTCAGATATCTTTTATCCGTGGAATAAAAATGGCGTCTGACAGTTTTTGTAAGGAAAAACTGTCAAAAATTCAAAATTTATTCGCAGGATAAGACTTATACTCGATATAAAAGTTTGGTGAAATTCGCTAAGTTACAAAAATTCTAAAATTAATTTCATAATTTTTATGTGAATCTTTAATAGGGAATATGCATGTATTTTTTTAATATTTTTATTCGATAGTTTACATCGTCAAATAATAGTAAAAAAAAATTCGACGGCAAAAAAAGCAATTTAAAGTAGTTAAAAAAATGTTTAAAAATATCCAACCGATCCGGGCTATTTAAACGCCCTCCATTTGGCGCGCTTGGTGTGGTGACGTCACAGTTCGTGAAAACAGACAAGCAACTGTCAAGTCAACGTCAAACACTCCTTTTTCTATGAGTGTTTGACATTGACTTGACACTTGTTGATTGACTTGACATTGACATTTTGATTGTTACCCCGGATTGTTACGTCACATCCGCTCTCAGCCTTTTCAAGTATTTGAATTACCCACAGTTTTTTGGGACTTTTTAAAAAATAATTTCTCGCTCAAAAAGAAATTTTATTCAAAAATATTGATGGAGGCTTAATTCTGAAGTAACATAGTTTATAGAAAAAAATATTTGACCCATATTTGAATCACATGCATATTCCCTATTGACGTTAAAAATGTAGACATACTCTGCAAAAAATCGAATGCCATTTAAATATCTAATTGGTCTAGTGTTCGTAAGCACTACTACTGAACATGAGGTCTTGGGTTAGAATCCCAGGTCGGGCAAAGTGATATTGGTAATTTTTTATTTGGAATTTCTCAGTAATAGCCCGGAGTCTGGATTTGTGTCCGGTTCGCCCGCTATTACATACTGGCGAAGTGTGGGTGTACGTTGTACTGTAGGTACCCACTTCTGTCTAACTCTATGTGGAAATCAGGCGTGATGTGGTGTTACAATAAAACCTTTACTCCACAGGTGACCATCCGCGTCGCCATAAAGCAAGCCACCGGTCTGCCCCCGTCGCTGTCGCACTTCGTGTTCTGCCAGTACTCGGTGTTCGGCGGCGGCGGCGCGGGCGAGCCCGTGGTGGTGCCGCCCGTGGTGTGCGCCGACACGCCGCCCGCGCCGCCCGCGCCGCCCGCCTCGCCGCGCCACCAGTCGCTCGTCACGTTCCGGTTCGATCATAAGAAGGACTTCACTATACCGCTGACGGAGGAGTTTATTGAGCATTGTGCGGGTGAGTGGCGTCCGTAGAATAGAAACAATCACACTTCACTTCACTTCGCATTCATGCTAAACAGAAGTTCTGCAACAATGTTGCAGCGACACAATTTTATGTTACTTTTCAGAAATATACTGTACTGCAGACGCGAAGATATTGCCGTCTAGTCACATTTTTAAAGCTAAAAAACGGATATTTTTTAAATTTTAAAGATTGACATCCTGCTCTATATGCCTGCGCATTGTTCCACACATACTGGTCAGTGTTGCCAGAAACATTCAGTGTTTTCGACAATACAAAAAAAAAACCCTAACTTTTGTTTACATTGAATACAGAACTTTACTCACTGAAATATGGCATCAATCACCTTTAAATATCTTCATAATTTGTTTTTTGATTTTAACTTTAAAAAATTGTGCAACATTTACACAAAATAACACTCTCTAGAAACAATTGATTATAAAACTACTTATAATAATCTCTCCCAGAGGGTGCCCTATCTATCGAAGTCTGGGGCCATCGTTCAGCCGGATTCAGTCGCGCTCGCGGCAACTGGGAAGTAGAACAACAACAACTAGCTAAAGCGCGCTCATTGGCCGACCGGTGGACCGAACTCACGCGCAAGATCGAACTGTGGGTCGAGATACACGAGCTGAATGATAACGGAGAATATGCGCCTGTTGAAGTAAGTGATGTTTTTATATTTAGTTATATTGAAATTAGAGGCGATAATAAGCAGTATAGACTATACAGGGTGTTAGTGTAAACACCGTTATCCTTGAAACTAGTGGTTTGGTTTCATTTATAGAACGTAAAATCAATGGAAAAATACAACTTTATTTTTTAAAGAAAATCTACAAAATGTAGATTTTCCACAAGAATATTTCACCGTACACGCAAGGGCAACGAAGTTGCGTCTCAACACGGCGGCCGGCGGGGGCGGGGGCGGGCGGGGCGCGCGGGACGTTACATGACCGGCCGTCAGCTCTTTCGAACGCGCATCCATGAGTATCGGGACAGTGATACGGATATTTATTTTTTTAAATCTTTTAATGAAAATAAGGTTTTTTTTTTGTTACTGGGTTATTTATTTTTATATTTAAATCAACTACCCATGGTTTGAGTGACAACGGTGTTTATCCTTGCATACTGTATTATAAGTATATTTCGTGGTCAACATTTTTCGCAAGTCAGTGAAGTGAAACAGTTCAAAAACATATGCCGTAACGATAATACTTTGAATTGGCGACATGTGCAACAGGCCAGTGCATACATATATGCAACCTCTTCCAAGTAGAACTAAGTTACATCTAAAATAAGGTACCAACGACGATGTTTTTGTCCAACATACTGCGCATGTACTGCGTTCTTTTAACAAATTATTTGAAATCATTATTTGTTTTGTAATAAAACGGGTGCAAAACAACGATCTCCCGATTTCATGGTTTTCTGTCGCTGGACATAGAGGTGTTCGAATTCCAACTTATTGTTCTGTTTCTGCAGGTGGTCCAGCGCAACGACGTGTGGACGGGCGGCGTGTACCAGGTGCGGCAGGGCCAGCAGCGCCGCCTGGCCGTGCGCGTGCGCCCGGCGCACAACTCGGGCACGCTGCCGCTCGTGTGCCAGCAGATACTCAGCGTCGAAGTGGGCTCGGTTAGCGTCAGGTATGTGCCACATGACACACAGACATACCGTGGAAATATTATGCCTCTTCGAGGAAAACAAAACGATGATACACACAGTCACGGTCTTGTATAACGTACCGACCGTTAGGGCACCAGTTGCGCAAGCGCAGCTCAAGGTTTAATTTAGCGCATATCCGTAAAGGCTGTATCGATACACATTATTTCTAAAACGTTTATTGTTCAGGTCACGTCTACAAATGCCACTAGACTCCTATCAAGACGAAGATTTGGCGGTGTTACGGGAAAGGTGGAGCGACGCACTGTTTCGTAGACGACAACATTTGCACGCACAGTTACAGGTAAAACTATACGCTATGGCAACACCTTCTAAAAGAAATCAAACACCAGACGGATCTTAGTAGCGCCACAAAACCGGTTTCTTCCCATTTCGACAACATTTTATGAAAATATTGTAAGTTATTTGAAAAGTGTAAGTCTGGAGTTTCATGCCCATTTTTCTACAAATGAAATTAACTTTAAAAAAATAAAATCAAGTTAAGCATAAATGAACACGAAATGGAATGGACAAAATGTATAATTCAGTGTAGGGAGTGAGCCTGGTCACGCCATGTACAATTAGCTTTGACTGGCCTTTCCCATTCTATTTATTTGTAAATTTTGTAATTCAAAAGTGCCTTTTATGTGCATTGAAATTAATGATTTTACTTTGACAAAACGCTTTGTTGAAAATTCAGGCCTACATTAATATTCTTAGTATTTGATAGCAGTTCAAGTTAAAAGTAAGTTTAATTTATTAATTGAAGATTTTATACTGTCTTTTTTTTTGTACAGAAACTGGTGAACATGTCTCCGGCAATGAAGAATGATCGCGACAACGAACGAGAACAATCTCTCGTTGAGCAATGGGTCTCGCTCACCGAGGAGAGAAATGCTGTGAGAAATGCTTTATTTTGCATTAGTAATAATAGTTGACTGCTTTCGTCCATTCTACAAAGTACCCAGAGGCCCTAGACAAAGTGACATTCTATCAACAATAACGATGATGGAAAAGGCAAAAATGTATAGGACTGACATAAGCTATCGAAAAGCTTATGTCTCTCTTGTTGAAAGTCGTTGTAGAAATACGAAACGCTTTCGAAGCGATTGTCACTTGTCTAGGCTAGACCAAGATTATGTCTGGACTTTAAAGACACCTCTTTTAAGAAACCTCTGAGTTTGTTTCGGTGTTTGCTGTCAGACTAGTCTGCTAGGACACACTAATGTACAATCCCCGCCGCAGGTGCTGGTGCCGAGCCCGGGCAGCCCCATCCCGGGCGCGCCCGCCGCCTGGGTGCCGCCGCTAGGGATGGAACAACACATACCTGTGCTGTTTCTAGATCTCAACGGTAAGTACCTATCTAATAATAATATCGCTAATAGAATGTAGTGTTGTCGCACTAAAACTTTTTTGTATTTTACTGTGTGTACAGTCACGGACTTTAATTGATGAGCCACCTTCAAACTTTTCAATTTTGCAGTTTCATACATTCACGAGATTACACGATTAAACACGAACTCAAATCGCAAGCTCGTAAACAAGATGACAAATAAATTACTTTTAATCGGAAATATCCATAGAGGTTGACTAATAACTTCTCAATGATAAAAATAAATACAATATTGCATTAAGTTTATCCAATCTATTTGATACCGACCTCCTTTGAATCATAGCTCATTAACTCGATAATTATGAAAACATAACTGAAGACAGTGACAGTTGAAATATCAAGATGACAAATAAATTACTTTTAATCGGAAATATCCATAGAGGTTGACTAATAAGTTCTCAATGATAAAAATAAATACAATGTTGCATGAAGTTTATCCAATCTATTTGATACCGACCTCCTTTGAATCATAGCTCATTAACTCGATAATTATGAAAACATAACTGAAGACAGTGACAGTTGAAATATCAAGATGACAAATAAATTAATTTTAATCGGAAATAGTCTTATCCATAGAGCTTGACTAATAAGAATTATGAAAACATAACTGAAGACAGTGACAGTTGAAATATCAAGATGACAAATAATTTACTTTTAATCGGAAATAGTCTTATCCATAGAGGTTGACTAATAAGTTCTTAATGATAAAAATAAATACAATGTTGCATTAAGTTTATCCAATCTATTTGATACTGACCTCCTTTGAATCATAGCTCATTAACTCAATAATTCTGAAAACTTAACTGAAGACAGTGACAGTTGAAATATCGATGTCAGAGAATTTCTCCGTACGCTAACGTTACTATCGCAACAGTAACCTAGCAACAATGCTTATCGTTGCTAGGTTACTGTTGCTAGACCTGCAATTGGTTGACTTTGAGTAGTCACTCTGCTGTCAAGGTGACTCTCAGGTTAGCCAACCGGTATGAAATATAATTTTCTTCTTCTAATACGAAGACATATGACTTTGCGTGTCGGGAACCGAATAAACCCGATTTGCATTACACGGCTAAAATACGAACAGTGCCAGGTGGCTCATCAATTAAAGTCCGTGACTGTACATAAATAATAAAATAAATAAATAAAACAAAATAATGACTATCAATTCAAATAACAAATGAAGTTGTGTGACCAGTTCTATTAAGTTTGAAACCAACCTTTTTGGAAAAAAAGATTTATCGCACGCAGAGTGCACCTAGAGGAAATACAAGCTGTATTTAGGAGTCAATTTAATACAATGAAAGCAGACACTTATTAATTTGATCAATTATCGAATTTAGTACTCTAACTGCATTTCGAAACCATCTTACAATCTTATTGTAGAGTCATAGTCTTAGTAAAGGATTCTTATATGTCACATCGTTACATTTAGATACAATTCAAATATACAAGTGAAGAAAGGAGAAAAATAAATAGAAGGTAACCGAAATAAATCTACATAATATAAAAACGAATCCCTATTTCCCTTGGTAACGCCATCACGCTTGAACGGCTGAACGGATTTGGATAAAATTTGCCACATAGGTAGACCATGAACTGGAGAAGGACATAGGATACCTTTTATTCCGATATTCCCACGGGATCGAGACTTACGCGAGTAAAACCGCGGGGCGCAGCTAGTAAAATATAAAATTTAATAAATTCATAAGACATGAATTGATTAAATATTCAAAATACTTCATCCCTACATAATCTTGTTCACAGCGGATGACCTAACAACGCACCCGAGCGGTGAAGAAGTCACAGTAGCAGGCCTACACTCCATCTTACCGAAGGAACACGGCAACAAGTTCTACGAACTGCAGTTATTACACCATCACGATAAGGACGTGTCTGCTGTGGCGTCCTGGGACTCGTCCATACACGACTCGCAGTACCTCAACCGGATCACTGAAGGTACAGATCGATTCAAACTTAATGGCGGCTCGGAAGTTAGCTTTTAGCTGCGCAGTACCCCACCCCTCACCCCGCTGTCACATGAAATTGTTACTGCGCAGCGACTCGCCTCATGTTCCGAGCCGCCATTAAGTTTGAATCGAACTGTACGTGCTGTTATTGCAATATACTGTTACTAATACGGTTACGGTTAATGTCACGCGGTCGTGAAATTTTCACCACCGCGTGACATTATAATATAGACCTTATGTCAATTAAGTTACATGATGCAACTACAATACCGTTTAACACAATTTTACTGGGAACTGTAAGAGAAAGAAAAAGCTCAAACGTTGATGAAATCTGCTTTTGTTAAACTTATATCACACTATGCTATAACCCATTTTTAACCGACTTCGAAAAGGAGGAGGTTCTCAATTCGTCTATATGTATTTTTCTTTGTATGTTTAATACGCGATTGCTCCGCCAATTATGAATTGATTTTGATATAACTCTTTTTTTAGTTTACCATTTACACGAAGCAAGTTTCTTGCCTGTAGCATAAAATAAAATTGAACAAAATATGATAACACAGCAACAAATGACTTCCTATTGTTTAAATACACGACGACGCTTCCAAGTTTTCAAGGCATATCAAAATGACGATTCATTATTTATCTCCATTTTATTCCAGCAAATGAACGCGTCTACCTGATACTGAAGACAACAGTGCGTCTGTCGCACCCCGCCCCGATGGATCTCATACTTAGGAAACGATTAGGATTAAACATTTACAAGCGACAGAGCTTCACCGACAGGATACGGAAGAAGATCGTCAGGTTAGTCGTCAACCAGCTGGTGTCTTCGCTTTCTTTCCTATCTTTTGTAATGAGTGGTAGAGTAGAAAATGGGGTTAATTAACAAAATAAATTGTTGGTGCGCCTACGCATATCTATTAAGCTTTGACGGTTGTCCTTGTAAATTATTGGTGGTGGGTGAAAAAATGTAGTTAGACATGTTTAATTTGGTCATTATAATATTTGAAATTAGTAAGAAGTTTGCTATTTCCAAAAAAAAAAAACGAAAACAGTTTTTTTAATAAAATTCCTCTTCGGATAATTGGTTTCCTTTGTGGAAGGGTGCACGAATAACTTGTTTTTGCTACCAGCCACACTTTTCAATCCATCTCAAAGACACCTTGCCTCATAGTCATTCGTAATTAATAAATTAATACCTAAAAATTACTTAAAATCTTCCTTCCATACAATATCAATCACCTAAACAAGTTGACATACGTAATATACAAATCTGTTAGTTATTACGTGGACAGGACGGACCAGCTGACGCACACGGGCGTGACGTACGAGGTGGTGTCCAACATACCGAAGGCTTCTGAGGAGTTAGAGGAGCGGGAGAGCTTGGCGCAGATCGCGGCCACTGGAGAAGAGGCCAGCGCGGCTGATGGAGAGACGTATATCGGTAAGGATATTGGATTATTTTAGAAATGGCCATCCTTTCCTTTCAGTCCCGGTATCCCTTTCGGACTTTCCCGCAACCCTGGCAGGGAGACTTCCTCCTGATTCTCAAAGCCGTCTTTCTATCGCTACAATACATAATCATCATTCATCATCATTAAAATTAGTTGGGTTTGAGAATTCAGCGGAAAGCGTTAATCTACGTAAGATCTAGATACCTATGGGATACAACAACATGTTAACATAATATGAGGCTCGTAAGGAATAATTTTATAACTGGTTGGCCGATAAAATATTCACAGAACAAAGAATAAGGTACAGTCAGCACAGAATAACAAAACAACTCATTCGACTACGTCAATAATTGAAAATTTTTGTTGTTTGACACAGAGCTGCAATTACTATGAAACGAGATAAATATCCAGATTCTCCCAGTTTGTAGTAGAATTCTAATAATCACCAAAATGTTATTATTATTTCAGAAAAATACACGCGCGGCGTTAGCGCAGTGGAGAGCATACTGACGCTCGACCGACTGCGTCAGAGCGTCGCTGTCAAAGAGTTGGAGCAAGCGCGCGGACAACCTATCACCATGCGCAAGACTGCCTCCGTGCCGAACTTCTCACAGGTACACGCACTGCTATTTTATGTTGAATTAGAAACAACGATAGATTTGTACTACGTACTAAAAAACTGGCAAAAAGGAAAATATTGTTCAAAAAATCATATTAGGGATGAGAAGTACACGAATGAAAACTTGAAAACCTTTTGCGAGATGCACTTCGATTAAAAGAATGCCTCATTCTTATTAATAGGTATTCTGAGTTAAATTATTTGAGTTGGTCTATTTTGAAACAGTTGTGTCCTTTTGTTCTTCGCTGTCGTCAACATTTTGATGTTAATATAGTACGTAGTACAGAGATATCGTGAAAATATGACACAGTTTTATATAGACACACGTACAGTCGAAGCTAGTTTAAGCACACTAGTAGGTACACGCCAGATAGAGTTGAATTATTGCACATGAAGTAAAAACTACGAGGTCATTATTGAGGCAAAAGTATTGTACAAAAGGGCTAAGCTACGAACTACAAGCGTCTTAAATTCCAGCGACTTAAACTTTTAAATGATGATCCGATAAAAAACATTTATGGCAAGCTATGAATGTCGATTGTCGATGGTATATAAGACGCTTCCAATAATGAAAAACATTATGAAATCATTACGAATTTCCAGGCGCGATTTCTTCTATCTGTAAGTTAATTTATTCTTTAGATGTTGTAAAGCTTTGAAGCCGAATAAACCCCAAATTAACGAACACAAGTAATAAAAATGTCGCCATTAACACACGAAAGTTATGTAAGTCACGATGTAAATAAACATAACACATTAGGAATAGGCGATATAGTATAGAATCGGTTGCTGTTCAGGGTAAGTGCGATTATGCCATGTATATTTATAAAAGAAAGAGAGATTTGTCAACGCAACATTCATCAAGTAATGGAGTGAAGCTGCAATTTTTTTTTAAATCTGCCTTACTATAAACTGTAACAGTAATGTTCGTCTATCGATCAGGTTAGCCAAAGCGGGTTTTTATCTCTCCTAAACGCCAACGTCCTTGGCAGGTGCGGTAATATGACACGAGAACTCAATATAGACTTCTCATAAATCCCGTACTATATTCAGCGCCCTATTTGCTGTCACTTGCCGCGAGTTTCGGCATTTAATACAAAAATATTTCTTGTATTTGTTTTCAAAAATCATTTAAAATGGCCGCTCATATCGCTCAACCCTGAACATCAACCGAGTCTCTAGCAGTGTGTACGCTTGCTAACCTATGTGTTGTCGCTACGCACCGGCCGCAGCTGTCGCAGGCGCTCGAGAGCGTCGCCAAGAACGGAAACAACGTGAGTCAACAGCATGGCCGAAACACACGCATTTTTTTCTTAGTTCCATTCTGTTTCACAAGCCAGTCTAGATCTTATGCTGCACGGTATAAGGTTCCCATTTAGTTGTTCAGTTTTGTTCTATAAGGTCCTGTTTTCTAAATCAGATTATGATCTAATGCTGCACGGTCTATGGTTCTCATAAAGTGGTTCAGTTTTGGTTCATACGGTTCTGTTTGAGAAGCTAATTGAGATCTTAAGCGACACGGTATAAGGTTCAGATAGTGAAGTTCAATTTTGTTCTATACTACTGTTTTCATCAAAACAAATTTAGATCTTATGCAGCACGGTATAAGGTTCATATGGTATAGTTTCATTTCGTCAGCACCTACTGTTAAATTGCTCGTGTTTTTACAAACGAGTTGAATAGACTTCACGGTTTAGGGTTATTTTTCGATAATAAGCTTGCATTGTAAAGGAGTTTGATCCTGCCTCGTTTTTTCAAGCGATTTGTAACCTTATCTTGTTAATTACAAAATTCTTATTGCAGTGCTATCGCAAATCGTAAAGCAATTTTAATCAATTATTCGATGCTCCTCTCTAGACAATCTTATCGAATATTGTGATGTAAACATAATTTTAAACTAAATGTTTTACTTTTAACTTTCGTTCGAATATCATGTTAATGGTTAATGTCTCAAGGTTAAAACAGGAATAAAAATAATTTATTGGTCCATTGTAACAAAATAAAAAAATATCAAAAATAATTTGTTTACTGTAACTAGATTTTTTATGATAGTTATTAAAACAGTGCCGGTACAACTAGGCAGCGCCTGTATCTTTGGGAGATTGATTTGGGGAAATACCTATCCATGTTTTTCACCTTTTAATTTTTATAAATTACCTTATTAATTTATTCGCCATCAATATTATTTTTAGCTGTTCACCTTATTATTCACGTAGTTAGTTCACGTACATTTAGTATTCCATAGCATCTATAAAATTATTTTGTAAATAATATTCATTGTGTGATAAGTTGATAACCATAAACAAAAAACAGTTGGCGTTTATTACTCTTGTAGCTGACAGTTTCAAACAATTGTGTCCGATAAAAAAATTCAATCTAAGCTTTCTGTGTTAACAGCTTAATGTGAAGCTAAATATCAGGCAATTATTTTGTTATCGTCTTGTAAGTCCATGTTGCTTTCGAAATACCCCACAAATTACCAATGCATGTGCCTATATGAAGCGTTAATATCCTCTAAATATTCTCCAGCTCATGCGCCTGGACTCGTCGTTCGAGTCACTAGCTGGACTCGCATCAAACCGCGCCGGCAGTATGGCGGACTTAGCCGACGAAACGCCGCGTCGCTCCGTGCATCGCCACTCCTACGCAGCCCCGTCACACAACGACCCCGAAATACCAACACCTACCAAACCTTTCGGACTCGGTAAGTTACAAACTATAAAAAAATCCTGATAAATTCCTCCATGTTGTGAACTAAAATATATATTTTTTACAGTACAACACACTCCTATTTCCGATACATTCATTCTTTACCACTCATAAACATTGTCATGCTAACAGTTTTTAAATATAATTTCTAATAAAAAACGTTATTTGCAGTATCTGCACCATGTGCATACAAATAGCGCATCAAACTACGTCATAGGCTTACATCGAGTTGTAAACCGTATCTTAGACAAACAATATAATTTTTAGTGCATTTCAGTAGAATAGGTAACATTACATTTGATTTAGTATGTACAGATATCGATGCACGATAGACAATCTAGAATAGTATTATATTTGGAGTTAATAGTTACATTAAATAGGAAAGTTATTAGAAGAAAAATCAGGCGATTCATGTTCACAAAATTGTCACGACAGAACTAAAACATCCACTCTTCATGATCTCACTATTACATTATTTTATTTTCCAATTGCTTTGTGGCGACGCTATGGCTCAAACAACTTCCCCTTCTGTCTCTCCCCTACTACTTCTTTCACTGTCATGTTCTTTGATGTGACTTTTTATAAGTTTACTAATACAGGCTGTAAGTGTAAACACTCTTGTCATTCAAACCATGGGTAGTTGACTTAAATAGGAAAATAAATGACCGAACAAAACAAAAAAAAAAATGTTATTTTCATTAAAAGATTTTAAAAAGTTTCTATCCGACACCGTGCTCTCTAGCGAAACAGCTGACTGACTGAGGGAGAGATCGCGCTCGCGGACGGTCAGGTCACATCCCGCACCCCCCGCCCGTGTTGAGACGCAAGTTCGTTGCCCTAGCGCACAGGGCAACGAACTTGCGTCTCTTGTGGTAAAAAAGTAGATTTAAAAAAAAAATTAAAAAAAATTGTAATTTTCCATTGATTTTACGTTCTATAAACGAAACCAAACCACTGGTTGCAAGGATAACGGTGTTCACCCTAACACCCTGTATTTCTTCTATTATCCATCTTTTTCTTTGAGATATTTTTGAATGTGAATGGAGTCGAATACCCCAAGTATGTTAACAGATTACGATTTTTTCTAAAATATTGAATGCTTTTCCAATATATTTTTCTTTTATTATTTTGTAATCTCAATCTAAATTTGCACGTTTTATTGGGCTCCATTACAATAGATCTTAAAGAACAAGGTTGAATAGGACCACAAAAATGATTCCCAGACTCTGAAACTAACGTTATATTTTCTGTATCTTAACCCCCGCTACCTTCAGGCTCGTTCCTATCAGGTAAACAGAGAAAACAATATGGTATTAAATCGGAATGGCAACTGTATTGCGAAATTATTAGACGAATGCAACCGAACGATTAAAAATTAAATAGATGTGTTGTGATCATTGTTACTCATAAGAAATTTTTGTTTGTATGTTACCCATTGATTGGCTGTAAAATATCATCTGAAACTATTGGCATATCGAAATTGAGTGAGAACAAATACGATGCTGAGTTCATTTTGATAAAATTAGACCCTGTATTGGCTATTAGAGGAAAGCAAGCTTCGAGCATCAGGCTTCTGTCGTTGTGTTGACTGTCTGTTCGTTTGCGTATCTCTTTCATTTGCATGAACCAGCATGACCTGTGATTTTTCCTCTCCTTCCCACTTCCTCTACGTTGATCTATTTGCTGTGGATTCGAAAAACGAACGACGCTTTCAGTTAAGACAACGAATACTGCTTATACGTGTTAGGGTTCTGTAATATCAGCCAAATACTGATAATTGTACATTTGATAAATTGTGCGATGCGTAAAAATTTGAAAAGCAGTCCTATATCTTTGTATTCGTAGTTATGTATAGTAGTGATAGACCAATGAAATTGGACGTAGGTTTGTGTGTGTGTTAGGTGAAACTGTGCATGTACTGTAGACAAATATTTGAAGAAGTATAACTTCGTGGATAGATATATTAAACGCATGTGCTAGACAATAAACATTGTAATGTAGGTTGATTTTCCGTACCCTATAATTTAGAAATGATTTAGATAAGTATATTGTGTGTAAAAGAATATTTTTCTCTTAAAAGCTATGTACAGAAATTAGCAATATTTCATAAATATACCATAATTTTATTATGAATTTTGGCTACTGACGATATTGTAAATAGTTTAACAATAGATTTACAATATTAGAAAAGAATAACCTCAATTTAGCTTCTAAGTTCGGAGCCAAATTGTGTAACTATTGTCCCTAATTTTGTGCCAATTGTGTTAATTCGTAATTATTATAATAGTCCCTTCATTTCCTTTAAGTTTAAGATGAGACATTATGTATTAGGTATTTACTTAACTGTTTAGTCATGTAAACTTCACAATAAATTTAGAACTGTTATTCTGTAAGGTTTCCCAAAATGTGTGTTGTTTTAAAGGTTTGTATTGACGAAGACATTGATATTTTCATTACAGCTCGGCCCACGTTCCTAAACTTGAATTTGAACCTGAACTCTCTGCGACTGCAGACGCCAAACAAGTGTACGTCCAGTTATTAAGTCGTAGAATCACTAGTTTCGCTTGTTTTTTGACGGTTTTCTTTACATGTTTGTATTATTTGTAAAGCTCATTGTATAATCTTTTCAGTGTATCGTTTGAAATATTATTTACATAGCATGTATTTGAATATTATTAACGAAATGTTATCGCTAACATTTTTCTGAGATCTCGATCGCTAGTCATAAGTCAGTATGCGAGAGACGAATCTGTTGAAAAAAGCTGGCATTGTTTCGTCAACGTATATTTTCGTGCATTATGTAATATCTGTATTGCGCATATCTACACTGAGCCAAAATAAAATGACCACCCCGCGGTCACTCCCAAGAGAAAGATCATTTTTAATATATTGAGACCCTCCGTGTCAAACCGTTGGTTCCGGTTCACAAGTACGTATAAGTACGTAGAAATGTAATAGGGAATATGCATGTATTTTTTTAATATTTTTATTCGATAGTTTACATCGTCAAATAATAGTAAAAAAAATTAAAGTAGTTAAAAAAATGTTTAAAAATATCCAACCGATCCGGGCTATTTAAACGCCCTCCATTTGGCGCGCTTGGTGTGGTGACGTCACAGTTCGTGAAAACAGACAAGCAACTGTCAAGTCAACGTCAAAAACTCCTTTTTCTATGAGCGTTTGACATTGACTTGACACTTGTTGATTGACTTGACATTAACATTTTGATTGTTATTCCGGATTGTTACGTCACATCCGCTCTTAGCCTTTTCAAGTATTTGAATTACCCACAGTTTTTTGGGACTTTTTAAAAATTAATTTCTCGCTCAAAAAGAATTTTTTTTCAAAAATATTGATGGAGGCATAATTCTGAAGTAACATAGTTTATAGAAAAAAATATTTGACCCATATTTGAATCACATGCATATTCCCTATTACTTCTGTTAGTTATTGAGGGTAGTCAGAAGCTCTAGTGTTTAAGCTAAGAATATCATTATGGCTCATTTGGGTTGTGAAATTCAGATGACAAAAGTTCTGCGTAAAATACAGATTTTAAAAGCGACAGATGATGTTGCGGATATCTACACTGAAAAGAATTTAGGCCTCGTAAAGTGTTAAACATAGTTTTAATTTTTATTTATTTGCTACATCTCATAGTGAGCTAGTTAGTTCGTATAGTGAAAACATTGGCATGACTCAATCATTGTACAATCTCAAGCATGGAAGCGTTCATTTAAACGATGTTATTTATGTTAAACTTAACTCATTCATGGTGTGTTAATCATTTAATTAGTTAAGCTATTACTTTCTCTAGAATAAGCTAGGCACTCCGCTATTTGGTAAAATGCGAAGAAAATTGCACAGTTGTTAATTATTTGACTCTATTTTGAAAAGCAAGCTGTATATCTTGACTACACTTTGTTTCTTATTGGCGCCCAGATGGGGCCAATATTTTTTGTCTTTATACTAACTTATTTCTTGAACACAAGCTATTTTACTTGAAGTATTACTATTAAAACCTCTTCACCACATCTTTTTACACCGTATCATAATTAAGACTAATTTATTGAAAGATTTATGGATTTGGATTTCACCATCACTTTTGTTATTTCAAATATTTTTGAACTAAACATGAAAATAACTCAAAAGTTCGACGTTTGTCAGTTTGACAATTTTATTTCTACCAGAATCAAGTCAGGTATTTCCAAGTTATTATATAATACTAAATAGTGTACTTATAATATTGCAGCGTCTCCAGCAAGTGGCAAGCTTGGGTTACGCATGACTACGCTTCACGAAGAACCGGGCAGGCGGAACGATGAGGACTCACATTCTGAGCCTGAATCGGCTCCCATTGATGAACTAACCACGCCGCGGTCCCATGTAAGTGAACAACTGAAAGCATCATCCTCCTGCACGTATCCTTATTTCTGTCGAAGTTGAAGCTACTTCTATACGTTTAAAGTTAGCTTACTAATAAAATTGTGTGAATCAAGTTTGAAAATACTAACAATATAATAAGTGGTTTAAAAATAATCAATTTTGTGTTGTAAAATGACTTTAATTTAATAGGGATTTTTGATAGTCAATAATTCTGGCTTCATTCAGCATTATAATCCTTATATTAGCCGTTTCCTGTCATTTTTCCCATAGCTAAGAAAATATGAATAATTGTATGTATTTTGTACCAACAGCGCACACGCAGCCGCGCCACGTCTCGTGGTTTCTTGCCGACATCGAAGACGTTAGACTCGCTACACGAACTGGCGTGCGAACGAGTGCCCAACAAGAACTCGCCTTCAATATCATCCAGCGGTTATGGTAAGTAAAGAAATTAAAAGTAACTAGCCCTGCATTGTAAAAAATGTACTTATGTAAATATTCAAATCAAACATGTTGGTACAATCAGGGAACGCTGATGGACATTTTTAACACGAAGACTGGTAAATCAATAAGCTTCCACATAAAATTCGCCAAAAAAGCAACAATTCAAATAAATAAAAAAACTAAATCTCGGGTCCAAAAAAGGCTCTGATTATCATGCTGCAACATAAAAAAAATTACAGTGCCAGTATTAAGTTAGAATTTAAAGCCAACATAATTAATTCATAATCATTTGCATAAATCTTCTTTAAAAATAATTTTTCTTTACTTCAGGTTCACAAGCAGTATCATCAACAAACCTGACGAACGACGACACCCTCTCAATTCGAAGCATGTCGGTCGACGAGACGCCGGACTTCGACAAAACAATGGATTACACCCACCTCAGTAGAACTAAGAACTCTATGGCCGGCCTCCGGAACGAAATCACTGAACTACGGAACGATATCAATGACTTGAAACACGATATCGTCGAATCAAAACATGAACTAGATGATTCGCTGTTCGAAAAGGCGAAAACGCCAGTACTAACTCCTGGGTCAAGAAATCGTATCAATCCGTTCTTAAGGGATTGTGAGGAGGCAGCCAAAGAGGAAGAGTCTAAAGGCCAAATGGTAGATCCGTTGGGAGCGATTCCTGTTAAGAGTGCAGTGTTGACCAGTAGTAAGAGCGTTGAGAATACGCAAGTGAATGGGGATACCACGCATGAGCCGAATAATGATGTGTCACATGACGCGTCGCATGACACGTCGCATGATACGTCGTTCGGTAAGTAGAACTTATTTATATATAAAACATGTACTGAAAAACTTTACTATTTACATATCGGTATTATACATTTGGGTTCGGGGAAAGGTATGGAAGTTCATAAATCGTTATAAACTTATCGCTGTCGCGGTGCGCGGCTCACTAGACGAACGCCTGTGCGCTGGTGATAAAAAGGGCCGTGTATGTTCACGTTATCTTAAATTATTATTATAAATGCGAAAGTGAGTTTGTTTGTTACGTTTTCACGCTGAACTCATTTCGATGATTTTTGCACATGGGTAGACCATGACCTGGGACATAGGATACTTATCATTCCGTTTTTCCCACGGGATCAAGAATTATGCGGGTGAAACCGCGGGGCACAGCTAGTAATATATACTTATTACTTCAATGACTGACTGATAAATGTTCCTCTGAAGAAAACTTCAAAAAAGTTCAATGACGGGAGATTCAAGATTTTGCGACAGCTGTGTAGCCTAAAATAAAATTTCGGCTTTCCAGTTTCAAGTTTCAATAATTAATTCAATAATAGTATCGGTAGTCGGTTTAATCATTAATTTAATCTAGTTACTCAACTTTTCGCTCTGCATATGCCTGCTCATAAACGCACTGGGGTCCCCTATACACACATACACACACACACACACATACACATACACATACACACACACACAAACACACACACACGCACGCACTCACACACAAACTCACATACCTACACACTAAATCTACCTATTTACAATGGCTTTCATTTACCTTTATTTTTGCATGCATGTTATTGTTACCAGGATAATTATACCTAATTATAAAATGTACTACGTCATGAGACCCCTATATGTATATTGTTTAGACGGGATCAGTCCTGTCTCTCCTAAACACAGGCTACTCAGTAGCCTATATAGGAGTACAGCGCTTCACCCGCTTACCAGACTGTGTATTATTCTCATGTCCCAATGTATCTGTATTATAATCTGGTCCTTGTAAACAATAAATAAATTTTATCTTATCTTAAAATTTTATCTTATCTTTTATCCTATACATATCAAAATCGTTCGATATCTTCGTCTTCCATTTAAGTGTTTGAACCTACAGCAGCATAATATTCAATTCTAAGTTGCAAACATATTTTTTGTAATAGGTGAAGCTGAAGTGGAGTCAGTGAGCTCTGAACAATCGAGTCACGACGCGGAACGAAGCCGGGAAGCTTCGTCCGTGGGTGAGAGTGATTCCGCCTCGACCGGACCTGACCAGCCTATTGTGAAGACGCAGTTACCTGCTGGCAAGGTAAGAGTGGCTTGAGGGTTTTTATTATAGTTTGACCTCACCGCTGTACCGCGCCTTAGGAATACGAGGCGGGGGCAGCGGTGACCAATGAGCGGCGGACTGCCGCCCGTGAGCTACGCACGTACCGATGGCGCGGTACAGCAGTGAGGTCAAACTATAACTTATAAGTTACCAGAAAGGTCATCAAAACAATAAATTGTTTTGATGACCTTTCTGGTTCAGACAAAATAAATTTGTGGGAAATCGAGAAATATGTTCTTTGTACATAAAACAACACAATACATAAGTTATTAACACTAGCTTTTTTTTGTCGTTTTTCTCTATGGAGGAATGATGATTTTATGTAATTATTAGCCTACTTCAAAAAAAAGGAGCGTTTTTGACGAGTCTTTTTTGTCTCCCGAAATGTACCTTGACATTGTTTGTAATTTCCACGTTTATTAATCAGCAATCGGCAAAAAAACCTACCTTTGTATTCAAAAGTTACCTATTATATTTTTATTGAGTCTACATAAATAAATAAAGAAAGAAAAAGAGATGTTCATGGGTTAGCCTTGCTAGAGCGATGAACGCCATCGTCTTTGAACTACGATACGGAGTAATGCTGAGTAGGCAAGTTGGTCCATTTGATACCGTGTGTCGCCCGCAGGTGGTCCGGCGGCGCGCGGGCGGCGGCAGCAGCGCCCGCGCGGCGGCGCGCGCGTCGTTCCCGAGCGCCGCGCGGCCGCGCGCGCACGAGCCTGCGTTACACGACACGCCGGCTTCCTCTACTGAACGCATTGGAGACGGTAATATACTACATAGTTAGCTGTTTCAGACGATGTAGTGCCTCGTAGAATTTTAGAACTAAAGTATTAAAAATCTAGTTATGTGGAATCAAAGAGTTTAGTAACAATAGAGTAATATTAGATTTGTTAGTTATTTGGATGAGGTAGGTAGTATGACTTGTAACCGTCTTGTGTCATCAACTAGTGCGAGGTCTCAGGTTACTACATTACACAAAAAATTGAATGTAATGAAATCATCGAAAAACTGAAACTGTTAGAGAAAAATATTGAAAGTTTGGAGTTTAGCAAATGTATACGTTTATTTAATTACAATAGGTTTTACATATTTTTTTGCATTACCTAATACTAATATCCGCAAAATAGACGATTCTTCAGAGTCACCAATGCTGCAACCGTGGATGACAGTCGGCGAGAGCGTGCAGCTGCGCCTGAGCAGTAGCACCGGCATCATCGCGTACGCCGGGCCCACGCACTTCGCGCACGGCACGTGGATCGGCATCGAACTTGATGCGCCTACTGGTATGTTACTATTTTACTGAGATAACCGCTGTCATAGTAGAAGAAATTACTTTCATTTTTATTACAAAAACAAGGTTTATCTTCAGACCCAAGACCAAACCATCCTATGTAGTAATTTTTGAATTTCGAACTTTATGCTAAAGTTTTAAATTAAAACTACTTCAGTCGGAATAAATTCTAAATACAAAATGTAGCTCGATGGTTTTTAGCTCGGGGCAAAGTTAGATTTCGTTTAGTAATAAGAAGGATTTTGTAAAAACGAAACTTCTGCTCTGAATGTGTAATTCCGTACTAGTTCCCTGCCTAAGTTAATGGCTAATCCACAATTTTAGTTTGTTACGTTATTTTATTTTCATCAGGCAAAAATGACGGCTCAGTCGGAGGCCAGCGGTACTTCGAGTGTCGAGCGCGGCACGGTATCTTCGTGCGGCCCGACAAGATCGTGCAGGACCGGCGCGGGCGCAGCGCGCGCGCCTTCCGCGAGAGCGAGCTCAAGCGGGCGCAGAGCAAGGGTACGCGCTTGTAACATTACGTGCTCGATTGATGAAATGAGGCTTTGCGGGGGTAAAGTGGCCGGTGAGGGCCAGATTGACAGGTCGCACTTTGCCTTTACTTTGCCAAGTAAAGCGTCTATAATCGAATCGAATTATAATGAATCCGTTGTTAGCCTTTTAATGAATATTGAAGAATTTTACTACAAAACAAGAAGTATATCTTGCAACTATCATAAGAAGGCACATAAAATAATATTACAGTTCAGGTTTTAGAGGGTATCCGCTTTGTTCCAGGAGAAGGCCTACACAACTTACACAGATCGCGGAGTCGCGGTGACAGCATAAACGCCGTCGGCACCAAAACTAGGAATAGCAAATAGACGACGCACGGCTCGCGGCGTACATCGCGGCTCCACACGACAACACTCTGACAGAACGCGGACAAAGCCGGCAATGTATCGGACCGAATTTATACTAACGTCCCACAACTACTTGTATCATAGAATCCGCATTTTTTCGTTGCAGTCATGTAACTTGTATGGTGCTTATATGTATTGTAGATGTTTATTTACTACCCTTGAAGCAATATTGTTCGCCTTCGTTATTATTATGTCGGGGACAGAAAAGGGGAAACTATTATCTCGGTTTTATTGAGCATGTCAATAAAATATGAAGATGTCGCGATGTTTCCGGAATGTGCAACTTTCGATGTCCTAAAAGACGGAGCCATCGGGAGTTTTGACCGCCCTGTTGATGTGAGTACAGTTGATTACAGAAGTGATATGTCAGTTCTCACCAAATGTTACACGTGATTGGACACTTTGTATGAAATGGAAATGTATTTAATATCTTTGCCTCAATAAAATTAAGAGGTTCTTCACTTTTTGTCGTGATATTTAATAAAATTTAATATTAATAAGGAAATGTAGTCAAATATAATAATAATAAGATCCAATTACATGTAATATTTGGTGTTTATTTTAAACATTATCACTTTTGTAGTTGACTGTACTAGTCGTTTTGTTTTTATTGTTTTAATGAATTAAATGAAATTATTTTCAAATATTTGTAAATATAAATATGGAATTATAATGTGATTTAATTTTATCATTTTTGAGAAATTCCTGTAAATATCTGGATTTGCGTGTGTATTATTATTTGTAATGATCATCGGTGATTGAATATTGTTTATTAAGTTATTTGTATAAATTCTTTCTAATGTATAGTTTGTGGTGATAGATGTTACGGTAATGTATACTTATTTATGTATGTGTAGCTCATCGACCACTGTATCTGCTTACCCACGTGTGACTCGCACAGTTTTATATTCTGCACAGGGAATATAACTTCTGTGATTTTGACGTTTTACTGTTTCTCTTCGCTGTTACATTTTATATGACATTTTTAAAGTTAGGGTGAAGTGTTCGATTGCTGTCCGCGTTTGTTAGTGGTCGTTAAACTTTATTTAAATTAGAATCGAACGGATTTTCAAAAAAATAAGGTAAGGCGATTATCAGAGTGCACGGCAGATTTAACTTTGTGTCAGTTTGTATAGAAAACATAATCTGATTGTTTGGAAAGGTCGCCCCGCGGTACGCGACGGAGCGCGGTGCAGTGTGATAATCGCCTACAAGGTATTTCGGAACTCCGTTCGATACCTGTGAGTGTTTCACGTGCCGATTCATAGCGCTATTAATTGTATGCTTCACCCTATCACTTATAATATTATTCTAACCTATACTTCATACTGCTCACGTGCATTTTGTGTTCGACACACGATTGCCAGTCTCGAATGTGATAGTATCTTGCCACCTAAATATTAAAAAAAAACATTATTTTTTTATTTCGACGCCTGCTTTTGCCCCTTTTAGTTAAAGGTGTATCTCAAGTAGTTTATGAAATCGTCCAATATTACATCTTCGTCCTTGTAAAAGACTTTGTACTTAGTACACACAGCCACTGACGGATAACTCAAGTCCAGACATTGACGCTCCGATGTACGGCGCAAGCGGTGAGCGAACTAACATGCAATCAATACTGCCATTTAAATGCTTGTTATTCGATAAAAGTACTAGTAATCGTTTCTATTCTAATATTAAATTTTAAATATCGAATAAGCACCCTTCGTCATTTTTGTGGCGACGAGGTCCTCTTGCCAAGTAGATGCTGTCAACTCTGACAGATGTGACGTCAGAGATTCACTAATCGCTTGCGCCTCACACATTATATCGTTTAGGTTGTGTATATTTGGAAATTTATGTAAATGTAGTCGTGAATGCATTCTGTAAATTAAAATGTCAGTACTAAAAAAATTGTCCTCCATTTATTATCTCCATCCACATTCGAACAATAAATCGATGAGGTATCTATCTGTAATTAGTGAAACAAAAATCTTAATCGATGTTCTCTCCATTATAGTAATATGAAGAGTTCTAGTTTAATTTTTTGAATAAAGCCTAATTTGGATAAATTATCAAGATATATTGTAGCGGCATAGTGCGCGTGTAATCGTATTAGGTAATGTCCACATTGTTCGCTCCGTGGTAATACGGGGCAATAGTCTTAGATCACCTAATGTATATTCCATCCTTTTAGTAACGTAATCGTTCGTAAGTACACTAAATGAGTACACAAAATAGAGTAACACGCCTGGTTATCTACTAGTGTTTGTAAGTCCCACTTTCAGCGTTCATTCATAGTCCGCCACTTGCCTCCATTCCTCGAGGGCAATTCTGTGACGTCACATCGTAGAACATTGTAGTTCACGTCACGTCGAAACGTATCATCGAATGTGTTGTGTGTCGCTGAGTTGCATTCCAACATGTGACGTCAACGAATACCTCTGTAAACATATGTATATTTACATTTAACCGTAAGTTATTAATATAAAATGTTATTCAAAAATATTAAAACAGCTGTTTCAAAAGTATGCACTCGAGAATTTAATGCCAACTTTTAGTGGGGCCGCGATTCCATAGCGAGGTATACGTGATGTGATATTCTTCGCTACGATCACTTTGAACTCGTTTGTATTGTCAACGTTGATGCCACGAAGTCACGACTCCTCCCCATGGGATAGTGGCTCAAATAATTTGTAAGCATTGACTGACATCATATTTGTCACACATACATAGAGTTATCACGATTTACATTTTATCGAATGCTTATTAGACTGTCGTACTTAAACATTCCATTTTTTCTATACATTTATCGTTCTAGCAAACGTTCAGTAGTATTTATCAGTGATTAGTTAGATTTTGAACTACAGAATGCGACTTATATGGCGTTTATTTTGCATTTTACGATTTTTAACTTTGAATGTAAAAGTATATTTACCATTATAATAAATAAATCTGGCCCTAACTAGGACAGCTCAATGTGTAGTCAACGTTAAAAAAATCTAAAAATGAAATATACGTATTTTCAAATATAGTAGGATGTGTCTTTGAACCTCTTGATGTGCTTATGTCCAGTAGTTTGGTAGAACACGGGCAAAGGACTAGCTGTCAAGCGAAGCAGGTACGACGCCTTGGAGAGGCCAGGTCGGGTCAGGTGTATCGGAGTGTGCACTAGGGCTCCTAGGTTTAGGCAAATAGTGACCTTAAAAGCAGCGTCGTAGGTCCTAATTTAATTTTTAGAAATTAAGCTGACCATGTGCTGTGCTTTTGTTTTAAACAAATAGTTTTTAGGTAATTGAAATAATTTGTTTTTAATTATTATTTCATTTTAGAAAATTGTGTGTATTATTCGCAGTCAATTCAAGATATCACACGCTTTTACGAATGTGAATGTAATTATTATTATTTTATGAAATTGTGACTTGCATGGATTTTATTTTAGCGTAGATAACGTTAAGTAAATTAATTTGCCAGAATTGGAAAATGTAAAATAAATAAATGACAAAGTAATGTATGTATTTCTAATTCTTTTTGTGATAAATAGGCAGCTACTTTGTAGCATAGATGGTTGCATCTTCATTACTATACACATAATGCATAATAAAGAGATTTTAATATTTAAATACAAAAATAGTTCACTTCTAGTGGAAATATTTTTGCCAAGTAGCAAGTTCGAGTCAACCATCGCTGTCATTATCAATAAATGTATTATAAAATATTATTTTTGTATTTTATTCCTGTAGTTAGTTGATACCCTTACATAGATAGAACCCAGTACACATTTAGATGATATTGGCTTACTTTACATTAGCTGGTACAGAATAAGTCTATAGAAAGAAGCTAGAACGATAAACTTTTCTAGAAAAACTATTAGTTGATGAGAAGAAAATCCAAACTAGGCCTCGCATGTTGCTAAAAAACGGGTTTAAGCTAGTAATGTAATCGGTATTTTAATGATTTGTGATTTCCCTCTTAGCTCTGACCACTAAAATAAAAACATAGTTCCATACAATTTTACCGCCAGTTTTGTAATAAAGAATCTTTCTAGATGGAAATTGTATCTAGTGAATAAAATAAAAGTAGCTGTGTAAAATAGAACTGTCTTTGTATGGGCTTATTTTGAATGGTTAGATAACTGAAATAGTTCTTAAGCCGTCATGTTGGCTCCACTGTTATAGGACCAATACGAATATGCTACGGCGTTATGCCGGGGCTACATTGTCGCGTTATCGCGAACTTTACTGTTGCTCAGCGAGACGTCGAGTACTGTGCGAAAGAGAGCGCGCGAAGTAAAGTTCGCGATAACGCGACAATGTAGCCCCGGCATTAGCAATATACCAATTATAAGAGTGAAGCCAATATTAAGGCTAAGAAACTATTTGATTAAACGCACTTTATCTGAAGAATAAATGTCAGTTTGACATTATTTTCCATACAAAAGCTGTCGTATCGCAATATTTATTCCTCAGTAAGTAATCTGACTATTGAAAAATCAATCCATTGGCGGATTACTTTTATTCATGATTTTTAGACACGCTCTGTAGAAGTAGAAATTAAAATCAATAAAACTATTTCTTAATAAAAAATAATATTGGCTGCATACGTTCACTGTTAAACTGGCAGATCTTGGCGAGGAAAAAAAAGTGGCTAATGACAATGGCAAATAAATAGGCGCGAATAGTTAAAAAAATAGTTTTGTTTTATTGAGTTTAAAATTGGTTTATCAAAATAAGTAAAATAATATAGTACTCCTACATTTCGCTAGTTATGTACACCTCTGCCCAACCCTTCGGGGAAACAATGCGTGATGTTATGTTGTTAGGTTTATTACTCAGGAGAACGATTAAGCTAGCGTGAAAGGAATAGATCGAAATTCAATGATTAGGTAAGTAAATGCGAGTAAAATTAAGGTTGATCCGAGGAATTTAATGAAAGGTAAATAAATTAAGAAGCATTTCATTTTTCATGTCAGTTTATAACTCATGAAAGTAAAGCTATGAATTTATGTAACGATTAACAGACAGTGAAACAAGTCATAAGCTTATAGCGGGCACTATTTTCTTTAGTTACCTACAATGCGGCCGATTTATCTTGGCAGGTGACATAGCCAATACGAACTTTCGAGCATGTTCTCTCACCAACACTCGCCTCATGTCACCATTTGGCTCCTAAAAAAAGTTAATGCGCGAAGTTCGGAACTGCCCAGTTATATTGACCGTATTGTATGGAACTGCAATTGGTTAAGTTGGCTGATGACTTTCCGTTAACAGTTATCATATCTACCTATTTGAATTGATAAGATTTACCTAACATAGGGTTTTTTAAGCTGGCTACCAACAGTTTTATTGCCTTTCTGAAGAAAATAGGTAGGATAATACCATTCGGGTTCAATGTAAACTGGAGCAGACACCACAAGGGTGGGAAATCATCAAATAACTTCTCCCGCTCTGGGCGGAGCGGGAGGGCGTGTCAGACTTTTACTGACTAAAACCCACCCGTGTTCCTTCAGTTGCCTGTTGCCAAGAGCCCCGGTATCCCTTTCGGACTTTACCGCAACCCTGGAACGCACTCTACCTGAATACGCATACACCGCGGTTGTTACATTTGACATCCGCCGGGGGAACATTGTTGTTTGTAATTTCTGCTGCTCTTGTTTTCATTGAACCCCAATGGATACGACTGTTTTCCATTAATTCTATGATGCATTTTACAATATACAAGGTATTTTCTGATTAGGAGAGAGTATCTTTAAGAGCCGTTTAGACGTATACCTAGGTACTC
The DNA here is from genome assembly GCA_947363905.1 of Lithophane semibrunnea. Taxonomy (NCBI): domain Eukaryota; kingdom Metazoa; phylum Arthropoda; class Insecta; order Lepidoptera; family Noctuidae; genus Lithophane; species Lithophane semibrunnea. Next base: position 5,009,665 of record OX376187.1, read on the forward strand.
CAACTCGAAGTTAGTTTTTCTAGAGAATGTTGATCAGTGGGTACATCGGTTAGGATCACCACCTTTTCAAGCAAGGCTTTTTATAACTCGCTCTCGCTTATTACTAGCATCATACGAAGGTTGTAGCAGCGACAGTTGACCTTATTCTTGGGCGACGTCGCGCGAGTGTCATCTTGCTGGCGGGCGGTGTGGGGCGGCGCACTGGCTGCCTGGTACGCGCTTCTGCCCACTTAGGGGTGTACTGGTGTCATAAACAGTTGATGTTGTAGGATTTCTGAATATTAAAGTCTCTGATCACTAAATTTGCTAATAATACTAATAAAACCTTTTTATCAGGCCACAGAGATCCATTCAGTCTTAGTAAAGAAAATCTAGATATAGGTAATGTTAGTATCCTAATCATAATCTGGAGTCGGACCTCACATTATCCACGTAGTAGCTATGTATTTAGTATCTACGTAACCGCATGAATTCCGATCCAGACGGAGCATTGGACAATCCCACTTGCATTGAATTGAATCTTATGTCCGGGATATTAATTAAATTAGGTTTAGGTTGATGGTAAACAAAAGTGATCAAGACTCAAGTTTCTGAAATCTTGATAGTCTGATCACTAGGTCTGCTATTGTACCTCATGTTAGACGAAGTCGACGATGCTTGACTTTCTTACCTACCTAACATTGATCAATCATTTCACGGCGGACCTGAGATGACGGCATTTTAAAGATATGTAGAATGCAAGTACTACATTCTAAAAATATTCATAAAATAATACGGCTAAAAGCAAGACCTCTTCCAATCATAGTCTATCGGACCGATTCTAATTAGGGAAACATGGATTGGTGATAGTGGACCTACCTATTCCTAACTAAGTTTAATCAACATTTTATATTATTTTTAAAGCTAGATAATATTTTACGGCGATGTGGACCATCTTCTATTAAACTGAAAGGTAACAACTCAGTATTACGAAAAAAAGTTCGCCTAAATCTTAATTAATACCCAAACTTCAGCCATCTTTTCTGTACACCCTACCCTAATCTATTTTAGTATAGCGATGCCGAAGCTCGTTACAAAGGAGACATCGTTCCATAATGGCATGCCGTTGGGACTCGCGTGACTTGCCATTTGCCTCTACCTTTCGCAGTCTTTTCTTTGTCAAAGACGTTCCAACTGGCGCAGCAGAAGGAACCTCTCAAAATGACTTAGAAACTTTCTCCAATCATGGAGCAAGCTGCTCCATCATCGTCCAATCAGGACCCTCGTTTCGACTTTATAGGGTCTTACGCGGTAAAATCTTTGAAATTGAAGCCGGAAAAATGGATGAGGGTTCTGGGTGTGGAAGAACACAGGTCTACATTGAAAGATTTTGTGGACAAACCCTTTCCAATGCTTCTAGTGGTTGTCCTGACGAATGCACTGCAATTGGTACCGGTTATATCGTTCCCATGTTACTTGAAGAACAAAGCCGTTTACTTTGTCAAGAAAAAGCCCGATGCTGTCCCGAAAGAAGACTGTGCGCAGATGGTCATATTTGGTAAGTCAGTTATCATCTGTTAATTAGTTACGAAGTATCTATTATCTATGCCATTTTCCAGTCTTCTAAGGAGTCGAGAAAGAGTGATTAGCTAATACACATTTAGCAGTAATCATTACGTACTTTGGAGACCCTTCAAAATTTAAAATCGTAATTTTAGTGTTATGGGCATATGGTAACGCTATCTACTTTTATATTTGCGTAGGTGACTTGGCACCAAGACTAATAGATGAACTAGCAGCATTAGTAGATGAGGTCTTCGTGCCTCTGCTATCGAATCCATTGAACCATGAAGGCTGGCCCCTTGTCGTCTCCCAGGATATCCTCAAACAAATTCACAATCTCAAGAGCACTGTGTATGAGGTAAGAGATCTAGAGAGAACTAGATTAGCGCACCTAATGCTAAATTGTATTGCGCAACTGAGTATCCTGATACGTAATCTTCTCTTGCCTAGGTAAAAGGCAAAGTTAACGGCCAAACAGTCCTGCCAATGCCAGTAGGCGTAGAACTTGTCCACGATGCCGAAAAGGAACTGCTTCGAGGGAAAGAAGTAGACTTGTACCTGAAAAGTGCTATAGAAGGCGTGGTCATCAAATGGGCTCAGCAGATCAATGACGTCATGATGGAGGACTCTGGGCAGGCCTTTGATAATGGACAGAATCCATCGCCAAGAGTTGGTAAGAGATCTTGATTTTGTGTCTACAAACCATGGCCAAGTGCCAATTCAATACGTAAGCTAAAACCAACACAGAATTGGCAATTTTTTGGAGGGATGTTCTCTTAACTTTACCCTTTATAATTTTAACTGAAAGGCATAAGACCTAACGCCATTTTCAGGCTTCCGTATTCAACAAGGAACCCTTATAGTTTCGCCATGTCCGTCTGCCTGGCTGTCCGTCTGTGCGCGGCTTAGCTCAGAGACTATTCCTTGTTTCAACAGTTATACATGCATATTTTTAGCAGTAGTAAGTAGTTTTACCCCAAAAGTAACAAATTATCACGTCTTTTCCTAGAACTGGCGTTTTGGAAATCAAGACTACGTAATCTGAACTACATTTATGATCAGTTGCGTACAGAGAGAGTGAGGTGTATGGCAGTGATACTGGAGAAAACAACGTCCGCCTACTACCCTTGCTTCAGCAGACTGTTCAAGAATATAGTCTCAGGTTTGTATGAACATTTTGAAGATCAAGACGGTCAATTTCTTCATCAAAAGTAACAGTCAACTGTTCTTTTGCACTGTTGTATTTTCAATCCTCGGCGCTGAGGCGAGGGTTGTAAATCCAACAGCGCGGAAGAACAGTTGACTGCTACTTTGGCTGTTACTTTTGATGAAGAAACTGGCCGTTAGAGTCGTTGAGTCAAAGGAGTTTAAGCTTAACAGTACCAATATTTTCATGATTCAAATTAAATCCAGGTAGTTTATGTACCTAAATAGGAGGGAGCTGATGAAGTTAGTTCCTATTGAGTCCTAGCTAACCAACGCTAGCTAATTTCAAACTGGCATCTCATTTACTCAGGGTTATTGGGTATCGCGGGTTAGTCCGAAAGGGATACCGGGACCTTGGCAACAGGCAACTGAAGGAACACGGGTGGAGCGGAAGGGCGTGTCAGACTTTTACGTGGGTAGTAAGTAAAAGTCTGACACGCCCTTCCGCTCCGCCCAGAGCGGGAGAAGTCATTGGACGAATTCCCACACTCAAAAAAAAAAAGGGGTTATTGGGTACCGATTCGATGACATCGAGTTCTATTAAGTATAATCTTCTTATGTAAAAATGCAATCTTGATAAAAATAACGTCTCCAAGAATGTTAAAAACGTTAATATGAAGCCACTGCAATCGCCATATGAAATTAAATTGCAGCTTTAGCGGAAGCCCGTGAAATAGGCCTATATCTACGAACATTAGAAAAGCACTTCCAGGGTCTAGAAGAGATTGACTTCATGGAATGTCAGCCATTTTTCCGACCCCTGTTTCATGTGATCTGTATGATTTGGAGAGATTCCAAGTACTACTGCAACTCGTCCAAACTCATCGTGTTGTTGAGGCAGATATCCAACTTGTTGATTTATCAGGTAAGTCTTTTATTCGTAAGTAATGTTATTGTTTAAGTAATTATTTCGTGATAAACCTAGTGACGATGACAGGCAGTCGCTTCATGTTAAATTCAGCTGCATCCGGTTAGACTGGAAGCCAACCTCAAAGGCTATGAGGCAGATGATGAAAAAGTGAAGTAAACTACCTTTGATTTAAAAAAACTACATGCCGTCATATATGGAACTATTAGGAAAATGTCATCTTAATAACTCAATTTTCATAAGTAGTGTACACTGAGAGAACCAATGTGCCCGTTAAATGTAGCATAATACTATGGTAGAGTTTACATGGCCAGTTGGTCCACTGTTCAGTGGCTTGTAAGTTTCAAGTCGTAGAAATTAATTGGCAACTAGGTTTCACGTAAATTGCAACGGCACATATCTCGTTAGTCGTGAAGACCGGTGCAATGTGAATAGATGTACTGCCAATCATTCATTGTTCGGCCTGACATGAGTGCAGGTGGTTTAATTCACATGCGAAGACCTATCAGGGGATTACTTTTCATAAGGTTTCGTAGGTACCAAAGTTGGAACGATGATTTTGTAACTTGCATTACCATAATTCGGGCTTAAACTTATTTTACGTAGAGTTAATTAGAAGGGAATCAGGACTAGCTAAATCGCGATTTGATTCATTCCATTAAATTTTATCGCTAAAGACATTCAACATTCTTGAATAATTGAACTCATATGTTAATAAGTATCTAACGCTCTTACACTTGCTCAATATTTAAATGCCTACATGTATGTGGACTACATATGGTTACTAAGATTGCGTTATTGCCATAATTCTTAGTCATTATATGCTTTTAAATGGAAATAAATCAGTGCAAAATAAACCAGCTTGCGATATTGATAAAATAATATCCTAGATATTTCAATTAATTTCGGATGTTCACGAATAACAAAAAAAAATCGTGAATTTATTAACCCTACGTCTAGTAGGGTTAATAAATTCACGATTTACGAACTAGCGACTTATCACGAAGGTTAAAAACACGCGGGAGCTACATAAATAACAGAGATTTATAATAATTTGTTACATTGGACTGTTGACATCGAAGTCAGATACTTACTTGGACTACTGACTTAGGTACCTATATGTAGAAATGGTACTTAATAGTCAGGAGATTGTATCTTACAGAGGTACACGTCAGTAGATGCGTTTTAGAAATGTGTTGTTAAAGTGATGACATTGTTAGTCCCGACTCGTGTCTATTTAAAATCCTGTAAATGCGCGATTTAATTAAACACTTGTAATTTCCATTTTAGGCCAAAAAATGTCTCGACCCATCCACGTTGTTCCACAGCGACATAGATGAAGCGACACAACGTATTCAATGCACGATAGACATTATGAAGAAGTTCAAAATGACGTTCGAATATTTCAAGGAAAACCTGTCTAAATACTTCGTAGACCGACGAGTGATACCCTGGACATTCCATCCTAACGTCGTCTTTGAGAGGCTTAACAGATTCTTGGACAGAATGAATACCATACAATGGTTCTTTAAAACAGTGCTGGAATTCCAAAAATTAGAGAAGATTGAGATTGGTGGAATGAAAGGCAGAGTCCTCGGTGGCCAAATAAGAGACATATCAGCAGAATTCGACGCTTACTTCACTAGTTTTGCATCTAAATCATATGATGTCCTGGACCCAGACGATGATACATTCAATGTTGACTTCAAAGACTTTCAAGAAAACATTATCGATTTGGATCTCAAACTTTCAACCGTCTTGGTTGAATCGTTCGATAATTGCACGACATTAGAATCTATTTTCAAGGTAATACGATTGCATGCCTGTATTAGATTATACAATGAAAACTCTAATATCGCACGAATATATCAATAATCTGTATTATTTTTTATCGATTTCAGCTGATCGATGTTGTAGGTTCGGTCTTAGATCGACCTCTAATTAGAAATGAATTTACAGCAAAATACGTCGAGATCATTGTAATGCTCGAACATGAAATTAATACTTGCGAAGTAAGTCCATCTTTTCACCCAGACAATACTTGAAGCAATAACGTTAGTTAAATTGTTTCTGCTTCTAAATAAAGACTTGTATAAGCGAATTTCGATAAAAGAATCTATTGAGCAGTAAAATCGGGTGAAACTAAGACAATTTTTCAGGAACTGTTCGTTGAACAAAGCAACCGCCTGGAGAGGTACGGCATGATGGAAGTGGATGCCTACCTGCCTCCGGTCGCCGGCGGCCTCCTGTTCATGAGCACGCTAGCTGCGAGGATAACCAAGCCTATAGCTAGCTTTCGCAATTTGCCGCACCCGTAAGTCACCCTGGGTGGGGCAAATTGCGAAAGCTGATTATCTGGCTTACACTCATCCATACTCTTTACAATATTCCATGTTCTAAGGTTTCATATCTTTGGATTTCGTAGATTTAGTGCCGAACTTTCTTTACGGATTTTGTCTTAGTAGTTAATCCCAGCACTTTAAATATGTTGGACATTATTTGCTAATAAAAACTTTTTGGATTTAATAAGATCATGTGCACATTTGATTATATTTTCTCAAATATCAGGATAAAGGGTACGGATGAAGCTAAGAAAATCTTCATAAGACATGAGGAATTGATTGAGAAAATCAATGCGTTCAAGAAGAAATATTTCCACGACTGGACGTTAACTGTTTCGAAGATTGTTGAGGAGACGACTAATAATATGATTCTTGCACGACAGGGCTGCGATCTAGTGTTGAATTTCCATCCAAAGGTAAATAAAAATCTTGTTTACCTAAAGACTATTATTATTGTTAGATTCAAATAAAATATTGCCACTTGCTTTAGTCGTAGCTACATTAATAAGCTTGTCTTTAGTGTAAAGCATTAAGAATTTTACATATATCATTATAATTAGTGATTAAACAAATGAAAACTGAAACAACATTCCTTTGCAGCTTCTAGAGATTCTGAAGGAAGTTCATCATTTTCGCTCAAACGAAGAGTACAAAGACTTCCTACCACAAGACGGCCTAACGATATTCGAGAAGCAAGAAACTTATAGACAGTACAGGATCAATTTGGGCATAACTATCGATTGGTATAACCAGATTAGGAAGAACAGTCAGAAAGTGGAGTTCGACTTAGTGGAAGATGAAATAAAGGCCATTGATCAAAGGATAGAAATGGCACAGAATAAACTGAATTGGAATTCTGATGGTGATTTCTTTTCCATTGCTATTTGTGAAATTTGTTATTTGTATATTTCAGAATCTTTAAAAGTGTTACTAGCACAGCATAACTTATTTTGCCACATAAATGTAATCCTTTAGGCACAGCTGAACGTTAACTTTTCAAAAGTCTTTTTAGCAAATTGGAATTGTTTTTTATTCAGATCTATGGAATTATTTGCAAGAACTACACAGATTAGTGGGTAATCTGTTTGAGAGGATGTCGAAAATACAGGACAACTTATTAGAAATCAAAGAAACTATGAAGGACTGGTCGGTACAGCCTTTGTTTGAACGAAAGGAGGGAAAGAAGGTAGGCAATGTGATTAAAAAATAATAACATAAAGCAAAGAACATTTCGCTAGCTAACCTGTTAGTGTTTCTTCACAGGATACTTTGATGAACTTAGACGATCGGGCAGACAAGAAAGCCAAACGTTACAGCGATATAGTGACTACAGCTAATCGAATCAATGAGTTGTTAAACGAGAACATGCAACTGTTCAACATGCAGGATAACCAAAACAGTGAGATTTGGATGAACTACGTGGGTTTTATTGACACGCTGTTGGAGGAAGCTTTGTTCAAGACCATTGCGTGCAGGTAAAATCTTTTCGTCTAGTGATGTCTTGATTTCTCGGTTTACTTATTAGTTCAAGTCTTATGGCATATTTTGCCACCTCCAGATAAGATCTGTATTCTGGAAAATGAAGAATTAATATGTATATTTTAATTTATCTGGTCGATAGTATCTACCACGACACAACAAAAGGGAGGAGCCCTTTACTCAGCAGTGGGTTGATCAAGGCTGCCAGGAATAATGACGAATAATAATGAAGCATACCTTAATTAATTAATTTTCTTTGCAGTTTGGGTTACATATCAGAACATATGAATCCTAAAAACAAATTGGCTCCTTTATTTGAAGCTCAAATGGAACTTCTTGACCCAGACATTGTTTTCGCTCCGAGTTTAGAGCCAACCGCTGAAAAGGGATTCACAGCGTTGATAAAGGGTCTTATTGACGATGTCATGATAATGGCTACTCTGATTGAACGAATTGATAAACAGAAAGATGAAACGTATCAAAAAGACATCATTGGCAGTGATGATGTAATTGAGATGAAAGAAGAAATTCTTAATGGTATTGAAAAGGTAACATATGAATATCACTAATTCAATATGAGCCTGTATAATTGTTATGCATTTCTTCTACATTAATGCCAGTTTTCAAAGAATCCACACAGCAATTCTAAGATATGGTTTGGTCCTCTTTTCAGGTGATCGACGACGCCAACGAATTCTGTAAAACATTTGAGAATTACTCCTACTTATGGCTTGAAGAAAGAGATGCAGTAATGGAAATATTTCTCACGTATGGCAGAATACTAACTCCTGATGAAGTAGACATGCTCGCTTTAGATGAAAAGGATAGAGTAGAAGGAGAGGGCCCGGTGCCTTGCGAACCTAAAATGGAAGGCTTCAGAGAGCAAATTGATCATTATGAGAATTTGTTCATGGAAATAGAAGATATGCACCCTTACAAAATCTTTAATAATTGGTTCCAGGTAAATACTTAGTAATACTAAATTAAAATCTTAATATTTTAACCTATAATTAAAACTTTTTTGTCCATAAAATTCGATAATCTAAAAATATATACATTCTGAGACAGAAATTGACAGAATGATATTTTAAATATTTTTAGCGCTAAATAAATGCATTTAGTGATTTCTGATAAAAGTGGGCTTTTGTTTTCCTTAATTTTAAAGCATAGAGCCTCCACAAAAGGTATAATGTTTTATTTAAACAGGTAGACATCCGGCCATTTAGGCAAGCTCTACTCAACACGGTGAGGAAATGGGGCAATATGTACAAAGAGCATCTGGTCAACAAAGTTACGTGCAGTCTCAGTGATCTGGCAGACTTCATACGTGATGCTGATGAAGGTACTAACATAATTATACAATTCGTAAAAAAATATATAATGTGTAAATGATAACATAGTACTTAACGTATGATTTAGAGACGCAAAATGCTTTAAAAAAAGAAATTGTGTAAGTATTATTTTTGCAACTGCTGCGTTTTTATTTCATATAGATGTAAAACTTCTAGCTAAGATACACTATCGTAAACTTTTAAAAATATTATTGAAATACTTACATACATGTCAGTTTTTATCGTCAGTCACGACTTTAATGCAAACGAATAGAAGAAGGTATTTTAATGTTCCTCAGGCCTACTCCAACCAGTACCAGAAGGTGACTACGAAGCTCTAGTAAGAATAATGGGGTACCTTATGCACGTCAAAGACCGAACTGTAACAACAGATGACATGTTCCAGCCTCTGACTGAGACCATTGAACTGCTGAAGTTCTATGATATGGATATTCCTGAAGAAGTTAATGTATTGCTGCAGGTAAATGTTAAAAAATTGCTGTTGATTGAATAACCGGGCTACTATGATATAGGTGGATGTTATTTTGCGGTGAGATCAGTTTAGTAGGATTAGGATAATAAAGCTATAAGCAATTCAATTGTTGGTATGATGGAGCCCATATAACAGATTTTTGAATCTTTTCCATCGTCGCACTAGTGCATTGATTCTGTCACAGAACTATTCATTGTCACCATTTCTCATGAGTTCCAAATTCTGCCTTAGATGACTGTGTGTCGTGTGGTTGATTGATACGAATAAAGGTCTTTAAGTATTGCGAGAACAAAATTCATATATTATTTCATCAAACATTCTTCTCCTTTAGGAACTGCCAGAGCAATGGCAAAGAACAAAGAAGTTAGCGTTAACAGTGAAACAGCACGTGGCACCACTGCAAGCGGCTGAAGTGTCCGGTATTAGGAAGAAGATATCTACTTTTGATAGCCATGTTACTTACTATAGAGAAGTCTTTAAGAGATACGAGGTAGGTTATTAATTTTGATACTTTATAAAGGTTAACTTATGAGGTGCTTTATAGTTTGAAAAAACATATGATCAGCTTATGAAAAAGGTTAATTATATTATAGTTCTTCAAATACGATTGTGGAGATCCTTACGAAGTGATGTCGAGGGTGGACTATGAACTTTTGATCTTGGAAGAAGATATGAGAGGGATACAAGAGTCAGGGTCCTTATTTGAAGTGAACGTACCAGAATTCAAGCTTTTGAAGCAATGTAGAAAGGAATTGAGAATGTTAAAGGTATAGTATTTTTAAATGCAAATATAAATGCTATAAAATAAGATCTCAGAAAAAGTAAAGCTTAAACAAAATGTGTGGGAATTAACCACTAAATATAAAATTTTAGCAACTTTGGGATTACGTAAACATAGTGAGAACGAGCATAGAAGATTGGAAAACGACACCATGGCGTAAAATAGATGTTGAAAACATGGACATAGAATGTAAAAAGTTTGCTAAAGAGATCAGATTACTTGACAAGGAAATGAGAAGGTAAGTTGAAGGTACAACAGAAAAATAATCAAAATTGATTATTTAGAAAATAACGCATTTATATCATATGGTTTTAGTTGGGATACATACATGGTCCTGGAAGCAACTGTAAAGAATATGCTAACATCTTTACGAGCAGTGGGTGAGCTACAAAACCCAGCGATCAGAGAAAGGCATTGGGACTCACTCATGAGTACAACTAAGGTGAACTTTGTAACAATCGGGCAAAATAAAAAAATTAAATTGTAAATAAATAAATAAACTAAAATGTAAATATAACATGAATGTTGTGTTAGCACCTTCGAGATCAGGATTGCGAAACAGCTGATGGGTTTGGAATTTAAACTTGTGCATTTTGCATGGTCGTTTAGAGTTACCATTCCATTTGTCAGGAATAGTTTTAGACTTGAAATTATCAGAAAATTTAACATTTCAGTAGATTTTGATCTTTCTAAAAAGGTAGTAGAGCAAAAACATAAAACATTGAGTGAGTGTGAAATGGTGATGGTAACTCTCCGTTTGAATGCGGCATGCATTTGCTTTGGATGAAATGTTCACATAACTGTACAGTTTATTATTGCCTGAGTTTTGTATTATACAATATCAATGTTTGAAGTATGCATTGAATGAATTGTTATGCGAATGTAAATATGTTTGTGATTCACAGAGCTTAGCAGCATTACCACGTGAGCTCACTGTAAGTATGACAATGCCGCGGTGTGTATAGTGTACATATTATTTTTCGTGTACAATAATGAGATTCAGTTTCGTTTATTATATTATTTTCAATATTTACTTTGTTATCTTCGACATTTTCACTTATTTTATTTATATTCTAATACACTGCTTCGTGTTAGCGCGTATGGATTTGTGTCATATCTATGTTAGTTTGTACTTCACATAAATTAAATATTTAATTCTTGTCTCCAAGAAAATCACACTTACGTAAGTATTTAACACGAGTTTAACCATTGACATAAAAAATTAAGTTAAAGATTCGTAGACGTTAATACTTTATTCATCAAGTAAATATTCGTGCCTCTAACTCGTTTGAGATCGATATTTAAACATTTTTATTATAAAACAGGTAAGAATCGTAATGGATCTAAACACAACCCTTGCGGATTTACTTGCCCTGAACTTGCACGAATGCGAGGAAGAAGTAAAAAATATTGTAGACAAAGCGGTAAAAGAAATGTCTATGGAGAAGGTTCTGAAAGATTTGCATACTACTTGGAGTCACTTGGAGTTTGAACAAGAGGTACATACGAGAACTCAGTGTACCCTGTTGAGGGCTAGTGAAGAGCTTATTGAAACGCTAGAAGAAAATCAGGTAAATAAAATGGAAAAACCAAAAAAAATATGTATGGACACATACAATTTCATTGCATTTAGTTAATGAGTGGAACTCATTTTAAAATATTAAATGATGTTTTAGGTTCAACTGCAAAACTTAATGACATCAAAATTCATAGCATACTTCTTGGAGGAAGTGTCAGGATGGCAACAAAAGCTGTCCATAGCAGACCAAGTCATCACAGTCTGGTTTGAAGTTCAAAGGACTTGGACCCATTTGGAGAGCATTTTTATGAGCTCCGAGGATATCAGGAAACAGCTGCCCGAGGATTCAGCTAGATTTGATAGGATTGATGCCGAATTTAAGGTAAACAAGTGAAGACACAAAATTGATGACATTTGTTAAATTCAAAATAAATCGCAGCTTCAGTAATTTTTGGAATTTCCAGATATTGTCCACTGACATGGCGAAAACTCCAAATGTTGTTAAAGGTACTAACAAAGAGGGTTTGGTTGAGCATCTTGACAGTATACAGAAAGACCTGATTATTTGTGAAAAGGCTCTAGCAGAGTACTTGGAAACGAAAAGATTGGCGTTCCCAAGGTTCTATTTTGTGTCCTCTGCTGATCTGTTAGATATTTTGTCTAATGGCAATCAAGCTGATTTGGTTATCAGGTAGGCAATTTAGTTTGAACGATGTTGGACTTTAAATTGAATTGTTCATATTAAAGGCTAACACATATTTGAATAACAATAAAGCTTGTATATAATGTTGCTTGTGCTTATGGAAGTTGTAAACACTAATGGTTACATTTTCAGGCATTTAACAAAACTTTTTGATTCGATTGCAAAGTTGAAATTCATAGATGATCAGAAACCAGGCGAGAAGGTGGCATCCGGTATGATAGCTAAAGATGGAGAACTCGTTCTGTTTCATGGAACTTGCGATTGTACCGGAGCTGTGAGTGCAAAAATGTAGTAATTGAACGTACATTTACAATACATTCAAAACCTGGCTTACTTACTAAAACTTTCATAAATAGAAGGCACAGTAGAATATTATAATTCCTTATATTACATTTCAGGTCGAAATCTGGCTGAACAGACTACAAGACATGATGAGATCTGCCATCCGGCACTATTTCGGAGAATCAATGATATCTTACGAAGAAAAGCCCAGAGAACAATGGCTCTTCGATTTCATGGCCCAAGTAGCACTATGCGGCTCCCAAATCTGGTGGACTACTGAAGTCAACATTGCTTTCTCAAGACTAGAAGAGGGGTATGACAATGCTTTGAAAGATTATTACAAGAAACAGCTATCTCAGTTAAGCACATTGATTTCTTTACTGATTGGAGAGTTAACTAAGCAAGACAGGCAGAAAATCATGACGATATGTACTATAGATGTGCATTCACGAGACGTTGTGAGTAAGATGATTCAAGCGAAGGTGGAGGCTGGATCAGCGTTCATGTGGCAGTCTCAGCTTAGACACAGGTGCTGGGGCTAATGTTGAATCATCTGCACTTTCTTGTATCAGGTTCAATCACTTTCAATATTTTATGTTTTAGCATTTTCACATCTAGAACTTGTTGCACCGCATTCTCATGACTAAATTCTGTATTATATTCAAATGGTACATTGTTTTTTTTCAAATCATTACATTACTTAGTAAATTCAATATGTCCTGAAGCATGTCATTTTCACTTTCAGAAGAATCTCATACATGTAACGATTGTAAATTTAACGAGCTTCAATCATGTAATGTTTGGTATTCGATTCTTACATACAATACACGGCTAGTTTTACATCGATGCGCCTCGAAGTGAAAACTATGTAGCATTAATCACTATCATTCATCAAATCTAACATTAATTTTAGTTTTATACCAATTAGGAACAAGGTTTTATGCCGGTGTTATGATCTTAATTTCATGATATAGTAGTTATAATCAGACAATGATTGCACAAGAAGGTACTGAAATGTACGATGTCAATTGTTTTTAGATGGGGCGAGAAGGAATACCATTGTTTTGCGAACATCTGCGATGCTCAGTTTACATACAGTTACGAATACTTGGGAAACACTCCGAGACTGGTTATCACGCCATTGACTGATCGATGCTACATCACACTGACACAGGTGAGATAGTTTTTCAAAGTCCAATTCTTTACTAGGCTTAAGATAATTCTGTGAAATTGGAATGTTTAGTTTTGACCCCATCGATATATTGATTTAGGCTTGAAGTCCACCAAAGGCTTCCAAGCTTGAAACAAAGACTCTTTTGCATAACTTTGTTACAAGTGTATTATCTTTCACAGTCTTTGCATTTGATCATGGGTGGAGGGCCCGCAGGTCCGGCTGGTACCGGTAAAACGGAGACCACAAAAGATTTGGGAAGAGCTTTGGGAATCATGGTGTATGTTTTCAACTGCTCTGAGCAGATGGACTATCAGGTACCTACTTAAAGATAAATGAATCTATTCATAAGGAAAAATAAACTCTACCACAAACAAGGTTTATATCTTGATCAGGTTTGTACCATCGAGCCAGTTTTTGTATATCGAACTTTATTCGACAAAGATAAATTCCAAAACAAAAACTAGATTTTAAGGTTTAAGTTTGGAGCAAAGTTACTATTTCTATGTTGGCTAAGAAAATTTATAACAAGTTCGTTCTATTGCTAATTTTATGGTAGCAGTCAAAAGTTAAGTTAAGTTGGTCGTTAACATTGTCCTTTGTTGGCACTAACGTGATTCGATTCGAAATCCTTTTTGGAACAATGCTCCAGCTGATTCTGTGACTCAAATTTACAAGATTCCTTACTTAGAAACTCAACCTAAACGGATGAAAGTAATACTTAGATTTACCACCTTTGTCCCTAAAAAGCCAAACTAGTCTCAATCAGTTCATTTACCAACATAAACAGACCTTATTTTCGTGTATTTTCTATGCCTATCAAACTAAATTGTGTATTTTTGTGCAGTCTTGCGGCAATATTTACAAAGGACTGGCTCAGACGGGTGCTTGGGGATGCTTTGATGAGTTCAACCGAATCTCAGTTGAGGTGTTGTCTGTCGTCGCTGTGCAAGTGAAGTCTGTTCAGGATGCTATCAGGTAAGTCATAAAAAGGAATACCATCTGAATTAGAATTTGCTTGCAATTGGAATGCCTCTATTCCGTCAGTCGCTCTGTCATGAATTATGATCACTTATTGAATAGGAACTACATAGATTTCTCAAATATCATCGTATTGATACTGTGCCAAAAAATAAAATAACGGATATACTTTTCATTCTTCAGAGACAAAAAAAAAACATTCAACTTTATGGGCGAAATAATATCCTTAACACCATCAGTCGGTATTTTCATCACCATGAATCCAGGTTACGCCGGTCGTACAGAATTGCCTGAGAATCTAAAGGCTTTATTCAGACCATGTGCTATGGTAGTGCCTGACTTTGAGCTGATTTGTGAGATCATGTTGGTCGCTGAAGGATTTCAAGAAGCTAAGATATTGGCTAGAAAGTTTATTACGCTGTATACTTTGTGTAAGGAGTTGCTGTCGAAGCAGGATCATTATGATTGGGGGCTGAGAGCTATCAAATCTGTGCTTGTTGTTGCTGGGTCTTTGAAGGTAACCAATTAACGGAAGTTGGTTATACAACATTATTTTTTGTATATGCTAAACCCGAAAAGGGGTCATTGTACTCAAGATTTTGAACAACTTTTTCTATGGGACCAACCTTGAAATCGCGAAAAAAAATCAGCTGTTCCATACATTTGTGTTCACTTAAATCGACAAAATGTAAGGAACAGCTGATTTTTTTAATGAGTATAATGACTCCTTTTCGGGTGTAGCATAAACAAAAAATAATGTTGTAGATCCATGTTGAAATCACTTTAATGGCAAGTCACATTTAGTGCTGTTTTTAACTAGTGTAATTGAACGATAAACGTTTTTGTTAGAGTAAAATTATGAAATCAACGGTTACTTTATTATTCGCGCTTATTGATAAACATAAAACCTTGTGATTAATTACCATCATCATTCAATCAATTCATACAGAGAGGTGACCCAGGAAGACCTGAAGAAGAAGTACTCATGAGAACTCTTCGTGATTTTAACATACCAAAGATAGTAACAGATGACATGCCAGTATTCATGGGACTCATTGGCGACTTATTCCCTGCTCTAGAAGTACCAAGGAAACGTGATCTAGAATTCGAAAGAACTGTCAAACAAGCTGCAATGGACCTGTCTTTACAACCAGAAGATAATTTCATTTTAAAAGTGGTTCAATTAGAGGAATTGTTAGAAGTCCGACATTCAGTATTCATAGTTGGCAACGCTGGTACAGGAAAGACGCAAGTATGGAAAACGCTATTCAAAACCTATCAGAATGTTCGAAAGAAACCAATATTCAACGATTTGAATCCTAAAGCGGTGACTAATGACGAATTGTTTGGTATTATAAATCCGGCGACTAGGGAATGGAAGGATGGTTTGCTGTCAGTGATTATGAGGGATCAAGCTAACTTAGCTGGGGACAATCCGAAGTGGATAGTTCTTGATGGTGACATAGATCCAATGTGGATTGAATCTTTGAACACTGTAATGGATGATAACAAGATATTAACGTTGGCTAGTAACGAACGAATAGCTTTAACTCCAGTAATGAGGTTGATGTTTGAGATTTCTAACTTGCGTACTGCTACCCCGGCTACAGTTTCTAGAGCTGGTATTTTGTATATTAATTCACAGGATTTAGGATGGAATCCGTAAGTAGAACAAGATTATTTTAAACGACACATGTTGATTTGGACTGTTCAGTCTGGTCTGACTTATTCTTTTGCGTATTTACAGATATGTAACAAGTTGGGTAGAAACAAGAAAGATACCAGCTGAAAAGTCGAACCTAGTCGTACTCTTCGACAAGTACATTCCATCTTGCTTAGAAACAGTAAGAACTCGTTTCAAAAAGATCACTCCCATAGTAGACATGGCTCATGTTCACATGTTATGTCATCTACTAAACTGTCTATTTGTACCTGAGAATACGCCGGCGGAATGTCCAAAGGAGTGGCATGATATATTCTTTGTGTTTGCTTGTGTTTGGGCTTTTGGATCTGCGATGTTCCATGAGGGTAGCGTTGATTATAGGATTGGTAAGTTTCATTATGATACTAATTTAATTATATTTAGATGGTTTTCTTTAAGCTGAATTTCTTTTATGAGTTCTTTGTGGTGATAGAGTTCAATCTGGTCCTGTTTATACGAATCATTTGAACTTAAAATTAATATTACTTACGTGTTGAAGAATTTTCAAAATGGTGGAACAATGAGTTTAAGATGATCAAATTTCCCGCTGGTGGGACTGTATTCGATTACTATATCGATCACGATACTAAGCAGTTTACTCCTTGGACTGAGAAAATACCAAAGTTTGAGTTGGACTCCGATATGCCGTTACAGGTAACACTAGAAATAATCGTTGTATAGTTTATTTTGGACTTTGCGAATACCTACTGTTTTTGTTTTAATAAATGTAAATTGTTATTTTTAGGCTGTGCTTGTACCAACAGCAGAAACGATAAGGATCAGATTCTTCTTAGACTTGTTGATGAAGAACAAGCATCCTGTAATGTTAGTTGGAAGCGCTGGTTCTGGCAAAACTGTTCTAGTTAATGAAAAGTTACAAGGGTAAGCAATTGTCATTATTTGTGCAATCTTATTTTGATATGTATTGGCATTATAATTGTTACATTCAAAGTAATGAGTAATATAGTGACAATTTGCTTGTTCAATTAATTTCATTTCTTTGTTATTTTGTTTCAGTTTATCAGAAGCCTACGCCATTCAATCTGTACCGTTCAACTTTTACACATCGTCAGAGATGCTTCAGAAAATTCTCGAAAAACCTCTAGAGAAAAAAGCTGGTCGTAACTATGGACCTCCTGGGAACAAAACTTTAATATACTTCATTGATGACATGAATATGCCAGAAGTAGATGCATACGGGACTGTACAACCTCATACAATAATTCGTCAACACATGGACTACGGTCATTGGTACGATCGTACGAAATTATCTTTGAAAGACATCCACAATACACAATATGTGTCTTGTATGAACCCCACGTCAGGTAGTTTTACCATAAATCCGAGATTGCAGAGACATTTTTGTGTGTTTGCGATCAGTTTTCCTAATACTGAGGCCCTGAACAATATCTATCATTCGATCTTGAGCCAGCATTTGGCCAATCCGGAGTTAAGGATTAACCCACTAATTGCGAAATTGTCATGTGAGTAACTTATTTTTTTTCAACTGTTACGGCATTTGAAAGTTAGACGTAAGATTCAGATTTTTAAACTTTGTATTAAACATTCAAAGTTAATAATGTAGGAATTGTATAATATAAATTATGTAGATGATATATTTATTTCAGCTAACGTTGTGATGGCAACGATAACTTTACATAACAAAATATCTCAAGTTTTTCTACCTACTGCGATCAAATTCCATTACATATTCAACTTAAGAGATTTGTCAAACGTTTTTCAGGTAATTTTAATGTCTTTGAAACGATTAAAATATTTTAGTACTTAGACAAGTTTGAAAACAGAAATTCTGTTTCAGGGCTTCTTGTTCAGTACCAATGAATGTATAGAGACTACATCAGATATACTTCGGTTGTGGCTTCATGAAACAACTCGTGTGTACTGCGACAAATTGACAGAGGAAAAAGATATCGATGCTTTCCTCAAAGTTCAAGTTGATCTATGCAAAAAGAGTTTTGAGGTAAATGACATTTTAATTAATGAAGTAAGCTGATGAGGTGTGCTCTGTTTACCTACGCTTTGGCTGGGTTAAATTATTAACAATTACCCTACAGTTTAAAAAATATTTCTTCAAAATTATTTTTTTAAAGTTCTAATGTAAGTGAATTATAATTCTTATGGGAAATAATAGATATCGCAAACCTCATGAGGGACCAACTTAAAAATACGATCTAAAATCAAATATGGCAATGGATACTCGTCGTTTATAAAAGGAGAATATAAAAAACCGTAGGAAATAATATTACTATCCCACACATGATTGTCTCTAATTTAAAATAAACTTTTTGATTTTAGGACATAGACGAGGGCGTGGTATTCGAGCGTCCCAACATCTACTGTCACTTTGCGGGTGGTATTGGCGAGCCGAAGTACATGCCCATCATGAACTGGGAACAGTTAAACAAACTACTTACTGAAGCTATGGCGAGTTACAACGATCTTATAGCTGCCATGAACTTGGTACTGTTTGAGGACGCTATGATGCATATTTGCAGGTGATTTACTTATAGTTTATTTAGTAGTGTGCAAAATCTTGTATGTTTGAGTTTTTATGGTTTAACCGTAATATTTAAACAAAAATTTTGCCCTGTAGCTTGATTTTCCTTGTATAGTAGATGCAATTACATAAAAAAAAAATTCGCTACGTAATTTAACAAATCAGTCATCCATAAAACAGAAAGCCTCTAGAAATCGTTTTAATACAGCATTTAAGTCGCCATTTCATCGTTATTTTGGTTGGTTAACCCACTCTTCTCTTTAGAATTTCTCGCATCCTGGAAAGTCCAAGAGGCAGCGCTTTACTGGTAGGTGTAGGAGGTTCCGGCAAACAGTCTCTGTCCCGACTTGCAGCTTTTATATCGAGTTTGGAAGTGTTACAGATACAGCTCAAAAAGGGATATGGAGTCTCTGATTTAAAGGTAGATATAAATAACAAAGACTCTACATACTGGGCGTCAAAAATATTTGGCACCCAACGTGGGGAATCACTTCACAGAAACAATAAGTATTACTTTTGAATACGTACTCGAAATCGAAAAGCATTAATTGTTTCTGTACCTTCGAGTATTGTTTTTGAATAACTAAATTGTCACAATATTAAGTTACGACTCCTCACCCAAAAATCCCGGGCTGTGCTCGCCTGCTACCAGGCAAGGTTTACGTGTAATAAAAGTTTTACTTTGTATTGTTCTTTGAAGTTTAAATAAATAGTCCCACCCTGGGCGCCAAATTTTTTTGTCGCCCAACACGGGATTTTCTGAAACACATGTATCTTATTAAGGGAGAATTTCACCAAACTTTTATACCGAGTATAAGTCTTATCCTGCTAATAAATTTTGAATTTTTGACAGTTTTTCCATACAGAAACTGTCAGACGCCATTTTTATTCCATGGATAAAAGATATCTGACTTTGGTAAAATCAGCCCTTAGTCATACAAATCTGAATTCCTCTTTTTATAGAATGAATTATCTCAGTTATATATAAAGACCGGTTTGAAGAACGTTGGCATAATGTTCTTGATGACGGACGCTCAGGTTGCCAATGAACAGTTTCTGGTACTCATCAACGATTTGCTGGCATCAGGTGAAGTGGCTGACTTGTTCCCTGATGATGAAATGGAAAATATTATTGCTGGTGTGAGGAATGAGGTAAATATTATTTCTACTGCAGCAAACTGAGAACAGTCCTTTTTGAATTTGGTGAAAATAAAATGAGTAGATACGTGTTAATATATTGGTTTATAGAAATTTTATAAAATACGGTAATGATATCTAATCATGGGATTAGATTATCCTGTGCATTTATTTCGTTTTAAATAATACTGCCAATAGATCTATACAAATTACACAATTATACTATCATTTTAGGTAAAAGGTGCAGGTCTACCGGATACCAGAGAAACTTGTTGGAAATTCTTCATAGACAGAGTTCGGAAGCAACTAAAAGTGGTCCTTTGCTTCTCTCCCGTCGGTTCAACCCTCAGAGTGAGGTCTAGAAAGTTCCCCGCGCTTATCAACTGTACATCTATCAACTGGTTCCATGAGTGGCCCCAGGAGGCTTTGGTGTCTGTGGCCATGAGATTCATGGAGGAGCTGCATAATCTGCCAGTAAATAATTCTTAATATTTTTACTTTTGATAGATCAGATACCCATTAACGCCAATTAACAACCTCTTCAACAAAACTCTTTTGCTAACTGTGGAGACTTGTGACCGGCTCGTCGTAATTTAATTTGCTCTTACTTTTTGTAAAAAAATGTTACTTTCATTTGATAATAAGTTAGGTACATTGTCTTCATTATTGCCTTGCCTCGTAAAATTTTGTCTGCTTGTTCGACAGGTGAAGAATTTAAATCTTGATGTTTTTTATTATACCTACCCACCTATATAATAGGATACATGAGATTTTATTATAAAGAAAGCTTCATAATTTGACCGTTTTTTCCAGATAACACTCAGAGACTCGATATCCAGATTTATGGCGTACGTCCACACCTCAGTGAACACGATGTCCAAAGCGTACCTAGCCAATGAGAGGCGATACAACTATACGACACCCAAGAGTTACCTGGAACAGATCAGCTTGTACGCTAAGCTGGTCAATAATAAGACTGATGAACTACGTGCTCAGATTGTAAGGTATGTTACATACTAATATTATAAACTCGAAAGTAACTTTGTCTATCTGTCTGTTACTTTTTCCGCCTAAACCAATGCAGGGATTTCGCAATCGCCGGATACTAACCTTAAAAGCTTAAAAGTGTTTGAGCGTTGATGAAGCATAAGATCTGTGTAAAAATACATATACCCGCGAACCATAAACTTAACATAAAATAGATACTCATATTATAAATTCGAAAGGCAAAAGCTAGTGTGTGTATAAAACTTACATTATATTATAAATATATTATATATATAATATACATGGATAATGCTAGGCACATTACACAGCTAATAGATCTCTTACCCATAACATCTATATAAAAAATGCTTTGTCCTGAATTACTGACTGACGGATCAAAGCACAGCCTAAACCGCTGATAGTAGAGACTTGAAACTTGGAGGGTGTGTTCTTTGTATGACGTAGGCATCCGATAAGAAAGGATTTTCCGAAATTCTACTCCTAAGAGGGTGAAAAACGGGGGCAAAATTTGTAAAAAGGGACAACGTGATTCCTTGGTCCAATCTACTTCAAATTTTGCATAAACATTCTTTAACAGAATTGATGGAGGACATGTTTCGAATTTTATTGAAACACATCACCTACCGTCTAACGGGGTTAAAAAGGCGTAAAAAGTTATTTTGGGGGTGATTTGCATCAAAGTTGATATCTATACTCCTTAGTACTTTTGATTTAAATTACATTTTATTTTGACACATGTCATGTTTGAAAACTCAATCCGATTTTATTCAAAAAACGTTTTAGATCACAAAATATAATAATTAAGTAGATAACAAGACGACAGTTTTTGCAAGTGTGTTTGTTAGTTTGTTCTTCGTTAACGAAGCATCGAGATTTTCTATGAGCAATCCTAACTATCCATACTTCCATACTCATCATCAGCCTAGCCTTTCCCAACTATATTGGGGTTGGCTTCCAATCTAACCGGATGCAGCTGATTACCAGTATTTTACATGGAGCGACTGCCTATCTGGTTGTCAGACTTTCCGAGGCACGGAGGAGTCTCGGTATGTAAAGATGGTCACCCATCCACGGGCCAACCCCGTCAAGCGTAGCTTAACCTGATGGATCGACCCATGCGACTGTTATTACGTAGCCACGAGCTCCTCCATACTTCCATACTAATATTATAAACTAAGTTACCTTTTCACGCCTAAACCACTGAACGGATTTCGATAAAATTTGGTATTGAAATAGAGGGCATCCCGGGGAAGGACATAGGCTACTTTTTAACGACGTACCACGCGGGCGAAGACGCGGGGGGAAGCTAGTTTAATATAATCGTAATTTACTCTCTCGCAAAGCGAGTGGGCTGTAAACCATAATGTGGGTTGTGGTGGATGTGACCACATGTTTTCCAATTTTCTTTTTTTAACGCCGCTCTATTTCTGTAGGCTCGAAAATGGTTTAGAAAAGCTCGCTATCACCTCATGTCAAGTGGATGCATTGAAGGAAACGTTAGCCGTACAAGAAGTAGAGTTACATCAAAAGAATGAGGCAGCCGACAAACTTATTGAGATGGTCGGCGTTGAGACTGCCAAAGTGCAGAGCGAGAAAGCACTTGGTAAGGATTTGTTTACAAATTAATTATTAGTATTTTACCCCTTACCTTTATACTTAAAAAGTGTACGCAAGAAAACTCAACTTTATACATGATAATAAAAAAAATATGGTTTATCGTACAGTCAAACAAGCTATTTGGTATACAGGCAGATAGCTAGTTCGACTGTACCAGAATTTCATTATCAACCTTATAATGTTCCCTCTATTGGGTCACAGGCCTTCTGTCTTGGGAGGAGTGGGCCGTAACCCACCACACGGGCCCAGTGCGATTGGTGTCGTATCTGTATTGAAAAACAGTGAAATCAAATATCTTATTATCCTTAAATATTAGAAAACAAAGTCCTCCTCCGCGTCTGTCTGTCTGTCTTTTCTCGATAAACTCAAAAACGCCTGCACCGATTTTCATGCTGTTTTCACCAATGGATAGAGTGGTTCTCGAGTAAGGTTTTATTATATAATAACCGACATCCATGCGGGCAGCTAGTATATTATGAATTAAAGTTGCTTTTCGTGTCTGTCTATGTGACTGCGTGTGCTCTACTAAACTCCACAACGGATGTTGTTGCGGTTTTCACTATTATTTAGAGAATTTATTGCGAAAGGTGTATGTGCACAATAAATGAGTATAAACTTACTTAAAATAAATAAATCATGATGTTTTCTCAAGTTATAAAAACCGTGCGAAGTAGGGACGGGCCGCTAGGAATAATTATAAAACAATCGCAATGACATCATCAACATACATCAAAAAACTTGATCCATTCCATTTAACTTATAGCCGACGAGGAGGAAGAAAAAGTAGCAGTAATAGCCGAAGAAGTGTCCAAGAAACAGAAAGATTGTGCAGAAGACTTGATAAAAGCTGAACCAGCGTTAATCGCTGCTCAAGAAGCGCTGAATACGCTTAATAAAGCGAACCTTACTGAATTGAAATCTTTCGGTTCGCCGCCGGGGGCTGTAACCAATGTCACTGCAGCTGTCATGGTGTTGCTAGCGCCGGGTGGGAAGATACCTAAGGATAGAAGCTGGAAAGCCGCTAAGGTTAGCTTTTATATGTATATACGAATATTTTAAACCCATTATTGAATGATATCTTCGTATCTCTGCATAACTGTTAGAACAGTATCCGGGCGTAACAGATTCATAAGCTACTAATTCAAAAAAAGAATGCCTGAAATCCCTCGCTGCACTCAGGATTGTAGTCTTAACTCCCTCGCTTTGCTCAGGAGTTAACTTATAGCTAGGATCCTTTGTAAAATTCGGGATTCCATATAGCGCCCATGACATAAGACTGCTTTATACCCTTAGTGAATAATCTACTATTAGAAATATTGTTCCGCAGGTGGTGATGGCCAAAGTGGACGTGTTCCTCGACTGTCTTGTACAATACGACAAAGAAAATATTCACCCTGACGTCATAAAAGCTATTCAACCCTACTTGAAGGATGTTGAATTTGAGCCAGGTCAGTTAAAACCACGTCTCACGGTCACACTATTTCTTTCCAGCTCAAGGTGAAACAATCAAAATTATACTTTATTTCTAGAGTTCATAAGATCAAAATCGGCTGCAGCTGCTGGTCTGTGTGCTTGGGTGATCAATATTATAAAATTCTACGAAGTATTCTGTGATGTGGAGCCCAAAAGAAAAGCTTTGGCAGCCGCTAATGCCGAGTTAGCTGCAGCTACTGAAAAATTGAGGTCTATCAAAGCCAAAGTAATAGTAAGTAATCCTGAAGTTAGTAGACTGAAACCAACGGTACTGAGATACCTATAGATGTTAGTAAACTAAAAACATAAGCTGCTTAGTGTTATTTTCTATATTGTAAATATTTTAGTGCCAAGAAATATGTTAAAAATGACTTTAACCTATCTAAACTCGACTGTCATGTGTGACACACAGTTAATTATCTATTGTTTCGCGACCCCCGAGGGTCCAATGAGCATCAATATATTACTTAAATGAAGTTTTTGGACCAAAAATAACAATCACCCAAATTAATAATATTATTTTTCCCATTTATAGTCCCTAGAAGAAAAACTAGCGATGCTGACGGCAGACTTCGAAAAGGCAACATCAGAGAAGATGAAGTGTCAGAAGGAGGCAGATGCCACTAATGCTACTATACAACTTGCTAACAGACTAGTCAATGGACTTGCTAGTGAAAATGTCCGATGGGCTGAAGCGGTTTCTAGGTACTTCTACAGTTTTTATCATCAAAGTAGAAGATCTAACAGCGACATACTTATAGACCCTTTCCCTATATTTGTCCTAAAAGTTAGATCACCATTCTCCTGCTTTATATATATTCTTATCCCAATTTATTTATGGTCGGCGCAACATGTATTTTTCTTCCATATCATTTCTCTATTAGTCGTCATCTCTGTAGTCACCCCCTACAACCAGTTACCATGGATTCAGTAAATGATTGTGGACCTGGTAAAGATCAAATATTTCAACGCAGAGAGCTGCGATGAAAATTTTCGTCGGTTATTTAAAAAAAATCTGGTCCTTCCTACAAAACTGCACATCTTGACCCGGTCAAAATTGTTTGGAATAGCATTTTTTTTATTTTTTATAACCGATGTGTGCAGGGTCATGTGTGCGCATCGATGTCCCTGCCACCATGTATAGTTTGAGGTGAGCCGATACAAGAGAAGAAAAGGTGTATTTTTTTGTTGTCTTTCAATCTTGCAGCCTACAGCAACAGGGTACAACAATGCCAGGGGATGTTCTTCTAGTGTGTGCTTTTATATCTTATGTTGGATGCTTCACTAAACAGTTCAGATTGGACCTGATGCACAAGAACTGGCTTGTCTTCTTGAAGACTTTAGAGGTGTGTATTAAAAAGATTAGAGTTTTTTTTATCCGCCACTGGAATGCATTTAGTTGCTTTTGTGGCGGCATCTACTTCGACACATATAAATTACGAATCAAACTGACTTCACAAAAAATCATGCATCGCGCAAGCAGGGTTTACCGCGCGACTAGCATATACAATGTCCCGACATACATCGTCGGGCAGTAGCTCACCAGACAACCCCCGCCTAGTCGGAAGATCCTCCCTTTTCTATGAAGGATGAGTGAACTTTTCACCCTGTTTCTCATACGTCTATACTTTTACCGAGTTTCAATGATTTTGCAGAAAATAATAATTATTAATGTTCATGAACAAAATGATTTTTAGCCGACTTCCTTTTGAATAATTTACTTAAGTTTAGGGCTTTAGTACCTAAATATTTCAAATACAAACAAAATGATTGATGAATTCTAAGGGTTGAGACACCAAAATTCGACGATTTTTGGGTTGAGACGCAACCCAAAAATCGGCGATATCATCCAAAGCCTGTGTGTGAAAAGACGTTGCGTTGCAAATTCGCTTCTCTATGTCCTATGTATGACTATGACTGACTTTTAATTTCTAGCCACCTATACCAATAACAGAAGGCCTGGACCCGCTAACGATGCTAACAGATGACACAACGATTGCGATGTGGCAGAACGAAGGCCTACCATCAGACCGCATGAGTACTGAGAATGCGACCATACTGTCTAACTCGGACCGTTGGCCACTTATGATTGATCCTCAGGTAAGATAAAGATATAAATTTTGTTTAAGTATGTTTTCTGTATGTACCAAATAAGCATGTGCTTGATGGTACCTACAGTGTTTATCACCGCCTTTAGACGGCAGCAATCGGCGTCACAAGATATGACTCATGTGCTTCTAATCATAGCGCCACTTCCCCAAACCACACATTGTTTCATAAACAACTCTACTATTTTCATCATGCTTTACAGTTACAAGGTGTAAAATGGATCAAACAAAAGTACTGTGGTAAACTACGAGTGATTAGGTTAGGACAAAGAGGCTATTTGGATGCCATAGAGAAAGCGATAATAAAGGGAGAAACTGTTCTATTTGAAAACATTGGTGAAACTGTTGACCCTGTGCTAGATCCTTTACTTGGAAGGACTCTGATAAAGAAAGGAAGGTAAGATTCAAAACCCAATTTTTATCACGGAGATTGTAGCTTTTCTTAAGGTAAATGTATGTCCCGTAGACGACAAAATGGCTGGCTGACGACAATATGATGATAATTATGAAGTAAATAATGAAGACTATATTGATGAAATTCACACTGATTCCTAAACTTACAGAGCAATCAAAATGGGCGATAAAGAAGTAGAATACAGTCCAAACTTCCGACTCATCCTACATACAAAACTAGCTAACCCACATTACAAACCAGAGATGCAAGCTCAGACAACTCTAGTCAACTTCACAGTAACTCGCGATGGTCTAGAAGACCAGCTACTAGCTGAAGTAGTGAAAGCAGAAAGACCAGATCTAGAAGACTTGAAAGCCGAATTAACGAAACAGCAGAATCAATTCAAGATTCAATTAAAATCGCTTGAAGATGATTTACTCTCGCGTTTGTCTTCGGCTGGTGATGATATTCTTGGTGATACGGCTTTAGTAGAGAATTTGGAGACTACCAAAAGGACTGCTGCAGATATTGAGAAAAAGGTGAGAAAGAACTTATTTGAATTAGTATGGGCTACCTGAACCCGGGCCATATTTTTTTTTTCAAAATCATATGGTTTTTTTTATTTTTCTACTACCCTAATGTGCTTTTGTTTTAGGTGGCCGAAGCAAAAATAACTTCACGAGAGATTGATGTAGCTCGTGAGTTCTATAGGCCGGCTTCAGCCAGAGCGTCTTTATTATACTTCATCCTGAACGATCTGAACACCATCAATCCTATCTACCAGTTCTCTTTGAAGGTAATTTTACATTTAAAACTGTACAGCACCCTACTTGCGTAATGTAATTGTTTCTGGTGTCTGTGATACAATGATTTTTCATTAGTACAGCGTGGAGCTCGTGGCTAAGTAATAACAGCCGCATGGGTTGATCCATCAGGTTAAGCTACGCTTGCCGGGGTTGGTCCGTGGATGGGTGACCATCTTTACATACCGAGACTCCTCCGTGCCTCGGAAAGCACGTGAAACCGTTGGTCCCGGCTGTCATTTGTGGATCTTTGACAGTCGTTACGGGTCGTCAGAAGCCCGAAAGTCTGACAACCAGGGGGCCTAGACAAAATCCCTTTTCTGTAAGCGTTAACGCTAACGGAAAGATCAAAATGTATGCAGTTGACAGCAGCAGTCACGTGACATCTCTAAAGCTAATGTCAACTCCATACAATTTGATCTTTCCGTTGGCGTTAACGCTTACAGAAAAGGGATTTTGTCTACAGCCTCAGTTTTACCAAGGGGTATCGTAGTACCCAGTTATTGGGTTGTAGAGGTCTGATAGGCAGTCGCTCCATGTAAAATACTGATATTCAGCTGCATCCGGTTAGACTGGAAGCCGACCCCAACATAGTTGGGAAAAGGCTATGCAGATGATGATGAGATGATGAGTACAGGCACCAAAGATACAATTTTTCTGGAATGCTAAAAAAAATTATTATTTACTTAACAAATTGTTTTTGTGAACATTTTATGTTTTTTTCTGTAATAATATTTTTTTTTTTTTTTGTTTAATGCACGATCGGTCAGAATTGGAATCAGTTTGAAACAAATATCTAATCCATTGCTTAATTTCGAAGTTAAAGTTCGAAAAACAAAATCTGCGCAACAACGTAACTTACAAACTTATGAAGCAATGGATTAGAAATTTGTTTCCAGCTGATTCAAATTCTGATTGATCGTGTATTAAACGCAATTAGGGTGCTGGGTGAAATTAAATTCATGGGTCATCTTCTTAAGGGATCACTGTACTCATCATTATGAACAACTTTCAATATTGGGACCTACCAAGAAATCGCGAAAAAAAAATCTGCTGTAACCTACGTTTTGACGAGTTATGCGAACATCTCTACTAAGCTGCCTTCTCTGCTACTCGTACCCTATGTAACAGTCTCATTCTGGATATAACCTATTAACACCTGAATACTTCGATTTTGTGATCATGTTCATATCTCAAGAACACTTCCAGGCGTTCAGCGTAGTCTTCCAAAAGGCGATATCTCGCGCGGAGCCTGCAGAGGGGCTCGGGCCTCGGATCAAGAACCTCATAGACTGCATTAGCTTCTCTGTCTACCAGTACACCTCCAGGGGACTGTTTGAGTGCGACAAACTTATATTTGCCTCGCAAATGACCTTTCAGGTAAGCGGTGGACTTGCAACTAATTGAAATAATAATTATGTTAAGTGAATTTAAACCATCATCATAGTCGTCACCGTCATTTACCCGAATCGCTTTGGCGTGACAATAGAGGTCATTACACTTTCCCTAATATCTCTCCGTAGGAACCCAAACGATAAACTATGTATGGTTTTTCGTTATTGGAACATGTTGATGATGACGACAGATTCAGGATGGCCACGGGATTTATTTCACTTTTTGAAATAAAGACTGCTAGAAAATGTAGGCAGGTCAATGACCACTATTGCCACGCTAAAGCGATTCGGGTATATAAAACCATGGTTCAATAAGAAAAGGACAGAAGATAAATTTTAGTTTAGTCAGTCCGGTCATATTAATCAGCGCCTGACGTAAATTGACGTAATTTTAGTAGCCAAGTTTTTAATCACGTCTAAACTTGTATGGAGTAGTGACAGATTTGACAAGACTTAACAAAAATTTACCATCTGTCCTTTTCTTAATGAAATAGAAAGAAACAGATGCACTGAATTTAAATTTAGTTTAGTTTGTGAACAAGGGATTCGGCACTATTATTCATCGTCACTGCGTTTCTAACCGTGTACCCGGAATTAACAAACTCACCTTCTTTTAGGTGCTACTCATGAGTGAAGAAGTATCATCAGTGGAGTTGGATTTCTTCCTCCGGTTTCCTATAAAGCCTCATGTTACGAGTCCAGTGGACTTCTTATCTAACCAGAGCTGGGGCGGTATCTGTTCCCTGGCTGGTAAGGAAGAGTTCAGAAACTTGGACAGAGATATAGAGACATCGACTAAAAGATGGAAGAAGATTGTGGAAGCTGAGTGTCCTGAGAGGGAGAAGTTTCCTCAGGTATGAAGTTTTACCATTTTAATCGTCTAATTCATAATGTTAATCTAAACCGAAATGTGAGAAAGGTTATTTGAGCCAACAATATGTCAAATGTTCAAACTTTAAAGGCAGACACAATGTTAGAATGGTCCTTTTTCACATCTACGTAACTTTCAGGAATGGAGCAAAAAAACAGCTCTTCAGAGACTATGTATGTTAAGAGCTTTAAGACCAGATAGGATGACATATGCAGTAGCGTAAGTACAAACATATACCTATTGGCAATATTTTAACTCAAATTCAAATTCTCGATTCATAAAAAAATACTGTCTTTAGAGCATACATTGAAGAAAAAATGGGTGCCAAATACGTAGAAAACAGAACAGTAGAATTCAGCAAGTCTTTCGAAGAGACCAGCCCTACAACGCCAATATTCTTCATTCTATCTCCTGGAGTCAACCCATTGAAGGATGTGGAGGCTTTGGGCAAGATCATGGGATTCACGGCCGATAATGGGAACTTCCATAATGTCTCGTTGGGTCAGGGGCAGGAGATTGTGGCTGAGCAGGCCATGGATGAAGGAATACAGAAGGGACATTGGGTGGTGCTGCAGGTACATAGAATATAGTATTATAAAAATTGATAAATAGATTATAGATCTTCGAAGAGAAAAAATCTTTTACTATTTTGGAAGTTTCCCGAAAAATACTATGGTTTTTTAAATTCAACTCGCCGACCATGTGGCATTCTAGAATACAAAGATGTATCATATTAATACGAACATTGAGTAGAGAATACTTGATAATGTCGAGATCGCTTATTATGTTCGTACTCCTGTTAATTCGGATGTGCTCAGTGAGTTTCTAAACGTTGCATTACAAAGTTCTAGAAAACAAAATGTAATTGCTACTGAAGTTGATGAGAATTTTTCAAGCAATTTCGATTTAAAAAAACCCTTAGAACAGCTTGTAATATCTTTTCCAGAACATTCACTTGGTAAAAAAATGGCTACCGAGCCTTGAGAAGAAGATGGAGAGCTTCGCAAGCGGATGCCACGATAACTTTCGTCTGTTCATGTCGGCTGAACCGGCGGCGACGGCTGCGGCTCACATCATACCGCAGGGCATCCTGGAGTCTAGCATCAAGATTACTAATGAACCTCCTACCGGAATGCAGGTGGGTTGTTTTAAAGTCTTGAAGAAGTCATCTGTCGAGTCATTTAAGAAAAAATCTCAGAAAACAGACACATTTTCTTTTATATCTGCAGCTATGCAGCACATCGTTAAGTGGATAAAAGTAGAAAATTTAAAAATATTTAAGAAAGGTGCAAACAAATTTCTTGACAGAAAAACAAACTTCTGAGAGAAAAAAATAGATAATCCTTACCTTCTAACAATTTTTTTTTACTATCCTTTTGTACCAACAGGCAAACATCCACAAAGCACTTGATAACTTCAATCAAGAAACGCTAGAAATGTGTGGTAAGGAGGCTGAGTTCAAAGCAATATTATTCGCACTATGTTACTTCCACGCCGTGGTTGCTGAGAGACGAAAGTTCGGACCACAGGGATGGAATAAGATTTATCCGTTTAATGTTGGTGTGTATTCCAGGAGTTTTCTAAATCTGTTCTTACATTTTCCTATTACAATAGTGTCGAAGTGTCGATGTGGAATGTGTTGATGACAATCATCTACAAAAACAGTTTTTTCCCTTATCCTAATAATTTGGGTTTCAAAAGGCTTCTTTAATGTTGCTTGGTCCCCTTCGTTTTTAAAATAGTACTATTTTGCATTAATCCTCACTCACCAAGAGGCTCTATTGTGAACCAATATTTTGTTCGTCACTTTCCTAATGATATATTATCATGTGTGTTTCACTTTAGGTGATCTAACAATAAGTGTGTTCGTCTTGTACAACTACTTGGAAGCGAATGCTAGAGTGCCTTGGGAAGATCTCAGGTATCTATTCGGAGAGATTATGTACGGAGGGCACATCACTGATGATTGGGACCGGAGACTATGCAACGCTTACTTGGAAGAGTTGATGCAGCCTGAACTAGTACGTTCATAGAAACTTGCTTAGTCATATTTGCTTATAATACTTTTGAAAATATTGGGACATAATTTAAAAGATTATAATAAAAATAGACTGGCAGAAAATGCCTAAGTCGCGAGACATCCACAAGAGGCGAGTGACACGGGCGAGGCGACAGAGCGGCGCGGGCGTTGCGCCGCTCCTTTCATATTTCATACAAACATTTATAGGAGCGATGAGGCGCGATACATACACAGGCGGCGGGGCGCAGGCGCGGTGCAGGCAAAATATGAAAGGAGCGGCGCAACGGCCGCGGCACACCGTCACCTTACCTGCGCCACCCCTCTTGTGTATGTCCCGCGCCTTAGAGATTAAGTCCGATTATATGTCGTTTTTGTTGTGCACAAAGCAATTAAAAAATTATGAGGCTTAAGTAAGTTACCAGTGTTAGTAAGATTAAACAGTTAGTGATGTCATAAATTATGTCTTCTTTCTTTACTGTATCCATCCGGATTGTGTTTACTAATTTCATCTTCATCATTTACCAGGTTGACGGCGAACTCCAACTGGCCCCTGGCTTCCCCGCCCCCCCTAACACAGACTACGTGGGCTACCACCAGTACATAGAAGACGCCATGCCTGCCGAATCCCCTTATCTTTACGGCTTACATCCTAATGCTGAGATTGGTTTCCTTACTACAACGTCTGAGAATCTATTTAGGACTATATTTGAGATGCAACCGAGAGATGCTCAGGCATCTGGAGCTGCTACTGTGACTAGAGAGGAGAAGGTTAGTCAGATTTTCTTTAAAATCATAGGTATGTATAAAACAGTACACAAAATTTATTTGACTGTGAAATAGATCAAGAATACTCGAAAGCTACTGACTCAAATGCTCAATACTAGCACAAAAGCACGTTACTGATGAGCCATTGCTATTTACTATTATGCAGGCCGCTCATTCGTCAACGCTCATGGCGCGCGGCGTCCCGCCTCGCCGCGCATTCCAAAAGCGTTTAGGGGTATGATAAACAGGGTGTAAAGTTCACTCATCCACCATAGAAAAGGGAGGATCCTCCTACCAGACGGGTGTTGTGTCTGGCGGGCAACTGCCCAACGATTGATGTTGGGTTCTTGTATACATGTTCACTGCACGGTAAACTTTACTTGCGATGCAGGATTTATGTGACGTCAGGTCTTTTATGCGTAGTTCGCATTGATGTGGCAATGTTGATACCGCCACAGGCGCGAAACAGCGGCCCCGATCAAACTATAGTATCCTAATTTTAAGCATGCTCATAAGCATGATCCTAAAGAGCTTGTGTAGGTATTAGTAGCTTTAAAATGTTATCCTACTGACAACTATATTTTATCAGGTAAAACAAATGCTAGATGAAATAATAGAGAAGTTACCTGAAGAGTTTAACATGACAGAAATTATGGGAAAGGTTGAAGAGAGGACGCCATATGTAATAGTGGCCTTCCAGGAATGTGAGCGAATGAACTATCTGACTGGAGAGATGAAGAGGTCCCTTAGGGAACTGGACTTGGGTCTAAAGGTAAAATATAAAAAAATAAAACAAAATTGAAAATTCTCAAAGAAAAATGAAATGTTAATGCTAATTCCCACATTTCAGGGTGAATTAACAATTACATCAGATATGGAAGACTTGGAAAATGCATTGTTTTTAGACCAAGTAAGTAAAATAGTGAGCGTTCAGTGAATTCAATTCTATTTTATCGTAGAATTTGACACTATCTTGTCTACGACTATCTACTCTACAACTTTATGTGGGAGCCATGTCTGTTTCGTAGTCAATCAATCTGCATAGCCTTTTCCCAACTATGTTGGAGGCTTCCAGCCTAACTGGATGCAGCTGAATACCAGTATTGTACATAGAGCGACTGCCCTGACCTCCAAAACCAGTAACCTTTGCGGCCTTAGCACCAGTCATATTTGTTATAGCTTGTTCACTTATATGTCACTTCAGTATAATAAACGTGCATATTACACAGGTGCCTGCGATCTGGTCGAACCGTGCATACCCATCGTTGCTGGGTCTGTCTGCG
Source organism: Lithophane semibrunnea (assembly GCA_947363905.1). Classification (NCBI taxonomy): domain Eukaryota; kingdom Metazoa; phylum Arthropoda; class Insecta; order Lepidoptera; family Noctuidae; genus Lithophane; species Lithophane semibrunnea. The sequence continues at coordinate 5,043,456 of OX376187.1, forward strand.
TGGTTCGTGGACCTTACCTTACGGTTAAGAGAACTCGAAACATGGGCTACAGACTTTGTCGTAAGAATTATATTCCTTAACATTTGATTTTTTTGGATTGTGTTTGTTTAACTTCTATATCTTCATAATTGGCAATTTATGTTTATCTTTCGGCGACGGCTTATAGCGACGATCCGATAATTGGACGAGAATTGAGAGTGTTTCAAGGACGCGTCACGTTTAGGTACATTTCGTTACATGAAAGAGAAGAAAGATAAAACTCTCTATGTCACTCACGCTAAATCTGTCTTATTCTTTATTTTTTAAGAAATTTCACTTCTATAATGTGTACGGTCATATATTGCACGCGCAATTTTTTTTTTTTTCAATAGTTGTTTCAACTTTCGATTTCTTCCCAAACCTTTTACCACGATATCTAAGAATCCTTTAGACCCAAAAGAAAAACATATTAACGGTATGTAACTGACTTGTATTTTTTAATAGTAGTAGGTACTCACTTATATTTTGCATGATTTAGCTGCCAGCATCAGTATGGCTCGGTGGTTTCTTCAACCCTCAAAGTTTACTGACGGCCATCATGCAGAGCACCGCTAGGAGGTATGAACTGCCTCTAGACAAGATGTGTCTGCAGTGTGACGTCACTAAGAAGATGAAGGAAGAATTCACGTGAGTACTAGTCGTTAAGCAGTGTTTAAACAAAAAAATAATATTAAATTACTTGAGAACAATGTTCAGGAATAGCGAGATGCTTCCATAGCGACAAATAGGCATTCCACTTAATACTACACATAGTTTACAGATAGTGCCATCCACGAAGACGCGCCGCACTCCGCGATTACTGTTTTTTTTTATGTATGGCATCTCGCATGTGTCATGTCAATCTAGGAGGTTGTCGGCTGGACTTTTCTATGAGTGCCTCAATAAATTAAGGCCTCCAGGCAGGGCATAAAACTTAAAAACTAAGCAACTACACGCGGAGGGCATCCCCTGTGGGGTACGGACCTCGGCTTAGGGCGTCCCTGGGGGAGGACAGCAAGGGAGAGGCTGGATGCGATTATTATTATTAATGTAAGCTAATGTAAGCTGTACTTTAGTTCTGAGCGAAACGGAGTGGGGCGTCTTCGTGGATGGTACACTATCCTTATACAAATTGTAAATCAAACTGTTTCTTCGGTTTAAAAAAGATTCTAGTATTTTCTATTAAATATTTATCTTTTCATAACAACGAACGATTCGTTTTAAAATGAAGAAATAAAGCAGGGAAATGAGACACACTTTTGAATTTAAAATTATCTGTGGTTAATTTAATGTTGTCAACATTTCTTCATTGTTTTGTACTTTTCATAGGTACTGGTGAGTAACGACGCTACATTCATATAATTGGGATTCTAAGTATCTATTAAAATCGGTTTAAATGCCTTTGTAGACTTAACAAATAATTGGCTGAAATTACATAAAAATCACAAGCATGACAAATATGAACAGCACACAAGGTATATTACAGGTAGACAAGGAAGTTCAGAATTTAAATCTTGTAACATTACTGTTATTGTTTTTTTCCTTTCGAGAGCTTTTCGTAGAATTAATCTGGGTAGAAAGACACAACAAGGTGAAATGTTTTTTTTCAGTAGAGAGTACGATTTATCTTCGTTTTTAGTAATTTTCCCGAATTTTTGGAGGTACCGCTTTGCTTACGAAGAATTACCTACTTGCTTTTTGTATATATAAAGGGGCTGCAGTTGAGATTCTTTGAAACTTTACAATATTTGGTTAACGCTGTATATTTAGTATATAATTATGTAGGTAGGTAAACATAAAAATCACACAATCATTTCAATATTTTTATAAATAAGTGAAATAAAAGGTGAGAACAAGTAGATAAATGGTATGGTAGATGTAAATAATTATAATCATTGTAAATCTGTATAATGTCTAAACGAATGCTGTATTATCAAAATTAATACATCCACCTCATCTTCATTTCTTCTGCCATTCCTCTCCTAGGCTTATTCTATCCTTTTTGACTTGGTATTGTAGGTAACCTCCTTTGAACAGAATGGTCAGCATTGTATCATACGCTTTTATAATAAAATCTGTAAATAGGTTTCAAGTTAATATATTAATTAAGTAAGTAATATGTAAATACTCATAACCATCAAAACGAACTCTGATCTTTAGCTTTTATAAAACTCGTAATAAAATAGTTTTGTATTACGAGAGACAACATTTAAATATAATGATGAAGGCACTGGAATGAGGAAGTTTGTACCTGAAGTTTTGTATGATAAATTATTAATATTTATTTAATGAATAAAATTAACGGTTGACCATAAAAGCTGCATACTATTTACTTCAACATATACTACACATCGGTAAAAAGAATGAGAAGAGCTTTAGCAAAAGTGTTGAGTTAGTTTAGTCACCATTATTCACTTCTGACGGCGAGGACACAGTATCCTTACGGACTCTTTCACTATTCTTCATATCATCAAATTAGAGGTTATCCCTGTTACCTAGCAGTTCAACGATAGCTAAAGACCAGAGTACACCATTCATCACCAAGTCTGCCCTTCCCCACTCTAACGCCACATCTCCTCTAGGATCGCGGACACTCGGTCAGCACCTCGGGACGGTGCCTTCGTCCATGGTCTGCTGATGGAAGGAGCCCGGTGGGACCAGCAAGCTGGCATCATTATGGACTCGAAGCTTAAGGACCTGTTTCCGCCTATGCCTGTGATAAATGTTAGAGTAAGTGAGAGATTTTTGTTTTGAAAAACGCAAGCTAGGCAAAAAGAGCTCTTGTTTTTGTAACAGGCAGTTGGCGATTTTAGACCTTTGCGTACATATTTCCTTTCACTGTAAGTCTGTTGTTGGTTGATAGAAATATTCTCAAAGCTTCTAAGTTTTTGTATCCGTGAGATTTACGAAAATGCCATAAAGAGAACCCAATTTAACATTTTCTAAGGCTCCACTCAAAAATTTAACTTTAGTTTTCGTGGTCGCTATCCCTACTACCTAATGAGATGGTTCTTTAAAATAATATAGGGTAGCCAAATTAAAAAAAATACCATCGTCATTTAGCCTATGGTAGTCTAGGGCAGGTCGTAGGCCACTCCAATCGCTCGCCATTATACTCATCCTTGACGTTCGAAAAGTGCTGATTCTCAGCCTAGTTTGAATAAATGACTTTTGATTTTGATTTTTGATATTGGCTACTTGCTCACCTGAAACATCGCCTGAAAAATTTATGTTTTTCACAAATTCTATTTCAGGCCATAACCCAAGACAAGCAAGACCTCAGGAACATGTACGAGTGTCCTGTCTACAAGACACGTACACGAGGACCTACTTACGTGTGGACCTTCAACCTGAAGACCAAGGACAAGCCATCCAAATGGAACCTGGCAGGAGTTGCTTTATTGTTGCAGATATAAAGTATTTGTGTGACAAAACGTTCTGTATTGGCAAAGCAACTAAGTATATTCACGATGATTTAGCTTCTCTCAAAGAGGAAAGTACATTTTGTCTATAGAAACTGTGTTTCTGGGTAAACTGATATTTTTTTGATTTTGGAATGCCCATAATTCGCAATAGCAATTATTTTGAGTTTGTTGATCTAGATGTGGAGAAGTCAGACTTTTTCCGTTAATTGTTTATTTCCGAAAGTGTATCCGAGTTAAGTGCAAAATATTGTGCTTGTGTTTCGAACAGTGTCAGTCAAAACAACTTGTAAATTTTTTCTTATTCAGGATTAAACATATTTAACGTTTTTTTTCGTTTTTTTGAATTATTTTTTTTTTCTTGATAGGCAAGTTGGTATTCTACGAACGCCTGCAAAAGGTCGTTGCCAATTTAAGTTAAATATAGAAATACATTGCCTACTAATATAACAACTTTATACTCCAATGAGTCACACAAAAACTGAAATCATATCCCAAAACTAAACTGACCTTTTTACTAAATCAGACGCCTAATTCCTTAATAAAATCTTCGCAATAAATGTGTGCGAACTTTTTATTCATGAGGATGACTCATCATCATCAAGAGACGAGACTAAACTAAACTAATGGCCGCCGGCGACAATATTATAAACTTGACATTTGCTAGTGACCTTCTGACCTTCATTAGACCAAGTCATCAATAAATTGACCACAATGGATCGAGCTTTCACTGATTATATCATTAATAGTCTATGAATATATTATTATTTTCTCGTAGGTATATAACTTTCACACTGTTGTATGGTGTTCGATCTCAGTATGCGGATCATATTGTGATATGGGGCCGTATTGATACGGAAACAAAGGAATAGAAAATTTCTATTCATACGAACTGCAAGACAAAAAAACTTGTGGGCTTTGTAGGCGCAAAATAATACTGAATGTAGTACTATGTTTTCTATTTTGTGAATGTGAGAACGTTGTAGGCTTAGTGGACTGTAGATTTGTTGACCATTTTCTATTTTGTTAAGTACCTGGTACTTGTTGAAAGGCCTACACTGTCCCGCCATACCTATTGACACTGTTATTTGAAAATATAGTGAAAGCCAATTATTTTTAAAAGTGTAACCATGGAGTTTCTTGCCGGCTCTTCTCCATAGGAAACGACAAATTGGAACCGTGCACCTAGCTTCTGACGTTTCATAAGTGCCCATTTAGGTTTATCATCCTAGCCTAGCCTTTTTCCCAACTATGTTGGGGTCGGCTTCCAGTCTAACCGGATGCAGCTGAATACCAGTATTTTACATGGAGCGACTGCCTATCTGACCTCCACAACCCAGTAACTGGGTAATACGATACCCCTTGGTTAGACTGGTTGTCAGAGTTTCGTGCTTCTGACGACTCGTAACGACTGTCAAAGATCCACAAATGACAACCGGGACCAACGGCTTAACGTGCTTTCCGAGGCACGGAGGAGTCTCGATATGTGAAAATGGTCACCCATCCACGAACCAACCCCGGCAAGCGTAGCTTAACCTGATGGATCGACCCGAGCGGCTGTTATTACTTAGCCACGAGCTCCTCCCCATTTAGGTTTATATGAAATACAAATATTTTAATTTTGAATAATCAGTTCAGACAAATACGAGACACGGTTCAGACAGGCGGGATGTTATGTTATTTAAGAAAGATAGCAATTGTTTTTTTGGTATCAAAATCAAATAACAGTACCTTTCGTATATAGTTTTGTTTTGTTTATAAAGTTAAGAGAAGTTTAAACGTCAAAAATGTATAACTATATATTTCAGACGCTTAAACCTCTCTTAGCCACGTTAAACTATCTCGTAATCACGCAGACGTTAATCATCATTTAACATAAACCAACGTTTATAAATAAACTCTGTATCCTAATGTGTAAAGAATGTGTCAAAAAACTTGTTGTTTTACCCAAAGAACAAAAAGCTTATAAGCATAATTCTCATGATGACTTATGGCCCTGACAGACGGATGACTAGTCACCGACTCGAAGTTATCATGGAACATCAATATAACATATCGCGAAGTTATTTTATTAATATTTGATGTCATCTGTTACTTTAGCGTTTTGTAGTTGTTAAAAATTCGTATTTCCACTAGTAAATACTTTTTTGTACTTAGTTGTTTTTTCTTTGTCACTTATGGCTTTTTGGAAGGATAGGCATAGAACTCGATTATCTAATTCACTTTTGAAAGTAGTTAATAAAAAAACTTGTTGCATTTTCAATAGCGTAGTTAAGTTCTTGAGTCATTTAAAAAAATTGTTTTTGAAGGTGGGATTTCATCCAATGACTTCTCCCGCTCTGGGCGGAGCGGAAGGGCGTGTCAGACTTTTACTGACTAAAACCTACCCGTGTTCCTTCAGTTGCCTGTTGCCAAGGTCCCGGTATCCCTTTCGGACTAACCCGCAAAGTTCTTGAGTCTAAGGACTCAACTATTGAATTTCAGCCCCGGGTTGACCCTATTGTATGCCTTTTTGTACCACTTCTTAACTTAATTTCGTAGGTACCAATAGGTAGGTGCTGACCTGGGAGATTTATGTTTTGGTACTTGGGACTTTTTTTTTTTTGTGTGTGGTAAGTCATTAATTGACTTCTCCCGCTCTGGGCGGAGCGGAAGGGCGTGTCAGATTTTTACAGACTAAAATCCACCCGTGTTCCTTCAGTTGCCTGTTGCCAAGGTCCCGGTATCTGGTACTTGGGATCTAAGGTGAAACTTCATGATTTGCTACCACTACGATGTTAACTGTATGAAAATGAAAATGACATAAATAATTCTCTTGACTGTATAATTAAATGGCTAGATAAAAATAATTTGACTATTAATTTGAGTAAGACAAAGGTAATGCACTTTAGACGACGAACACCCAGTGTGCCGAACCTCCACATACATTATAAAAATGACGAAGTAGGCGATACCAAATTTTTAGGACTACAAATAGATTACAGTTTAAATTGGAAAGCGCATACAGATTTACTGTGTAAAAAATTAAGTTCATCTTCCTATGTTTTATATAAATTATCATCCATAGTGGACACATGCACACTCCTTACGGCATATCATGGTATAGTTGAGTCTCACTTGCGCTACGGTGTAATTTTTTGGGCGAACTCAACTAACAAGGACACAGCATTTAAAGCTCAAAGAAGATGTCTCAGAGCTATGTTTAAACTTAAAACCACCGACAGCTGCGAGCCATATTTTAAGCAGTACAATATTTTGACACTCCCATGTATTTATATTTTGGAAGTAGCGATGTTTGTTAAGCTCAATCCAAGTCGTTTCGAACGTATGGCAGATGTAGCTCCAAGAAATAGGCGTGACAACAGTAGGTTATGTCAATTGAGGTGTCAAACCGCTTTGATGCGCAAGAGTGTTTATTGCGTGGGCCCAATTATTTATAATAAATTACCAAGAGATTGGAAAGATTTAAATGCTATGCTGTTTAAGAATAGGCTAGGTAAATTTTTGACGGATAAAACGTACTACAGTGTGACTGAGTTCCTATCTGAAAAAATGATTAGTTGACTTTTGTAAAATACAATAGACGCTGATATATTTAGTAACCTATTCCGCTTGACTATTCTTCAAGAGTCATAAAAACCCTGTAAGAAATCGACACGTGTTTCACCTCTCAACGAGGCATCTTCAGGATGACGATTGACCAATTGCAAACCAGAACGCGACGTGTTACCACACCGAGCGCTGGACGCAGAGTGAATCAAATCGCCCGACACCCCCACTTATATAGGATTGCTGCTCGGCGCTGATTGGCTAGGACCGTTATCAGTGCGATAAGCGCTATAAGGGGCGAACAATCGCAACAAAGGTGACCTTGGAATACTGGTATTTAATTCGTTCAACAGTGTAACGGTCGCTGTATTATTTTTAAAAATTTCTAAACTCTCTAATACTGACATTTTAAATCCTTTATCACAAGTGTGTAAAATTTTGAATGTGTTATTATTGTTTAATGAATGACCTGAATCTATTAAATGTTGAGCAAAATGAGATCTTTCTGGACAATTATTCCTATATGCTGCAATATGTTCCTTATATCTTGTTTGGAAATTACGACCAGTCTGACCTATGTAAATACCATTACAATCATCGCAATGTAATTTGTAAACACCAGATTTTTTATGGTTTTCTAAACGATCTTTTCCGTTACAAATCCGTCTTAAAGAATTATCTGTTTTAAATGCTACCCTAATTTCATTTCTAAACAAAGTTTTTGAAACCCTATCACTAATTGACCCTAAGTACGTCAAACTACCTATATATTGATGTGGTTTTTCTGGAGGCAGTGGATACAAAAGAGAACGAACTATGTTACGGCGTTTCGTTTGTATCAAATCATTAACCATTTTCCTAGTGTAACCGTTGCTCTCAGCTATATGATAAATAATGGTTAGTTCTCTGTTATAATTATCTTGGGATAGTGGTACTGATATCAATCTATGAGTGAAACTACGATAAGCTGCTAATTTATGCTGAATTGGATGACAAGATGACGCAGGAATCGTGACGTCTGTATAAGTTGGTTTTCTATAAATATCTGAAAATCGTGTTTGTTGTTAATTCTTGTAATAGTTAAATCTAAAAAGTTAAGGGATCCGTCAACTTCTAATTCTAATTTAAACTTGATTTTAGGATGGAATCTATTGATTTTATTAACAAAAACATCTATTTGACGCAATGTACCGGTCCAACACATAATTATGTCGTCAACATAACGGTAATAATATAAAATTTGTGGCTGTCCAATAATGTATTTATTTTCAAAGTGGTCCATATAAATATCTGCCATAAGAGGACTGAGTGGAGAACCCATGGCTAAACCTTCTTTTTGTTTGTAATATTGATTATTAAACCTAAAATAATTCTGTTCCATACAAATCTTGGTCAAAAATCTTCGTTCTCTTTTGTATCCACATCAATCTTCGTTCTCTTTTGTATCCACTGCCTCCAGAAAAACCACATCAATATATAGGTAGTTTGACGTACTTAGGGTCAATTAGTGATAGGGTTTCAAAAACTTTGTTTAGAAATGAAATTAGGGTAGCATTTAAAACAGATAATTCTTTAAGACGGATTTGTAACGGAAAAGATCGTTTAGAAAACCATAAAAAATCTGGTGTTTACAAATTACATTGCGATGATTGTAATGGTATTTACATAGGTCAGACTGGTCGTAATTTCCAAACAAGATATAAGGAACATATTGCAGCATATAGGAATAATTGTCCAGAAAGATCTCATTTTGCTCAACATTTAATAGATTCAGGTCATTCATTAAACAATAATAACACATTCAAAATTTTACACACTTGTGATAAAGGATTTAAAATGTCAGTATTAGAGAGTTTAGAAATTGTTAAAAATAATACAGCGACCGTTACACTGTTGAACGAATTAAATACCAGTATTCCAAGGTCGCCTTTGTTGCGATTGTTCGCCCCTTATCGCGCTTATCGCACTGATAACGGTCCTAGCCAATCAGCGCCGAGCAGCAATCCTATATAAGTGGGGGTGTCGGGCGATTTGATTCACTCTGCGTCCAGCGCTCGGTGTGGTAACACGTCGCGTTCTGGTTTGCAATTGGTCAATCGTCATCCTGAAGATGCCTCGTTGAGAGGTGAAACACGTGTCGATTTCTTACAGGGTTTTTATGACTCTTGAAGAATAGTCAAGCGGAATAGGTTACTAAATATATCAGCGTCTATTGTATTTTATAATGGATTTCCGCAAAGTCACGCCTGAATCAATTAACTATCTTGACTTTTGTAGTACTCGTTTTATGTATATAAGGAACTCTAATTTTAATTGATCTAATGATATATAATAATTTGATGTAAATAACATAATGATAATAAGTTGATGTAAATAATATAACTAAGACAATAATTTGATGTAAATAACATAATGATAATAATTTGACGTAAATATTTGCATGCTGAATGGCAAAATATGGCCGATCTTTGTACTGTACTAACACCTATTGATGTATCATCTACCCATATTTGCAAAAATAAATTATTCTTATACTTATTCTTATAAAAAATAATAAGGTCATTTTTTATGAAAAAAAACTGACAGACTCGTAAGAAAAATAAAACGGTGCTCGTAAAAACGTTGTTAAATGATGTCATATTGCCATAAACTAATTAGCCATAAATCTATGGTTGTGACAAATATTACTTAATTTATCGATGATCGAATCCCAATCAATCCTTGATCAGGATGCTGTCCTGTGATTTATAAGTTTTATAACTATATAAAAATGTTTCTCTCATTTCATTGTTATAAATTAATTAATTCGTATATGTGTAGCCGGTTTATACCTATGTATTTTTTTTGCTAATGAGATAACGTATTAAAATGAGACAGATTTGTGCTGGGAATTCCAAATGTCTTCCTTTCGAGAATTATAATACAAACTGGTTTTGTTTAACTTTTTTCAATTATGGACATATTACAGACGAGAGCTTTTTAGATAATGAAGTTGTTCTTTTTCAGATTTATTCTTAGTTTAATTTAAAAACAATTCACTTATTTCTATTTATCGATTTCTTTGTAAAAGTCTTGGTATTTGGTAAACAGCTTATTGCAGTCATCAGGGGGCCTACCAGCACCGCTTACAGCAGTAAATATTACTTCAGTGATGAAGCTCTGCAGGACGTATAGCTTCATCTCTTTCCCCCACGACGTAATATTAAAATAATACTGCTGTAAGCGGTGGTGGTAGGCCCCAGGTTGGGTGGTGTGTAGGTACTGGTGTTACAGTTTATCATCATTTTCAGCCTGTAAAACTGAAAAAGTTACCGTAAAGCTACTGATACGCTAAAAACATTTCTTTAAAACACAGCATCCCATTCAAATTCAACCTCTCCACAGTTTAATCTCACATTTCCCTTTCTACACAATTAGTTTAGCATTTGTTTAGTTATTTCTCAACCGTGGGCGGAGACATTAGCATGCTACACAAGGATAGTTAGTCCGATGTTAGGGATCCTAGTTAATTCTCATGTAGGAGGCGCATTAAGTCGTTGTTCTGTAGACTAAAACACGTAGAAATCGAAAGTTAATGAAATGAATTATTTAGATATTCTTATATTGGATGCGACACGAATTTGTTAGGGTTAATTTTTGTGTCTCGGAATTTTGGGTCAGAAGGATTAGATTATAATTCGATCGGAAATGTTTTAAATAGTCTGTAAAGTTAAAACTTATGATGAATCTAACTTCTGTCTCATTCTAAAGGTAAAAATTAAATGACGAAAACCGTCAACTATCAAATTATTACGTGACTTTAAATATTCAAGATACTTACAAATATCTTAATCTAATTTATATTTTAAGTATTAGTTGAGCATCCATTGTTCCTCAACTCATTAACAAAGATTCGCCTTACCAAAATGGACCAGGTGTTATAGGTATTTATGTAGATACCTCCCACTACTAATGATGCTTAGGAACAAAAATCATTTTTTATCTAATCGTGAAGCGATAAATCATCCAAAATTACAATTAAAACCTATTATTAATTCCTTAAATCATGTCATATCTGTAATTTTATAATTAAAAACTCTGTTCCGATCGTGAAGTGCGAACAAACGGCTTTTAAGCAATGATTTTCACGTCAGTTTTATAATAAATGAGCAATTTTCGTTTCCTGATGATGGATCTATTAAAAATCTATAAATATCAATCATGATTACCGGCTTTATACTTATTTTTATGCCTTTAGTAGGCATAACATGTAATTAACATTCATAATTTATAATAACTCAATATTGGTTTTGTAACCCGGATTTTTTTATTATTCTTGAGTTTACGCTGTCTTACATCGCGCCCACATGTTTAGGTTAGGTATAACTAGTTGTGAGAGATTACATCTATCTTTCGCAGGTGACTTCGACGGCATCACAGAACGACATATGTATCTTATTTGGGACATATATTGGGTTGCTACGATAAAAATGATTTTTTTTTTAATAACTTGCTACAATGGTCGCTTTTTTTTTATTTTACTCGAGCTTGACGGTCATGTTAGACATTTTGATGACATCAGAATTGTAGACAAGTCTCGAAAAATCGTGAAAGAGAGCGTTGTCACACTTGTTATTTTAGCTCTGCTGGAGTGGGCTCCACTAGTTCTCTTAACTTTTCTACCATCATGTCCTGTATAATTAGGTGTTACAACACCAGAGATAACAAACAATAACTTGTGTTGTTAATTACAATAATTATTTAAGTTAATTATTTCAAATTATGATATAGGTATTTATTATGAAATAAACTACTTACATACCTGTTTCATGGCATAACTATAGGGATCACAACTGTTAAATCATTTGGTGCCGATGAAGATTAACCTAATTAAAGCTATTTCAATCTTTATCTCTATAATAAACCAAGAAAGGGATGGACATGAATTATGTATTAGACTTGTCAATTTTGGTTGATTTTGGTCAATCGTCAACAATTAAAACTTCGAAATCCATCGAAGGTTTTTATCAGTTGCAGATTTCTTCTTTTTTAAATTTTTGATTGCTCTCTGCCGCCGATGTCGACTCATCGGCTTTGCTTGTCATAGAAATAGAATAGAATAGACATCTCATCTTAGTTCTCATCTATCACCGTCCTTTTCTCGCTATCTGTCACAGATGTCAATTCTCTGATTTTAGTTTAGTTTGTGAACACGGGAGACAGCGCCTTCGAAAGTTTAGGAAGGTAAATCTTGTTTCTGTTTTTACTCCTACACATTTTTTAACGGTCCTAATTTCTGCTTAAATAATCCGGAATAATTTATAAATTCTGGATCTGAAAGCTCAACAATGTTCATAAACCTTGGCAAAATCTCCACTCATATTATGTTTTCACTTCTATCGTGTTATCATAACCACACACCCTCTTTTTTTACAGTACCTACTTATTACTAGTTAAAATTAAGACAAGCTGCTTCCAAATATGAATTTTTTGCGTCTTTTTTCTTGAAAAAGGATAACAGTTTAGTAGTATCAATTAGTCAACTTGCCAAAGTAAATAGAAAACACTAGTCATCTCACCTTGACACCATAAGTAGGTAGGTACCTTACATCTATTATCAAATCCATTGTCTGAAGTCGTGTGGGCAGATGATGAACTAACTTTATGATAAATATAAATAATTTTTAATATCTTCTAATTAATTACAGTGTGTTGGAAGATTAACAGTATTTTTGTTGATCTTTTTACGGATTATTTGATACAAAAGTTGTGCTGTTGAATTGGAAAGATTATAATATCAGCTATCGATTTGAAAAGATTTGCTAAGGTTGAGATTATCGATATTTTTGTATGATATTGAGTTGTGTTGTATTTTATACGGCCACTTACAATCATACGGAATTCCGTCCGTGTCCGTATGTCGATGGCCTTAGGAAGGATTAAGAGATCATAATTGCTGACGGCAAAAAAAATGAAATGAATACTTTTGTAGCACAAATCCTTAAATCCTCATTGATAGGGTGTTAATTAACGGAAACTGTTTCATTCAAAGGCGAATTGCAGTTTTGATTAAGAGTTAATGAAGCGTTGTGAAGGCGAATTCAATTATGTGTATTACTTTATTTGTTTAGGTTAGTAACTGTTGAAAGATTTGGTAGGTAGATAGCAGGTTTTTTTTTACTAGACTTAATGAAAAATGCTCAAGTTGACCGGAGCTGATCCAGCATTAGGAAAACGAACGCAGTAACTAGATTTAGACATTTTCATGCAGATAGTACCTACTTATATTATTTCGGTGATTAGCTAAAACAATTCTTTTCCTAGTATTTCATGAATAAAGCTAATACAATATCTTCAGTACTCATCCTAATCCTAACTAGTATAAATGCAAAAGTGAGTTTGTTTGTTTGTTACACTTTCACGCTAAAACGGCTGAACGGAATTTGATGAAATTTGGCACATGGGTAGACCATGACCTGGAGAAGTACAAAGGCTACTATTCATCCCGGATCGCAGACGAAGTCGCGAGCAACAGCTAGTCTTATATATATCACTTTGGTACCAAGCATATTCGTGATCCTACTTTTTGCACCATGATTAGCATAATAACTGTTTCTTATCTACCATGTTGGTACATTTTTTACCATCAAAGAAATAACAAATACAAAGCTACAAATCATTATTTGTTATACCTGTGGTTATACCTAAGAGTTTCATTTCTAACCTTTGACATTTAAATTAAAAGTCGTTTAGACTTATTACGGATTCACCAATCGCAGATTCTGCACAAAAAACAATGCACTCTTTTTGCCCAACTGTGTCTAGGTCATGACATTGCAAAGGTCGGCTGGGTCTAGATCCAAATTGGATCTTCATTCTTTTGAACCTATTTTTTGTAGCCCCAATATCAGGTAGGGAACCTACTAAAATCTTTATCGAAATAACCAGGTTTGTTTTATAATTCGCACCTTCTAAATGTAATTTCGGAAGAGGTTTTTTTTGTTGTAATGTCAGGTTCTGTTTTGAAATGCTAATGGCAATTAAGTTAGACAATTTAAGGCTTCCGCAGACAGGCCCGATGCGACACTGGTAGAAAAAGTTTTCGAAGAAATTGTTCCACCTGAGTCGCGTCGCGTCCAGCCTGCGGGGGACTTTAGTAATGTAAAATTTCCCATTTTTGTGCAGCAAAACGTTTAGTTTTTCCATTATGATCACAGAGGATTTGTAATAGAATACAATTGACTGACATTGTTTGTAGATCATTGTAGAGTTCAGGGAAAGTGTTGTAGGCAACCTCATATAATTAAGAAAATCGTTTTCAGCTCTATTAGACATAAGAGCAGATAGCATTTTATATACTTAGGAAATAACAAACGTGGGATCTCTTGAGTCACGATGTAAACAAGACGAAAACAAGTAGGTAGTAGAAATCGCATCTCTTAAACTAATGTTTTATGCTAATTGTGATGCACACATCTCGATGTAGGTAGCTAAATAAGATTAATTTACTTCAGTTTCCTAAGGATCCTGTGAATTCTAAGTATTTCCCTTTTATCTGGTCTAAGAAACTCGATAAAAATCTGCTATAAATCATCATCATCATCAGCCTATATATAGCAGTCCACTGCTGGACATAGGCCTCTCCAATTGCACGCCATTCAGCTCGATTCTCGGCAATTCTCAACCAGTTGCTACCGGCCACCCTGCGAAGATCATCGCTCCACTTTAAATAGGTCAAGTAAATAAAGTTAGTAAGTAGGTATGTCAACAATAAATTGAATGAGCATATTTTAGATTGTAAAATATGGTATTCAAAGGTCGGAATCTCGTGTGCTCTTTAGTCTTTTAACGAAATCCACAAATGGTCATACAAGTTTCCATAATTCGTTGCTAGATTCTAACCGTAAAGGTGGCAGTCCAGTTCGGACGAAAAACCATATGGTCGTCTTTAGCGTAGCGTTGTTTAGTGTTGCCAATTTTATCTTTTTAGATTTTAGTGTTAGTGGAAAACCATTTAGGCCACATTATTGTAAGAAAGATTATAGAATAACATGCCTTAACACCAGAGATGATGAATGTTTGTACTGTGAGAAAACCGTTTATTGCTATAATAACCCGTTAACCCGTCAATTTCTCGTTGGTCCAGTGGTCGCAAGCGCTACTGCTGAACATGAGGTCCTGGGTTCGATTCCCGGGCCGGGCAAAGTGTTATTGGGTTTTTCCATCTGGAATTTCTCAGTAGTAACCCGGAGTCTGGATTACCTAAACATCGAAATGTGGGTGTACTATAGGTACACCTCTGCCCAACCCTTCGGGGAAATAAGTGTGTTGTTGTATCTACTATCTAGTATTATATTAGGAATAAAGGGTTTTCTTCTACTAGTGGATCCTATTTTACTGACGATAATTGTCGATGGATTGCCAGCTCATGACTGAACCATCATTTACTTCGAGTTTTTTCTTTACATTTGTAGCAGCATTATCTGTGTGAAATGGCTAATTTTATGACTATCTTCTGGGTGATCATTTTTGAAGTTGACTGTGCTGGCTACAATCTAGTTTTCGCTCAGTCCTCGCTTAGCTTTCCATAAACGCATGCTTTAAACAGTTGGCCGCTCAAAACTATGTAATTAGGTGGCCTTGCTCCCTATTATGTATTAACTAGGTACATTGATGAGCCTGTTTTAGTAATCACACAGTGTCATCAATTAACGCATTTTAGGATAGTCTTGGCCAAAAACAAATGTAAATTCTGATTGACTGAGGTCAACGAATATAATTTGAAGTATCACGAATGATTTAATCGGTTTAGCGCAATTTTAAATTAATTTTGTAATTCAATCAATAAATCTGCCTAGCCTTTTCCCATCAACTACGTTGGGATCGGCTTCCAGTGTAACCAGATCAGATGAATACCAGTATTTTACATGGAGCGACTGCCTATCTGACCTCCACAACCCAGTTACTGGGTAATACGATACCTCTTGGTAATTTTGCATTATCAAATCAATTTTAATTGTTGGCTAATGAAATGTCCATAAATAATAAATTATTTGTTATTGGATTTGATTTTATTTGGTAATTGTCGTAAATGATGTTCGGTTAATTTAATGTAGGCCTTGCGTGATTGGGTTGGCCTTAATTAATTAATAAATATGAACAACATCCTGCATTTATGTTTTCCTAGCTCTTTGTATAGGAGTTCATCAGGGAAGTAATGCCAATTTATGTCGCTTTGCTGTATTTCGGTTTCTGAAATTGAAACTTATGCACAAAATATCATGTTGAGCAAAAATTCAATAACCTATATAATAGCATAGAATACTCTTTATTATATAAGTACTTACACAATAAAAAAAACATTCAATACAATCTTTGACAATTGTTACGGGTCGTCAGAAGCCCGAAAGTCTGACAACCAGTCTTACCAAGGGGTATCGTATTACCCAGTTACTGGTTGTGGAGGTCCGATAGACAGTCACTCCATGTAAAATACTGGTATTCAGCTGCATTCGGTTAGACTGGAAGCCGACTCCAACAAAGTTAGGAAAAGGCTAGGTAGATTATATACACCATAAAAAGTACAGATATTATTGAAGATTTTTTCTCATATTTACTACCTAATTAAAATAAAAACTTAATTTCAGACATTAACATCTGAAAACATGAAATACCATCGCATCAAATAAAAAAAGAAGACACGCCAAAATTACAAATTTAATTTGATACATACCGCTAATTATTTACTTTCCTTGTTAGGTATTAGGTAAGTATATTTATACTTTTTTCAAAATAATAATACAGTTCTTCTCAAAGGAAACTGTACTTTCCATCTAAGAAATAGACACGAGATTGCTTCGTAAGTCAAAACCAGAAGATTGCGTGACCACACGGCAAGATAATGTGTGGTCACTATGGTCAGTGAAAGTAACCAACTGTAGTAGCGTTTGTATCTCGAACAGATTCCATCTCGTTGATACTATAATAGTACGTTTGAAAGTAATTGTAGCTCATTTTCGTCAATTGTGTAAGATCATAGACCTCATCTAATTCTCAACCGCATTTCAATGTACCTATTTAGGACCATTTTTGCTTTGTGGTGGATTTTGCATCAAGCTAAGTACAAATTAATGTTAAATAATAATTTGGAATTCAGTTTACTGGTTCTTGCGATTTTGGGGACCAAAGTTCTTTGCTACATTAGCAGGAGACTAATAAAGTCTCTCAAAGACCTCATATAAAATTTAATTACGAACATTCAAATTGCCGTTTTCGCCAAGCTATTACCTATACAGATCATTCATCGTTCACAGAACATTTTCTTTTTAAACAACAGACACGCTTTATATACAACTAGCTGTGCCCCGCGGTTTCACCCGCGTAAGTCTCGATCCCGTGGGAATATCGGGATAAAAAGTATCCTATGTGTTAATCCAGGTTATAAACTATCTGTTTGCCAAATTAAATCCAAATCCATTCAGCCGTTTTTGCGTGATTGAGTAACAAACATCCAAACACACAAACACACAAACTTTCACATTTATAATATTAGTAGGATGAGGACAAAACACGCCTAAGATTGGGTAGGTACTGTCCATTCCTCCATAAGGTAGTGTCCCAATACCCCGCTGTCCTTAAACCTAGAATGCCCAGATTTATGAGTTCATAAAAACTTTTTGTGCAGTATCCGTCAGTAATAAATATTGAGCGCGCAGGTCGGCGCACGCGCAGCTAACAACCGTTCACCGGCCCAATAAGGATCTGTTCCCGTTACCAATGTGATGGACGTCCATTCATGGGCTAATATTATGGTACCTACTTGAATCGATTAGAACTGGAACGTGCGAACAAGGGAATGTGAACTTCAAGAGCCAGTGGTAGAGTTGGTTTTCGGGTGGTCTGTTGTAGTACCTACTATGGTTTTCTTAGGCGGTTTTGTTGTTTAAGATTTTATTTAAAAAAAATGGGTTCCGTTAAATTATTATAATGTTTGTCAAAAATCTAGTTTTGAATTTTCTAAACCTGTCTTCGATGTTTGTGTTGTATAGGATGAGAATGAAATAATATGCCCAAAATAACAGTGATGTGTCTATAGTTACCAATAATGTAGGTATCCCAGCCAGAGGTATCTTGAACGTTGGCGCTTTGGGAGGAAACACCTGAAAAAAGATAAATTCGGTGACGCAAAAACTCATGCCGCCATTTCCTTTCGCAACGAAACCTAATTTTCCGTGAGACTAGTTCATGTCACACACTTTAAATGTTTCATTTCGGCGTCTGACCTGCCTACACGTAGGCCAGTATCAAAAGAGACTGTACCAGGCAAGTTTTTGCTTGACTTGTGATTAAAAAACTGGACGCAATTTTAATTAACGACTCGGAACAGTGTGTGCAATAGGTATTTACTACCGACCTAGTATTTGTAGCAGAATAAGATTCGGATCGATTAGTGAACTATTTTGTAGTTTATGGTTAGTGTGGTCGAATTCAGTGGTATTTTTTAACTCGAGAATAGAATGTGGTAGTCACTTTTCATTTAATTTTTGTTAGTCAACAGACCATAACATGCTATGATAAAAATATTCAATCCAGGGATTAAGCTCAAGATCCCAACCTAAGCAGTTTTTTTGTGACCGAAACCACATACCGAGACATATCTATCCATCTTATCTTTACATATCGAGACTCCTCCGTGCCTCGGACAGCACGTTAAGCCGTTGGTCTCGGCTGTCATTTGTGGATCTTTGACAGTCGTTACGGGTCGTCAGAAGCCCGAAAGTCTGACAACCAGTCTTACCAAGGGGTATCGTATTACTCAGTTACTGGGTTGTGGAGGTCCGATAGGCAGTCGCTCCATGTAAAATACTGGTATTCAGCTGCATCCGGTTAGACTGGAAGCCGACCCCAACATAGTTGGGAAAAGGCTAGGCAGATGATGAAACCACGAGAACTTAAAGAAAGAAGCAAAAAATTGTTTATTCTGCACAAAAAAAACGCACATTACAAAAAAAATAAACTTAAAATATAGTCTTAAAGAGCAGCCAAAAGCCTCATATTCAAGCAAAGTAAGTTTGTCAATTTCTAGTGTTGCCATAAGGATCTCTAACACAGAAGGCGTTAATCTATCCAGTGTACATGTGTCTAATTGTAAACTGACGAGCAATTATATCGAAAGTATGCTGGCATTAACAGCAAGGTGGCCACGGTCAGTACACGACGAAAGTGCTAGGTTCGAGTCCAGGTGATTTCTTTTTTTATGGGTGATTTGACATGTTCTATTGGCGGGTTAAATGAAACTGGGGTTGAAATGAAAGCTTGTAAAATTAGGGAAAATTAAGGAGAATGTTTGACTTTGGTTAAAATCAAAATCAAAAGTCATTTATTCAAACTAGGCTGAGAATCAGCACTTTTTGAACGTCAAAATTACATAAGACAGTCCCCCCCAACGCCCACCCTTCATCACTTCCTAGTGCTTTAGCTGGGAAGAAGTGGCGCAACAAACTCCCCAGCAGCACAGCTGTGTGTTTAGTTAGGACTTAGGACTCAAAACCTCTAAGATAAGCAAAGGACAAAGCGGAAGCAGATTTTTTTTAAATTAGTTTTCCTACAAGGTACTAAAAATAAGTTTGAGTGAACAAGCGGCTGTCATTCATTATTCTCATAAAAATGCAAAACAGACTATATTTTATTTCAATAGCTACTAAATATTATTTCATCAGTAACGACTATTTTGTATCGCAATTTACCATCTAAGTACCTACCTAAGTATATCGAATCCTCTTAACAAAGATTGTAGCATTGACTTTGTAAAAGCGCATTAGAACTTGGTCGTAGGTGTGAGGCCGCCCGGAGGTCACGGAATGAAATAATGTTATACAACTCGCGACTACTTGTGGCTGCAACCAGTTGCTGAATCCCACATGCTGTGTTAGGCTCTGATTTAGAATCACAGAGATACATTTAAGAGGAGGCGGAACACGTGAGGGAGAGGCAAATTTCGCGCCCTCACGTCCCTAGTCGCCGCAGGAGACGCTCTGGGCGTCGGCAATTCCAGGCCGATTCCTGGCCACCGTAGGCGCGGGCTTGCGGACGGTGAGCAATGGGTAGCTCGCCGTCCGATAAGGACCAGGCCCGGGTCTAAGGCACGTTGTGATCCACGCGCGTCTTTTAGAGATGTTAGCACAACTGACGGGGTCCGCTACTGCCGATGCCTGACAGGGTCGTGGTAAAGTCCGAAAGGGTTACCGTGGCCCCTGGAAACACACAGGCAACTGAAGAAACACGGGTGGGTTTCATTAGTCAGTAAGAGCCTGACACGCCTTCCCGCTCCGCCCAGAGCGGGAGAAGGTATTTGATTATTTACCATCCAAAAAAAAATGGGGTATATCTGTAGTTAGATACCTACATAGGTTTTCCTGGTCAACTCCACCATTAGGAAGGAGTGAGTGGTAGGCGTTTTAACTTGGCGGTGTAACTTTTGACGTTTCAAAACTGTCAATATTCAGGCGAATTTGAATAAGTTATAGTAAAACAATCTTTAGTGTGTTTAGGGAAACTATATGTTGTTAGTAACAGACTTCATTACCTAGTTGGTAAGTTAGTTTTTGTGACCGGTGTATCGAAATACGATTTATTTATTTATATATATATACTTTATTGTACACCACAAAAATATATAACAAAAGAAAAAAACAAACACTGCAAAATATACAATGGGCGGCCTTATCGCTTTCCGCGATCTCTTCCAGGCAACCTTGGAATGGACAGTGATTTGCCTGGACATAATATGGGGCTGTCGTAGGTGCAAATAATAAGTTATACAATATACTAAAATAGATACACATATACATCCATATCCTAAATAATAGATAAATACAAACATACATAGGTAAAACAAACAAACATAAAATATAATAAATAAATAAGGAACGAAAAATAATTGAATAACGATTATCAGTTATGATGACTTAAAGATTTGCAGTGACCTGTATGCCGTTCAGAAAGTGGAGCTAAGTAGCCAGCGTAGCCAGCGCATTATTTAATTAGTCTTGGAAAGTTTCTGAAATCGTTTTTTGGTAACTACCTAATTACTGTGTATCGTTTTTTAAGGCAACTGGGCAGCCTAAACTGCTCGGGATCTCAAATTTGTGGAAAACGGTAGGGTAGGCCTCAACCTAACTAACCTTGACCTACCTTTGTTGAGCACAACGATTATAAACTCTTCAACGCAGTTTACCTTAACCTGTCCAAATTGTTGTTAAGATGAGCATAACCTGTCAAAAGTGAGTGAAAGTTAAATGCTCAAGCACATAATTAAGGTCTGTGTTGTGCTCAAAGACCGGCACGAAGATGTTTACTCTAAGCGTTTTAGAAGTATTTGTATTTAACAACTTTTCCTAAACCAACCAATTATCTTTATTTATACAATTGACATAAAGTTATTTTTCACCGTGTGTAGTTTCGTATTTTGCAGGCAGTATTGAGAAAGTGTGTTTTAATTACTTTATAATAATGATAATTGGATAATTGGCTTTGTGTTAATTCAGGTTTTGGTTTCAATTTAGTAATTATCTTAATTAGATATTCAATCCCTATGTTTCTTATCACTTAGGTACTTATTACTATGTATAATCCACAATTATGATAATATCTTATGTAGGTTAAAGAGACATAGGGAAACTGAAAATTGACGTGTAAGTAATGTTATGTTATCAGTAGATTCAGTGAACTGTACCTACTTTGCATGATAAATGCCTTGTTCGTTTTTCTTTCGTGAATGAGACATTGTTTACTGTTTTTTTATGTTTCAGACTCTAATTTGATCATAAAAACAACAAACATGCACTTCCATCAAACAGAAGCTTCAAAAAATTAAATTCACTGTAATTTTCTAAAATCTCCAAAAAATTATAATCAAAATCTAAACCTGTTGGCTTTACCTGAATTCTATGTCACCCACTTACGGGGCTGTGGGCGAGCACAGGTGCGCGCGCGCAAAATAGCGGCACACACCACGCCGTAAACACGCATCATTCGCGGACATCACTATACCGCTACGACGAGCGAATATCAACCATAAAACATTCGCAACAAAGCTCATTTTACCTCGATATTTTTTAGACTTGAGTTTGCGATTTTTTTTTAAAGTGTTTGAGTGAATTTTACCGAAAGATTTTCCGAATTTTCTTGTGTGAGTGAACGAATAGTGCGGTGAACTTGTGTTTTTGGGTTCCCTAATTGTTGGACGTATTGAAGTTCTTTGGGATACTGGATTTTGTAGTAAGTTTTTTTTTTTTCTTTTTCGGTATTTAAAAAGCTGTCCTTCGTTGAAAAAATTATTATTACTGAGAACTGAATTCAAATGGGATATTCCTATAATATATTTATATAAATAATATTTTTATAATCGAATAAAATACCATACTTATAATGATAATTCTATGGCTAGTTTGTAAATCATTCATGTTGTGAGGTGCTAACTCAATAAGATTTTTTTACTGTGTTTTGAATTTTTGATACAATCACTCAAAGTCGTGAATAGTCAAGCATTATACCAAAGCTGTTTGAAAATAAACAAGTAATTAGTAATAAAAACCTCACACATTTACGTAAAAAACATCGATTGAATAAAAAACTTCACATTTTCGACAAAACGAATTTTATTTTAAGAGTCTGACATAATGCCTTTAAATATTAAACATTCCAACACTTCGTAAATATGGAATAATAATTTGTATAATTGAATTATACGCATAATCTAAATACTTATTCTAATTAGATACTTTGTAAAGGTATGCAAGAAGAGAAAGTTTCAAAGGTTTTGTTACTCTACCTTCTAATTATATTTCTTCAAATTAATGTGTATAATCAGCACTTAATGTTCCCACTGCTGGGACACAGGCCTCCTCTTTGTGAGAGGGCGTAGGCCAGAATTCACCACACAGGCCAAGTGTCGGTAGGTGGACTCTATCATAAATAAATATAGGTACATATTTTAACCTTATACCAAAGTAGGTACTTACCTATTAATTGTTTATTAGTTGTTTTTTTTTTGGGAATTTTATTTCGCCGGTCAACCTATAAGGTTGTCGGCTGGACTATTCTGTGGACGCCTTAATGAATTAAGGCTTCCAGGCAGGGCATAAAACTACTTCTTACGTTGAAAGGCCGATTATCATACATATTGACAACTTATTAAGTGAAAAAGTCTCACAATAATGTTATGAATACCTAATGCATCTGAATAAAAAGTTAATTTATTCAATAGCTTCATGTTTAGTAACATAATCCACATGCGATAATGTCTGCGATAATGTGTTCAGCTAATTATCGACTTTCCCGATAATATTGTATTGATGAGCAGTTCATTTCTTATCCGGGATAGGCTTGTCACCTTATCATCTCTATACGGAACTACTTGGAAAGGGCGCCTAGAATGAATTCTATTTTCTTGTAAATCACGTTCATAAAGTGCCTTAGAGGTTATTGACCTACTTGAAGTATATGATCTGACTTTGACTTTGACACCACCGTCAAATCTAATCCGAGAATCCGACTACCTACCTTTCTCCATCAAATTCTTCATTTAAAATTATGTATTTGCTCATTTGCTTTACCATTACACAAATATTTTTCTTAAATGAGTCACTCCTTAAGGGCGCACCCAATCACAAATTGCTCTGTTATGCTGAAAATACTGCAGCATTAATTTTGAAATAAATATATGTTAAAGTTGAGGATTGATGCTAGGTCTTATGTGAGGCGAAAACAAAATTACATAAAATTTTCTCGATAGAAAAAAAATCCAAAGTTGAGGTAACTTTGGATTTTTTTTCTATAGAGAAAATTTTATGTAATCGTGCACAGAATTATAAACGGCTGGTTTTCAAAAAATACTTCAAATTAGATCATAAAACTTTGCATGATAACTGAACTAACTATAAAGCAGGTCTTATGTGTGTTTTAATTACCATTATTTTCAACGTAAAAAGCAAGTACCTAAACTTTTCGACGCTTTAGAGCCGCTAGCGCCCCACTGCGTCTCGTTCTCACTCAGGACGCGAGTAGTATGGTGCGAGCGGGATAAAATCTGAGGTAGGCTGCGCCCTTAAATACACCTAGTTACAAAGTATATCGCGGGATCTTATACGAATTGATTATGCTAATCCTAAAAGGTTTTATGCCAAAATTGAAGTTTCCTTATGATTCTTTTGTTAGCGATTTTCATATTTATTGTTTTGCTATTGTTGTAAATGTGATTTGTATTCATCGATGAGTCAATATTGTACCTAATTTGTCAAATAAAATGGTATGAAGATACTTTAGTGACAAGGTCTAGAAGCCTTAACCAAAATGTTGCAAGATTTATTTTTATATTTTCCCAAAATACAACACTATAAATTAAAAAATATATATATATTATTTATGTGAAAAGAAAAAAAATCTTGATAATGCTCTTCTACAAAATAATAGGTTTAAAAAAATGAGTTTGCATAGTTTTAACACATCGTGACTGACCATGATTTGTAATGTGTTAATAGGTTCAGTTTTCCATCCGATCTTTGTCAGTTTGAAAAAGGACACAAGCACGTTTTCCGATCCATTCAATCATATTTTGTTATGATATCATGTTATTATGGCAAAAATAACCCAATAAAGGTTCTTTATTTTTTTTTTCAAAGTATTGTGTTACCATATTAGAAGGCATTTTGAATATGGGAAGTGCAGTTCTAAGTCAATTGCCTTCTAATTTTATTTTGCTTTGTGAATTTAATATCTACTATTTTCTCACCATTCAAACCCTCTTTTAACATTACCTTTGTAATATTACACTACAGAACACATGATGGCACAGAGTCATCAACACTATCATAAACTTTCCTTCTCGTTACGTTGTCACATCGGAAGATATTACACTCCCATTGGCTCGATCGTTATGTAAACAAAATGATTTCATAAACATATGTATTGTATATAATGTGTATAACTATAAGTACATCTATTATGGTAAGTGTTACCGTTTTGTGTTACAATTCCCATGAGTTATGTGCAATCAATGGAGTGTGGCGACGTGTGTAGTTTGATAAAAATTACGGAAATTATCGCAATATGTCGTCTTTAGTAAATTATAGTGAATTGTATGACTGTCGTAGAAAGTAACTGCTCCTGCTAAGGTATATTTTTTGTTAGAATCATTTTTTTTTTAGGAATAGGGTATAGTATTTCGACCTTCTACTGAATAGGGTGTTAAAATCCTTAGCACTATTGTTGTAATCTCTGGTGAAAAACAACGGTGTGCCTTTTGTTCTAAGATTTATACCCAAAAATAAAGTACCTACTTAACTAAGTATAAAAAAAATACCCATTGCATTAAAGAGAAGTAGGTAAGTAAATATATTTATTACTCTTTAATTCCCTGTTAGGACCTATGGCACTGAAACGTCGTCGCTCACAATGGGCCTCATTAGAAGGCTGAAAGTCACTATCCTTGGAGTTTCCCTATGTGATCGTATCAGAAGTGATGAGATCCGTAGGAGAACCAAGTTATCCGAAGAATTGCCAAACTTAAATGGCAGTGGGAAGGGCACATTACTCGCAGAACAGAAAACCGATGGGGCCGAATGGTTCTGGAGTGGCGACCGCGTACTGGAAGACTTAGCCTTGGAAGGCCTCCGGCAATGTGGACGGATAACTTGGTGAAGGCCGCAGGAATCCGTTGGATGCGAGAAGCACAGAACCTGTCGAAGTGGAGGTGCTTAGAGGAGTGCTATGTCCAGCAGTGGACGTCTTTAGACTGAAATGATGACTATGATGAAGTAAAGCTTGCCTACTTGCGACAGCAAACGAAACTTTTTAAACCACAATCAACTCATTTTTAAAACCTCCAAATGATATCGCTTTCCTAAAGCAATTTAACCAATCATTAGAAGCCTAAACATCACACATTACATAGCAACATATTACCAAACTGAGCGTACCTAAATAGCGAGGAATCAATCATGTCATTAGGTAAGTGATCATCACTTGATCGTCTGTTATCTAACTGACGATGCAATGTTTGTCAGTGGCTTAATAACGGACGAGTGTGAAATAGTTCTACTTTCTATGTTTGTTAAGTGTTCATCAAACATGATCTACATAAACGACGATGAAGGCGAAATATCATAATCCTTACATATTATAAAATAAAGTCCTCGGCCGCGGCTGTCTGTTCGCGATAAACTCAAAAACTGCTGCACCGATTTTCATGCTGTTTTCGCCAATGGATACAGTGGTTCTCGAGGAAGGTTTTAGTATATAATAACCGACATCCACGCGGGTGAAGCCGCGGGCATCATTCAGTTACTTATAAGCCAAAGGAATGGTATAGTTCCATATCACAAAATGATACCTACCTGGCAAGGAAGGAAAAACACAGATTCAGTTGGTTGGACATTCTGTCAATCGATCAACTCAGCCTATCGCAGTCCACTGCTGGGCATGTACTCCCCCAGGCTGCATCATAGCACCCTGTCCTCCGCCTTCCACACCAATCTGTCCCAGCCACCTTCTGAAGGTCATCGGTCAATCTGGCTGGGGGGCGTCACACACTATGCTTGGCGTTACGCGGTCTCCAATCCAGGACATTCTGAAAAGTCTGCGGGTCAAAGAGATTATTAAAAAAAAAGACATTAAGTAGGACCTTTTTTTCGTGCCTACTTACAATACTAAATTCATGGTAATTCTGGGTCATTCTCTAAGGTCACACGGGAGCCACTTTTCATTTCCATGAAATGTATCCATCCAATTATATAAAACGACAATTAAATCTTTCGTAGAACGACAGCTAAAGGGCCCGAATTGCAGAAATGAAAATTAATTAATTATAGAAACATTTATATTGTTTTACGACATAGTTCATATCATTTACGCACAGATAAACCAATTAATTACGTAACGTTGGGAAATGATCTCGTTTTCAATTATACTGGAGTATAGAGTTTGGACATTATGAAGTACGTTATCTACTAGTAATAGTTACCATCAACCATTGGTAGGTCGTAATAACTCGCCAATAAGCGAATGACTCCATCGTTAAACAATATCACTTTGCTTGCGTAAGCGCAGGAAGTAATGTTACAATGTTTGTAGAAATTAATTGACATTAGGCCTTTCTCTCAAGTATGAAATCCTCATTTGAATATTTTGATTAATATCTCTCACAGTACCTACTTAATGAATTCGGTATTTATAATTGAACAAAGGCAAACGACCCAAGGCTACGCAATATGAGTAAGGCTTTAAATATACATCAACCACTACACTACCACCACTAAATTTCGAAAACTACCCCTTAAAAGGGGGTGTTGAAGTCCGTAGGGGAAACTACGACATCTGCGTAGACAATGTCGTGGGTGAAGTGCCAGTCTAAAATCAACAGTTACCAATACTTTGGCTGTAAAAATAAACAATACATCATTCTAAATTCACTAAAAACCACTAACGATGCTTGGTTTAATGTGTCAAGAAGCTTATAATAGTTTACAGTTAAAAGATGAATGTATGAGCCGGTGTAAGTGTGGCCATTACAAAATGACCGCGAAACTATGTAAACAGTGTGACAAGCTTACTATGGGACGCATATGATTGGTAAAAGTGAGTTGTAACTCACTTATTTGTCGCTAGTCAAGATTTGAATTTAATTGTCATTTTGTAAATTGTTGATTTAATATGATTTGCTTATTTGATAGTTTTAGAATGACAAATAAAAACAATATTCTGTGCATAAAAACATACGATTTGTTTTGTTGAATTGTTTAAGCTAGTCTCACTAACTAACGATAACCCAGATGAATTCTGTCACGCTTAAAATGTCTTAGTATTTTATGATCACTTATCATGAATTCATCAGAAGGTAAACGCATTCAAGAACAAACTAATATTTTAATTCAATTAATATCATGTTTCACAGTACAAATTCTTCTGTCATATTTTAACTGTCCAAATCGTTACCATTTTAAATTTATTTTTCTTAGGAAATCATACCCAATTCATTGGATAGAGTACCGAATATGTCTTCATCATCTTTAGATACATCGTTCAGGAGAAAAGTCATTCAAAAGTGACTTTTCCTACAATAGTACCACCATCTTTTCACAGGTCTCATTGAATAGCTAACGAATATCTTTGAGTATAACTGTTTACCTTACTTGTTGAGATTGCCTCTGTGCAAGTATGGCCTGCCTTTGGCAAATATATGGAAACCAAGGCCGGGTCACTCTGAGTTTTGAAATGTTAAATGAGTCGTGTCTGAGCTTCAAGGAGAATTTATGGCAGGAGCTTAGGTATTTTGAGGAGTATAATGATTTTAAAGAGCTTAGGTAATATGAGGACTTTAATGGTTTTAAAAGGATTTAAATACTGTTTGGCTTCCAGCAATTTTTATGTAAAGGAGATGCCACGGTTCCATTCAAGCTCGGCCTGGAATTTATAAACAAAATAACACAGTGTGTATTTTAAAGAAAGAAGAGTATTTTGCATTTTAAAATCAAATAAAATCTCCGAAATATCTTTTGCCAAAAGTAACAACATGTTTTCTATATGTTATCAAATACTTAAATAAATATTATAACAAATGAAACTGTTACAAAATTGAATTAAAATAAACACATTTAATCGACAGACCGTAACAACAAGTACTTACTACAAATAAAATGTAAATCAATCATACTATATTCCCACTTTAAAACCATTCTAAACTACAAAACTTCCGAAAACAGTTCTTTTATATCCAAAAAAAAACAAAAAATCATCGTAAACTTGACAATAAACAATTAACAACTGACATTTAAATAAACAACAGTTGCACGTGACGAATTAGAAAATGGTACGAAAACGTACGGAATGCTCGAACAGATGCGTTTGCGCAAGATGAACATCGAAAGTGACCGACGATGAGTTGCCGTGACGATGTACCGTCTGCACCGGTATTAAATCCATGTTTGTATATGTATAGTCGACCTTGTAATTTTTTTGCCACTTTTGGTAACAATTTCTAGTAAAGCTGTACAAGGATCTTTTGTCACGTGGCCAAAATCGGAACCATCGGCTACCATCTTGTTTTCAAAAATAATCGCCCACCTGTTTACCAACAGCTCCACTCTGTCATCGCTATTCGAGCGCCAAAAGATCCTTGTCATCATCATCATCATCAGCATACAGCAGCCCACTGTTAGCCCTCTCCAATTGCACGTCATTCTGATCGATCCTCGGTAACTCTCATCCAGCTGCTACCAGCCACCCTGCAAAGATCTTCGCTCCACCTAGCCTGAGAGCGTCCTATCCTTGGAGTACTTTTAAATTGAAACTTCACTAGGGTTTGAACCCTAGTGAAGTTTCACTGTCACGTAATAGACGTCATTTTATGACGTGCAAGAGACGTTCAACCTAAGGGTGGTAATGTAATTACGAATTCGACTGTACAGTTTTTTTTTTGTATAGGTATTGAGTTTTTTTCGATAATGATTCATCTTCTTAGAACATAGTAGGTAATTGCTGTTTTTTGTTGTGTGCAGTTTGGTATTGAATTCGTCAAAATAGAGTTGTTGATTCAAGGTCGATTTTTGTGAAGATTGATTCTCCGAATTTAAGATGAGAAGAGAACTAACTGATTAGGTATTATACGAGTAAGACAGAACAGGAACAAGACAAAAATGGTTTTCTCGGAGGTTTTTTGTATGGGGATGCCCCTTGGGTTTTAATTTATTTTTATTTTGTGTGGGAAGGGTTACATTAAAACGTATTCGGTGCAAATTTTAAGTTGCCCAACCTACGCTACTCACGGTTAAAAGATAAGGCCTTGTGATACACAGACGGAGAGACGGCATGGGCTTTACATATATAGATACACATTTTGAAGGGTTGCATGTAAGAATCCTTCCTCCGTGTAACCTTTTCCTAACGTCTCTCTCTTTTTCAACCGTTTACCATATGTCTTCCCCTTTTCCTTTGTATATCAATTACTGTGACTACCCTGCAAAACCTCCGTTCTATTTAACAAGACTGGTGGTGCTTAAACCTCCTTTTGCATGCATTATACTATACGCATAGGGGTGGGGCCAATACTCCTTATTGCAGGTTCATTACATGTTACGTACCTCTATTAATTAGTTCCTCACGGAACGAAATACTTAGTTAATTATGAGACAGTTATTGCGATGAACGTTTGATGTATCCATGTCGCTTCGGTATTTCATGCTTGATGAACAAGAGGTGCTGCTTTCATCCATTCTATGATTAAATGGCTGTCAGCGACTTTGTAAGCAGAGAAATTATATGTACCTGTATCGATTTCCACATCTTCCTGAAATATATTTTTGTAGAAAACAGGGCCTCCTTTCACTCCTTTCATTTGTTTTTCTACTGTCTTCTTTGAGTACGGTTTTAGGTCCTATGGTCCTAGGGTCCTATGTGGTTGTTCATTTTAAAACCTTTGACTAGGTTTATTGACTTTGTTAAGTAACTTTACGAACAATATCTAAAGATGAACTTCACCAGATTTAACGTAGTCTACTAAAAGACTCTTTGCATTACAAAGTTCAATCATACGTTTGCGTTTTCTTTGGGTTCTATTTTGTCCATTTCTTTATTTTTCTTTCTACCTTTGTCTATCCATCCTCTTTTGGTCTATCTATATATTCTTTTATTCAATCGTTGTCTCATGTATATCCTATTCAAATAGGAACCCTGCCTCACACGTGTTCATTGATTTGAATCATACATTCGGAAAATCAAATAAATGATTCAATACACCCGAACCGTGTGAACGTCTCAATAATAGCTATTATGTCTTGATTTATGTCATTAACCGTTGTTTTGAAAGCTAAATACACCGAGAATTTGATTGAGAAATTCGCGGGAGTCGTCCATGCTGTAATATGTTTATTTAGCTCTACAAATTGAAAGATGTTTTTTGCTTTGTTTGATGATAAATGAGTTCCTGGTTTTGTTAATATAGAGGCTATATATAGCCTCTATATTAGCTGTATAACTCTATTGTATTATCTATATATGCAAGTTCTTCTTCTTCCTACGCACTTTCTGTTTTAGCATTCGTCTAATTTTTCTCAATTCTTCTAGTGATCTAGTTTACGTTATAAACAAAGTGCCCGTATCAACTTCCAACTGCATTCTTCCCTATTGCTTATCCACACCAAAAAACTTAGGAAACTATGTCTTCCCTGCTCACTTTCTTTCTTTCTATATTTTAATTATTACTTGTCTGAGATTTTTCGTTGCATTGCACGCACCTAGATGCTCCTATTTTGCCTGGTAGGTCGTTCGGAGAGCAAAATATATCACTATTTTCACCTTTTTTATACTTTTGCTACTGTTCGATCTACGTTCATTATTTTGTGCAAGCCTAGCTTTTGGATTTATGTTTGGGCCAATTAATTTTGATGGTTATTACAACAGTAGCATTTACTTTCATTGGTTGTATTTAGACTGAGCGGAGTTGCGTCATTAATTGAAATTCTATCTAGAATCTAAGACACGACATGGTAGCCTAGAATTTTGATTTCCGTTTTCTATTAGAAATTCATAGTAATGGACTTTATTTCATGCAAGTAGTTATTTGAAATTTCGAAATGGTTAAAGATATTATTGCAATCAAATCGATTTCAAAATTATCCTTTTTAACAACTTTCGCTAAAACGTCTTTCGATTTCTTGAACACGAAAATAAATAGGTACATTTTACAAGTTAATGTACACATGTTTAACGTATTCATGTGGCTAAAATAAATGCTATGTTAGGTTACTAAGTGGTAAAATCTAAATACTTAGAACACGCGATGATTAAAGATTTCAACTATAAATAATAACCAAATCATCCAATAAGTGCTCTCGGTGGAAATCAATTTAGCTAACAAAGCAGTTTTACAATTAAAACATGTAAAG
This sequence comes from Lithophane semibrunnea, assembly GCA_947363905.1. Taxonomy (NCBI): domain Eukaryota; kingdom Metazoa; phylum Arthropoda; class Insecta; order Lepidoptera; family Noctuidae; genus Lithophane; species Lithophane semibrunnea. Next base: position 5,075,362 of record OX376187.1, read on the forward strand.
GTAAATTATGCCTCATTAAATAATCTTAATTAAAAGGATAATCAACCGATATATATTTTAGTTATAGAACCTTATTTTTTGTTTATGCTAAACCCGAAAAGGGGTCATTGTACTCATCATTTTGAACAACTTTTTCTATGGGACCAACCTTGAAATCGCGAAAAAACAATCAGCTGTTCCCTACATTTGTGCTCACTTAAATCGACAAAATGTATGGAACAGCTGATTTTTTTTTCGCGATTTCAAGGTTGGTCCCATAGAAAAAGTTGTTAACAAAAAATAAGGTTGTATATGTAGTGTTGTACCGATAATTTTCAGTTTTAAAAACCTTTTGATGTAAGATAAAACATCATCATTTTCTTGCCCATATCCCAATTTATTTATGATCGGCACAACATTTATTTTTCTTCCATATTTCTCTAATATAGTATTTAGTCGTCGTCTCGTAGTCACCCCCTATTAAGCCATATCATCATTCACACAGTCCATCTATCATTTCTTTGGTCTTCACCTACTCCTAATGACATTCATACTAAAAACTTGGTGTGGGATGCAACGTGTGTCGACACCCTTGCGCCATCCCATCTTCCCAGCACGGTGGGCTGTGCTGGAGCTGCTGCTGCAGGTACAGAAAACCTCAAACGGCGCAAACACTCCAATCTTATCGGGACGTATATGTTCGAGCCGTTTGGGGTTGAAGCCGGTTGGGGTCCGAGTGCCCACTTGGTTTTTCAAGACATCGCCAAACGCTTGGTTGACTCTTCACGTGACCAGAGGGCTGGCCTATTTTTTGGGCAAAGAATCAGCATTGCCATACAACGTGGCAATGCTACCAGCCTTTTGGGCACTTTTCCTGTTGACAGCGATGCGGACGAATTTTTTGATGCCCTTTGATAATTTTCCCTTGTATATAATTATTATTGTAGTTAGAAGTCTATAAGTTAAATAAAAAGATATTATTTTAGTTTAGAATTTTACTAAAAACTATCTTCACGATATTTACATCTTCTTTCAATAAAAAAAGATAAAATAGTGGCGAAAAAATGGGTACCTACCTACTTACAATAAAATTATGATGTTTGATTACGTAAATTGTACCTATATTATGTGCGTTTACTTACGACAATGATTTTGCCACAATAATTTTGTCATTCGAGTCGGATTTTGTGGTTTATTTCTTAACTGCTTTATCTGGGTTCTATTTTACAAACAATAAAACTAGTTTATCTGTAACCAAGACCACTCTAAATCCCATAACATAGTTTACACATACGATCGCGTGTGTACCAATAGTTTCTTTAAATTTCGGCCTACTGCAAGTGGTCAGCTCACGCGAATGACGCTGCAATCCGTACGTAACGCTACGAAATCGTTCAGATGACAGCGATTTATTTGCCATATGCACACTTTACCTACGAGTAATTTGATGGAGATGTCGAAAGCGACAATTTGCGTGTGGTTGTTTAGTTTGTGAGTTTATAAGATGATTGGGGTAATCTTGTGATGGTCAGTAGTTTGTTTACTATGGAAGCTAAGTAGTAGCATTCATCATCATTTTCCTGTGATATCCCAATTTATTTGGTGTCGGCACAACATGTCTTTTTCTTCCATACTTCTCTATTAGTCGACATGTCCGTAGTCACCCATCTAGCTATATCATGTTTCATACGAATGAACTCATCCATCGTTTCTTTGGTCTTTCCCTACTCTTATAGTATTCTCTATTTAAGGCGAACGTTTCAGGGTAGCCCGCGAAATTCAATTTTTTTGCAATTTGCAGGTCAGTGTCAGGTTGTATGTTGATTAAAATATGAGTAGCGACTGTAACAAACATATAACCTTGAATTTAGAAAAAAAATATTTCGCGTGCTACCTCAGCTCATCCCCCATAAGTAATTTGTTTACCTTTTTTTTTTTTTTTTTTTTTTTTTGAGGGTGGGAAATCATCCAATGACTTCTCCCGCTCTGGGTGGAGCGGAAGGGCGTGTCAGACTTTTACTGACTAAAACCCACCCGTGTTCCTTCAGTTGCCTGTTGCCAAGGTCCCGGTATCCCTTTCGGACTAACCCGCAACCCTGGCAGGCATCGGTCCTAGCGGACCCCGCCAATTGTGCTGACATCTCTTTGAGGCGCGCGTGGAACACGACGCGCCATCGACCCGGGCCTGGTCCTGATCGGACGGCGAGCTACCCATTGCTCGCCGTCCGCAAGCCCGCGCCTATGGTGGCCGGTAATTTGTTTACCTACGCCTCGTTGCTAGTCTCTTACTGCCCGGTCGGTTCGATTCCTGGGTCGGGCAAAGTGTTATTGGGTTTTTCCATCTAGAATTTCTCAATAGGAGCCCGGAGTCTGGATTTGTGCCCGGTTGATGGCAATAGGCTCACCCCCTATTACATGGGATTTATATCAACTGGCGAAATGTGGGTGTACTGTAACGCTTTAGGAGCGTCAGCTCTATGTGTGAGGGTGTGTGGTGGAGGTTTCAAGAGGGTTTATTGATAAGAGACGCGTACACATTTCGGAGGCTCTGAATCTCCCTAAACAAAATAACACTCCTAAACTATTTGAACTAAATTATTGGAACGTTCGAAACTGTTGGCTACGGAATAGCCAGTCTGTATCACATGAGGTTGCGTATCGCAAACCTCACAGTACCTACACCTCTGCCCTTCGGGGAAACAAGGCGTGATGTTATGCGTTTAAATTGTGTTAATGTGTAATTAATATTTTGTCCACTTTCTATTGTTTTAGAATCAATATAAAAATTCCGCAGTCACAGCTTTTTTTTGTAAATGAGCTTTTACAGAGTGTGAACTATTGTTAATAATAATTATTATGATAAATGTTTTTATATTTTTTTAATTCTAATATTTAAAAATATAATTAATATGTAGGTAAGTAAATAATTAAATAAAGGAAATTATGATAAATTCAGGAAACTACTTTCCGCTGCTTCTCATATGTGAGTTTATTCTTTATCAGCCCCTAAATCAGTTAGCGATAATGAAGGTATATTCAAATTATCAAAATTACTAACATATTAATGATAAACGACAATAATTTGATAACACAGGATTACTCATTATCACAAAATACACCCGGTTACATCCTTAACTAATAAAAACCAACGATCCTTTCCCTGAACTATGCATGATGCAACAACTAACCAGCATACTAAGACCTGGCAAAACGACCATTTTACATCACAAGCCAGGTCAAGGGATATGGGTCCTAAATTATATTCCAATCGTGAGCATGTGTGCTGAATTATAAAAGCGACATACTAAATTGGCCTCTAGGGCTACATACGTGCAATAATTTGAGGGTTCCTAGTACTAATGGGTACTACATATATGGATGTACGTACTATCTATTAATGTATGTATAAGAGTATTGTGTTTGTAGTAAAGCGGTCAGTGGCATTAGGTTTAAGAACCTGTCGGTCAATAACATGATGTATCTGATATTTCGCCCACTGGTGTATATGATAAATTGTTGGTAACAAATGTTTCGGGTCTTGCTTTAGGCGATAGTGATCAAGTGTTGAGAATTAATCATTTGACCGAATATTATTATATAATGTTTTTGAATCCATCTTTATCAGTGAAGTGCACTGAACTATGAAAACATCACATTACGCTTTATTTCAGATGTGCCAAGATTGGGCCTAATAGTTTTTGGTTTAAAAAGGCAAAGCAATAAAATGTCTTTTTACGAAAAAAAAAAAAAAAAATTGCCCAGGTTTTTTAGCAATTGGTTCCTCTTAAAAGTTTTTGGAATTGACAAAAAGCTTTAGGTATTAAAAAAAAATAGAAAGAGTACGCATTTTGATCGTACTCTTTCTAAAAAAGTTTTGAAGCAGAAGCTTTGAAAAATAAATCAAAAACATTACCCTCCTTCTGGGGCAGTCGGGTAGGAATGGAGTAGTAGGAGTATTTGTACCAAGGCAACTTAATGGAAAATTGGGTATTCCAACAAATAGGGACGAGGTACAATAGTATGCAAATCATACGATCACCAATTACTTTGTGTAACAACAAAAAACGAGCGAACAAATTACTTATCCATGTATTAAAATTATCTTCCGCATACATCACATTATGGGACATTGGCCTCCCATTTAGGCGCGATATCTATAAAAATACTGCCGAATAAATATCGTAAAAACCGGCAAAACCAGTAGAATTTTGCGCATATCTGAGTAATAATATTGTCGATATTTTATCATTTCGGATTCGGTAAGGTCCGGTAAAGTTCGGGCGTGTTCGTGAGTCATGGTGGCCACTTTCTTGCAAAACTCTGCTTACTCACTACAGTTACGAAAGGGTTAAAATAGTTGGATGCAATTTTGGTAATTGTGGTGTAAACTGCGGCATGTTAGGGTTAGTAACAATATTTGTACGTTCTAGGATTGGTAGTTATCTAGCGTAGTTGGCTGGCCTCCAAGTCTGTACCATTTTGTAATCCTTGAAACATTGACAGTCATTGCTGCATTGCATTCTTCTTTCATTGGTTCTTGCAACATCTATCCATTTCTTCTTTGTTATCTAACTATCCTGGCGAATCCTTTTGATTGTCAGAATCTGCATTCTTTGTTTCAATTAGTCTGATTAATTTAATATTCTTACTACCTGTTGCCTCATAACAGCACTGTGTTTCGTTTAAAAGGTATCGGAGTCAGCGAAAACAAAATCAATTTTTAAAAGTCTTTTGATGTACTAGTAGATTCCTGTAGGTTGGAAGACAATTTTTATCGGTAAGTTTTTCTAACAAAAAAATAATTATAGAGAGAGGTACCCATAATACACCCACATTTCGTAAGTTATGTTAAGTCCCATGTAATAAGGAACAAATTGAAAACATTTCTGCGCCAGATGGTATGATTCGTATTTTTAACTGGGTGAAATAGGTTAGGTTAGTTTAGAACTGGAAACAACCGCGCGCGAGCTGAGCGAGCGTAGCGAGCGGTGCCGCGATAGCGGCCCGGGAACTCTACTGCCAAATTGCTCGTAGATTTTTTTTTCTCCATGTTCTAAATATCCGGGTTTTCGCAATATCCCTAGGGATACCTCTAGGGTTTTCGCGAAAATTTGAATGATCAAATCACCCTACGATATATGCCTTCGGAGCCTAACGAGTAAACACGCTTTTGAAGTTTGCCAGCTTAAACTCGAAGAGGGTACCAGCACATTGCAAACAATATGTAGCAACATTGTTTACTGCATTTTTTCTGCATGTTAATCCAATTAATTGGCTAAAAATAGGTGTATAACGGCTAAGTGTATCAACACTGATCGATGCGTTACTGTCCGTAAAGTGATTAATGTAATAAATTAACACTACCTAAGTATACCTTATACCAATTTACGCATACATTCGCTTTTCGTTTCTGTCTGTGTAAGCGCTTAGTTCTTGTAAACTACACAATGGATTTTGATGCGGTCTTCACCATACTGGAGAGAATTTATGGTGTATCTTTTCATACACGAAATCTCTTAAGGGGTCACTGTACTCATCATTATGAACAACTTTCACAATGGGACTAAACATGAAATAGTGAAAAAAAATTTGCTGTTCCTGTTAAATTTTGACGAGCTATGCAAACATGAATGTAAGGGAACAGCTGATTTTTTTTTGCGATTTCGTGTTTGTAAAGATACACCATAGGTATATAAAGAAATATCGATCTTTTGTCAAGTCATAAAAACCGCGCGAAGCAGGGGTGGGTCGCTAGTAAAATATTGATAAACGAAGTTATTATAGAGCATAAATGCACAAATTGATAATTTTCCAAAATCAATCATTTCATTGACATTACAAGTCTCTAAGGTTCTTTGTTGTATACCCAAACCCCAGCTGGCCAAAGTATGAATCAATCAACGCAGAGCGTCCGCAGAGCGTCGTTCTCTGCGTCCAGCGCTCGGTGTGGTAACACGTCGCGTTCTGGTTTGCAATTGGTCAATCGTCATCCTGAAGATGCCTCGTTGAGAGGTGAAACACGTGTCGATTTCTTACAGGGTTTTTATGACTCTTGAAGAATAGTCAAGCGGAATAGGTTACTAAATATCGCGTAATATAGCGTCTATTGTATTTTATAATGGATTTCCGCAAAGTCACGCCTGAATCAATTAACTATTTATTGAATTATAAGTTCTGTATTTTTTTTTTGTAGGGAAGTATTACATCTTGTCTCGTGTGGATGTAGGGTCCTGCTTGCACATACAATATGCCAAACGTGACCGGTAGTGGTCCTCCGTACCTGGCATAATGCTCAGAATTTAGTTTGAACATTATGAGGACCTTCTGTGACGTCATTTGTCTTCATCAGTATTCTAAACAGATGAATTAATGATTGTCTTGCAACATGTATCAATCGAATAACTGTTGATTTAGATAAGGGTTGTGAGGAATGTAATCAAAAATTCACAGGTTTTTGTCACCTAATGAAGTGATGTTGACAGGGTTGGGGATTTTTTGACCAATCGCCTCATAATAATGGTTTATATCATAATCAGCCTATAATGTTCCCACTGCTGGGACACAGGCCTGCTCTCTGTGAGAGGTGCGGGTGCTCCCAGTGCGGGTTTGTAGATGTCACATGTCTTTTTTTGGTTCTTGGACATGCCGGTTTCCTAACGATGTTTATCATCACCGTTTTGAGAGCAGTGGTGATGAAATAATTTACACAAAGTAAAACGCCTGTCAGGGTCCGAACCTACGACCTACAACTTGTAAGTCGCGGTCTTTACCACTGGGCCACCACTGATCCCATACGGTGTATAATTTTAGTTCAAAAGAAAAGAAGACAAAAAAGAAGAAGAATCAGAGAGAGTTTTAAAGAATCATCTTTAATAATAAACATGGTTAACGCAAGATTCACAGTTATTAAAATAAAAACAATAAAGAGTCCATATTGTAGCAGGCGGAGCGAAAGTTCTAACAGTATTCAAATATCTAAGAGTTAAATTACACGCATATTATATCTAGCTAAAGTGCTTTAGACTAAAACTAACAAGCCGAGCTAAAGGACCATTGTAATATTTACATACCGTGCTGTGACGACCTAAAATCTGTGTGAAACTTTAGACCTAGTGGCGGGATAATTTGCTGGCCGAATATTCGAAGTTAATTAAAATAATTTCATCCAACATCACGCCTATATTAGGCCTGTATTGCTCTGCTGCCACTCAGGTCTAATACAGATGTGATAATCATAATTCGCAAATTGTGCCCACATTTTGCTAATTTTGTTTAAGTAAGCCCGTGGCATCAATCGGAAACAAATTCAGGAAAAAACTTAATGGAAAACCTAATAATACTTGGTTCGAACCGGCGATTGAACTCAGGACAACATGCTCAATGCTCAGTAATCGCGTTTGCAAGCGAATGGAGCATTGAGCAGCAAATAATATTAACTTTTTATGTTTTAAAATTTAGGAAACCACTCAATAAGCTTGCATTTTTAAATGTTTAAATATCGTCGTATTCTAATTTACTAAATACATATTTTAACTATCTTCAAGTCTTAGAAGGCGGAAGTTTTAAGTATGTTTATTACCGTTTTCCGTATATGGTATGATGTATTCATCTCATTAAATTAAAATCTTCTCTCTATTGCACTCATCAGCATAGTTATCACATCATTGGGCTATAGCAGTCTACTGCTGTACATTTGTATAAAGGCCTTTCCAAATGCATGTCATTAAGCTCGATCTTCGGCCATTCTCACAAATCATTCATCCAAAAATATCCGTCGCTAAATATTAATCCCCCTCGTCATTAACTACCTAATATCCGGATATTCCGCCAAACCCGAATACTCAGAATATTTCAGCTCATCTCTAGCTAAATCCTAAACTTCACGGAAATCAATAAATTACCTACAATATAGTCGTCATCGGATACCGGTTTGATCATTGACTAAGTGACTGACTGTCCGTTACGACATTGAATAGCATTGAATTGAGCTTTATAGTAATTATAGGAACGACTGGAATGTTCGCTAGTGTTGTAACTGCATTTTTAATTGTTTGAGGATTTCGATTCGGTTCTCATCGGTTTTTCTCGGTAACGTAGACATATATTGAAGTTATTGTTGATTTTGGGTAGCTGTCAAGTTTAGTATCACTACTACAGTATATTGAAATAACGTTACACTTTAGGTGCAGCTTCCAATGCGTCATAATATTTATTTTGTGTGAATGATTTTTAATAGGCATTTTCGTTTACGACCGATGGTAACCAAGATTTTCAATTTTTCGGTCTAATTGGACAATTAACTCGATTAGGGGGTCTAGCAAAAGCGACTAAGACGCAAATCGCAAAGTACCTAAATAAATAAAATAAATCAACATTTATTTCAGAATCACTTCCATATTTTTTAGTAACAATGTAAACTTATGAAACTATTGTTAGTAACAAATTAAAATCTAAGCTGCGTAACCTAAAAGCAATAATCTTAAAATTCAAAGATAAAATAAAACAGCGGCAACACAGCATCGTTAATTCTTACTAATTATGATAGAATCTCTCGTAAGCGATGCTCCAAGATAAATCTCACGGATGACCATAGTGAAAACTATTTACCATACTAATCTAACTTTTTACTTTTACCTGTTATTAGTGATACGATAAAATCACCAGAGTGTAAAGGTATGATTCCGAACCCCGCTGCACGTGGCAGTGCTGCCGCAGCAGTTCTGCCGCGTCACTACTGGTCCCCATACATTTTCTATACGTTTATATGAGACTAGCTTCCGCCCGCGGCTTCGCCCGCGTAGTATGATCGATAAAAAGTAGCCTATGTCCTTCCCCAGGATGCCATCTATCTCCTTGCCAAATTTTGTCGAAATCCGTTCAGTGGTTTAGGCGTGAAAAGGTAACATACAGACAGACAGACCGACAGACACAGACAGACCGACAGACACAGACAGAGTTACTTTCGAATTTATAATATTAGTATGGATTACATTGCGAGCATGGCAGCAACGTCACTGCTGGGCGGCAGTGTCGCCCTGCCGCCACGTCAGACCAATAGTGTGGTGTTCATCAAAGCGATAAGACGTGAACGTTGACAGTTGACAAGTAAATTGGCAACAAAACAGTGAGACCACGAACAGCAGGTGCTCGGAATCAGCGGCCAGCGGCAGCGACAGGTAGCACTGCCGCAGTAGCACTGCTGCGTGCGGTGGGGTTCGGAATCATACCTTTACATTACGCTGCACCCGAGAACGCGTTATTTCATGTTTCATTGATCGTACGCGCCGGTATGTGTTCTAATATGGACACGGCGGATACGGTTAGCAGTTAACATGCTTAGGTTGTGTTATATGAAACAATAGTTTTGCCTTCTAGCTTTTGTTTTGTTTTTGCTTAGCGTTAGTAAATACTTGCTTGAAGATTAGGGATTACCATTCCTTTTATAAACTATGGAGGCCGACGTATATTGACTAATCTGAAATAAAATTGTAAAAATAGAGAAAAAGATGTACATATTCGTAAAAAGCGAGGCGTAGAGTTAATATTTTATTTTATCTATTTTTTTTCTTATGGAGCACAAAAAAATAAACAAAAACCATTTTGGTTAATGGTAGGGCTTGTTCTAAGTCCGCCTGGCTAGCTACCACCATCTTATCTAAGTCAGTCGCCGTAACAACAATATTAACAGCATTGTTGTGTTTCGACAGTTACAGGTAAGATTTCTTGTAGGCCAGTTCCTTTGTAGTTGAGGATTCCTGGTGAAGCTCGCTTTCACCTTCGGCCTGATCATCACTTACCATCAGGTGAGTTGCAGGCCAAGAGCTTCCTCAGGAATAAGTGCGTAGGTAAATACGTAGTTTGCAGACATTAATGACCTGTTTAACCATTTCCGATTTTGATTATCCGTTGGTGGTGAAATTGGCCCTATGGATACTTACCTATAGCTATTTTTGCTCGAATTACACAAAGCAGAGGGCTTAGACAAGTGACAATCGCTTCGAAAGCGTTTCGTTTTTTTACAACAGAATTGACATAAGCTTTTCGATAGCTAATGTCAGTCCTATACATTTTTGCCTTTTCCATCATTATCGCTGATAGAATGTCACTTTGTCTGGGGCCTCTCATTATGTATCAACATCGCATAACGTAACCTAACTGTGCTATGATTGTTTCTCTCAGGTGACTTGAATGAATATTTTATAAGTGAAATGCGTTGCAACGGATATGCAATATTAAATTATAAACATACGGTAATGGGACGTGCCTGTGTGTGAGTGAGAGGTGCTTATGTGTGAGTGATGTGTGGGAGTGAGAGGTGTGACGGGAAATTATGAAATCAGGTGCAGTGACGTGTTGATGGAAGGATATTGAGTAGGATTTTATGTAGGAAGCTTGTATCCTGAGTTATGAGTAATGGAGGGGAAGATTTAGGCTTCATTTCCGCACATCATCATCTGCCTAGTCTTTTCCCAACTATGTTGAGGTCGGCTTCCAGTCTAACCAGATGCAGCTGAATAGGTGCCGATATTTTACAGGAGCAACTGCCTATCTGACCTCCACAACCCAGTTAATGGGTAATACGATATTACCCTTGGTTAGTCTGGTAGAGGTCAGACGACCCGTAGCGACTGTCAAACGAATGACAGCCGGTACCAACGGCTTTCTGAGATTGGGAGGGGTCTTCACCCATCTACGGACAAACCGCGGCAAGCGTAGCTTAACCTGATCGATCGACCTGTGTAGCTGTTAATAAGTACAAGCCCTTTAATTTCCGCACATGATTCTATATTTAATCTACATGGAAACCATTCGAAATGAATAAGATGTTAGTAGTAAAGTGGGTTTCAATAACTTAAAAGCTTCGTTCTTTTTCAATCGATTGCATCGGTACCATACATGAGCTTTTGAAAATTGCACATCGATTGTTCATTTACAACTGTGCCGCAAATAATTAATTTGTCTTTCATATGTTGTCTTAATAAATACTTGCATATTTTTATTGCAATACAACAACTCAAGAAAAAAACTGGTGTCCATCTCTCCCAAATTACCATAAGCAATCTAATTAATTTTAATACCTTGAACGAAAGGAAAAGGCTTTAAATATGAACAAATTAATATGAACACTCGATATGTAAATCGGAAGGCATTCGGTTAGTAGGTCAGACGACCGGTCGAGTCGGTCAGACCGCCCTACTGGCGCGTTCCTATAATGAACGAGTAGTTGTCGTATTTACTATCTTGTTACGTTGACTAAGATTATCTTTAACGTTTATAGAGCTGGGTTAGTGATGGTAAATGGAATTTATAATGGTGCTTAAGGTGTCATGTGGTTTTCTCACCTTTCGAATATCGTTAAATCTGGAGGATTTATCGTGGATGACCTAACCTCTCAGGGAAAACAGGTGTGATATGAGGTTATGTTAAAATTATAAATGAAGAAAATGTATTTTAATTTAATAAATCTGGATGATTATGTCCCTTTATTTTCTTAGTAGATCTCTATAAATAAATACCAAACAAAGTTACTTTACTTTTCCATAAATACATTTCAAAGACACAATCTTTTTTAAGCATTGTAGTTGCTAAGTCTGATCAACTTGTTGTTCCAATTGAATTTACTTCTTCGTGGATCGAAATTTGTTAGTTTACAGAGAACAAAGGACAATAAAATTATTTTAGGAGAAAATAAATTTATTGGGTATTTAATGACGAATCCATTATAGCGTCAGTTTTCAAATTGATTCTGTATAAAGAAACCTACAACCACTTAAAAAAATAAACTCGTAAATATCTTGTATGATTAATGGATGCAAATCCCAACTTTATGACTGTAAAAATCTATAATACCTACAATATAATTGATTAACTTTCTTTTTACCCGACTGCGGTGAAGCCAAAAAAGGAGCTATTACCATATTCTTTAGAAGCTGCTCAGTGGCTTTCGCGAATATTTTGATCCTCAGTTTGAATCTTAATTACAGTCAACAAAACACAAAATTCTGGTTTTCGATTTTATCTAAGATCAATAGGTACCAAAACGTATTTTCGATTCCAAATCGATTATTAAATTTTTTTTAAATCACGTTCAAGAACTGTCAGTGTCAATATTCCAATAATGATGACACTGACGGCTCTTGAACGCTGTTTAGATGTGTTGCGTTCCGTTTCATTGATGAAATTCGGCCTAAAACTGGAATCAGTTTGTTCCAACATTTCCAACTAACTGCTAGATAGTCTTATGACTACGAAAGACACAGCAACTGTTGATAGGCATATTTTCTTCTGAAATTCTTGTCCTATTACATTGGACTTACACATAACTGGGAAATGTGGGTTGTCCTCTATAGGTACATATCTGCCTAACCCTTCGGGGAATACAGGCGTGATGTTATGTGGTATATGTGAAATCTTGTTTTCTACGGTGGTATAATTCAAAATAAGTCCATGTAGCTCAATACAGGCATACAAGTCTTGAATCATTAAAAAAATCCAACACCTCAAAATGTATGTCAATGAGATGATTTTCACTAACCATTAAGATTTCAAATACCAAATTAAGTACTCAAAGTACCATTATAGCTAGTATTGGTTTTGTAACTAAACATATAATAGCTTAATAAGCTACAATTATGCAGCTTGTACCTGTAGATAAGCTATTTAATGGTTGTTATAATCGAACATAAAAATACTGCGGTAACTTTGTTAGGGTTTCGTAAAGCAAATTGCTCGTTGCGTGTGAGTTGTGTAGAAATATTTAAATTAAATATCTGAGTAATAATAGCTCGGTGTAAGACGTTAGACTGGCGAACGAAAGGGCTTGAGTCTTGAGAGAGCTTGCCATTCCTAGATGGAGGGGTGAACAGGAAAACTACTACGAAGCCCGAATTGCAAGAACGCTCAAAAAATCCTTAAGGCCCTTTGTACACACACGTTTTTCGTGCCGTGAAAAACTACGGTTTATTCGCGGTGTGTAGGCACGGTTGTCAGTGTTATATGGACCTCTATGGAAGCTTGTTGACAGACATATTTTACGCCGTACCCTAAAGAAACCGTGTCGTGTATCGTACCGTGTGTGTGTGGCCTTAGGCTGTTAATGGCCATTCGAGTAGAAGTAGATATTATTTTTCATGTGTAACATCTTTCCTCTCGCTTTCCTGCAATCGGTGGGAGTGATTTTGTGAAAAGGGATGGAAGTGCGTAACAGAAAGCCCGAGAAGCGCGCGCTATTTGATTTAACCAATGAGCGCGCGCGGTGCTAGTGTTGGCCGTCAGATGTTACCAATCTATTTTCCGTGAGGTTGTAAACAGGATGATGACGGTGACGGTGATGATGATGATGAATATTGTATATACCATAAATATGTACGTCAGTCAAGATGTCAGATGTCACACATCTTATGCGACTACTGTAAGGCCGGGTTTGTTTTTTTTAATTTCTCTTTGTCGGGAACAGTGTTCGCAGTCGCTCCATGTAAAATGTTGATATGCTGCTGCATCATAGTTGGATAAAAGCTAGGTAGATGATGGTGATCGGGAACAATGTTCGTTCCTTCTCAGTTTGAGAAGAGTCCTTTGACATTTAACGGTCCACCGATTTGATATTAGGTTGTACCTATTAGTTACTTTTCAGGGTTCCGTACCCATAGGGCGCCAATTGGAACCCTATTACTAAGCCTTCGCTGCTGTCCAACCGTCTGTCTGTCCGTCTGCCTGTCAGCGGGCTGTATCTCATGAACCGTAATAGGTAGAAATTTTCACAGATTGTGTATTTCTATTGCCGCTATAACACAAATAATAATAATAAAAATAAAATAAAGTTATTAAAAGGGGTCCCCATATGAAAAACGTGTTTTTTTTACTATAGTAAAAACCGGCACGGAACGCTTCATGTGCGAGTCCGACTCGCACTTGGCCAATTTTTTGTATATTTTTTAACATATTTATTTCTTTTTGTTCCAGTTAAACTCCTGTGAAGTGAAAACAAAGTACGTTAAGTGTTAAATAATGTTAATAATAAGTGTTATTAGTGCATAATATTTCTGTGGATGTATATTAATAATAGTGTTTTGTGTAGAGTGAGTGTAACTCGTAATAATTGCAGTCAAGATGATGACCCTGTACAGAACCATCAAAGGGACCGGCACGATGAAGAGGAAGAAACGGGAAAGGTATGTCTCTTTTCTCTTTCTTTTGATGTTGCTTTGGTTGTATAGTGATCGCAACCATGGCTACCTGAAATGAGGTCCTAGTCCGATCATGCAGTCTTATTAGTGTAGTGGGCACGGGCGTAACAAGAGTCCTTGGCGTTGTGGCGGCATCTACATTGCCACATGCGAACTACGCATCAAAGATCTGACGTCACACAAATCCTGGATCGCGCAAATAGAGTTTACCGCGCGATCGACATTATAAGACTTCTCGACATGAATCGTCGGGCAGTTGCCCGCCAGACACAGCACCCATCTGGTTGGAGAATCCTCCCTTTTCTATAGATAATGAGTGAACTTTACACCCTGTTCATCATACCTCTAAAGCGTGATCGAAGGCAATCGCTTTCAAAGCTTTTCGTATTTTCAACGACTTTCAACAGGAGTGATATATGCATTTTATCGATACCTTATGTCAATCCATATACTTATATGATATATTGACATTTCTATAATTGTTTTTGCCGATAGAAAGGCACTTTGTCTTGATTCGATGTAAGGGGCGGTTCTGTCGATAAATCATTAAAGTTTTTCAAAGGCAATATGCTTAGTGTATTTTTATAAAACGGGAGTTGGCAGGGTAAGTCGTGAGGACCCCCCTTTCTCCAAGTATAGACGTATTTTTTTGCATTACATTTCTTGATAGAAAATAACAGTATTAGAAAACATACATCAACAGCTGCGCCCGCGCAGCGCCGCGGCGCCGCTACTAAACTAACGGGACCACTGTGAATAATACACTGCAACGTTTCACTTTTACTTTACAGTTGACGCATCACAGATAGTTCGGCCGTCTAACGCTAGATGGCGTTGATTTATACTAGCTCAAATTACAGTAACAGTGCAATGGAACATTCTGTTTTGTTTTTTATTGTTTTTTAGTTTTGGAAAACTAAGTAAGATTAATACTAAGGGTAAGGACGTTTTTGTTTGGTATCTGGAATACTTGACCTTTCTCTTACCTGCCTAGTCTGAATAAAAACGGAATCTGAATCCATTCTATAGTAGCGCCACTATACTAGCGGGCAATTAAATCGATTGGCGATGACATAGGGAACTGGTCTTTTTAAATAAACCTTAAAATAGACAATTCGGCCAGGATCACGTGCCTATACCTAATATTTTTTTTCTTTCTATTATATTTATTTATTTCTGACAACCATTGATTCATTGCATTAAATTAAATTTATGTATACCTATAAAACAACCAAACGCTAGTTACATTTAATCCCCATGTTAAAGGAGGCGAAGCTATTGCCATCAACCGGGCACAATTAATATAGACTCCGGGCTTTTTTTTTTGTTGATGTTGGGTAATCATCCAATGACTTCTCCCACTCTGGGCGAAGCGGAAGGGCGTGTCAGACTTTTACTGACTAAAACCCACCCGTGTTCCTTCAGTTGCCTGTTGCCAAGGTCCCGGTATCCCTTTCGGACTTTACCGCAATAGACTCCGGGCTGCTAGTTAGCTAGTGGGAATATTAGACTATTATTTTCTCGCTTCATAAAAACAATTCGTACGCCGAGATCAATACCATGCAGGTACATTGTCACTTTGATGGATTTCTAAGCTAAGTTTTTTTTTTTAATGAGGATTAGTTTATTGTATCTCTACGATGTTTAAAAGGTCAATAACACTAAACTAACCAGATATCTACGAACATCTGGACAGCAACTGACAGACAGTATTAGCATCTTAATTATAAAACATACAGAAGATATAACTCAATTATGTTTTTGCTGGAGAGTAATTAGTTTTGTTTAGTACAATATGATTGGAGATAAGGCAGATCGTTATTCATGATACTGATGGATTGAAAAGCGATTAATGGTTCTATTTGGTTAAGTGCTAACCTTCCTATGATTATTATACCTACTCTGACAACCAAAGCCAGCCCGAAAGTCTGACAACCAGTCTTATTAAGGGGTATCGTATTAGCCAGTTACTGTTACGGTTGTGGCGGTCAGATAGGCAGTCGCTCCATGTAAAATACTGGTATTCAGCTGCATCCGGTTAGACTGGAAGCCGACCCCAACATAGTTGAGAAAAGGTTAGGTAGATTAATTGATTGATATTGTACTCTATTATTTTAATATTGGGTTTATTTCATCGGGAATTTCTCAGTAGTAGCCCGGAGCCTGCACTCTGCCAAACCCTTCGAGGAATAAAGGAGTGATGTGTGTGTTGTGTTTTAATATTTTCTCCTTAATCAAAGTCAAAGTCAAATAATTTATTTCAAATAGGCACATAAAAGGCACTTTTGAACGTCAAACATTACACCGTAAGACATCATGTATCTTCCTCTAAAAATAGGTCATCATCTGCCTAGCCTTTTCCCAACCAAGTTGGGGTCGGCTTCCAGTCTAACTGGATGCAGCTGGCCGGATGTAACTGGGTAATACGATACCCCTGGCAAGACTGGTTGTCAGACTTTCGGGATTCTGACGACCCGTAACGACTGTCAAAGATCCACAAATGACAGCCGGAACCAATGGCTTAACGTGCTTTCCGAAGCACGGAGGAGTCTCGATATGTAAAGATGGTCACCCATTCATGGACCAGCCCCGGCAAGCGTAGCTTAACCTAATGGATCGACCTGTGCGGCTTTATTACTTTAAAAATAGGTACCAACCTTTTTTGGGACTGAGATTCTCCATTGAGATTTCTTTTCTCGTTGCTGGTTTTTGCTGCTAGGCTACTAATTTTGATAGTTATGTTTGTGGTAGATGGGATATTTTAAGCCCAGATAATTGCTGAAGTATCCACCCTTGAAAATTAAAAGATCGCAGACGGAAACATTGAAGTCCCTGCGCGTTAATTCAGAAACTGGGGCGAGTTTTCTAAATTAAAGTAGGTAATTGTCGTAATAGTTTCAACTCTTATAATAGGTATTACTTATTTATTTATTCTATTTCATTTAATAGTTCCGTCATTGTCAATCGAACAATACGGAACAGTTCTCAATAAACAAACTAAATTATCTTCAAACTTAGACATATTACATGTAGGACTGACAGGGTTCAAGGTGGATCAGCACTAATTATCAGCGTGTAATTAATCAATTGTTGTTCATGTTGAGTGGTCATTAGATCTGTGTTGAAAGGTATCGATTACAATATGTTATTAGGTATTTGTTCGACGTCCAGGAAGTTGTATGATTTACGATACAAGTGACCTGCCCCTGTACCTGATTTGACAAAACATCGACACGGTTTTACGATTTGACAAAACATCGAGATTTCAGGTAGGTAAGTTTAATATTAAAGTACTATACATAACGGAGAGGGTAGGTGTCTCTTTCGTTATTATTAGCCATATTTTAACTATGTGAAAAGTCTATAAAGAGATCTCGCGCACTAGACGGCCACGACTACGACCGTCGACGGCTACGAGTGGCCGTAGCGACCAGAGGGCCTAGACAAGTAACAATCGCTTCGAAAGCGTTTCGTATTTCTACAACGACTTTAACATAATTGACATAGGCTTTTCGATAGCTTATGTCAGTCCCATATATTTTTGCCTTTTCCATCATCGTTATCGCTGATAGAATTTCACTTTGTTTAGGGCCTCTGATAAACTATAGAAATCGATACGAATCGCGCACTTGGTCGCAACGACCATACAATACCACTAGACGGCCACGATTGGCTGGAATCGTGGCCGTCTAGTGCGCGAGATCCCTTTTTTTTTTTTTTTTTTTTTGAGGGTAGGAAATCATCCAATGACTTCTCCCGCTCTGGGTGGAGCGGAAGGGCGTGTCAGACTTTTACTGACTAAAACCCACCCGTGTTCCTTCAGTTGCCTGTTGCCAAGGTCCCGGTATCCCTTTCGGACTAACCCGCAACCCTGGCAGGCATCGGTCCTAGCGGACCCCGCCAATTGTGCTGACATCTCTTTGAGGCGCGCGTGGAACACGACGCGCCATCGACCCGGGCCTGGTCCTGATCGGACAGCGAGCTACCCATTGCTCGCCGTCCGCAAGCCCGCGCCTATGGTGGCCGGGAATCTGCCTGGGATTCCCGACGCCCAGGGCGTCTCCAGCGGCGGCGGCGGTTAGGGGCGTGAGGGCGCAAACTTTGCCTCTCCCTCACGCGTTCCGCCTCCTCCTTCGCGAGCATTACTGCTTCGCAGAAGGAGGTGACTGCTTCCCATGCCCTCTCGCTCCGTACCATGGCCTGGACCAGAGCCGGACGCGAGAGGTCACCGCCGCCAATCGCCTCCAAGAGGACACGGCGGGGCTCCGCCCAAGCGGGGCAGACCTCCACCGTATGCTCCACCGTGTCCTCCGGGCGATCCACACAGTGGTGACACCCGGGCGTTTCCTCCCGCCTTATACGAAACAGGAACCTCCCGAAGCAACCGTGTCCGGTGAGGACCTGCGTCAGGCGGAAGGTGAGGACGCCGTGGCGCCTCTCTAGCCACTCCTCAAAGAGGGGACTTATCGCCGCAATTGTGGCGTGCCCAGTGCGCGAGATCCCTAAGTCACACAATATTCAAATAATGTTTTCTATAAATTTTGTAAAAGAACGGTAACTATATCTATGGGTTTTTTTTTGAGTGGGTTTTACGCATAGTCCAAAAAGTTTCTCAAACACCAACCACTTATCGCTAATAAAAACAAACACACATCGCACTTAGTCACCGAGTACAGCCAAAAATTCCCAATTTTATCTTCTCGATTAGCATTCACCGAGCGATCGAATCGAGTCATAAAATCACGATGATCGAGTTAAATTGGGTTGTAGTTTGTGTGCGAGGTGCATCACTTAGTACAATGCAAGTAATATTTTAAGACAGTACCTTGCTATGTCAGGCTTACCAGGAATAAATGTCACGTCACCTTGATCGTTTGATGGCATTTTGAGGGGCACGTTTATTATAAGTAGGTGCCTTTTATTTGGTAGTTGATATACCACTTTTTCATTACAATACGAAGGACGCAGACATATCGGAACGTCCGCTTTGAGATTTACACTTTTAGCGCTCACTCATTCATCACACAGCCTTTAATGTTCCCACTGCTAAAACACAGGCACCCGTCACGCGAGGCTAGTGCAGTTGGTGAATGACTCATGTCTTCGAATTCTTGGTTCTAGGTCATACCTACCGGTTTCATCACGCTGTTTTTCTTAGCTGTTTTAGAACAGTGAACTCAGCCTATCGCAGTCCACTGCTGGACGTAGGCTTCTCCCAGGCTGCACCACAACACACTGTCCTCCGCCTTCCGCATCCAGTTTGTGCCAGCCATGTGTTATGATCAGTACCTACCTATCTTTTGTGAATTATCTTTTGTGAATTATGTTAGGGTATGCCTTCTAAACTAGGTAAGTATACATAAGTCCATTAGTCTTCCCATGTATCAAATAATTCTCTCACAAAAAGATGTAATTTTAAATGCAAAACTAGTACGTTTATGGCATATAATTTAAAATATCATTGCTATGCCAGTATTCTTATAATGTGGGAATATTAGTGACATCAGAACATCGCTTATTGAATACTCAAAATATTACAGACGTGACGAGAACATTTTTAAACATATATATTTTGTTTAGTTTTTTACGTTAATTTGTGAGTGAGGTGACGTTAATTAACTGTTGTGTCATTGTTTATTTGGGATATAATAAAACTTCTCGGACCTCCAATGGCGTTGGTGTTTGCAATATTATGCTAAAAGTTGATGTTCGCATACAAATGATAAAAAACAGGTTTACTACTTTATATTATATTACCAACTTACCAGTTATCAAATAGTCCAGAACGGTCTTCGAACACATGCATTTTCTTAGTCAAATAAAATGGTGTCCATTTATTTTTCTTTAAAGTCTTGTTTACTGTTATACTCACTTATTTATTTTGCGGGTTTTCAGTTTTCACCCTATCTGTGAGTTATTGTAGAGTAGTCTTATCAAAGGTGTTTTTTTTTTATAATTCAAGCAAGTTGCAACATACCGCAGAGCCAGTAAACCAATAACTATAAAGCCTCATTTTCTTTGCTTTGCTAGCGACACTTAGCAAACTTGTCATACCAAAACGACCATTTATTTGACAGTGTTGCACTAAACAGTCAATTTATACCACAATATTAGTATTTTGCATGTTGGCAACACCCACGTTACGACTATGGGGCTAGTTATGCCTGGAAACACGGCGATGGCTTCATTCATGACCCCTCATGTCCCCACTCGCATGTTTCTCGTAAGTGATGTCAATGTGTGTCGTGTGTGGAGGTCTCAAGTTGACAGTTGTGATTTGCATGTAGGTAAAATGGGAGGTAGGGGTGGTAACATTGGGTTGTATTGGTTTTTGTTGATTTAGGTTCTTTCAGGGCCTGAAATTTACTATGCTAGAAAAAAAATCTCCTCATTACTATCATTATTTGAGCATATGGTTGATCATGATACTTAGGTAGTTTACCATCAATAAAACATACGTAATTGCTTTGGTTTGCGAAGACGGTCTTTTCCAATACATATTTTAGCCGAAAACTGACAGCCAGAGAGAGATTTTTATCTTGATTTCTTGATAACTTACTTGCAATTTGATCGTTATGATGAAGCATTATTTTATCAATCCATAAAAAGTTATCGTGTGGATAAATGGAATGTAAGAATACTGCTCGTAATCCCTACTTTTCCAACAACCTCCTTTCCACCAGGATTTATTATAAATATCTCAGCAACATGTCCATCTACAGCGAACAACGGCGAAGCAATCGGTTGTAGACTTGCAACTGGTTGCGCAAGCAGTTAGCAGTTGCGTGGGCGCAGGTACAAGAACTGTTCGATACACGGTTATTAACGATATTGTATGATTCGAGTACTGTTGATAATGTTTGGTATTTATTTTTCGAATAGCCTATATGAGATAAAAAGGCTATTATAGGCTATTTCAGAAAGATTGAAGGAATAAATTGTTACGATAGAAATAGTTAAAATCTTCAAGAATATACTTTTTCTTCAGTTTTGCGTAAAGCTATAGCCAAAGCCAAGGCTAAGAATTAGCTAGGTGAAACTGATATCGTTTCGCATAAACTATTATTTTTGGGGAATTTACTAAACGAAATGTGGTAAGAACTAAATTTAAATTCAAGGATTGGCAGAGTGATGAAGATGCAAAAAAGAGTGAGTATGATGCTCTAAAGAAAAAAGCCAAGAAAGATAAATGTTGATGGATGGAGAGGAAGAGGAAGTCCAAAGAAAAGAAGGATGGATTGTGTGAGGAATGATATGAAAGAGAAAGGAGTGAATGAAAGCGTGACGGTTGACACAGAAGTAACCTAAGTAACATGGGGCAAGGGCAGGAAGATGATCATGTAGGAAGAGGTAACAAAAATATTCCGAGAGAGTCTACAGTACCGGCTCGAATAAAACACTTCTGATAGTTTAACTAACTATAATAATTCAAGAAATCAAAGATACATTTTATAATATTCTAGCCCGCAAGCCAGCCTTGGCCTGTCACCCAATCCTTCCTATTCTAAGATACAAACTGCTAGAACATTCGAATCAAGCCTTTCTTAACAGCCAGTACAATTGTAGGTTGCTTATCGCATAAAACCTTACAGTACCTACCTACTTCTAAGTTTTATAAAACTATTTTCAAATACCATAGAGTCCTTTTGCCTGATTGGCAATTGCACTTTAACTCTAAATGTAACCCACTTAGCATAGTCCAAATATTATCGGCACAATCAAAGAACCAACAGTCTTACGCCAAATACCTAAACGTTCACAATAAAAACATAGAAAAGAAAATCCCTAATGAACACCAGCCTTTTAACACTATCGATACTTTGCTATCTTTAACTATTTTTTAATTGGCGGTCAGATAACAACCGATAATTGAACAATAGTCAAGATAAGAGGGATAAGTGAGAATTTATGTTTTAATACAGTTCTCTTATTTTTGAAACGCGTTTTTGTAAAAGTGCACTTGCGATGTTTTGCATGTGCAATGTTTCTGTGAAATGGTATTCGGGTTTCGAGATAAGAAAGGTATTAGTACCAATTGAGAGTCTTTTGTTTTTATAGGGAATATGTGCCAGGAATTATGAATAGGTAACGATACGTAGGCTTTTAATTTCAGGGCTGGACAACTTTGATAACTTAGGTAGATACATAGATTGTATTTTATTGTATTGTATTCTGCTTGATACGCCATCATCATCATTTTCCTGCCTGTGGCGACAGCTACATCGCCACATTCGATGGCAAATCGATTTTTGTGTGACGTAAAGACCTGACATCACACAAAATCCTGCATCGCGCAGTTAAAGTTTACCGCGCGATGGTCCCGCCATCAATCGTTGGGCAGTTACCTCCCTCCCCTCCCAAGGGAGGATCCTCCCTTTTCTATAGAGGATGAGTGAACTTTACACTCTGATCCTTATGCCGTGCCTGATTCTAATGCCCTTGTTCCATGTTACTTGGGGAGAGCGCAACACGTATTCATATATATTTCATGTGATTGATACATAAAAGTTAAAGCATTTAAAGCTTCGTTCTCTATCAGAATAATGGTACAGTTATTGCATATTTGCATATATACAAGGATAACTGAAGAAAGACTGATAAAAATCAGCAAGAGTAGAGTAGCGCTCTTAGGCTGCTAACAGCAGTACGCATAGCATGACTACCGTAGAAACCGGTTTTATTGACGGAAGAATAGACAATATGGCTGATAAACCATCACAATCTGTCATTTTGTGTATTCTTCCGTCGACAAAACCTGTTAATACGGTGGTCATGCTACGCGTGCTGCTGTTAGCAGCCTAACGGTGGCCTACTGTACTCTTGCTGATTTGTCAATGTTTCCCAAACCCGTTTCTACGGTGGTCATGCTACGCCTTTTTTTTTTGAGGGTGGGCTCTGTGCGGTGCGGAAGGGCGTGTCAGACTTTTACTGACTAAAACCCACCCGTGTTCCTTCAGTTGCCTGTTGCCAGGGCTGGACAGGTTACTGAAGGTCATGCTACGCCTGAAGTGATATTTGCCGAGGATCAAGTTGAATGGCGTGCGATGGGAGAGGGCCTACCCAGCAGTGGATTGCTACAGGTATGGTGATGATGAATCGCCTTGTTTAATGTGTGAGTTTTGGCAAGAATCTGAAGATCATATTTATGACTCATTTTGTGTTTGTAAAAGAAATAATAACATAACTTTTATAAATTCTCCACGTAACATTGAATTATTCGTATAATGTCAACAATGATTGAGCGAAATCTTTCAAGAATCTTAATACCGTCCTTCTGTTTGCGTACCTACCTGGATCGTGGGCAGTCATTGACATTGTCGTTACGTGTGTTATGTAACGTAAGGTAAGATAAAGGTACATAAGGATATTGTACCAAGGATCAGGTACACACAGCTACACATCAAGCTATACATTTCCAGTATAAGCTGACCTCGCATTGTACGGAAATCCTGTACAATGCGAGATCAGCATAAACTGGAAATGTACAGCTTGATGTGTAGCCGTGTGTAACATCGAAACTTTTCTTGTTGGTTTTTCAAGTTGGATTATATAAATCAGTCAATTTATATTTCAGTTTCTTGAATGTCATTACGTGAATTTACAGAATTTGCTGCAGTTCGTGTCCACACCAAATGAATTGAAGAAAGATGGCACAATCTTAGTTGATCCATAGGTATTTCTTACATTATGCCATTCACGAAGCAAAAGGAGTATGTAAGGATCGTAGCAGGCAGCGTAGCTTCTTCTTACCCCCATGAGTAGAAGGCATGAGTTATGTATGTATGCATGCCATTCATTAACATGACCTCAGCCGAAAGAGTCTCTTGTTGAATATAGGCTTCTCCCAAGCATTGCCAGAACGAGAAGCGCAGGCGCTGCTACGCGTAGCAATGGTACACACCGGCACACATCAAGCTGTACATTTCCAGTATAAGCTGACCTCGCATTGTACGGAAATCCTATACAATGCGAGATCAGCATAAACTGGAAATGTATAGCTTGATATGTAGCCGTGTGTACCATTATTTTAAACATAAACTTTTCCTACCACACTTTTCCAACCTCTATGTTTGTGACATCAAAAAAGGGAATCTGCAAAAAAAATACAAGAGATCAATATTTCATGTCCTCATGACATGACTCCGTGACGGAATACCGGAGAGCAACTCTGATTATTTATGAACTCGTAAACGGTATGCAAGCAGAGATTTATGTGCGAAAATCATGTAATCTCTGCTTTTTTCGGCTAAATATTCATGGCTGTAAAAATTCTTTGTTTGTTTAAATTCTTCTTCTGCCTAGCCTTTTCCCAACTATGTTGGGGTCGGCTTCCAGTCTAACCGGATGCAGCTGAATACCAGTATTTTACATGGAGCGACTGCCTATCTGACCTCCACAACCCAGTAACTGGGTAATACGATACCCTTTGGTTAGACTGGTTGTCAGACTTTCGTGCTTCTGACGACTCGTAACGACTGCCAAAGATCCACAAATGATAGCCGGGACCAACGGCTTAACGTGCTTTCCGAGGCACGGAGGAGTCTCGATATGTGAAAATGGTCACCCATCCACGGACCAACCCTGGAAAGCGTAGCTTAACCTGATGGATCGACCCGAGCGGCTGTTATTACTTAGCCACGAGCTCCTCTTTGTTTGTTTAAATTATGTTTGTGATATAGAAGAGTTATTGCGACATATATAAAGTCTGCGGAGTACGTTTGGTCTTCTTCAGTGTTAGGTCTGACCAAAACTTTTAAGGATCTTGATTCAAATTCTACTCGTGAAAAAAAGTGTGCTCAGTCTCTAGCTGTTCTGTAAACTCTGGTTTCCAATGTTGGATCATGTACATCTTATTTACATAAACCCTGAATTTTCGATATTATGGACTAAACAAGAATTCTAGAGGATCAAGAAAGGAAAAGAAAATAGGTAAGGATTATCGATGAAAACGAGTTTATTAAATTACTTTTGTTAGTACGTAAGTACACACGGCTACACATCAAGCTATACATTTCCAGTATAAGCTGACCTCGCATTGTACGGAAATCCTATTCAATGCGAGATCAGCATAAACTGGAAATGTATAGCTTGATGTGTAGCCGTGTGTACCAATAAAAGTAATTTAAAGAAAGCTACAATACATTCAAAGAAAAGAGCAAAATAAGTAACTAAGTATAATCAATGCTCATGAGAAACACAACTGGAAAGTCAAAAATAAATGTTCATTTATTAAAGATATAAATAAAGGTGTGACTAATTTTGTATTTATCTCGCCAAATAACAAAACAAGAACTGAATTCAATTTGTCTGATGACCCGCGGACTTCATATCAGAGCCTATATATTTTTGTAATTTTAATGATTGGGTCGAAGAACCCAAGGGCGCGGTAAAACGTGAATGACTGCAGAAGAAATAATATTATGTGCATTCGAATTTATATAATTATAATTATATATTTTACATTTTTTTATTCTAATATTTAAAATTATAATTTTATATTACTTATGTAAATAATGAAATACACTAAAATAGTAAATAATATTTAATAGTATGGATGTGAACTACTAAGATTATGATAATAATATCTTCTAGAGCTCATTTTTTGAAAACTTTTTTTTTTTTTTTTGAGGCTGGGACATCATCCAATGACTTCTCCCGCTCTCGGCGGAGCGGAAGGGCGTGTCAGACTTTTATTGAATAAAACCCACCCGTGTTCCTTCAGTTACCTTTTGCCAAGGTCCCGGCATCCCTTTCGGACTAACCCGCAGGAACGTAGGATTTTTGGAACCCTACGTTCAGCAATTGATTTTTGTGGCTAGAAATTAGTAACGATGACAAAATGTAGGTATTCAGGAATAATGGAGACCGCGCCTGCTCATTAGTGAAATATTAAAACATCTAAGAATAAAATTCTGATGACATTATCCTTGTTGAGTCATCTCAAGAGAATTTATAGGGTTTGGTAATGGCTATTATGGTAAAAATTGTGGTATTCTGTGGTAATAATATTTTAGGTAAGAGATCTTTGTTGTTACCTATATTATGTAGGTAGTTACCTACCTTCGGGGGAAACTAGGTATTTGTATCGTAGTAACCTACGATTATCCACAAATACCTAGTATCAATTTCAGTTATCAATAAATAGTATCAATTTCTAACAGTAGTTAGAAATGGTGTTTATGCTAACGAGGAGCTCGTGGCTAAGTAATAACAGCCGCACGGGTCGATCCTTCAGGTTAAGCTACGCTTGCCGGGGTTAGTCCGTGGATGGGTGGCCATCTTTACATATAGAGACTCCTCCGTGCCTTAGAAAACACCTTAAGCCGTTGGTCTCGGCTATCATTTGTGGATATTTGACAGACGTTCCGGGTCGTCAGAAGCCCGAAAGTCTGACGACCAGGCTTGCCAACGGGTATCTTGTTACCCAGTTACAGGGTTGTGGAGGTCAGATAGGCAGTCGCTCCATGTAAAATACTGGTATTCAGCTGCATCCGGTTAAACTGGAAGCCGACCCCAACATAGTTGGCGAAGGCTAAGCAGATGATGATGTTTATACTGACATATTTTATCTGGATCAGATTCACAGGAGTTAATTTGATTTCCTAAGTGAATTTTCGTAATAATTGGATAATTATATTCAAGGGGTCTTTTATTTTCTGAAAGATGATTAACACAAATAGAAGATTTTGGCAACTTGATGGCTAGTGAATACCCAATTCTAACCATTATTCTGCATTTTCTGATTTTAGTGAGTAACACTAATTATTGCGTTCGGGTAGTAGTGAGCAACACACTTAAAAATGTTTTGGCCCATAAACAATAGACACAGAAGGACGGCACAATATGTAGGATAGTTCAGCAGTCAGCACACACATAAAATAGGTACTTACCCTGTTTATGAAAAAAAGGTACCTACCTTCCTGCGTGTAGGTACTTTAAATTATATAACAAATGAGTTAACATGTCAAAGAGGAACGGAGAACCTTGCACCCGTTAGCCAGAAATTCCTAAAAACCACAACATAAGGAAAAAGTTTATCAAAAAGTTTTGTCACAAAACAAATTTTGGCGATAGTGAACAAGACACATTCACTTTGGTATACCGTTCCCTAAAGTATTACATAATATAGGGTGCTCTGTAGGGCATATTGACCCCTAAAGGGGAAATTCAGCAGAGGGTGTCAGTAAGAAGTGGTTTTAAATATCTAAGCAGGCACATTTGGACTTCTATGTCTAATTTTGGTGCCACCCTAACGGTTAGTGTCAATGCCCATCATCGCCATAAACAACGGGGTAATTATTCCGATAATTATAGTGATAAATTGAATGGCTACACTTGTTCGGTCAACGACAATGCTCATTTGCCGCAGCCCGAGTTATCGCCTAACGTCAAACGCTAATGTGAATGCAGTTGTCAAATTTTCGCGATTTAGAATAGTTATGTCCATACACAATGATTGGAATAGATGATTAACATCCAAATGAATCCTGTTAGTATCAACACAAATAGGCAAATCTATGTGCATGTGGATTTCTAGACTTGAGCATTAAAATGCAAAGCATTCTGCATGGTGCTTGAAATGTACACTTCAGCTTTTGTATGTTCACATTTATCAAGACCTTTCGTATTATGTATTCTTCTGGAACGAATGATTTAAATGGAGCAGTTTTGAATTTTAATATGTATAGATTATTATTCAACTTTTGTCATGTATTTTCTCATATTATATTAAAATCTAATAGGGGGTCTTTGATCTGCTTTTGACTTCTTCATGGTTCATCAAACTGTTCTCAGACTAAATATCACTAGGTATATATCAAATCTTAATGGTTCAAGGACTCGGCGCTAAATGGACAAGAACAAGCTCACAGAGTAACATCTCATTGTTTAAACATTTTTTGTTACAAATTTTAATTTTAGCTGATCTTGTCTCGGGGCGTTGTCCATCTGTGCAAACAAAATTTTGCATACTTACCACCAACATTTAACCTTATTGTGAAAAGAATAAGGACACAAATTCTGTGGAATTTTTTTTCGCACATGCAATTTAGTGTTGTCACTTTTCGGGTAGGTGTACCAAACTTTGTCAGCTGTTAGGACAATCTCATTCATTTATCTCAGAAGATGGAGTGGCTACTTGCTGTTGCTTCGAAGTTTTTTTCATTTGTGGCTAACTCTGTGGTTTTGGACTGCGAGGCCGAGGACCGTTACAAATGGTTTTTGCGTATGTGTCACCAAATGTCCTACTGGGATATTTTAAGGTTTTCCACGTAATTCAAAGATTATTTTGTTTTAAGTATGAATTTAGATTTTAGTTCTTTGGAAGGTGTTAACTAGGTCTTGGGCCCTCTTTTTAACGCGTTCTTAAATAAATCTTGCGACACTTTACAATAAATAAAAAAGAAAAATTTATCATGAAATAAAAATTCACAACAATAAATAAATGTAAAACAAAACGATCTCAATAAATATGAGGCGGTGTCCTCACTTGCAAACATTACATGTTATCACATACAAAAGTAATTTCAGATGACTTCTCCTTTAAAAAGGCAATGGGATTTACTATGGGTAACTTGCCATTAACACACTTTATGGGCAATAAAAGTGATAAACTTCAAAAGTAAAGCGCAAAATATACTTTTTGAAGCGCACTTTTTATTTAAAGGATTAATACATCAGAAAATTACACTCGAAATCCAACTGAAACCTCTCAAGTTTAAAGTCGAAAATCATTTGTCGAGTGTTAACCCTATAATTCTATTGGAACCTTTCTCACTGACAGATATGGTATTTATACTGAAAGACAATAGCACTGATATTTATGTAAAGTAGGTTAAGTGTTGCAAACTTGATAGGAGTCAAATGCGATAGTTTGCACCCCATAAGCCCATTACAATAGCCTACGTAGGGTAAAATGTTTACTGGGTGCTTCGTTGACATATAGAAGGCTGATGGTCAATGGGGATAGTCTTTCTGATTTAAGGTAAAATAAGTGTTGGTTTATGAGGAGACGTAGGTGGCAAAGTCTACGACATTTTGAACTTTATATTACGAACTTTAAATGGTGTACTCTTATTTTTTAACCGCCGCTGTGGTCTAGTTGTTAGACCACCTGTCTCAGACCCAGAGGTCACCGGGTTCGTTTCCCAGTTGGGGCAAAAATTTCTGCTCGGTTTGTTTGGTGGTAGGGCGTGTTCTAAGTCCGCCTGGCTAGCTACAACCATCTTAACTAAATCTGTCGCCCTACCAATGTTAACAGCACTATTGTGTTGTGGCAGTTAGAGGTAAGATAGCCAGTTCCTCTGAGGTTGAGGATTGCGAGTGAAGCGCGCTTCCACCTTCGGCTTCGGATCATCACGTACCATCAGGGGGCCAAGTCTACTAATTTACAAACGTGTCAGTGGTCTCACAACGATCAGTTTTTGACAGATATGCCATAGTAAATCTGTCAAAAACTCGGCTAGACTTGGCCCTCTGGTCAGATACAGGTCAGGAGCTTCCCAGTTGTGGTGAAAAAAATATATGTTTTGCGACTGACTAATGCACACACTGCTTAGTTCCGTGGAGTTTCTTTCATGAAGAGGGCCAGTTAAACTATAGCAACTTAGAATTATCCTATTTTTTGTCTTTCAAAGGTCTAATACCGCAGCCGATGTTTGAATTTTATATAATTGTCCCTAAGGGTTCATTAGAAAACTAGCTCCAGACAGCATTAGTCTGGCATTAGTAATGCTGAAATGAACCTTTTTGGTGCAGCCGTGAGGCGCACATTATTGTTAAAACATTATTTTCACTTTTTTTTTTTTGAAAATTTTATTTAACGTACTGTGTCCAAATAAATATTATTTTTTCTTTCTTTCTTTCAAATATTCGATATGGTCAAAATTATACTAAATATTAAGCAATTATTCGCTGAGCTCATGATCATAGGATCTATTTCCGTTGCAAGCAGGTACCTACCGTGCAACGGATATACTTAAAATATTTTGTAAGGTTAAAAAACCTATGTCTCCAAATGGATCAGTGCTTAGGTCTAGTACGTATAAAATTCTAGGAAATAGAGTAATTTGGAAAGATCAATATAATGGTTATGGGTGGTGGGTATCTCCAAATAGAACTTCTAGAAGTAATGTATATCTGGCCAGACGTGTGGAAAATTTCGTAACGAAAGAAAATAACGATATTTTACTTGGTAAAAACATACCTTGCCTGTTGGACTTTTTATCCCTGCATAAATACAACATTGTATGGAATATAAGTAACTAGCGAAAGTCGAAAGTCGCTCGAAAGTCTGACAACCAGTCTTACCAAGGGGTATCGTATTAATCAGTTACTGGGTTGTGGAGGTCAGATAGGCAATCGCTCCATGTAAAATACTGGTATTCAGCTGCATCCGGTTAGAGTGGAAGCCGACCCCAACATAGTTGGGAAAAGGGTAGGCAGATTTATAGGTAACTAGCGACCCGCCCCTACTTCCCACGGTGTTTATGACTTTTTCAAAACATCGAGATTTCTTTATTATAAATATAGGTTTAATATTAATGTAATAAACACATAAACCCTTCGGAACAAATACTCTAAATGATGGCGAAAACCGCATCTAAATCTATTGTATAGTAGCTGTCACACGAAAAGCGACTTTAATCTATTTATAATACCTATATAAAGCTGTTGTACGCACAATACATGCATATCTACATACATATAATAATATGTAGACTCCTTCTTAGCGTATATACTTTTTCGTATACATATTTCTATTACTGAACGTAAGTACAATCAATGGTCTTTAAAGTCACAGTCACAGACTGTGTGAATGTCTCCTCCGTGGAATTTGAACTTTGCCCCTATTGTTGAGATGTGATACCGATCTTACGATGTATTTACTGACTAATACACCCTTTTTGGGGACTGAATGCAAAATGCCCATAGTTGGGCCCATATATAGAAGAAGAATATGCCAGTCTCCTGTTCTAATTTGACATTGGACAACGAATTTACGGTAGGCTTAAGCTTTTAAGTCATTCTTTAAGGTTGACAAAAGGCTTTTCATGGGTTTTTAACGCTAAGTCTTTAGTACCTGAAGTATTACCAGTTCAATCCCCATTTTACGTCAACAGAACAGTGTGGTGGCTCAGTGGGCGTAATGGTGGGCCGGTGGGAGCAGTGTTGGCCCAGTGGTAACGGCCTCGACTTACGTGTCGGAGGTGATGCGCTCGAACGCAGGCGGGCACTATGTATGTAATTTATTTCATCTCCACTGCTCTAAAAACGGTGAACGAAAACATCATGAAGAAATCAGCATTACGTAGAACTAAAAATTCAAAGACATGTGACATTCACCAACACGCATTGGGCCCGCGTGGTGGATTATGGCCCTCTTTCTCTCATAGAGAGGAGGCCTGTGTCCCAGCAGTGCGAACGTTATAGACTGATTATGGACCATCATTTTACGATTAACTATTAAAGTCGTCTTTGCCCCGAATAACTCTTTAAAAACTATTCCGATTTTCTCACTACCTATATCTATCCCAAGTAATAAATGACTTTTATATTTTAAGCCCCTTCCGCAAGGCTGAAGTAGTTTATTCTAGATGTGTATAGATAGCTTTAAAAACAATTTAGTTCTAAAGATTGCAAGACCAATAATTTTACGCACAATAACGACCTATTTAGAGGCTAATAAAAAAACATAAGAAGCTATTAAGCTTTGTAAGCACTAAAATTAAAATCTATCATGAAAAGAAATAATGAACTTAAACAGCAGCTATTCAATGTTTTGTAATTCGCAACAACCTATTCAACCAACTCTATATAGGGCAAATAAGCCTTACGTATACAAGACATTTTAATTCCAACCTTATTTATGGTAGACTAAAGTGCAAATTCATTTGTTTCAGGTAAGCATCGTTTGAGAAAGATCGTGACTTATGATTTCATTATAGTTCGGCGCGTGCGCCGGCTTAAGCATCTTGCGACATGGATAACACCCCTTAGATAAGTATGTGCTGAATGTTTTGCAACTTTTGAGTTATGAGGTCAAATTCTTGTTTTTTTTTTCTCTATGATAATGGTAACAATGGTTTTTTAATTATAATTGATATAATGGTTGTTATTTGTAAGCAGAGATAATGTTGATTAATGTCTTTTGCGATCTCTATAAGGATAATAGTGATTATATACTGAAAGTGCTCACAATACTAAATAGAAATTAGACAGACACGTCACAGATATCGGGAATATTTTTTTATGAGAATCGGCCAATCTCAACGGAGACTAGCCATCGGCGCGGGAGATATTATAGTGCACAAGTGTTTGCGCAGACACAAGTGCACTCTCTCTTCCCTCACTCTCATAGTCCGATGGGACGGCAATCCGACACGACCGGAACCGGGACCGGGACCGGGCCTTATGAGAATACCTAAATAGGGAAGAGTAAAATCTTACCTCTTCATCTTTCTTTTATATCCTCTAAAATACAATAGACGAGGATATATTTAGTAAACTATTACGCTTAACTATTCCTCAAGAGTCATAAAAAACCCTGTAAGAAATCGACACGTGTTTCATTCACCTCTCAACGAGGCATCCCCAGGATGACGATTGACCAGTCGCGAACCTGAACACGACGTGTTGCCTCGCCGAGCGCTGGACCCCGCGTCCAAGAGGTAGGTTACTAAAAAAAATTACTAAAAAAAATCTGCGCCTATTGTATTTTATAATGGATTTCCACAAAGTCACGCCGGAATCAATTAACTATTTAGCTCCTCTCTCATAGTCTAAATTGTATGTATCTCTGCATGATATCCATCATAGGCCGGACGACTATAAAGCTCGCTATTCATTATAGGACAGACAAAATGATACTAAAAGCCGTACATCTCTCTAGAGGGCACCTATTAATCTCCGTTGACTCTAAATAACATACGACATAGAAAACAGACACCCATTGTTTCTTCTTTACAAAGCCGAAACCAACAAATCAATTTAATATATTTACATCTGAAGTCATTACACACTGGCACGCCAGTAAACCGCGCCAGTGGACAGGCGAGTGCACTAAATCATTGGCCAGATAGTGTTACTAACGTGCCCGTTGGTGTGTAAACTATATGTAACAGTTATTTATAATCAGGTATGTATCAATGTTAGCAGTTAGGAAGTCGATTATGGTAATTTTTGGTATGTTCCTGATTGAATTCATTAGTAAATTGGCGGGAAAATAAAGAAAAGAATATGTCAAAAGTGTGATGAACGTACCGAGTGATAAGTTATTCAGCACAGCATTGTGGAAAATTCGTCTATATACGGTAAAATCGTATAATCTATGTATATTTACAAAAATGAATCACTATTTCCCTTGGTTACGCCATCACGCGTGAACGGCTGAACGGATTTGGATGAAATTTGGCACATAGGTAGACCATGAACTGGAGAAGGACATAGGATACCTTTAATCCCGATATTCCCACGGAATCGACTTATGCGAGTGAAACCGCGGGGCGCAGCTAGTTTTATAAATAAATATTTGATACAGCCGCGAATCATATTTAGATCAACTAACCTGATACTGACCAGCACTGATACTGGCAGTCGCTCCATATAAAATACTGGTATTCAGCTGCATCCGGTTAGACTGGAAGCCGACCTCAAAATAGTTGGGATGATGATGAACCTGATACTGACCGGCAAATTGCAAAAATGTAACGCGGGTTACAAACTAAAAATACTACAAGAATGATTATACCAAATAATTAATTATTATAAGTAGTACTAGCTTCAGCCCGCGGCTTTGCCCGCGCGGTTTGTCGATAGAAAGTAGCCTATGTCCTTCCCCAGGGTGTCAACTTGCCAAATTTTGTCGAAATCCGTTCAGTGGTTTAGGCGTGAAAAGGTAACATACAAACAGACGGAGTTACTTTCGAATTTATAATATTAGTATGGAAGTATGGATGCTTGAAATTTTATCTAAGTATAATCTTGCATTGCCTCTTAAATTCGAAGATAGCAACATCTTGCCGTACAACACGCAAATGACAATAAAGCTTTTGAAATTGTTATTGCCTACTTGATTTTATAAGCTCCCTCTTGCATCCTTACAAAACTTAACAAAAAGCACTTCCAATAGTATATTTCACCAACAATACCATATTCTTGGGGCTTGAATGCCCGCACTTGCTCCTACAGTAGGATATCACATCGCTACATTGTGTCCAAAATAGCTATAAATTAAGTGCAAGCAAATAAATTCACTTTATTTATAGTGAGACGACCGTTCCGACTGACAGATTGCGGCAGAATGAACACATCTTGTAATTGTATACGGTGCATGGAGGTCCCGAATTGACAATATAATAGAACGGACAACGAATGCGGACTGAAAGAAGCTGACTTAAGAGAAACATGGTTAGGTTATGCTTTGGAAAGGATGTGACGTGAAATAAGCTAAAAAAAGGACAAGTAAGAATTTTTGACATTAGAATTTGACATAAAAACAAAGAGTATAATAGAACGGACAACGAATGTGGACTGAAAGAAGCTGACTTAAGAGAAACATAGTTAGGTTATGCTTTGGAAAGGATGTGACGTCAAATAAGCTAAAAAAAGGATAAGTAAGAATTTTTGACATTAGAATTTGACATAAAAACAAAGACAGTATAATAGAACGGACAACGAATGTGGACTGAAAGAAGCTGACTTAAGAGAAACAGATTGGTTAGGTTATGCTTTGGAAAGGATGTGACGTCAAATAAGCTAAAAAAAGGACAAGTATCTAAGAATTTTTGACATTAGAATTTGACATAAAAACACACTTAGCTTATGTCACGGAATGGTAACATTAATGACATTTTTTGATTTTATTTTGTAATGGACAAAATAATTGGGGTTAGTGGTGACGTTTTGTTTATTTGTAACATAAGCTGAATCTGTTTCGACTTTATTCATCTATTTATATCTTTTCTAGAGGAGCATTTTCGTAGCGACGCGGTTAATATTTCTAGTGAACCTATAGAATATCTGTCTCGACGACAGTACCTTGAGTTTTGTTTTCTGTTTCTTGGGTGGCACGAGCGCTTCAATTTATTTCCGAACTTCAGATAAAAAGTATTTAAAGTAGGTAATGTGGAATAAATTTTAGATTTTTGTACTTATTCGCTTGCCTTTTCTGGCTTAACAATTTTGTTGATCGAAATGCTTGTGAAATTCAATGGCAATGATATTTTCCATATTAGATGGTTGTTGTTTATAAAATATCTTGTTTTTGTAAGTTTTATTACGATTTATATGCTTTAATTTAAATTATTTGTTTTTCTTGGTGTCACATGTGCACAAGAAAAAAAAGTAGGTAATAGATTATGTTTCTTTGTCTATAAAAAAAGATTGAACGGTTTCTATTTAAACAACAGAAAGATAAAAAAAAACAAATAAACAGCATTGCTATAAATTAAACCACCATTAATGACAAACTGACCCATATCTTTCAACCCAGCACCCAATAACTCCCATTGAAAACCCATTGTCCATCCGCGACATACATTCAAAGAGTGCAAGTGACAACTGGATGCGGCATGCGCCTGCGGCTGTATTGTATGCGATCGTTTTGAATCGCCGCGCCTGCGCACTTTGAAGTCCCGTGTTAACACCGCGCTGTTATGCAAAGCGTTAGCTTATTTGTGTGCTTTCAGATTCGATTGATATAGTTGTTGGTTTTGCTGTTGGTTTTATACATACTAAGTAGGTATTTTAAAAGATTTTTTGTAAGCTAATCGGCAAAGGGATGTGTAGAGAACTATGAATTACAGGCAAGAAAGCTAGTGTTTAAAAAAAATAAACCTAGTTTTTGGTAGGTATTACTACTGGTCAAAGACCTCTCTTTTCTCAATAAAGTCCTCCCAGTTTTGCCTGAAAACCTTATGCAATTTAGGAACTTTGGTAATAAAAAATAGAAAATTCTTGAACCAGTTATATAAAATATGATGTTCCAGCACAAGTCGTTTTCAAGAAAACCGGATGACAATGAGAACGAAAACAGAAAATGGTATGTAAACAAAGCAGTAACCCTTTACTTTCTCTCACATAAATCGAACAGTTCCGCATACCAGCATAAACAACAAGAAATATTCCTCAAATCCTAAAGGGCGCATTCCCAACCCTTACTATAAGTTCACGTCCACACCCACTCTAGGGTGCCACATGGTAAGTAACATCCATCGGCACCGGCGGCCATGCATCACGGCCTACACGCCGGGACAGTACGCGTATGCCCCATAAATATGAGATACGTCATCACATACCCGGGGCGCGTCCAAAACGCGCGCGATCCTCGATATCGTTTATAATGTAATAAATAACGCGATATGTGGACTCGACACCTACTTACTTACGTGCGACATGCGGATTGATAGTGCTGTGCGGTTGTCTATAAACTTGCGTTCGATATGTTCGGATTCGAGCTTGTATGGTGGCGCCTTTTTATTGATTTCGCATTATAAATCAATCTGCCTAGGTTTTCCCAACTATGTTAGGGTGACTTTCAGTCTAACCAGATGCAGCTGAATAGCAGTAGTTTACATGGAGCGACTGACCTCCACAACCCAGTAACTGGGTAATATGATACTCCTCGGTAAGACTGTTTGTCAGAATTTCAGACGACCTGTAACGACTGTCAAAGATCCACGAATGACAGCCGGGACCAACGGCTTAACGTGATTTCCGAGCCACGGAGAAGTGTCAGTATGTAAAGATGGTCACCCATCCATGGACCAACCCCGGCAAGCGTAGCTTAACCACGAGTTAAGTTATTACTTAGCCACGAGCTCCGCATTATAAATATTATAATCAATCTGTAAAGGTTCATTGCTCAAAAAGGTGTGCACCTATAAATTGGCCACTAATATTACGATAACTCATCAATGAAACCTATTGAACTTCTAAAATCATCATAATTATTTGCGAAATGTATGGACTTTTATCCATACAAAATTGTGCAAATAAAAAAAAACTGTTCATTAATGACTCTTGAGGACTTGCTCTAAAGCAAGGCTCTCAAAATCGTTCGCGTTCAATATTCGAAGTATATTTAGCCAGTCATTTATAACTGTCAAAATAAGTTCAGATTAGGAAGGTCTGTCGAAGCATTTTTGGGAACGATGAGTCCTTTTTTAGTACCTTTTAAGACATTCTATATCAAATCAATTAGGATACTTATATAACATTATTATACATAATATTAACATCTTGCTTGTGCAGTAAAGCTCTTTTCTGACCGTTTACTTTTATACATTTGGTCTCACTTAAGTCAGTCACCTGTAACTGATAGTCTTCAAACTACTTTTTTTATTTAAAATTCATTACTTCAGTTTCAGTTTTTATCAAGATTTCAGCAAAAAGTATTCATTCAGTCATGTTATTTGGACATTACACCTGACAGTCATCGATCGATTTTGATTAAAATGCTCGTTACTTTGCTAAATCGGCAACGTAATTACATGCATTATTATGTAGTCCCAATTCATCGAAGTCATTTGTCACTTCCATTCTTACAGATACTGGTTAAAAGGAATATTTTTGTTGTTGTTGTTGTTGATTTAAGTTTACGTTACGTCACCCCAAGCTCAAAACTTTTCTTCTTCTATGATTTTATAATCTTTACTATAATAATCTAAAGAATAGAGGTGACTACCGAGATGACGACTAATAGAAAAGTATTGGAGAAAAAGACATGTAGCGCCGACCCCAAATAATTTGGGATATGGATAAAATAAAGTACCTAAATACGTTTTTAACAGATACGTTTACTTTTATTTGCACACCTATGCCCTAAAAGTTAATTTATTTTTCTTTAAGAACATAATTATAATAGTATATTCTCTGAACATGACATGGTTAATATGGTTATCTTCCCGTGGCATGACATAAGTATGTTTTATTTAAAGTACAGTCCTGTCAAATTAATCAATACTTTTGACAGTGAGCCGGGACCTCAGAGTCACGAACTTAAGGGTGAGTTTATTTATTATTAAAAGAAGTTAAGCTGGTGATAAATATTTAAGGTACCGTAATCTTGTTACTGTATCATTGGAGTACGATTACTGGGCTCGCGATGGTTTTTTGAATAAGGATACAGTATCATTTTGCAGGTTTATTTTTTTAACGAAGGCGTGTTTCATTGAGGTCAAGTTGAATTTAAAATTCTAGAACTTTACTGGGATTATATTGTTTTTCTTAGTAAATCTATATTAAAAAAAGATCTCCAATGTTAGTATTCAAATACAGCACACAAATGAAAATACACTTTTCTTTTCGGAAATTGAAAACACTAAAAGTGGACAGATTATGTACCCTACCCTAACACACAAGAGTAATCAAGTAGTGTTGGTGTCATTGGACAGCCATTGAGGATATTCAATTTTGCCAAGATACATTATACAGGATACGGACTAGCGATGTTGACTCAATTTTTTCTGTCATTCAGATACATTATTAAAAAAAATTGGACAAGAATTTTTTTAATTTTTTACGTAATAAAGAAATGACGGCAATATATTGACTTAAACTGTGGCATGACGCCACTGGCCTCTAGATTTATACTGACTTGTGACGTAGCGAGCCCCCACTCCCCAACTTAAATGCGTTTTATCTAAATATTTTTTTTATTAATTATGATAAAGAATAAAATACGTGTCTAATATTTTTTTATTATCTGACTTACGGACTAAATATTTTTTTTTTTACCCAGCAACTTCCGTATTGTATAAATTTCTATACAGGATGTTAAAGAAATTGCGTGCCATAGTTTAGAGGGAGGTTCAGTATCGACAAAGGAACCAAGGAAAAAAAAAAACAAAAAAATTATTGCAAGATCAACCTAATTTGGTACCTACTAACTTAAAATGGCAATCGTTTCACACTAAATAAATCCAATATACACACACCGACACACACAAACCAGCCGAGCCCATATTTCGGACTCATTCAGATACTGTTACGTTACCGGGAACAGTTGGGATTTACGACTAGTCTCGCGGGATCGTACACACGGCTACACATCAAGCTATACATTTCCAGTTTATGCTGATCTCGCATTGTATAGGATTTCCGTTCAACGTGAGGTCAGCTTATACTGGAAATGTATAGCTTGATGTGTAGCGTACATCGCGATCCCCGGGTGGTATGGCACAGTTACACTTTGACCAACTTACGCAGTTACGGTACTTATAATAAATATATAAATCTTTATGTGATGCTGACCCGTTTTGAGATGATATGGTTTAATGAGCAGATAATATCGTCCGTTTATTCGATATGAGTGGTTCAGATGCTCAAGAAGACTAAAAAATAGGAATTTAGTTACGATTACAGATGAAAAAAACATTTAGTGGTGGTGGCCCAGTAACTGCCGCGACTTACGATTTGTAGGTCGTAGGTTCGATCCCAGACAGGCGCTTTACTTTGTTAGTTAATTGATATATTTAGTAACCTATTCCGCTTAACTATTCTTCAAGCGTCATAATAAACCCTGTAAGAAATCGACGTATTCACCTCTCAACGAGGCAACCTCAGGATGATGATTGACCAGTCGCAAACCAGAACACGACATGTTACCACGTCGAGCGCTGGACGCAGAGTAGAGTTTTGGAAATACTGGGCGAAAACAGTCGCTGACAAAGTGCTTAGTCGGTGATGTAATTGGTAATCAAAACAACAACAAAGTGCGAGTCGGACTCGCGCACGAAGGGTTCCGTACCATTATCTATAAAAACGGCAAAAAAATCATGTCTGTTGTATGGGAGCCCCCCTTAAATATTTATTATATTCTGTTTTTTAGTATTTGTTGTTATAGCGGCAACAGAAATACATAATCTGTGAAAATTTCAACTGTCTAACTATCACGGTTCATGAGATACAGCCTGGTGACAGACGGACAGACAGACAGACAGCGGAGCCTTAGTAACAGGGTCCCGTTTTACCCTTTGAGTGCAGAACCCTAAAAAAGATAATTTGCTGGAATAAGTAGCATTCTAGTAGTATTGCAGTGTCTTTTTTGATAAGACTAGCTGTTGCTCGCGACTTTTTCTGCGATCCAGGATGAACAGTAGCCTTTATCCTAAGGCCAATTCTCGTACTTAAAAACGTTCACTTTCAACTCGCAATCTGTCAAACTTGTCAAAAATGTTGGTAAATTCAAGTATTTTTGACAGAATCCGAATGAGATGCGAATGTGAACCTTCTTAAAATTTAACGCTCAGGAATTGCTCCTCTGGTTATGGTCTGACAATTGCAAAATTTCATCCAATCCAAATCTGTTCTGCAATTCAGCGTAAAAGCGTAACAAACAAATAAACTCACTGTCAATCAATCTGCCTAGCCTTTTCCCAACTATATTGGGATCGGCTTCCAGTCTAACCGGATGCAGCTGAATACCAGTATTTTACACGGAGCGACTGCCTATCTGACCTCCACAACCCAGTAACTGGGTAATACGATACCCCTTGGTTAGACTGGTTGTCAGACTTTCGTGCTTCTGACGATTCGTAACGACTGTCAAAGATCCACAAATGACAGCCGGGGCCAACGGCTTAACGTGCTTTCCGAGGCACGGAGGAGTCTCGATATGTGAAAATGGTCACCCATCCACGGACCAACCCCGGCAAGCGTGGCTTAACCTGATGGATCGACCCGAGCGGCTGTTATTACTTAGCCACGAGCTCCTCACAACAACCAAACAAACTCACTGTCTCATTTAGATTATAAGTTAGGATAAAAGAGCCAGGGAGCCAATAGCCCCAATGTTTTGTAAGAATTTGGATGAGATGTAAATAATACGTGAACATGTTTAAGACATGAACCCGCACATAATGATTGGATGCCAAGCATGCATCGCATACCGAGTTGTCGCCGTTTGTTTGAAACGTACAACGAAGTTGAATGTAACATTTTCCTACTATGTAGTGTTTTGTAATTAACATACAAATCACACCTTACTGGCGCAAGAGGTAAACATTGGCGCCAATGAATTGAAGCAAGTGTCCCTTAATGCAATAGTTAATTGTGATTGGTCAAGTCAACACTAGAATCTTAATAGTTGTTGAAGCTAAATCTGTGAATAGAAAAGCTAAAATTATTATACAGTGTGATGTGTGATGTTATACTTTAAAACGTGCACGTATCGAAATGAGGGAATCTATGCTTAATTTTATCGACGTCAAAAATATTTAAAAAAATCTAAATATGTTTTAATTTTTTGTATGGAATTTAAAAAAAAAATGTTCCCTACTGCGACACCAGTGTAAACCAGCGTAAAGGGCCCCCATAAGCTGCGTTTCCTCAAGAGATGTGCGAGGATGCGTAGCGAGGGATGTGTTTGTAAAGAACCAATAGAATCGCTTCATTTACCTCGCCTCGGTCAGCACAGCTCTGGTGGAAACGGCTCAGCGGAGCTAGATTTTTGCGCATACAACAAGCGAGGGATGTGTACGAGGGATTTGTGCGAGGGATGTGTGCGAGGGATGTGTGCCAGGGATGTGTGCCAGGGATGTGTTGCGAGGAATGTGTGTTGAGAAGGATGTCTTGCGAGGTTTGCGCATACAGTACCAGCTAGTCCATCCTTCCTCGCACCACACATCAATACGCATTTTCACAGCTCCGCTACACATCCCACACAGGCACATTTTCATCGCACAGCTTTGGTGGAAACCCCCACACATTTTCACAGCACAGCTAGACATCCTCGCACGATACATTTCCATCGCACATCTCTGGTGGAAATGCAGCCTTACACTGGGGTCACATGTAAAAAAATTACGAATAAAGAAAAATTGATGAAAAAAAAAACCATTTTTGCTAAAAAAGAACTTTGCTTATAAATAATCACACTGTATCTGATAGATTATTTATTTATTAGTAAACTAAAAGATAAGATCTATTGGTTGCAAGCGCCACTGCTGAGCATGAGGTTCTGAGTTCGATTCCCGAGTCGGGCAAAGTGCTATTGGGTTTTTTCGTCTCGAATTTCTCAGTAGTAGCCCGGAGTATGAATTTGTACGCGGTTCATGGCAATAGGCTTGCCCATACAACATGGGACTTAAACATAACTGGCGAAATGTAGATGTAGGTACACCTCTGCCTAACCTTTCGGGGAATACAGACGTGATGTTATGTTATGTGTGTTAAGATAAGGTGTAAGAAAATTGAAAAGGAATGAAAAAAAGAGAAAACAAACATGTCCCTTTGTTCTGAATATGAAAGTGTAGAGTACCGCAGATACCCACCTTTTCATTTTCGTTTATCTTTAAATCTTCTTTTGGCTACATTAATTTAAATTTAAACGGTCGAATCTCATTAACATCATTAAACGTTGGTTCATATTTAACCTTCTATAAATAGCCAGAAACTCCCGTAACTTGCCAACCTTCAATAACGGTAACCAGCGAAATAATATCACGAAGACTCACAAAATACCGCGTCTGTAACCGAATACTACATTTCCTTATAAATAAACAAATAAACTTCTTTGCTACGTTACTCTTAACAGCAACATTATCAAACATCAACCTTAGCTTTAAGAAAATAAAGGCTGTATCAACAGCATGGTTAAGATTGTTAAGATTCATCCCAAAAATTCTACCTCCTACGTTACGGAGCCAAAAATTTCTTATTTGTCTTGTACATTAAGTTTTTGAACAATGAACCGTTAAGCATACAATAAAATTCCCTGTATTTGCTTG
This sequence comes from Lithophane semibrunnea, assembly GCA_947363905.1. NCBI lineage: Eukaryota > Metazoa > Arthropoda > Insecta > Lepidoptera > Noctuidae > Lithophane > Lithophane semibrunnea. The sequence goes on from OX376187.1 coordinate 5,118,254, forward strand.
CCTAATATGTGTGTTAAGAAAATAAACGTCCTTTTTTACTTGGTTTTTCGCGAATTCGGCATTTTCACAGAATGTTTGATGTCGTTGCGTCAGATGGTGAATTATCGTACTGTCATTTGCAATTTTCGAAAAAATTACCTATAATTATTTTCTTAATATATTTCGAATCCTTTGTAAATTGAAATGTGAATGAATTGAAGTGGGAAAGAAAAAAGATACTGTGTGAAAGCTGATGTGGCGGGAATGGGAATCAATAAATATGGTATACTTGATACAGATATTTGGATAAAGAAGACATGCTTCTCTGATAGTAAATCGATCAGATATCTGTAGCTTTAACAACTGAAACTTAATCAACAGTTCGAAATTGCCAATCTAAAAATACCTCATAATCAATCTCTGGCAACACTTGCAGTCGCGAATAAATATTCAAATTACGGCACGAAATATTTGATTTACATCGCATTTTAAATATCTTCATTATGTAAAAAAAATGCAGTATTAAGAGTCAATAAATTCAAACACGTCATCAATAAATATTTATTTACGATAAATATTATGATAATAATTAATTACTATGACTGTACTTTCTTTCGGCTGATATTTGAGGTTCTAAGAACTTGTACGCAATTTGTTTTGCAGTGTAACGAAATTCACGGTAGGTATCGTTATGGTAATGAAATATGTACGCAGAACATAGGGGTGGTCAAGCCAAATGCTAAAATAAGACGTTCATTTCCAGTTTGAAATTGAAAATCAGGTGTCATCTAATATCATTGTTTTTCGCCCTGTGTCCATTGCCCATGCGCAATGCTCAATTTTTTACTATTTTTGCTTCTCTGACCAGATTCAATTACGTGTTAGATGGAGTTTTTCACTTTTTTCCAGTTACCTAATCTTAACAGTATTTTCCTTGCGTCCGCTCTCCTGTAATTTCCTTTCAGATAAAAAAACCATCCCGATGTTTCAAAATTCGTTTCATAACTTTTACTTTTTTTTTTTTCTTATTTTTTTTTGCATATTTTATAAAATAATTAAAAAAAAACATTAAATTTTTAAAATTTCGATTTTATTATTATTAAAAAAAAAAGAAAATGAAAAAGCGTTTATTCGCAGAAATAATTCCATATCACCTAAATATTACCTCTGCCAAACTGCACAGCAGTTTGTTGGCAGACGCAGCTCCTTTTTTAATAAATTTAGACATACTTAACACATTTCCACCTATAGGTACGCTAAACTATTAATGAATGTTTGTACATCTCGGGACCCTGGGGTCCCGGACCTTTGGAAGGCGTGCGAGGGGCCGAAGCCAACTCGCAGAGGCCCCTTAGACAAATTTAAATGGAAATTAATATTATTTATTATGATTATTATACTAAAATATACTTACATTAGATATTAAAATTACTCTAGAATCCGTTTTATACTTAATTAAATCTAAATAATTATGTCCTACATCAGTTTTCCAGTATTTGTTTGTACATTCCGCTTAACTATTTCTTCATCAAATTAAATGATACCGTTTATTCTTCGCCCATGACTAATCCAACTGAAACCTGGATCAACCCTACCCAATCAGCTCTGGGAGGAAGACAGATGATTTGCGGAAGCATCGGCAGTCTTCGGCTCGCGGAGTATTTGCTCGCACTGATTTAAATCCTGCGAGATGTCAGTTATCGCCCGAAGCAACGCTTTCTTGAAATCATTGCAATGATCGGAACACCCACACACTTTTTGTTTTAGTTTATTTTTACGGAGAAAATAATATCTATGTATTTATTTTCTTCTAATTGGTTAGCTATTTACCACCATGTAAATTCTTCCCAAATTGTTGGCGTTATTTAACTATATTTTATGGACTGATCTAGATTACGTCTTTATCTATACATAATATAAAATAACGTTGCGTTTCGTGTCTATCTGTGTGACCGCGTTGTTAAAGGCTCTTACATACTGGCGCGATTCGTCGCGCGACGCGACGCCGCCGCATTGTTCGCCGTGAAGTTTTCTCAGAAATTGTTTTGTTAAAATTCGCGTCGCGCGGCGAATCGCACCAGTATGTAAGAGCCTTAAACCGCATCAAAGTTCGTTGCATAGTTCCTAGAAGAGAAACTGTGCAACGGACTTTGATGCGGTTTTCAGCATCATTTTAAAGAATTTATTCCGGAAGGTTTATCACTGTAAAGTACATTAGTAGTAAACTTACTTTAATAAAGAGATCTCGATGTTTTATGAAGTCGTAATAAAGAGCAGAAACGTAACAAAATTGAACGCTACAATTTGTTATGTGAACACAAAATAAAAGGAATATCTTTAATAACGAAATATTGCTTCATCGCGATCGATGGAGCTGGTGCGATTTTTATTTGCGATCAAATAATGTTTTGGCATATTAATACTACGTTACATTACGGACTTTACGATGTACTGAAGGTAACCATATAGGTACTGAATTATAATATCATTTATCTCAAGAAAAATCTTCTAAAGGTGTGTCCAAACATTGAGTGGCAAGAGCGCGGCAGCGACACGCGGCGTTTGCAGGACACATTTCTGCCGCGGTCTAGTTAGGTAAAAATGTTCGTGTGCGACAGGTAGACAGAAGCGTTCGCGCGCGGCAGCCGCGCACGATTGCCGCTGTATGTTTGGGCACATCTTTGCGGAAATGTTATGTTTGGCAAACCATACTGCACCTGTTATCCTGCCCAAAACATACAGTCAAAGTTACCTCTGCGCTGCCACCGACAACGCTGTGGAAGTGGCGAAGTTTTGGTCCAACAGGATTTGAAATACTGTCCTGCCAATGACACGGAGAAGAAGAAGATGACTTGTTTAACACGATTGAAACCGCTGCCGCTGTCTTCTTGTTGGTCATACGCTATGACAGACATGATCATGATCTTTTGTCATGCGTTGAAGTTTAAAGAAAACAATATTTATTTTAATATTTAAAAACTTAGAGTGCTGACTGTACTTTTAACCTACTAACAATCGGTGGCGACTGGGGCCATCTAATATTCAAAGGGGCGAGTAGGTACACTCAGGTAATTAGGGGCAAGATCCAAGGGGCGAGCGGGGCCTACACCCTATGCATTACACAGACGTGGTACAAAGACATAGGTCTTGGCTATAGAGCCATAATCAATATCTAAAAACGTATGCTGGTCTTTCGCAGTTCACCCCACTATCATCCTAACTGACTGTCATTTTTATGCCACGATATTATCTGTAAATCTGTCGTAGTAGGGATAGCTCTTGTAGGGAGCATAAGCTAATAATGTTTATCCCAAATTCAAATTATTTAATCGATTCCGCATTCCTTTTTTAAACAAATTGAAGATTCATTTGGGAATCGTGTTAAGAGTAATAGGTTTTTAAATGCGCTCCCGCCGCGGTCATACATCACCCGGATGTCGATGTACCTCGAATGTATTCCAATTTCGAACGGTTCCCATAATAAAGTGCGTGCGTTCGGCCCCTTGCAGTATTTTAGCATTTAAAAAGTTTTACCAACCATACTTCTAGGTTTTCTTTCGTAGAATAAAATCAGCTTTATAATGTTAATTCAATCATAGGAAGAATAGGTAGGTTGAAGTAATTTTTTTATTGTTCTTTGGTGGAAGGTCCTCATGTATGTCCTCCGCCCAGGGGCAGGCGGAGGGGTCTGCCAGACTCTTACAAACTAAAAGCCACCTCGGTGTTCCCTTCACACACTTCGACCGGGATCATTAGATCTTGTGCGCCTTCTACGACCCCCGGCTGGTGCCAGCCCGCCTCGCTGTCCACCTCAGGCTAGAAGGGAGTAAGACCCCCCGCGATGGTTGAAGTAAAATAAAATAGCTTTTTTTTTTTTTGAGGTTGTTAAATCTTCAAATGACGTCTCCCGCTCTGGGCGGAGCGGGAGGGCGTGTCAGACTTTTACTGACTAAAACCCACCCGTTTTCCTTCAGTTGCCTGTTGCCAAGGGTCCCAGATCCCTTTCGAACTTTCCCGCAAAACTAACCTTAAGGCTCTTACATAATGGGGCGATTCGCCGCGCGACGCGACGCCGCCGCATTGTTCGCCGTGTTGTTTTATCAGAAATTGTTTTGTTAAAATTCGCGTCGCGCGACGAATCGCCCCAGTATGTAAGAGCCTTTACCTACGGTGTGAAGACCACAGAAAGTTATTCATTTAAAAGCGGAAATAATTAGGATGTGCTGCCACATATCAATGTATTATAATGGGATCACCCACACACTACTTAAATACTGCAACAGTACATACAACATTAAAATTTATACCAGTCTCTGATTATTCTTTCTAAAGAAAGTTCTAATTGATATTGTGATTTATGTGCGTACGCGCAGCGAATCAAAGCAACGCCTCCTTGGTGATTCGATCGCGGTTCTTCAAGCAAGGGCTAATTTTAAGAGGCTTATCGGTTATTAGTATCTTGTAAAGTTTATTTAAAAGTACTCCCCTTTTATTAAAAGGTTTCGTGGAAAGCCTTAAACTTTACGAGATATCGTACCTAATATTTATTTTATAGCAATCTGTAGGCGACCATCGGTTTCGAGATTAATAAGAAAACTAAATTAATCATGGAAACGTTAAAGAAGATTCGCAGGGTGTCTAAAAAGTCAAATAAAAAGGGCTTTATCTACACATAGCGACACAGACAGGCAGACACACACACACACAAACCCACACACGCGAGCTTCCTCTACCAACTAAAAAAATAATTACGTAAATCAGCGCAGTACTCACGGAAAAATCAATGAAAATACTTTTTTTTTTCATTAGCGGGCCTTACAGCTGTCGCGTATGATGTGTAATATCTGAGATCTTGGCTGAGAGTACCAACCTCTCGGAAAATGGTTTGGTACCATCTGACGGCAAACTCTAGCACCGCGCGCTCATTGGTCAAATCAAATAGCGCGCGCTTCCCTGCCTTCCTGTTACACACTTCCGTCCCTTTTCACGAAATCACTCTCACAGATTACAGGAAAGCGAGTAGAGAGATGTTGCCTACATATAAAAATATACATACAGACGAACATAGAACCTATACTTTTTTGAAGGTGGTTAAAAACTCTTCGAATTTACGTTTACGTAGCGCGTTTGTGCTAGGGTTGTGCTGTAGGCTTAAATTCAATTCTTTACTTGTTTGCTACTGATTTTAAAAGGAAAAACATCTTGCTTTTATGGCAACACGTTTATTTGTAGTGCCATTATTTGCGAGTCTACCAAATAGGTATGCATTAGAATGGTGTTGTGCAAATATTCGCGTTATGAATATTCCCACTGCTATTCGATATTACTAATCACATTGAAATGCTAATGTTAGTTTGGCTCCTAAAATAAATCTAGGTGCCTAATGGAAATGCAATTACAGAGACCGTCAGTGAGCTCAATTTTGCACAAAATTGTGCAGTATGATTAATTGATTTGTGCTATTTTTGGCCCTTCTGAAACTTATAAGTTTAGTTTTTCCGTTGATATAGCTTTCCTCAGAACAGTTTAGCGAGTATTTTTATGGAAACCTGATTGAAATGATTATGCAGGGTTAAATTTTTGTCGTTTAAATTGGCAATTAATATTCCACCTAAAGTAATATCAACTATTGCAATGTTTTATAATAACTTAAAATTAAAATTAATTAATTGAATTGAATGAATTTGAATTTGTAGTCTGTTGTGAATTTTATATGGGTGTATTAAAAAAAAATATTTGATTTGATTTTAAATCCTCTCAAGGGGTCATTGGACTCATCATCAACTTTCAATAAGGGACCAACAATGAAATCGCGAAAAAAAAACAGCAGTCCCCTATATTATGTTAGCATAACTCGTCAAAATGCACGAATTCAATTAGAAGCTCCAAAATTCTTTCGATTATTTTGCTTTCGGTTTCTTTAAATATTTCGAATGTTAGAATTAGATAAGCATATTGTTTCCAGAAATTAACCTTATTATTTTCTAGACAATATTACCTGTATTATTTTAATCTTATTTTATAGTAAATTGTCACGTCTTCTCTGCGGTTCCACAACAATACATAAGTATGCAAAATCGCATTAAAAGGCACGGTTTAAGGACACCGTGATGTCACATTGACTAAAAAAGGTAGATTACGTTACGACTAACGGGTCAATGTGATAGTCAAGTACCCATAAGTACCATAAAAGGGACATGACTTGTGATGGTACCTTCTGAAAACTCCAATTGGCTTAGGGCCAAAGTTGGATATAATTATACTTCCAAATATTATACAGGGTTATTGGAGGGGCTAAGTAATAACAGCCGCGCCGGTCGATCGATCAGGTTGAGCTACACTTGCCGCGGTTGGTCCGTAGATGGGAGACCACCTTTTTATACCAAGACCCCCTTTGTGCTTCGGAAAGCACGTTAAGCCGTTGGTCCCGACACTCCCAGCTGTCATTCGTGGATGATTGACAGTCGTTACGGTCGTCAGACGCCTGAAAGTATGGCGACCAGTGTTGCCAAGGGGTATCGTATTACCCAGTATAGTAGGATATAGTATGCTGTACAGCTACAGTATACCGAAACGATACCGTACCGAACAGTCAGAAAAGGGCCTTAGATGTATTCACATTCCTGCCAGGGTTACGGGAAAGTCCGAAAGGGATACCGGGACCTTGGCAATAGGCAACTGAAGGAACACGAGCGGGTTTTAGTCAGTAAAAGTCTGACACGCCCTTCCGCTCCGCCCAGAGCGGGAGAAGTCATTTGATGATTTCCCACCATCAAAATAAAAAAGATGTTTTAACATTTCCAAATAAGTTAATTAGCATTTACTTGCAGTGTAACTATAAAACGACAGCTCTCAGTTATAAAACCGGAAATATTAAGATAACTGCCAAATTGCATAAGAAAAATAAATCTGTAGAAGTTTAGCGGACATCACGTAAAGAGGTTTACGATCACAAATATATTGTTAAATACATATTTATTGCGTTATAACGTTCACTTTTATTACTAAGAATTGAATTTAACTGCTTCCTCAAGAAAACTGAATAGTAATCATTATTTGCGTATTACAGCAGCGCTTTAGGAAAGCTATACTATAACTTGTCTCATCACCGACTTATTGGTGATTCGCACGAATTTATTCGCCCGAAACGGGTGAATTGAGACTTGAATTTTTTTTTTCTTGACGCGATTCGCACGGAGTTAATTTATTTGTAGGCGAATCGCCAACTCCAGAAATCGATCTGCCTGCAAATAAATTAACTTCGTGTGAATCCTCATCAATCACCAATAAGCCATCATCTGCCTAGCCTTTTCCCAAATATGTTGGAGTTGGCTTCCAGTCTAACCGGATGTAGCTGAGTACCAGTATTTTACATGAAGCGACTGCTTATCTGACCGCCACAATCTAGTTACAAACCCAAGCCAAAGCCAAAGCCAACACCCAAGTGCGTATGCGGCGTTTCCCCCTAGAAAAATGACCCACCTTCGATCTTGCTGCGCATGCCCTATTAACATAACCGTGCCGCATACCCTATTAACATAGGTAAACGAAACATACTCAGTAGGTAATAGTGTAGATACAAAAGGAAGTTTGTCTGTCCGTGCATTTAAAACTTTAATTTTCGAGTCAGAAGGATCCCAAGTGTGGTGCACCACATCTCGAAAAAGCTGCGTGGAAAGCTAGTTTATAATTGCGTCTGGATTACACACAACATCATTCGACATTCAAATCAAACAACTTCTCAAATCGAACACCAAATCAACTTGTCATCTTTTCAATTCCTCATCAGCCCATACTCGACATTTCGAAACCACATTACATCTCGCTTATCGATTTATTACGTCACTAATTAGGTATCGAGTACTAACGGCGGTCTCAATTTCATTAATTCGATTTCAATTGCCGTTCGGTGCAACCCTATCGGAATGTGAATTACATGGTTGTTATGATTACAATTAGGATGGCTCTGATTAGATTTCAAACAGTAGTTTGATGAATAGAGTTGTATTCTTGAATGAGAATTAGGTGAAAGTTAAATGAAAATTGTAATAGTAAGTGAAAGCCGCTTACGCTTTGGAATGGGCAAGTAGCTAAATTTTTCTAAGTGCCTGACTTCTTGACAATTCAAAAGTGGCAGTAAATGATTTAATTAAAATAAATGCTTCGAGTTTGACAGCTGCACAAAATGTAGGCACTAATGCACAGTAGTCGCAGTAATAAACACTTTTTATTTAATGAGTTAGTCAGATTTTAAATGAATTTAAACTTTAGACACTTCAACATAATATAATATGCAACTAGCTCCTGCTTCGCACGGGTTTTACGACTTGAAAAAAAATCGAGATTTCAATCAATCTGCCAAGCCTTTTCCCAACTATGTTGGGGTCGGCTTCCAGTCTAACCGGATGCAGCTAAATACCAGTATTTTACATGGAGCGACTGCCTATCTGACCTCCACAACCCAGTAACTGGGTAATACGATACTCCTTGGTTAGACTGGTTGTCAGACTTTCGTGCTTCTGACGACTCGTAACGACTGTCAAAGATTCACAAATGACAGCCGGGACCAACGGCTTAACGTGCTTTCCGAGGCACGGAGGAGTCTCGATATGTGAAAATCGTCACCCATCCACGGACCAACCCCGGCAAGCGTAGCTTAACCTGATGGTCTGGTCCTGGAAAAACATCGAGATTTCTTAGTTATAATTATGTTATACTTTACTTTACTTTAATATTAACATATTATACACATAAACCTTCTAGAATAAATTCTCTAAACGATGGTGAAAACCTTATCAAAATCTGTTGCGTGGTTTAAAAGAACAACGCGGACATACAGACAAACACGAAAAGCGACTTTAATTTATGTATATTCTATAGAAAAATATTTCGTAAGTTGCTATTCTTACTTGACGTTAAGTGATGTCAAAAAAACTGTATAACAAGCTGGTTACACCAATATTAACTCATTGAATTCATGACTTCACTTTTTATCGAACTTTTACGGATATCCGCGGTAGTTTCCCAACACTGGAATTCCATAGAATCCGGGGACTTTATGGAGATAAAAAATATGTTTCATGATGTCATAAAATGAAGGTTCAAAATTGTGTTACTACTCATTTCGAGGACCTAATGCTGTGGTCTAATTGGCCAGTCATTACAAGGTCATCGGTCCACCTTGTTAAGGCCTTTCAACTCCAGCAGTAATCCGCTGGATGCGGGAAGCACAGAACTGGTCGATGAGATATGCTTGCAGATGCTTGGGAGAGGCCTATGTCCAGGATTGGACGTTGAAAAGGTGATGGTAATATCCCGGATACCATTAATCTGGGAAAGGTGAAGTGCATCAGTTCTACAACCAAGGAGTAAACTAAGGGGTTCATCATCATCATCATCATTTCAGCCGAAAGACGTCCACAGCTGGACATAGGCCTCCCCAAGCACCGCCACTTCGACCGGTTCTGTGCTTCTCGCATCCAGCGGATTCCCGCGGCCTTCACCAGGTCATCTGTCCACTAAGGGGTTATTGGAAGGGTTTTCTGGGAACGGTAAAACATTTTTCGGTTTGCAATAGGTGTATTACGATGAGCCGTACTATTTTAAATTAATTTTTGTTGACAAACTATTCCAATGAATCTATGGCGGTATATACATCGCCACATGCGAACAACCCATCAAAGACCTGAAGTCACACAAAAAATCCTGACGTCACATAAATCCTGCATCGTGGAATTAAAGTTTACCGTGCAGTGGACATATATACAAGAACCCAACATCAATCGTTGGGCAGTTGCCCGCCAGACGCAACAACCGTCTGGTCGGAGGATCCTCCCTTTTCTATGGTGGATGAGTGAACTTTACACCCTGTTCCTCATACGCCAAAAAAACCATTTCTTGAATGAATCGTGCCATACACATAACAAGAAGCAATTAAAGTCATTCAAAACCCAATAGTACTGGTTTCTTCATAAAAAAAACATTCTACTGCTGCAAATTGGTTCTACTCTTACTTTCCAATACATTTTAACTTGGCAGACGTGATCAAACGTTAGAAATCTATAAATAATTCAACGTGTAGTTACTGACCAATTACGAGATGCCTTCTCAATTATCATAAATAAACTATGACTGTACCTAAAGTATCAATTTACAAAGGATTACCCAAGGTCGAAGTGTTCCTCTTTATAAAAACATGCGAATATGAACCTTAACTTTGAAGTATAAGATTGATATTTGATAGAAGTCCTAATGTCCAGTCTCCTGATCGACACGTCACAGTTCTTTCTGAATGGGTTTAACCCAGCCTAAGAGATTGATGTCACAGTGTAGAGAATTAACAGAATACCAACACAAAAGAACCAACACTTTTTTAATAGGCTCGAGGTCTACGCAAGGCTGAAAAGTGATTATGAAAAACATCAATTAGAGACCTTTTAGAAACAGAAAACTCACATAATAGCAAAAAAAAAACCGGCCAAGTGCGAGTCGGACTTGCGCACGAAGGGTTCCATACCATTATCTATAAAAACCAAAAAAATCACGTTTGTTGTATGGGAGCCCCCTGAAATCTTTATTTTATTCTGTTTTTTAGTATTGGTTGTTATAGCGGCAACAGAAATACATCATCTGTGAAAATTTCAACTGTCTAACTATCACGGTTCATGAGATACAGCCTGGTGACAGACGGACACACAGACAGACAGCGGAGTCTTAGTAATAGGGTCCCGTTTTACCCTTTGAGTACGGAACCCTAAAAATTAAAGCTTTTGATACAAATAAGACAGTTGTGTTAATATCTGTATGAACTGAACCTTTTTCTACATTTTTACGGCGTGTAATATCGGCTGCGGTATTTAACTATGACATGCCAATGACGTTGGACTTCGGTTCATGAGGTACTGGGCTCGCCCTATAAAAAATTGTGACATTAACCGAATGTTGTATGAGATCATAGTCATGACATCATTATTTATACATTATAGGCTTGAGAATAGTAAGCTGATGTACACACGGCTACACATCAAGCTATACATTTCCAGTTTATGCTGATCTCGCATTGTTTGGGATTTCCGTACAATGCGAGATCAGCATAAACTGAAAATGTATAGCTTGATGTGTAGGCCTGTGTACAAGATAGTTTTAAGAATGTTTCCATTTCCGGTTAACCAAATTATACCAACGTTATATTTTATGCGATGTAAAAGTCATGAATTGGAATAACGTCTAGCCACATCTTTTAATTAGTAAAGTTTTACAGGAACAGCTGATTTTTTTTACGAATTCATACGTGTACCTACTTGGGTGCTACTGATAACCCTTTTTTTTTTTGAGCGTGGGATGTCATCAAGTGACTTGCGGAGCGGGAGGGCGAGTCAGTCTTTTAGTGACTAAAACCCACCCGTGTTTCTTCAGTTGCCTGTTGCCAAGGTCCCGGTATTCCTTTTGGACTTTCCCGCAACCCTGGCAGAATGATATCTAGTAGTAAATTATTATACAACTAACTATTTACACTAAGTAATAAATTAAATAACTTACTAACTCAACATAAATACAAAAACAAAACAGCAACATTAGTATTGTCGGTCAAAAACTAAATTTCATTGATGGATACTTTGACATTTCAAATGATGTAAGCCCACAAGCACAATTTAGTTCCTAATGATTTCATTAATTCAGTTATAACCATGGCATTAATCGATGTTAGTAATGCTACTTCCACTGAAGCAAATGATCGATTAGTATCTTCCTCTATCGATGCACAAAACAATAAAACTGACATCCTATATCCAACCTTACACCTGAATACTAAAGTTGATTATTGCTTAACCGATTGTCTGATTAAAATGTCAGCTGTTATCTCGCTAAATGTCCTAATTACACTCATTATTCCCAAACAAAAGACCTACCTTTAATTCAAATTCAAATCAAAAAGATTCAAACCTGCTTCAATAATGTCGAGGGCACAGAGTAAAAATTTAAATATACAAATGACACCTTAATTATAGAGGTGTATTCGTAATTCGTCACCGAGTGCTAGTGTTGTAACCGAATATCGATACTCACATGTGGGTCAATGCCGCGAGAGCACGCTGATAAACTTAAGGTGGTTACAGATGCTTGATTCGACGATCGACTTTGTTTGGATGCGTCACCTGCGTATTTTAATCAAAGCTATCTAATAAATAGTTAGTCTAGTATGTTCAATATTTTGTGTTCACCAAATAAACGATATATTTATGTATCTTTACGTCTATAATTAGATACTCAACATCAAATCTGAGACTGCCTCGTTGGTGTAGTGGTCGCAAGCGCTACTGCTGAGCATGAGTTCCTGGGTTCGATTCCCGGGTCGGGCAAAGTGTTATTAGGTTTTTCCATATGGAAATTCTCAGTAGCAGCCTGGAGTCTGAATTTCTGCCCATCAGTTGATGGCAATAGGCTCGCCAACTATTAAATGGGACTTAAACATAACTAGCGAAATGTGGGTGTAATATAGGTACACCTCTGTCTAATCCTTCGGGGTTTACAGGCCATGGTAAGTTATTTTATGTAAACATCAAATTGTCCAAACATTTTACAGTATAATATGAGCTTAGACAAACCAATATCTTGCTTGAAGCTCCACAATCTAAATCGAAAAAAAACTTTTTACGAAAAAAAACAACCGACTTCAAAAAAAACACTAAAAAAGTGAAAAATAACTTTAATTTCGGAAGTCGGTGTTTTTGCTTTTTAATTTTCGTTTTTTGCCACTGACTACTACCTACCCCACACAAGTTACTACCTGCTATGTAAATAACAGTGAAGGAGTCTAATCATTATATCGTCTACATAGACTGTGGGAAAAATACGTAATATTGAAGCTAGCTCAAAAACTACAAAAGCAAACTTAATAAAAAATTTATGGGACCATCTCGGGAGTATACCCTTTTGAACTAAAAAAGAATTTTTAAAATCGGTTCACAAACGGCGGAGTAAGCGGTGAAAATACATTTAAAAAAAACAATCATCCGAACGTAGTACCTCCTCCTTTTTTGAGGTCGGTAAAAATAAAGATTTCTTTTTAGGATTCTTTCATACATCAAGATATCGAGTGACGCTTTATACGTCACGTGCAGATGCGATGTTGCGACATTTGAGTTTGGACTTTGACACCCAGAAACAAAGTCCATTTTCATGAGCTGGAATGGAAATGTAAGAAAATTCGTTCACTCAGTTGCCAGTCCTAAGTGGCAAAGTTCGAAGAAATGGGTACCTTTCATAACTTCGTGTTTGTAATCCTAAACACTGATCTTGATACGTAATGCGTTCGGATACGTGCGTTTTGACGCGTTAACAGCATGTATTGGTAACGTTTGCGTCAATTTTGTTAGACTGTGGTGATAAGTGAACATGGAACAACGGAAATTTATAGGTAATGGTTTTAATTATACTTACCTATTCGATCGTTTGGGAATGGGAATAGGAGCCATAAGGGTCCAAGGATGCAGTTATTTTAAATCCAAAAATGTAAGTAAATCTGATTATGATCTACTAATTAAATGATTAGGCATACTTTGAAAAAGACCTACTTTCTTTTTCAAAGTATGCCTAATCATTTAATTAAGTTGAGAAAACTTTAAGTTGGGAAAAAACTTGATTAAATAAATGTGTTCTTACTTAAATTAAGCTTCAAAGTGTAGTGTTAGTCTGTAGCGTCTTTACCAATTGGTTGTACCGTCCTACACTTTGACACTTCACATCGTGTCGAGCAAACGGAGCTGCCTCTAATTGTGCTCACAGTCGCGTGGGATGACATAAGAAGGAGTCCATGTCAGGGTTTTAATGTTCGACTTATCAACTTAGTTGTAGGTATTGTATGTAAGAAAGTATTGTTTATCTTTAATAAAAATATCGAGTAAAAATCTAACAAGACAAATTGCGAGATATTAACAACAAAAGCCAAATCCAAAATCAAAAGTCATATTACATTCTTAGGCTTAGAATCGGCACGTTTTAAATGTCAAAATTACTTATGACAGTCACCCAAAATGCAGGCGCCATCTTTCAGTATATGCAGCTGAAGTTCCTCTATCTTTCTCTCGCGTCCGGCTCTGGTCCAGGCCATGGTACGGAGCGAGAGGGCATGGGAAGCAGTCACCTCCTTCTGCGAAGCAGTAATGCTCGCGAAGGAGGAGGCGGAACGCGTGAGGGAGAAGCAAAGTTTGCGCCCTCACGCCCCTAACCACCGCCGTTGGAGACGCCCTGGGCGTCGGGAATCCCAGGCAGATTCCCGGCCACCAAAGGCCCGGGCGGCGAGCAATGGGTAGCTCGCCGTCCGATTAGGACCAGGCCCGGGTCGATGGCGCGTCGTGTTCCACGCGCGCCTCAAAGAGATGTCAGCACAATTGGCGCGGTCCGCTAGGCTAGGACCGATGCCTGCCAGGGTTGCGGGTTAGTCCGAAAGGGATACCGGGACCTTGGCCACAGGCAACTGAAGGAACATGGGTGGGTTTTAGTCAGTAAAAGTCTGACACGCCCTTCCGCTCCGCCCAGAGCGAGAGAAGTCATTGGATGATTTCGCACCCACAAAAAAAAAAAGGTTCCTCTATTAATTTGAATACAGTCCTACCAACTTATCTGTCAACTGAAAGAGGACAGCACCGTTGATTCAGTGTTGCTAATTGATTGATTATACAAATTAATTCTAACATTCTAACATCAGAATGAATGAATTCATCTACATTCTATTATTGATAATAATTTTATTGTGCACTGAATGTAGTAGACACTGGCAATCGAATGACTTCCAACATGACGGCCGTAGTTCCAATTTTCGCCATTTCACAGATAAGTTGGTAGGAGTGTAACAAGCTTGGCCAACAGGGGATGACTTTAACAATGGTAAAAATCTGTATATCTGATCATTCGTGATCCCTATGGCTACCAAGCCTAGGTTTTACTGTAGACGGTTAACAAATGTCAATATGAAGTGACTAATCTGTGTCATTTATTTAATAAGGGCTTTCATGCTTTACATCATCGATTCAAAAAAGAAAGCGTTCACAAAATTACGGAAGCCGCACATGAGACGCAGAATTACGATAAAATTACACCATTTCTTGAAATAATTACAGTAGCAAACGATGATTCAACGAACGTTACAAGAATTTCTATGGGATTTTGTTTTCGGAAAGAATTTAAAAGTTGAGGAAGTGAGGTGTCTAGGTTAGTTGGTCAAGGTTTTCATTATCGAGGTCAATGTTTTATTTTTGGATAAGAAATGAATCGTCTGGGCAATTACGCCGTCTGTTGAATCAGATTCTATGAATCAATTGTGTGGAAATTATTACTTTCAGATGATTTGTGGTTTATTTTCCATTTCATTGATTCAATGGAATTTTTTTAAAGGCTAGTTTAGAGAAGGTTTTGTTTTTCGTTGAAATGGACCTTCGTATAGTTTTCCCGTTCTGATAGAAGGATTTTGGATGCTGCGTCAGCACTTTGATTTTTCGTGGGGTTGTCCCAAATTATCCTCATCAATGTTCCAAGTATCGATGTAGTCTAGTTCTGGGGATTACCCTTCGAACACATACGTATACATATTGCAAAGAGATTCATTGAATCGCAAAAACTTATAAGTAGTTTAAGGAAATAAAAAAATAACAGCGTAGGACTGCAATTCTTTTATTGTAAATATTGCGAATGTCCACTTTTTCGGAATGTCTAAAACCAATGAATTTAAATAAAAGTATGATCAGATCAGATTCAAATTCCAGGTCCAGTTCCCGATCCAGATTTCGGATTCCGTGTCCAGATTTTGACGTTAGAATTGGCACTATGACCTAGTTCCAGGATTTACCTTTACATGTGGTTTTGCAAACGTGCACTCACACGGATTTAAATTAGGATTTCCTGTATCAATGCGTGCATACATTTCTAGGACATTGTCCGTGACATTCGAGTCTTTGATCTCATATTCTATTTGCTCTAAATGCTATAGTTATTTTATTTTAAAGGTACCTACGGTGTAACTCATATGATTAATATACACGGAGATTTTTTTATTCACTGTTAACCTTTCAGGGGGTGAAAATACTCATGATTATAAACAACTTTCACTATGGGAACAAATACGAACTAGCAAAAAAAAAAAAAATTCTTTTCATACATTTCTATTGCATTTTTGTATGAAACACCTGTTATTTTTTACGATGTTTCAGAGTTGGTCTTATAGTGAAAGTTGACACTACAGGAAACGAGGAACATTATGTTCTTCATGGGAGCGAATTACTGATAAAAATTAACAACTTTTAGAACACTGAAAAAAAAACCCTACAAAGTGCCTACGCGGTCAAAATGTAGGGAATAGATGTTTTTTTTGCTCTGTAAATACAATTAAAATATGAAGTATATTATTTTGCTTAAGTCAAAAAAGTACTAAGTATGTCATTGGCTTTTTCAGCAATAACAATCAGGAAACATAAACAAAAAAAAAAACGATTTTGTCAAAATTGTTCAAATGTGTTGTTTTCAATGCTACAATACACACGACGAAGCTAATCAAACTGACATTCTGTCTTCAAACGACAGTTTCTCCTTGACATTAACAAAATTTCATTGGTTTGTCAAAACAAAAGACGAACAACATTTTTTTAAATTAATTGTCTGCCATTTGTCTATTCTTCAATGCATTGTCTCATTTATATACGTTAAGCATGTATAATTATAATACCTACGAGTTGCTAAAATTGATCCCTCGTTATATTTAACTCAACCAAGCGTTAACTATTTTGTCATTCGTTTTAGTGTCGTTATAATCAATTTAATTTCGATTTTAGAGACAGTGAAGTAAATACAATTCACGAGACTCATAATGGTTATTTAATTGGTCATCAGCATTGGACCTGTTTTCATCATTAGTGCTTTCTATTTTATTATTATTAAAATGGCGTAATCCTTAGCAATATTTAAAAGTGCTTTCATCTAAACTGTCGATTCGGAGTAAGAGATAAATAATAAATACAGGATATCTAAATAGCCCATAACAGACTGCTTCGTTGGTCGCAAGCGCTACTGGAGCATGAGGTCCAGGATTCGATTTACCTTCAGATCTGTCGAAATATTCAATCAATTATAATAAAGGTCTTATGTATACATTTTAGTCGATCTCTATAACGAGTACAAATATAT
Organism: Lithophane semibrunnea; assembly: GCA_947363905.1. Lineage (NCBI taxonomy): Eukaryota > Metazoa > Arthropoda > Insecta > Lepidoptera > Noctuidae > Lithophane > Lithophane semibrunnea. The sequence continues at coordinate 5,135,408 of OX376187.1, forward strand.
TTTTTAAATTAAAAAAAAAACCTAAAATTATTAAAAAAAAACCATTTATTTGTTTATTATTTTAAAAGCTGCTTTGATATTATTATGACAGACAAATTAGGGTTTTCTAACAGAAATTTCTCAGTAAAAGCCTGGTGTCTGAATTTGTAACTGTTTGATGGCAAGAGGTTCGCCCTCTATTATAAGGGACTTAAACATAACTGCCGAAATTAGGGTGTACCTTATGGATAATCTTAGGAAAAAAACAGGCGAGGTGATAAGTGACAAAAAACCCAAAAAAATGGTGGCTCTTGGCTATACATAAGGTACTTATGCAAGGTCACCAAATTATACCCAAGTCTGCATGAGATAACAACAGAGAAATCAGTAATCGATGACGAACACGACATTGGAAACTAATAATAATAGTAATAGGGTTTCTGACGTCATAAAATGATATCTGTATCCTCGACCTTAGATTATAAAATTGTCACGTGGCATAACTGTTAATGACTAAGTAGTAATGTGTGTAGAAAAATGTTGCAATCTCATCATCTCGTCACTATTCTTGAATGATCTTCTATCATGCACACGTGATGGAAGATGTCTCGTAGGGTCACGAGATGTACTTGATAATTATTATGCCGTATTGTCATAATAAGGCCCTTAGTGCACTGCACGGTTTATTTACAGTACGGCGAATAAACCGCGCCGTAGAAAACACGTGTCCGTCAACCGCACCGGCAAATGCGGCTCTTTTTATCCATCTGGCGAGATGGATACATAAATGGTTCTGAGGCCCTAGACATAGTGACATTCTATCAGCGATAACGATGATGGAAAAGGCGAAAATGTATAGGACTGACATAAGCTATCGAAACGCTTATGTCAATCCTGTAGAAAGTAGTTATAGAAATACGAAACGCTTTCGAAGCGATTGTCACTTGTCTAGGCCCTCTGGTATCAGGAAGCCTTTGGTTCGTTAAGGGAATCTATGGAGAAGATCTTTGTTCAGGAAAAGGTCTGTAGTGACTACGATGTTTCTTTTCGTGTGGTTAGTGACTAACCTGGTGTCAGTTTGAAAGCCGCCCAATTGCTTCTGACTTGGCTTCACATGCCGTCGAGAAATATCTCTCTGGCATGCCGGTTTTTTCACGATGTTTTCCGTCACCGTTTTTTAAAGCAAGTGATAATTATACAATACGTACATGAATCTGAAAAGTCAGAGGTCTTCGGATAGCCTGGCAGTCCGACAGTCACACCACTAGCCTGGCAGTCCGACAGTCACACCACTAGCCTGGCAGTCCGACAGTCACACCACTAGGCTAGCAGTCCGATAGTCACACCACTAGGCTGGCAGTCCGACAGTCACACTACTAGGCTAGCAGCCCGACAGTCACACCACTAGCCTAGCAGTCCGACAGTCACACCACTAGGCTGGCAGCCCGACAGTCACACCACTAGCCTGGCAGTCCGACAGTCACACCACTAGGCTGGCAGTCTGATAGTCACACCACTAGGCTGGTAGTCCGACAGTCACACCACTAGGCTGGCAGTCCGACAGTCACACCACTAGACTGGCAGTCCAACAGTCACACCACTAGGCTCGCAGTCCGACAGTCACACCACGAGGCTGGTTGTCCGACAGTCACACCACTAGGCTGGCAGTCCGACAGTCACACCACTAGGCTGACAGTCCGACAGTCACACCACTAGGCTGGCAGTCCGACAGTCACACCACTAGGCTGGCAGTCCGACAGTCACACCACTAGGCTGGCAGCCCGACAGTCACACCACTAGGCTGGCAGCCCGACAGTCACACCACTAGGCTGGCAGTCCGACAGTCACACCACTAGGCTGGCAGTCCGACAGTCACACCACTAGGCTGGCAGCCCGACAGTCACACCACTAGGCTGGCAGTCCCACAGTCACACCACTAGCCTGGCAGTCCGATAGTCACACCACTAGGCTGGCAGTCCGACAGTCACACCACTAGGCTGGCAGTCCGACAGTCACACCACTAGCCTGGCAGTCCGATAGTCACACCACTAGGCTGGCAGTCCCACAGTCACACCACTAGGCTGGCAGTCCGACAGTCACACCACTAGGCTGGCAGTCCGACAGTCACAACACTAGGCTGGCAGTCCGACAGTCACACCACTAGGCTGGCAGTCCGACAGTCACACCGCTAGGCTGGCAGTCCGACAGTCACAACACTAGGCTGGCAGTCCGACAGTCACTAGGCTATCATTGCTTCACTACGATGATGATGAAAAATACTGCAGTTAAGCTGTAAAAAGTATGAGCAGGCTGGCCCTCTTTAGAATTAGAAATTAGAATAGAATTTATTTATTTGTAAGAATGTAGTTTTACACAGTATGGTGTTAGTATTTTTGTTTAGTTCTTAGATTCTACCACAAAATATATGATGTACAAATATTCACTTTCCCGTTGTTGTTTTGAGAAAATTGTCGGTCAATCTCTCACTCAGCTGAAGTTAGGTCAATCATATACCTAAGAAATACAATTTTACGTCATCGATTATACGTTACACTTAAAGTTATGGACGAATAAGACAAATGTGCCACCTGACAAACTGCACATAAAAATAAAAAAAATAAACTCGTCATCCAAAGACGACAGTCAAGGTCAACCCCCGAATTCCAGCTATTATTGGTAAATGACGAATACGGTAATGGCATTGGATGCTGGTCATGACGTCACGGTTTCCTATCCCCTCGACCCTCAGATGGTCAGCCTTTGATGTGTTGTGGTTGTGGAAGAAATGACACGCTGTATCTAGATCCGTCTCACCTTGTGTGTTGTGTGGTGCAAGGCATAGGTGACAGAGATCTTGTGACAGTTTTTTATTTGTATTGGTGCTAGTTATCGTTTTTGTTGATAATAGCGTTTTTGTTTGTAATTCCGAATAGATTTTTTTATAGTAATAATCATTGAATGTAATCATTTAATGAACAAATAATATATTGATATTGGTAAACAAATATTTCAGGAGGATGCAATATTTTGAATAAGTAAAACAGTGATTAGGTTAAAAGTATAATTTTGATAACATACTAACAAAAGATTTTAATTTAAATTTAGATAAGAATTTATATAACAAATAACTCATATAATAAGGACGCTCAAAGCCGCGTATAAATCAAAACAGGATGTCAAATATGTAACCTTAAGGTTTTTTATACTTTTTCAACCTAATCGATGAGATTTCCACTGAAAAACCCTCTTCACAACTGGATTTTCTTACATATTTTCTTACATCTGTTATCGCTATTTCTTATCACATGCACCTCAATCACAGTCTCGATAGCAAGGTGATTAGTATTTCGGGCGGCCATGGTGGGAGTTGCGCGCGCAGTCTCTTGCCGCCAGCCGTCTCGAGCGCCCGCGCCGGTCAGCGCACAAACGCGCCAAATTCAAACCCAAGGACCAACGAACTTTACCCCCTTAACCCCCCTAAAGTGTGCATCTATGCCCCCAAAAGTGATCCAATCAGTGTTGTGTGCAAAAATAGTGTTGAACGAACCCTCTTAGTCGCGACCACGGGAGCGACTTTCACTTGTAACCAAACAGTTTTTGCAAGCGGTAAGTTTTTTCGCTTATTTTAATCAGACGTCGCGTAATTGTTCGCAGTTTGGTGTGTTACACAATGTCGTCACGTTTCGCGGAGAGACACTTTTGTCATTTATTTATTTTGTAGGAACTGCTTTAACAGTCTTAAAAATAAATTTCTACGCGGAAGAATTTCTGAGACAGATTTTCCGTTGTAAAAGTTACGAAGAAAATAATTACAAGCACATTTTGTAGGCGCTCGTTGATATCTTTTGTATGCGAAGCGCGGAGCTACGAAAGTGTAGCGCTTGCGCATAGGTATTACGACTGAGTCGCCGTTCGTTGCGTTTTCTCGATCCCGCACGCAATGCTATCATTCTCTTGTATTAATATTTCTTGCGTGTGATCATCTTAAGATCTTTCCGACATTTTTATTTAATGATTTATAGGTCGATTAAAAATACAAAAAAAATGTACGAAAGAATTTATTTTATGGTGTAAAAAGAGGAAAATCTTGCATACAGTTTTCTTTTTTCTAGGCAAACAGGATTCGTAGAGGTCAGACGCAAGCACAATACAAGTTTTATTGCAGGCAGTTAAGAATTTTGTCAGATAACCGCTAGTCGTTAAGCCTGCATTTAGGTATTTAAGGCTTAACAAGAGGATAAAATGGTTGAAATTAATTGCTGTTTCTTTTGAAGAAATCCGTAAAACTCGCAATTTTAACGAATTAAATCTTAATTCTTGCATAAGGCTTTATAGGGTTGACACTTGAACCAACAAACAAAGTTACATGACACACATTGAAACATTAAATTTTTATTGGTAGTAAAAATTACAAAGACGTATAATTGCTGTAAACATAATCGATAAAATTATACAAGTCATTATGTATTAATTTATTCGTCTGCAAATCGCATGTATCCAACGCCTTCACAAGACAGTTTGGTCACTTGTACATAAGAGTACCTAGCGTACACAGGTTAAGCCTAAAATTACTAATTTTAATAGTTTTTTTTTTTTTTTTTTTAATCTGGATTTTGTTTAGGGAAATAATTTTAATAGTTGAAAGCAACTAAAATAAAGACTGGTACAATTCTCTTTATCTAACAAACAATGTATTGTATAAATCTAGTTACTTTTATTTACATAAACAATTTTTTTTGTAATACTTTACATTGTCTAAAAAATAAAGTAAATTCAATCATAGGAAATAATTATACCAAGTATTCACTTAAATATTCAACTTTACTTAAAAGTTCAGGAGTATGCAAATGTATTGTATAATGTATGCAATGCGTATGTACTCGTCAAGGTTCCCAAAAGTTACGACAGATCTTAGGAAACTCAGTTTAAAGATTATGTCATCTACAGCTTATAGATTCCTTTGATTTGTAATAATATATTGTGAATTTGTAATTGAATTTAATAAAACATAATATTATTATGTAAAAACGTCGTTGATTAAAACTTATTGTTTTTATTAAATAAATTTTATTTAGAAAAAACTTGCTTTAAGTGACGTTAAATACATATTATCATTATCAATTCTGTTTTTTTAATATATATTTAATAAGTACCTACCTACCTTAAGTGCAGTTTAATGGGACATGACTTGCTTTGAATATCAGTTTTGTTACTCCAAAAAAAAGAAGATATACTACTGAAAAACACGTCTGTATTCAGAGAAATGATGCAGGCTTGTCTTGAGAAGGTGGTAGTTAATTAAATCTTACAAATGCCTACATATTAAACTCTTGCGCCGAACAAGAAGCAATCTTTTCTGATGCAATATTGTGATTAAACACCAACACATCGCCTGTATTAACTTCGATTTATAACAACCCAATTTGATATAAGTACGAGGGCATGGCCTACCTAGGATATTATATCCATACTAATAATATAAATTCGAAAGTAACTCTGTCTCGGTCTGTCTGTCTGTATGTTACCTTTTCACGCCTAAACCACTGAACGGATTTCGATAAGAATTGGTATGGAGATAGATGGCATCCCAAAGAAGGACATAGGCTACTTTTTATCGGCATACCACGCGGGCGAAGCCACGGGCGGAAGCTAGTATAACATAACTTATTTAAATATTCTAAAATATAACAGTACTAGCTGAGCTCCGCGGTTTCACCAGCGTAAGTCTCGATCCCGTGGGAATATCGGGATAAAAAGTATCCTATCTCCTAAACCAGGTCATGGTCTACTCATGTGCCAAATTTCATCCAAATCCGTTCAGCCGTTTTAGCGTGAAAGCGTAACAAACAAACATAATCACTTTCGCATTTATAATATTAGTTAGGATGACACCCTAGTACTAAAAGTGCTTAGTAATATTAACGTTTAAAAACATGAAAGAAAGCCTAAACCGAACACAGTGTTTCCATTTCACACTTTTTCTAGACAAAAAATATACAAGCACACTTAATGCAAAATTTGTGTCGTCAAATAAAACAGGGAGACTGAATGACCATTCATATAAACACAGTGGTCCCACGCTGCACCCAGTCAAAAAACCATTTCGACATATCACTTTTTATACAAAAAAATTAACACAATAGTGAGTTTAAAGTTCAAGCAACAATTTTATAGCTTACAAAAGAACTAATGGTCCGGATAACCGCTTTGTTATGGGTTACAAATAACGCTACTATTTAGGGTTGGCGAACGGAGAAATTTTGTAACTATGCTTGACATTTTTGGCAAGTATTTGTGAAGTGCGTTTTTATTCTTTTTCATTGCTGTGATTCTGTGAATGTGATATTTTTTTTGTTGTAATAGTGTTTTATATTGTTTAACTGACCTTGAAGGATAACATCACTGTTTAGTAATTTTGAATCCTTATAATAATAAGTACTTTGTTTTATTTGAGTACAAAAAAAAACGAAAAAGACAAAAAAATATAAACTTACAATTTAAATAAAATTAAACGCGAACTTATATCGTAGTAATTACCATTACATTTTAGACCGTAATTCATTCTATTGTTTTCCCAACACAGCTAGCTGACATTTTCCAACTATCAACATAGTGCAGGAAAAACCATAAACAATAAACAGACATAGACAACCCTATCCTTGTCCCATATTGTTGACTCCAACAATGACAGGTCGTCAGGTTGAGTAACATGATCACATGTATATGTGTGTGTTTGCACGTATGCACACACACAGTAGCCATATGTAACACTCGTCAGTCACTCGTCATAGATCAGTTACTGAGTACTCATGTCAATGGATTGATTGTTTGTCTATGAATGTATGTTTTTTTATGATACTATACCCCATTTGAAATAAGATTAGACATTGAAACAAACCTTTATACAGTCCGTTCAACCGATTTTGTCAGAAGTCAAAATCGGTTGAACGGACTATTTTGCTTTTAATGCCATCCTTATGCCTACGGTATAGAAATACCGTAGGCATAAGGATGGCATTAAAAGCAAAAAAGGTTACACAATACCAACTGTCTACTGCACCTGGCATTTGTCATGCGACCAACGCAATAGAAGTCAAAATCGGTTGAACGGACTGTAAAAAAGGTTTATTTAAACGTCTAATCTTATTTCAAATGGAGTATAAGTAGACCGGGTCCGGTAAAGTGTTATTGAGTTTTTCATGTAGAATATCTCAGTAGCAGTCCGGAGTCTGGATTTGTGCCTGATTGATGGCAATAAGCTTGCCCCCTGGTACATGAGACTTAAACATAACTGGCAAAATATGGGTGTAATATAAGGTACATATCTGCCTAACCCTTCGGGGAATACAGGCGTGATGTTATGTTGTGTTATGTAGACATACATTTGTTATTCATTTTTAATGAAAAAATTCTACCATAGCTTGCTCCATTGCTCTTTATACAACCATGACAGTCGTTTTGATGTCATCAGAACTTAATGATCATTGGCTTTTTATGTTAATTATTTTAAAGATTCTGAATGAATGATAAATGATTTTATTTCTGTAAGTACAAACTTTTACACGTCAATCATATTTTACATTTACATACTGCATGAATTCGTTTAAAATACCTAACTTTTAATAATAAAATTAAAGAAAGTAAATGTTTGTATTTGAATTACACTTTTAATTAGTTGCTATTACCATAAATTACATTATTAAATATTTACAAACATTTCTGTAATAAAAACAATTAATTAAATTCTACTGTTACGTTATTTAGCAATCTAAACAAATATTTTCGGCATTAGTTTTAACAAAATAATACAACAACTCACTATGTAGGTACAGTTAACAAAACATTGTGCACATTTTTTATTTTGCAAAATAAATTCACGATGCCGTTTAAAAAATTTCTGACTCAAGTACCTAATATTAAAGTCATTCAGATCCAAGACTGTACTACTGAAGTGTGTTTACATATCAATCTTGTTGATTAATTACCTACTAATTTAAAAAATGTTATTTTTTACATAGCGAATCTCACTTTTCACCAGTCATGTTTAAGTCCCATGTAATAGAGCGATCCTTTTGCCATCAACCGGGCACAAAGTCCAACTCCGGGCTGCTACTGAAAAATCTCTGATGGGAAAACCCAATAACACTTTACCGGACCTGGGAATCGAACCCAGGACCTCATGGTCAGCAGTAACGCTTGCGACCACTTAACCAACGAGGCAGTCACCCACTAATTCTCAAAATTTTATTTCCGTTTATTGCCCGTCGTTCAGTCGCGTAGTTCTTTTCTTATCTTAGAAAAATTTATTAAAAGACATGTTGTGAATGTTGTGATCAAGTTTTTATAAAGACATCTAAATGATGTTCAACGACCTTTATTGCCGACTGTACTAAGTAACCGAACACGCATTGTTTTGCCCGAACATTTCCGAATGCGAGTATATTAAGGCCGGCGGAAGAGCATTATTTCTGTATATCTTTTCAGCCATTATCTTTTCCGATTCGCTAGAAACGCTCATTCCGGTAGGATATAATGAACAAGATTTTGTGCCAGACAAAATTCAACCTTATCAGATTCCTTAAAAATAGTCTAAAATTCTCAGAAATCAATTAACTGTGTGTGAAGTTGAGTGGGTTGATTATTCAGTGTTGATGAACTTCGATTATTTTAAAATTAATATTGCTTTTAAGAAACTTACTGATTGATAGTGTTGCGTGCTGTATATTGTTTTTTACATTAAAATTATGTGTTTATTACCTTATCGTTCGAGTTTTGACCTTAGTTTGGCTCTAGTAGCTAGCAACAACGAAACCGCAGAATTTGCGGTTTAACACACGTATAAAATGATATGCCAGTTAACATTTTGAAAGTTAACTCAATGTGCAATATTCGTATGAATTGCTCAACTAAAGTTAATTGAAAAACTGTTAAATGTGTAAAATTGCTAGATTTTTACTGTTGCTCGTACATTGAAATTGGATACGAAAATAGTTTTTTTATAAATGTAATTCATTAGCGCTTGTATTTCTGTTTTGTTTCGCAATCTTTTACGTCTGTGAGTTTTACTTAGTTAGAAAAATGCTAATTAAAGTATGATACAATTTTAATACACAAAATTATTGTAGTGCTTATTTTATACATTATGAATTGAGGTAAAAATAGCGTTGCATTCTAGTGCCTAAAAGTATTTATATTTTCCCGTAATAAAACGAAAACTAGTACAAAATTATTTATTTAGGTACTATACATACAGAAAATTTCACCTGTAACTTTTCAGATAAACAAGTATGTTGCTATGAAACCAGTAATTTATTTATGATTAGCAATCGCTTGATGAACGTGACACTTTTTATACCGTACCGCAGATTTCCTTGATGTAGTCACGAGACGGCACAAATCCCGTAGGTATACATGACACACTTTAGAACATCAACAATTAATTCATTTATAAACATAAAAACAACTAACTGTTTCAGGAATTCGAAAAAAGATTTTTCGCCTTAACATAAAAATCCAGGCAGAAAAATTCGTAAAAATCTTAAAAAATATGTATGTCAAATGCTAGTTTCATTTGACACCTCCTGTGTGTAAAACGTTAAACAAACACGTACAAATTTAAAACTTGTCACATTTGCGCATACGACCAAAAGTAAACACCGAAAACCATAAAATTTTAAAATAAAAACTTAAGCCCTTATAGTTCTCAGTTCTCAATACAATCTATGAAGCCTAGCATCTGTATATAAATGAATAAAACACACAGTAGGCACCTGTTTGCTTTCGCCATTACAATTAGCAGCGCGCGCGCCGCTTACGAAACCGTGGACTGACGACATTTGCCGACGAAGCCCGAGCGTTGAAAGCGCAACATCAACGTGTCATATTAATATATTCGTAGAGTGTTGTGTAAACATAGGTCTCTTGCATTTTATGTTTTTTATGGGGGCTTGTAGGCATTTTTAATGTTCACACCTTTTTTTTAAAGAATTCCTGTAACATGCCAAGTTTATTTTTAAGGCTCACGCAGACAGGCTCGCTGTCGCGTCACGCCTGTCTGCGGGGGTTCCTTAAGCGTAGTAATTTCTTGTACAATTGTAAAACCTCTATAAATTATTAGAATGTTGTAAATACTTACATCTTTTAGCATGTTAACAGTAGGTATTCTCGAGTATTTTTTTTACATGGCTCTTACAGGATTAGCATAGTTATATTTATTAAAGGTATAATATAATTGTACCAAGAAACAAACCATAATACATATTAAAAAAAAAAGACCATAAACTTCAAATCAATAATATTTATTTATCATCACATTCTATTCAAACGTTTTCGTAAAACAATCGCTAGTTAATACATTAAACCTTATAGTAGATAAAAGTTCTTTTTAATAACTTTGTAACAACAAAATAGTTATATTGGACAGTCATAAAGTATATTACAATCGTTATAAATTAATGGTTCGATAGCTACTCGTGTTGAAATAGCGGGAAGCAATCGTTTTTTAATTAAAATAGCTTTGTAGTAATTTCATCTCCATAAGTACATAACGTTAGTTAATTTATATTTCGAATTAAACTTATGGTTCTTAGAAGCTTGTATGATTTTTTGTGTGTAACTAATGACTTAATATTTTAATTTAAATATTTTTTTTAAATAAAGAAAAACACACAAATGTAACCTTTATTCCAACTAATAGTTCGTTTTAAGAAGTAAGCAAAACCATCATCATCTTCCTAGCCTTTTCGCAACTATGTTGGGGTCGGCTTCCACCCTAAACGGATGCAGCTGACTGCCAGTATTTTGCATGGAGCGACTGCTTATCTGACCTCCACAAGCCATTTACTGGGTAACATGATACCCCTTGGTAAGACTGGTTGTCAGACTTTCAGGCTTCTGACAAACCTTGAAAACAAAGTCATTTATTAAAATTTGGCTGAGAATCGGCCCTTTTTGAACATCAAAATTACAATAGTTCCCCAACACATCCGCCCTTCACCACTTTTTAGTGCTTTAGCTGGGAAGAAGAAGTGGCGCTACCAACTCAGAGCAGTAAAATTACAAAAGACCTGTTGTATTTTTCAAAAAACCCCCAATTTTTTTAAATGTACCTAACCCGTAAGGACGTTATATTGGAAATGTGAACAAGTACAAAATGTACAAACAGTAAAAAAAATATAATTCTACACGCACCAATAAAAAACATCGATAAAAATTATTTTCAAATCTAAAATCGACAACATGACTCACTAACATTGAACTGTAACACTTCCGAATAAAAAACATTATTCCAAAATGACACGTAAATTATTCGATCTAGGAACTAAACTTAAATAAATCGGAAGCTGAAGTGATCTTGAACATTTTGTACCGAGTCGTGTAAGGAAATTAAGCGTCCTTGTGCACGTGTAAGTACATAAAAATGTTTGTTTTGTACATACGACAATGAAATGTGTGAAATAGATTGACCGATTTTTCTGAGGTGATTCGACGATAAATCATCTTTACACGTATCATACATAACCTCACGCCATCTTCCCATGGGAGTAGGCAGAAACTACTGAATGCCTCTTGCTACAATCCTCTTTTTGCTTCGGTTACGATCATACATCTGGCCATACACGCACGCCGGTTGCGAGTAGGCACCTGGGGTAGTAATTATGAAGTATTAATGCCATCATTATTCCACTGCGAAAACGGGATGGTGCTAGCGGCCTGGTCTAGCTCCGTCTCTCTCTCATACTGGACAAATGGTGGCACCTGACCTTCTTGAAGAACATCAGCTTTAGCTCACGTCACTATGTTCTTCTAGGGCGTCCCCTCCCGGCGTTTACACTTACATCTGCCTTGCACATACATTTTACACTTTATATAGGTGTTTATACTTACATCTGCCTTGTTTACACATACACTCATCTTTACTAATATTACATTAGTGTGATTGTTAATCTGTGTTGTTCGAGGTCGAATAAATTACTGATAAATTACAGATTTTGATGAAAATCAAAATACGTGCTTGCCTCAAACAGTTTCCACCTAGGATGGTTAAAATGACATAACTAAAAAGAAAACATTCGCAAACATTAAAAAAAAAATTAAGTATCTAGAACACATTAAAATTCAGGAATAAATTATAATATAATTATATAATGTTATAAATCAGATACATAAAGGAGATACTTTTATTTATAATCATCTTCACCCGGATCTTGAAACCAGTCCTTGTTTGGATCATCAAACAGCCTTCGATACGATGGCGACATTTTTGGAATATTAATATAATGTTATGTATAAAAAGCCTACTAGAATCTTTTAGACATTCTTTAGAAACCATCCAATTCTTCTTTACGTAATGTAGGGAAAAAATATCAATATTAATTAAGCTAAATTTTAAATGGGTAGTTATTAATGGGTATGGGTAGGTAGTTATTAGTTATATTATAGTAGTTAAAAAAATACCTAAATGGTTTCTGTTTTTAAATAGAATATACAATAATATAAAAGTAGAAATTTTATATAGGGTGAGAGTGAAGCAATATTTTGAAGACAACCATTGGATGGATTTAGAGAGAAAAATAGACAATACTGCAAGTATCAGTTCTATATCAAAGATAAACTAAAAATAGAATCGTGAATCATGACTATTTATGACAGAAAGAGTCAGTTTCATTTTACTTATTTTTTTTTATCAAATACAAATATAATTTTGAAAAAACTAGGAAAATTATGATGAGAGTGATATTTTAAGTTATGCGGAAAATACTTTAAGACACAGTTACAAAATAGTTTTGTAAAAAAATGGCAGTCTTGCTAATTCAATATTGATTTAGCAGATGAGACGATTGACTAATAATCATAAAATCAGCTCTTCCTCAAATTCAAATCTTAACTAATTAATTAAAATGAACATCAATTCTATTGACACGTTTCAACTTAATATCGATGTTTAAATCATTATTATTGGATTAACAATAATTATACGAATATAAACGTTTATCCCAACTATTCAGTTTTACATAATGATCTCATTGGCATAGGACTCACATAAACAGGTCGGAATTATTCGAACTTTGGCATAATTAGCATAATCTCACATATTATAATCACGCGCTCATTGAATGATCTCAACAGTTTTTTCGATATATCACTGTATTTTTAAAAAACTTATTTGCATTAATTAATAAAAAAAATGTTGTTCTGCTAAGATTGATATTGATTGGGTATTATTTCCGGTATATAATTATTTTTTCACCCGATTTCTAATGCTCTACTGGACTTACACCTTTGTACATATTTATCACTTCTCCTTTTATTCTAAATGTTTTATTTCTTTTAAAATATTTAACACAACTTTATTTATACACTTTTATTTTATTCTTGTTTCATTTTCTAATGTGCCTGCACGAACTAAATATAATTACTTCAAACGAGCTTCTATCTTTTTCGTCAATTTAACAAAACGTAACCTCTTGACAGTGGTGGCCCAGTGGAAACGGCCACGACTTACGAGTTGTGGGTCGTAGGTTCGAACCCTGACACTCGCTTTACTTTGTGTAAATTATTTCATCGCCACTGCTCTCAAAACGGTGAAGGAAAAAATCGTGAGGAAACCGGCATGTCCTAGAACCAGAAATTCGAAGACATGTGACATCTACCAACCCACACTGGGGCAGCGTGGTGGATTACAGCCCACTCCTTCTCACAGAGAGGAGGCCTGTGTCCCAGCAGTGGGAAAATTATAGGCTGATTATGCATTATGCAACCTCTGGACAACCCTTGGGGGAAACAAGGCGTGATGTTATGTTATGTAACCAATATTCAGTAGATCAAAATAATGATTGCACCAGTAACTAATAATATCTTTACTTTCATCGCTAACGACACAAATGCAAGTATCGATATCTTTCAATTAAAAGTTGATCCCGATATATCGATACCTAAATGTCCATTCGATTGTAATTAATCAAATGCTACTAAAGCTCTCATTACATTCAAAACCAGTCCTACATTATTATGATAAAAGTGATATCTATATATAAGAATAATTATCTAGCGACCCGCCTCTACTGAGCACGGTTTTTATGACTTGACAAAACATGTCGATTTTTTATTTTAACTAAATGTAAGTTTAATATTGAACCTTCCGGGATAAAAGCTCTCAATGATGGTGAAAACCGCATCAAAATCCGTTGCTTAGTTTAGAAGAACAACGCAGTCATACAGACAGACACGTAAAGCGACTTTAATTAAATTAAAGTCGCTGTACGTGTCTGTCTGTATGACTGCGTTTATATAATATACTAGGCTTCCGCCCGCGGCGTCGCCCGCGATCGCGTCGTGTCGATAAAACGTAGCCTATGTAAGGACAAAAAAAAATCTCCTTGCCAAATGTCGAAATCAGTTCAAATATACAGACAGACAGAGAGAGTTACTTTGGAATTTATAATATTAGTATGGATGTATTGATATAGATTTGATTTTCAAACCATACGCCTTCGGGCTCGAACGAGAAGAATCGTTTTCGTTTTGTAGACAAAAAATTATATGTGATTAATAATTGGAAATGTATTAATTGTCAGAAAAAAATTACAATGATTAGTAATATTTGAAGTTATTTTAATGAATGGAAAGTTACACAACTTACAAGGAAATGAAGTTTATAGATTTGTTATCATAAATTACTATGTTATTCTTATTATAATAGAAGTTGTAGTTTCCCTTTCGAAATAAAAGCCGCAGTCCTATTATTTCTATGGAAGCAACAGATATTAACGTGATACAGAGAAATCTAATTTATGCAAAGTAGTGATTTTTTTCCAGAAAATTGTTATTGTTATATATTAAAATATTGATTTAATAATAACACTGCAGTTTTGTATGCGCAATAAATAATTACAACAAAGTTTTTGACGCTAATATAAGATTAACATAATGAATAACATTATATTCACGCCATTAACAGTATATTTAACATAAAAGTAAGAAGACAAAAAAGTTAATTTGCATAATACTCATTATAATTAAAATTGTAATAAAATATACTGCATTTTCAAAATTTAAATGTCAACTGTATAATAGTCTGCATTTTTAATTTAATTTATTAATATTCTTAGATACTAGAAATAGGATTACATACAAACTCATAGAAGAGTATGCATATTCGTCGGCAAAAGCATTACCTACCTATTTGATTATTCAAAACATAAAAATACTTACTGCAGAAAAAAATACTGGCCAAACCAGCCAATAAACTCGGTTAAAAATAAAAAAGTTCTTAATCCAAAATAAAATTGTTGCTAGGTGTCACACACCGGTACGGTTCGCCATTCAAATTAATCGAACAATTTTATGTTTGTGTGACATAAAGAACTCGTTATTCTTATTTTGGCAACACCTGACGACCTTTGTCGCGGCCTCCGGTCGCCAGTAAAACGGAATGCTACTATCAGATATTTAATTAATATGCTATTGGAACCAATGTTGGAGCTATTTATTTATGTGTGTGCTATATGGTTTTGTATGTGTTTTGTTTGCCAATATTTGGCCCAGTATTGGTCAAATAGTCAGCTGGTTTGTAAAAGTCAGTTCCGTCTTTTATCACGTTTTGGTATGAGTTTCATGCGTGAGCATGATAAATTAATAATTAAAAAACATGAAATAATGGTGCACGAGTCCAAATGTTTAAAAATAAAAACCATTCTTGACTATATCATTATTTTTATTTGAATATAAATATTGAAATACTCGTGACTTCAGAATGGCCTAAAGTCACTTATTATAAACTGGGGATTATAAATTATTATATCTTTTGAAATGTTAATGCGTTTCTTTCGTAACCATCTATTTCCGGTTAGCTTTTTTAAATTAAATACTTCCGTTCAAAATGTGAAAGACACGAAAATTGTTTCAAAATTTCAAAAACGTAGTGGTTGTTCTTGAGCTAAAAACAACATTATCGAACTAACCTACGAACGATCAATTATTGCTTGAATTTTACGTTGAAAAAAGACACATTTTCAGAGTACGAAAATGTTGCCAACTTAAATTATTTCGAATATAGTCACATCAAGTTCCTTAAACTGCCTCGATGGTTGAGTGGTCGCAAGCGCTACTGCATGAGGCATGCTGCATGAGTTCGATTCCCAGGCCTGATAAATTGTTTTTTAGTTTTTCTGTCGTGAATTTCTCAGTACAAGCCCTGAGTCTGAATTTGTGTCCGATTGATGGCAATAGGCTCGCCTGCTATTACATGGAACTTAAACGTAACTGGCAAAATGTGGGTACACCTGCCATCTGCCTAACCCTTCAGGGAATTACAGACGCGATGTTATGTATCTAAGTTCCCTAAACTGTCATACACAAATTTAAATGAAATAAAACAATTGCAATCCGTTATAGAATGAATGAATGAATCCTATGCTTCTCACCATTCATTTGTTTAAAATGACTAAGAGCGAATTTCACCAAACTTTTATACCGAGTATAAGTCTTATCCTGCGACTAAATTTTGAATTTTTTACAGTTTTTCCATACAAAAACTGTCAGACGCCATTTTTATTCCACGGATAAAAGATATCTGACATTGGTAAAATCAGCCCTTAAAGTCAAAACAATTCTAGACCGCACTTTAGATCTATTTGCATGTAAAAGTGATTGTATGTTACTATATTCAGATGTTCTAGATTCAAAGGTTAGGTTGTGGTTAGCGTGATGTATGAGAGCCGCCTTGACATAGTGCGTCTGATGAGTTCAGATTACTAGTTGATGCGCTGTGGTCCAATTGGTATTGTGATTGGAGTAACATCTTATGTATAATTATTCACAAAATACAGTCAGTGTGGAAAATTTCACAATGTCAAAACGCGAATTAAAGAAAACCTCATAAAACGCGAAACCAGTATTGGTCTCAATTTAAAGGGATGATTTTTGTCGATGAACCTACAAATAAATTACCCACGTGCAAATCGCCTCAAGAAAATATAATATTATTTAAAAGTGTCGATTCGCCCGTTTCGGGCGAGTAAATTCGGGCGAATCACCAATAAGCCGATGTTTCTTAGTTTGTGACTTTATAATTAATATTGTGTTGAAAATTAAAGATATTTTGTGCAATTTTGATTTAAAAATGTAGGCTACTGAATTGTGATGTAAGACTACTGAGTTTAATATTGGGACCTTTTTAAGACTGCCTCGTTGGTCTAATAGTCGCTGAGTATGACGTCCTGGGTTCGAATCCTAGGTTGGGTTTTTCCATTAGGAATTCTCAGTAACAACTCGGAGTGTATCTGTGCCCGGTTGATGACAATAGGGCCTATGATGACCTATTACATGGGACATCAACATAACTGGCGAAAAGTGGGTGTACCTACTACAGTACACCTCTGCCCTTCTGGGAAAACTGGCCTGATGTTATGTTTTATGTTTCAATCAATCATTATGCCTAGACTTTTCCCAACTATGTTGGGGTCGGCTTCCAGTCTAACCTGATGCAGCTGAATACTAGTATTTTACATTAAGCGACTAGCTACCTCCACAACCCAGTAACTGGGTAATAATGATACCCTTTGGTAAGCCTGGTTGTCAGATTTTCGTACTTCTGACAACTCGTAATGACTGTCAAAGTTCTATGAATGACAACCGGAACCAACAGCTTAACGTGCTTTCCAATACGCGGAGGAGTCTCGGTATGTAAAGATGGCCACCCATCCACGGACCAACCCCGGCAAGCGTAGCTTAACCTCATGGTTCATGGCTTCACCTCATTAACCCATGCGGCTGTTATTATTTAGCCACGAGCTCCTCCATGTAATATTATGTTTCGTAACACGAATTTATAATAACTATTTAAACAATTGCAGAAGTTTTCATTTAAAAATCAATAAACAGGAGGATACTGCCTCCTGCTGTGCAAACATGGCCATTACTGACAAAATCGACTAATTAGTCAATAAATCTTTCAAAGAATTAATTCGCACATTAAAACCGAAAATTAAAGCAGATAAATGAGTTCATAAGACGGTGAAATCGCACATAATCGTGACATAATATTCGTATAAAAATAATTTGATATAAATATTCATATAAACGTAGTTATGTGAGATGCGCTAACCACGGTTATTCAACTTGGAAAGTAAGAGAAAAGTCGAGAAATTCACGTCGAAATACAAATGTCGTGTTGTATGGGCGCATAGACCGTAACGATCATGTACAAATAATTACAAACCTTAATCACGAAGTTATAGAGTATAAATTGGATATGAAGTTACAAGAACGTAAACAAGAAAGTCTAAAAATATGTAAGCGGTAATTATTATTTTATTGCGAATTTAAATGTCGGTACGTAAATATTTTCTTGGCTTGTTTAACATGCGTATAATAGTGCAATGCATCAAAATTACATTAATTTGCAGATGATTGAATTGTGAAGACATGGAAAAATTCAATGAATTGCGCTGGTGGAAGATTCGCAAATCGTAATTACTAAATTCTTCGAAATACAATTAGCACAATTGAATATAAATTATGCCACTGCACATTGAGACGAATTAAGACCCGATGACCGACAAAAATTTACAAAAAATGAGACACTTGGTCACGACAGATTCTTTATCAAACGGTTTGAATTTCCCACTGTGCACTGTGTCGACACGACACGCTCGTGTCCAATTGTGTCGAAACTTTCATCCTTTTGAAGAAAGCCATTGTGATTCACTTACTGTGAACATTTTAGGATGCACAAAAATGTTGTGTTTGGTCTTTTTGTGGAGCTATTTATAGAGTTTTTTCTTTGGCTTTGCTTGACACAACAACACTAGCTGTGTATTTTGAGGTTACAGTCCAATATTTTCATAATGTTACAATATATCTTTCAATATTTTGTAAAATCATCTGAATTCTGCTACCTAATCGAAGTTAAAATCGAATCGATAGATCGGAATCTTATAAACATATTCAAAGTTAGTGTAAGTATTTGCAATTTGAAATTGCACATAGTTCAATAACTACTTATTAATGTTCAGATTTTAGAATTACACAAAACCCATAAGATCGTTTTAATAATCGAATCAACAAGATAGATCATAATTATATGTAAAACATTTTAATAAGTTTCATTTCACAAAATTCTGTTTATCTAAACATCAGACGTAAGAATAAGTACCTAACTGTAATAACAGTTGGTACAGTCACGAAGAACTGCATGTACAGGTGAAAGGTGCATCCTTACGCAATCCGCGACTGTACCTAATTGTGTCTGTGAATCATTCATTTGTGACATAATATTGACTTATGACATTATAGTTCTGAGTTAAACACGCTTTCGACTTATCGGTTTTGACGTGCTCTGAAAAGTCGAGACGATGAGCCAAATCATTTTTATGAAAAAAAAAGCAATTCAGCCGTTTTGGATAAGGAAAAGCTGTTCTGTTTGATGGACCAAAAGTGATTAAAATGCGCAAGGTATTTACCAAATAAAAACTGAAATAAAAAGTCATAACTCATTCTTAAAATGAAACAACAACCTCTTTTTTCACTATGCAATAGAAATGTATAATCAAACAGTATATTTGTATAAACAAAATGTTTATTCTATTTTTCTTTTTTCATACCAAAAACCGTTCAAAATGATTTATTAATCGGCTTTGAGACGGCGGCCGATTTGTCAGTGAGGGATTAGTTTGTCTGGCCGTCTGTCGGGAGAGTTGCGTCAGTGACATGCGCTGATGTTTTATTAATAATATTCAACTCTAACAATACCGTAAGTACTCAACGTGAAAGGCGGAAGATTTAAGATCATCAATATACCAGAATCCGGTATTTTTTTCCGGTAATTTTCCGGGAAAAGTTAATAAAGCTTTCAATTTTTATATGTAGATTAGTTTATTCTAGAATCCTTGACATAATAAGGATCTTAGAAGTGAACGTGTTCTGATTTAGATCACGCCTTGGCGTTTGATCAAATGCAAACACTGGCCAGCAATTCTTCAGATTTAAAATATGTTTACTGTATGTATACCTTCTGTATCTTTGCCTCCACTTATGAATCCTGATCCATAATAATGAATGAAGATTGAGAAAGTATAAACAGTTAAACACAAATATTACAACGTGTGTCTATGTAGATGATATATTAACTGTCTGATTACAAAACTCTAATCACAGAGCCATACAATATAGTCAAGTAAAAATCCATTTCTATATATGACATTTCATCTAATAAATTGATGACTCAATAATCAATGGTATATTAAGTAATGTCAATCAATATAGAGGAAGTGGACGCCGGAACTAAACTCAGGTCATGCTCGACGTGACTGTAGTGGGAATGATTCGGAACGATGATGCTATTGTTGGAATTGGGGACACTGCTTGTGATGAAAGAAAGTACTTTTTTAGGGATTGTGATGAATGGTTTCCATGATAAAGTTTAGAGAATTATCAGAAAAAATGAGCATTGAGATATGGATTTCTTAAATGGCGAACTGAAAGATGATGAATGACTTTGATGACTTAGCGACTTATCATGAAAAACGTTTTCTACGCAACACAAAATGGTAGTGGCCCCTTTAAGATTAGGATGTGAGAAAAGTATCAACATAATCATAGACACAGTAATTTTAAATAACCCAAAAGAAATCGGACCAGCTTTCACGGCTCGATTGATCTCACACATCAAACTTATCGAACTATTATACGAAAACATCTAATCGGAAATTAAACAATTGAATTGAAACTCTATTCTGACAGTTACAAAGTGTATAATTAATTGATAAGGGCCCTTAATAAATCATTCGATAGCCAGGCGTGACGTGTGATGGACACCATTATGAGAAAAAAAATTACTAGTGGATAGTTTGAGATGATACCTGATTACTGTTTTCGGGTGTATGATAAGCTATTTATCTCAAATTGGCCGGTTTATAGATGAAGCGTCAATTTTTGTTGCTATTACAGGCAGGAATTTGGTTGTAGGTTCAAGAGACATCTTGTTATATTTGTTTGAATGATCAGCTAAATGCTTTTAGCAGATACCATTTATTCCAAAAGTTTATCATTATAAACAGTATCTGTAACACCAAGCAAAGTTTTACAAAATTTACAGTTTTCATGGTCTCTAGCCAAGGCCAAGTGCTTTGCATTTGTCTTTCCAGTCTGGAGGATTGGAGAGACAAATGCTGAGAGGAGAAGTGGTGGAAAGACAAGTCTCTCCAGCACTTTAGGCCATGTTCCGAATTACATAAGCATTTTTACAATCGGTTCTCATACACCCCAGACCAAATACGTGCCTGTGCTTTGGTGAAAGTATCTTGTGATCGATTCATGAACATAATTTGGCTATGATGCTTCGTTGCATAATAATATATGAAGGATTTACGACTATCAACTGCGTTCTGTTTTTATTAGCATTCTATCACGATTGATGTATTTGTAGATACGATATTTTGATGATTTATGATGTTATACGACATTTTTGTGTTATGGATATTTGTATGATGAGTATGATGCCTCTATAAGCTCCTGGTTTTATTTTTTGTATAAATCGCTATTTTTTATTATGCTAGTTACTGCAGTATTAGTAGTACAAAGATGCTCTAATGCCCTTTATTTAAAAACAATGGCTATGAAATTATCAATAATTTCCTACTTATAAATTGTATATCGATACATACTAGAAAATTACTATCCTTAATTTATAAACGTACCGTGTTCTATAATAAACGTTAATCACCACAACTTCGTCAACAAAATACTAATGAAGTCCCTTTATTTGTTTCAGGTACCTATCACCTTTTCTCAGAATAATGGTAACACTAGCCACTAAGGAAGTACCTGTGGTGTCACAAAAATGGCCGTCAAAGGGAAGAGCCCTCCGATATCGATGCACCGATGCACTCGGAATAATAAAGTCGTATGTTCAGATAGTTCGGGGAACGGGTTGTGTGTTTGACTATACTTTGAAGTACAGTCGCGTAGACGAGTGCAATCGTGGTTTCGAGGGGAATCGAAATTCAATCGGTGATAAAAACAATTGAATCGAATAACGGATGCATGTGAAGAACGGATGAATGTTGATGATTTGGGTGTTGCGTCGATTGAAAAACTTGACTTAAGAAAATAGACAACCGAATTAGTACAAAATATCTACGATTTATTATATCAATCAGTGTTAAAATAAATTGAGTTATCAATTTTTTTTTGAAGTTACATAAAATTTTAAGCCACAGGAAAAAATGAAACATTGATGGTCAAGTTACGTTCGTTACTAAATGGAATCTTATCTAACTCCGTGTGTGTATCGTGACGTTTAATGACGCGACAAGCATACGCACACACACAAACACACGTGTCAATATGCCTCCTGCATGCCAAACAGGTGAAATTTGTGTTATATATAAAAATGAGGCGATTGCTAACAGGATATTGACTGTCTAGGTTTTTAAATGAACTTAGTTATGGTACTTTTTTAAATAAAAATGGAACTTTTCACTTTTCTAGTGACAAAACAAATGAACCGAGAGTAAATCGGTATCTGTATGAACCATCTATCAGAGATGCTGCAACGTTTTTTTACCTAGAAGGTTTTATCTATCTCGTCCTTTTGCTCACTGTTTGACACCATGCGGTGTTTAAAAGCTGCCAATCTACACTGTAATCTATACAACATCTGTGTTCTATTTTCTTCACGAAAAACGTGTTAAACATTTCTGAAAAAAAAAACAAACATATCCTTGACAAAGGACTACCAGATTTATTACCCGCAGCAAACCCTCATCAAGATTAATCACTTGCGTGTATCACAATTGATACAATCATTTATCTAGACGACAGATACAGCATGTCCTACTAAAAGTACAATAAATGTTTTTTATTCAAACTGATCTCTCCACGCGATCCAAAATAGCAAGTTAAAAATCTGTAGGCGACAAGGTAGGAGTTAATTCATTACTGGTAAAAAGGGAGGAGTAGGTATATGTACTATATAAAGGTCAGTGGTGCACCATCATTAGGTACATGATAAAGGTACTAGATATGTAAAAAATAAGTGGTTTGATGATTCAATTTTTTACATCTCTAGGGGTATGAGGAACAGGGTTTAAAGTTCACTCATCCACCATAGAAAAGGGAGGATCCTCCGACCAGACGGGTGTTGTATCTGGCGGGCAACTGCCCAACGATGGATGTCAGGTTATCGTATATATGTCCACTGCACGGTTAACTTTAATTGCGCGATGCAGGAATTATGTTACGTCAGGATTTTTGTGTGACGTCAGGTTTTTGATGCGTAGTTCGCATGTGGCGATGTAGATACCGCCACTCTAGTACATTCAAGCAAAGTCGTACTACGCCAAGTCAGACTGTCTACAACAATTACATCGTCTACAATATAGTCACCAACACCACAGAACAACCGGTACTTTGACGTTGAGCCATCAGTCATATTTTCCACAAATGTCTATATATATTGTATCATGTTTTTATTAATAAGTGTTCCACTTACAATGCCTTTTTTTCTCAACACATCATTGTAACGCTATGTGTGTTGTGAGCTCACGCATCGATGACATTCTTTAATGTAGTTCCCATTGTAAATAGCTCGCAGTAATGTCATCGGTTGAGGTACTAAGTAATTAGGTACACGTGATCTGCACTTATTCATTCTATATGAGGAAAGTCTTATATATTCAAGGTCATTGAAGATTGTAAGTAAAGAACCTATTGAAAAAAAAAGTATTAAAGTGCTTCCCGCGTTGCCTTTTATTGGGGAAATATTTAAAAGCTATTTTTAAATTAATGACAGATGTTAAAGCACCCTGTATACTTGTAGTTTCGTATGTTGTTATATGGTTTTGGAAAGTCCTGATTACCTGAAGGATTCTGTTATATCCAAACGTACTTACTATGTTTTTCCATTACTGTATTTTTAACGATATTGTTATAATACCTGTCATCATCTGTCTAGCCTTTTCCCAACTATGTTGGGGTCGGCTTCCGGTCTAACCGGCTGCAGCTGTTCACCAGTATTTTACATGGAGCGACTGACTATCTGACGTCCACAATCCAGTTACTGGGTACACGATACTCCCTTGGTAAGACTGGTTGTCAGGCTTTCGAGCTTTTGATGACCCGTAACAACTATCAAAGATCTACAAATGACAACGGGACCAACGGTTTAACGTGCTTTCCGAGACACGGGGGGGTCTTGAAATGTAAAAATGGTCACCCATCCACGCACCAACCGTGGCATGCGTTGCTTAACCTGATCGATCGTCCCGAGCGTCTTTTATATCTTAGCCCCAAGCTAATATATATTCTACAATATACTTGTATATTCTCTTATATATTACTAACCTGATATGGCACCAATTCTAAACAAAACCTCTTGTTTGAACAAGAATTGATTGTTTAATGATGATTAAGTTTCCCCACAAAGTTATTTAAGTCTAACATAAGCCACTGTTCTACTAATTTGGCTTATTGATTGATTCGCACGAATTTACTCGGGCGAATTGCCACTTTTAAATAATATTATTTTAGTTGAGGCGATTCGCACGAAATTAATTTATTAGTGGGCGGATTGACAACTTCAGGAATATGTATTAGGCAATTGGCACATTTTGATGCATTTTATGCAATAAAGTTAAGAAAAAAAAGTACACTAACTTTACTGCATAAAAATCTTAATTTTACTCTGTCTTCCAACAAATAATATAAAATTCCCATTAAAAAAAAAATCAAGTACGAAGTACAGTTACGTTCAATAGTTATCTATCAATGGTCGCATTACGTATGCAAATCACGCGCGCGATAACGGTGCGGTACCGAATCGTCACGCCAGTTACTGCCAAAGTTTTGTTTGTATGTTACTGTTTTAAATAGTATCCATAAATAATATAATACATATGTAATGCCAAAGTTAGAAGGGAAAATATGAGACGAACGGTGTCTGCGGGTGGTTTTGCAATAGAAACATAATTTTACAAAGAAAACCTTAGTGTGGGCCAACGAATTAAAATGAAAAATATAAAATAAATATAAGTTTAATATTATTATGCAAATGGTCAGCAATAAAATAAATAGGTAGGTATGCGTTTTAGTGTTTTTATTAAAAACCACACGTGAATTCTTTGAAAGATCAACATTGCCCAAAGTCAATATATCTGGAATAATACAAACCTCTGCTATTATCACACAAATTACATCGAGATTTTAGAAGAAATGTATTTTTTTTAAACTGATAATGATGTTGGTAGGTATAACGTTTCAAACATAACAGCTAACTCTATAATGCACGTAATATCCCAAATCCTTTAGAGTACCTGTACCTAAACGTTGCATTTTGTTTTTCTTTGGCGCCAACCAAAAAAAAAGAAAAAAAGTTGGAAAAAACTTAACATCTTTACCTACACAAATTATAACTTGAAATGCCCTTGGCCACCTTGAAGGAGATGTAGGTACATACGTATTTAGCAACTGGTTGATATTTCGAACTGCAACTAAAGTCTAAACCTGTTTTAGTGCACTAATAGACTAGACTAACAAAAACTATGATGGGTATTATTTTTTAAATCAATATTTTAATTAATAACGTTTTTGGGACAGACAAACTGGAAAAGTTGCCCAGAAAATTGTAAAATTGAAAGAAAGTGCTTTCTTCTATGCAATTTTTGTATTCATTGGGACACTGCTAGTATTCAATAAAGTAGGTATTATGATAAGGGTAAGAAAGCATAATTTAAATTCTATAGTTTATTATAGTATTCCAAAAGTTCCACCTTCATCTAGCGAATAAATCATAATTTACGCCGAAATAACCAAATACAGTCAGACACGAAATGTTTAAACATTTTCTATTTCATATTCATTACATAAAATCTCTTTTTCATTACATCAACGTTACCCAAAGTAATTCTAAGTTTAAAAAAATAAAAATACAGCTCGATCCACTTGCGTACTGAACTGTAATAAGTAGATTTGTTTTATTTTTAAACTTAGTGAACTGACGCCGATCTATTAAAGTTGTGCAATAGTTAATTGAAATATCATAGTAATGTCAAACGTAAATTCCAAGCTGAAATTGCTATTTATTTATTAGAATTCTATTAAACCTTTCACTTTCGATAAAAAACTATCTTTTCAGTCGTGAAACTATGTGGGAAATTTCTAGCGTATTTGAGATGCTAGAATGTCTGTCTTGGTTATTTAAAAAATAACTGTAAAATCAAAACTCAAAATAAAAAGTCATTTATTCAAACTAAGCTGAGAATCAGCATTTTTCGAACGTCAAAATTACTTAAGACAAAAACGCCCACCCTTCACCACCTAGTGCTTTAGCTGGGAAGAAGAAGTGGTGCTAATACTACGTATAGATGAAAAGCAAAAACATAATTATTATTATCTTGAAAGTCGTCATTTTACTCGGATCCAAGTTGATAAGTCTAGCATTATGTAAATTCAAATTGTAGGTGTACAACTGTAATTTTCTACGAAAACTAATCCGACTCCTAACTTACGATTCCGCAAACCTTTAAGGAAAAACATTGCGAACATCTCACAGAATCATATTTCGTTCCTAGCAACAGTTATTTTTGCGATAACGTTAGTATTTGTGACGGTAACTGTACCTAGTACTTAGTAGGATATTCAAAACGCATGGTTACATTAAACTGCGTGTCACACGGCGCACGGTAAAGCGCTCGCCGACGCGTATCAGTGACGTGGATCGCCAGTTAACTTCTATTTGTTAGCTAAGGGTGAGGTTAAAGTGGGAAAAGCGGGTGAGACAGCGATTTTCTTGAATATTTTGGGCACTGGAATGAAAAATTATTTTCGCTAGCGATCAATTTAAATGGTTGAGCAAGGAATTTGGTAACTCTCCTTTTCATGTTACTAAGGAATCGTCACAAGTTTCTTGTTTTATCAGACGTAAAGTCATCCAATTGACATTAGCACCCAAATGTTTTTAATCATACACCCGTAAGTATTATTATGAATGTTAATTGCTATTTCTAATATTAGCACTCACTGATCGATTAACCAGTCAGCAAAACAGTAAAAAAAGCCGTCAGATTAACTTAACTAACTATGCATAATTTTATCTACACCCATGCTATAAACCCTCTATAAAAGTTCCTGAAACAGTTAGCTTACTGCCAACATTAAAACAACCAGTGTCATAGTAACCATATTATCATCCAAACAGGTGTTATAATGTTGTACTGAATTTCATAACGCAACTCATTTAAAAAAAAAGAACATTGTCATGCAGGTTCGTTTCACGAACAAGGCACCGAAATTAAAAAAAAAAATACGTAAAGGATATTCGAATTCGAATAATTTGAATTCACGTGTGTCCCGTGTCACGTGTCACGTGTGTCCCTCCATTTTGGTCCAATATTAGTATTGCAAACCTTTTATAGAGGATTCATAACATAGCTGTAGATAAAGTCTTGTATGCAACTGTAAATAATTAGGTATTAAAACACTCATGTGTACTATTATCATTCGTATTTTAATACCCCTTATTATAAAACAGTTGCATAAATAACTATTGGTTATCCTGCTGCTCTAGTGCCACGGCCTTAGATTTCAGATCCACTCGAGCACACTTCCTACTTTTCAATTAGGTTGTATCTTTGCATAACTTGATACATTTTAAACCAAAAGCGAACTGTGCACAGTGGGCAAGACAGTGCGGTTCCTTTGAAAAGTGATCTGGCTACTAAAGTGTCATCTAAACTTTAATAATATAAAGAAAAAATATTTGATTTTTTATGTTTGTATATTTGTTTGTTATGCTTTCACGCTAAAACGGCTGAACGGATTTGTATGAAATTTGGCACATGGTTAGACCATTATCCCGATATTCCCACGGGATCGAGACTTATGCGGGTAAAACCGCGGGGCACAGCTAGTTTTACAAATAAAAATAAACTGTCTTTACAAATAAATAGCTGTGAGAAGTTTATTATTGTACAAGACTTGCACCCGATAGGATTTCTCATGGGGAAAAAATTACAAACTTTCATCCCCTATTAGATCCCCTTAGGGAGATGAATTTTCGAGTCCTTCCTTAGTAATTACTTTCGTTTTAAGAGGAACTTGTGCGCAAAATTTTAGAGTTCTAGACCCAGTGGTTTAGGCTGTGCGTTGTCTGTGAGTGAATGAATGAATGAATTTATGATTTTTTTACTATTGTATTTGTCATTGTTTAATTATTTGGCGTGTGGCTTTTGTTTTAAGTTTGAAAGAGACAGGTTCCATTGATTTTTTTTTGTGACCTTTGCGAAATTATATTTGCATTGCTAATTGTGGGCAATAAACACGTTTTTAATAATATTGGCAAAGATTTTGTTGAAGTAGTGACACTTAAATTTAAATTCGGTAGGTATCATTGAATGATTTTAAGCTTGGAGCTTTATTTTTATCTTTGAGAATCTTAAACGGATTTTTTTCTTTATTTTCGATTTTTAGATTCCTTTATCTTTATCTTTATTCATCTCTTTCGCTGAAAAACTTCCGACGTAACATCTCCCTCAAATTAATTATAATCACGTCAATTATAAATCCACAAAACCAAACATTAGTTACAACTAAAACCATATTTTAATTAACAGAAGCATGCGCTTACGCCGCCAGTAAAGTTACGACACATCACTCTCTCTTTCTATCGTTCCGACAGCACTATACCTGTCTCCTTTACTCATATGAATAGCCGACACGCCGGAGTAAGATTTGCCAACAAAGTTACAATGCAATTCGTTGGTAACGACTTCGTTAAGGCTAATACCTGAAATTTTATGATAATTAGATTGCAATAGTATGTTCTAATTAATATGCTAGTTGCCAGTGTCAGAGGTTTGTGAGTGGTCGTGTCTATTGTGCTTAGTTTTTTTTTTTTTTTGGTGAAAATTCGAAATTTAAAATGGATTTGAGGAATCATAAACTGTTTAAACAGAAGAAGCCGAGTTTGTCGCGATCTTCGTCTGTTTCTACTCCAAGGTAAGTTCGTGTTTCTTAACCCTTAACTACTAATTAAATATTTAAATATGATGCAAAAGTAACTCTGTTTGTCTGTTACCTTGTCACTAAACCACTGATCCGACCGTCATTTTCGCTCGATTGATCGCTCATTTTCATTGGTCGATAGGGCTCGTATGCGGAATGCGGGAGATTCTGTAACGCATGCCATAGGGCCCGCATGCAGAGAACCGTTTTCATTAGACTATAGGGAACGATTGCGGTATACGGAGAACCTGCACCGCACGTTTGACTGTTGCTTTGAAGACTCATTTTCATTGAGTAAGAGCCCCGCACGCTTTTTACCAATCGATGAATTTCATTGGTCGCTACGCCCATTATGGGAGTCCCCGCATGCTGTATATCGACCGAGTTATCGACTTGCGCAGATGAATAACCTTTAGCGTGATGAGTATAATATATGTTTATGGATGAAGAGGGAGAGACAGATAAAAAGATCGATGGATTGTGTGAGGAATGTATGAAATGCAAGAAAAAGGAGTGAATGATAGAGCAATGGCATAAGGGGGAGAATCGAAAAAAAAACGAGCTCCGCGACCCCAAGCAACATGGGAAAAGGTCCCCTGACCTTGTCCCATGTTGCTTGGGGTTGGCGTAGCACGTTTTTTGTCGAGATGGAGCTATACGTCTTGTGGTGGTAGGCCCCTGGCTACCACCACAGGACGTATAGCTCCATCTCTTTCCCATACTGAAGTACGAGTAAGATAATAATACTGCTATAGGAGGTGGTAGGCCCCCAGATAGAAGAAGATAGCCTGGGATCTGGAGAAGGACGTGGACTACTTCTCTAACTGAATATTTGTATTTTAAAAAATAAATACAAAATACACGCAGATGAAGCCACAGACATCAGCTAGTGTAATGAATGCTAATTGATTATGTTTAGTATAGAATATTTTCAATATTAATCAGTTTTGTCAAATCTTGTCTACATGTAAATAAGACAATGACAATGATGATTGACATGCATTGTGGTGAATGGAAGAGGTGTGTCAGTCAGGCAAGTGCAAAACAATCCTAAGTACTATATAGTTTGTATGTTTGCTACTCAATCGCGCAAAAATGCCTGAACGGATTTAGATGCACACAGATAGTTTATAACCTGGATTTCCGCGCGATATTTTCCGACATCCACGCGACCGGAGCCGCGGAAAATAGCTAGTCAGGAGGTATATACGAAGAAGCAATCAGGGCGGATTTTTAATAGCCAGATAACTCATATCTGAGAATAAATATTATGATTTGTCAGCTTTGGTTTAGAAAATTTGTCAGACTGTCATATTTATCCGTCAGAGAAAAGTTATCTGAAGATTTAAAAAACCTGTCTTTGTATATTGTGATCATCTTACTTTCTCTATATTCTACTCATGGCAAAGTACACAAAGTGATCTAAGTTACATTCCTCATGAGCAAGGGGCGATTCTTATTTACTTACGTACAGTCACGGACTTTAATTGATGAGCCTGGCACTGTTCGTATTTTAGCCGTGTAATGCAAATCGGGTGAATTCGGTTCCCGACACGCAAAGTCATATGTCTTCGTATTAGAAGAAGAAAATTATATTTCATATCTTTACCGGTTGGCTAACCTGAGAGCCAGAACTACAAACTTGACAGCAGAGTGACTGCTCAAAGTCAACCAATTGCAGGTCTAGCAACAGTAACCTAGCAACGATAAACAATCGTTGCTAGGTTCCTGTTGCGATAGTAACGTTAGCGTACGGAGAAATAATAATAGTCATTTCGACAAGTTCGAAAGTAACGTCTCTGACATTGATATTTCAACTGTCACTGTCTTCAGTTAAGTTTTCAGAAATAACGAGTTAATGAGCTATGATTCAAAGGAGGTCGGTATAAAATAGATTTGACAATCTTAATGCAACATTGTATTTATTTTTAATTTTTTATCATTGAGAACTTATTAGTCAACCTCTATGGATAAGACTATTTCTGATTAAAAGTAATTTATTTGTCATCTTGTTTACGAGCGTGCGATTTGAGTTCGTGTATATCGTGTAATCTCGTGAATGTATGAAATTGCAAAATTGAAAAGTTTGAAGGTGGCTCATCAATTAAAGTCCGTGACTGTACCTACTTAAAAATAACTTTCATTTTGAAGCCAGCATACTTACTTATGTCTATTTGAACACTTGATGAGTTTACGTAAGACAACATAAAGTCTTTTAATTAACGTCTGCCTAAAATTAATCTACAAAACCATCGTTTGACACAAAATTGAGATCAGGCTTTTTAATCAACTTTGAAGGACGCATGTTTATTGTACATCTTAATTATCCAGAGGTGAGATATTTCCTGCCAGGGTTGCGGGTTAGTCCGAAAGGGATACCGGGACCTTGGCAACAGGCAACTGAAGGAACACGGGTGGGTTTTAGTCAGTAAAAGTCTGACATGCCCTTCCGCTCTGCCCAGAGCGGGAGAAGTCATTGGAAGATTTCCCAGCCTCAAAAAAAAAAAAGGCTTTTTAATTTTATTTTTAAACTTGCGACCCGACCCTGCTTCGCACGGTTTTTACGACTTGATAAAACAACGAGATTTCTTTATTCTCAGTAAGTTTATTATTCATTTATTATATTAGTATTTAAATACTCTAAAATTGAATGAGGGCGTAAAATGCATCAAAATCCGTCGCGCAGTTAAGAAGAACAACGTGGTATACAGACAGATACCAAATCCTAACTTCCTAACTCAATTATAAATGCGAAAATGATTTTGTTTGTTATGCTTTCACGTTATAACGGCTGAACGGATTTGGATCAGGAGGAGAAATTTGGCACAGGGGTAGACCATGACCTGGAATACGACATACGATATTTTTTATCCCGATATTCCCCCAGGATCGAGACTAACTCGGGTGAAACCGCGGGGCGCAGCTAGTATTTTATAATATTTATAGATTCATCGAGTTTACATTTCATAACTTGACACTTTAATGCCCAATATTATATTATATTTAAGCTATTTAATTTATCAGAAACTCGTTTACATAATATAAATTACGACATGAAATTTGGCAACTTAAAAACATGTCGATCATGAACTCGGTTGACTTCTTAGTTCACGATATTTTCGCGTGATTAGTGATACAAATGAGATGAGAAAACTAGTTTTATTTAGTACTTACTTAATATTCGATACAAGTAAGAAAAAGTTATCAGGTATAATAATAAATTCTTTACTTAATCTATTTTATATTTCGCTGCAAAATCAGAATATATTTAAAAAAAATGCTATTATACAATCATTTTAAAGATATTATACATTATTCATTGGACATTATCACGAAATTGTTATTTATCACTAGCTGCTAATCCCGGTCCCACCCGCGTGGGTTTTTTTTTAAATTAAAGTAGTCTAAGTTACTCCTATAACATAAGTTAACTTCTAGTAAAGTCCCGTCAAAATCGGTCCAGCCGTTACGGAAATTAGCCGGAACAAATAGACAGACAAAGAATTTCAAAATTGTTTTTTTCGCTAAATTATTATGTAGTAGAGAAAAACTATTGTTGTAGTTACCTTTCTCTTCTTTATTTAAATAAAACTATTTAAAAAAGAAACCTAAACAAAAACTACGTCATTTTTATTTATTCAAAGAAATCTTACGAAACATTCTAAAACCGAATAACTTGTCGTCTTCACTAATGTAGTTTAAATCAACGTTTAAAATAAGTTGAAGGACATTTTAAAACTTAAATGAAAAATGATGAGTTTCTAAATGTTAAGGCTAAATATGATTTGCATAAACTTTAATGTCTATAGGAAAAATAAACAATCTAAAATGGGAATTATCTTTGATTTATCCAATTTAATTTCTTTTGATGTCATCTGTGATATATGGTGTCAGGAAATTGTTTCCTTAATTAGTGTTTGAAAAGGTCAATAATCATAAAGTTTCCCAAATAGTAGTGTCCGCTTTTTAGTGACAACTGCTTGATACCTACATTTTTTTTCTTTTAAAGGAAATTTGTACCGAATAAGCAAATAAAAAGTAACCTAATTAACGGCATTTTCTTTGATTTTCCAGCTGGAAACTTCGTAATAAAACTTTTTATTTTATACATAAACAGATATGCGTGATTTAGAACAAATTATCCACTGATTTTATCACTTGTGCAAAAAGTATGTAATGCTATTTCAATCGCAAAAAGTACTTTTGACAAATTACCTTTGCTCTTTTGTGTAAATAAAAAAGAATAAACATCGCAAAAGATTAACACTTCAAAGCTAAGCTAATACAAGATGTTTCCTCAATAAAAAAATGTTCTCACAAGTATGTTGTAACAATCGTCGCCGCCGGCGCCGCCGCCAGCCGCCTCATTTTTACTAAGCCACGTTGTACATCAGCGCATTGGATTATCTAGCTTTAATCCGTGTATTCACCTGTAAAAAATAACAACGTTTCCCAATTACTATTTTCCCCATTTACGGGCTCTCTCCTTTTTGTGAAAATCGAAAAGGTGATAGTTGAAATCCAATATGTTCAAAGGTTGACTGGTAGAAAATGCCTATGGCATTAAGTCCGCCTCTGTCCATTTGTGTGCTTAAAGTACCTATTAAATAAATATGTAGATACCAATCAAGACTGAAAAATGAAAAAAGAAACGATTTTGAAATAATGTTACTTACATTATTTCCCAACTGGTATTTTTTTCCAAAAATCTTGACTCTGATAAAAAATAATGTTTTCATCATTAACAATTCAATCAAGGGCTACGCAACTTATTTTACGTTTTTTTTAAAGTTATATTTCAAACCATGACCGTGACAACAAACAAACTAACTTTCCCGTTTATTCTATTAGCATGCTTAGATATCTTAATGCTTACAAGTTAGATAATTGCGTAATTGACGTGTGGCAATTACTTAACTGCTTCCAACTGTGATTAATGCCTGGGTTTCATTTGTTCTACAATGTTAGGATAATGTCGTGATGGCACAGTGGTTAATGCCTCGCCACTCAAGCACGAGGTTGTGGGTTCAAACCCGGGCAAGTACCAATGTGACTTTTCAAGTCATATATACTTTTCGAGTTTATCAAAGTCAAAGTCAAATCATTTATTTAAAATTAAAGGCACTTTTGAACGTCAAAAACAAGGAAATAGAACTGATTCTAGTTGCCCCTTCCAAAAGGCAGTTTCCGTATGGAGAAGAATAGGCAAGAAACTCCACCGTATCTTGGAACTATCTTTGACATTACTGACATCGGTGAAGGAAAACATCGTGAGGAAACCAGAGGGCCTAGACAAGTGACAATCGCTTCGAAAGCGTTTCGTATTTCTACAAAGACTTTCAACGGGATTGACATAAGCTTTTCGATAGCTTTTGTCAATCCTATACATTTTTGCCTTTTCTATCATCGTTATCGCTGATAGAATGTCACTTTGTCTAGGGCCTCAGAACCATTTATCTATCATCTAGGTCTTGAGCAAGCGTGGTGATCGGTGATCAATGCTCGTGCCTTCTCTATATGAGAAGAGTACCTTTGTCCTGCAGTGGAATAGTAAAAGGATGGTATTATGGGATAGCTAACCTTTGGGGTTTGATTCTTGGAGATTGTATTTGTTTAAGGGGAATGCGCTAAGGCAGTCCAGTCAAACCAAAATTTTCTTAATTTTTTTTAGCAATTTGCAGGTCAGTGTCAAGTGGTATGTTGATTAAAATATGTTACGCGACCGTAACAAATATGGCTTTACAGAATTATAATCATTAGAATCAGCAATACAACTATTGCTGATTCTAATAATTATAATTCTGTCAGATTTTTCGTAAAATCTGAACATCTTCACGCATTTATAAGAAAGATAGAAAAAAATAGGTTTATTTGTCACAGAAACACGTGCATATAAAAAGATAACAGTAGGTAATCAGCAAAATTAGACACTTACCGCCTTACTAAAAAACGCCTGTATAGTTACACAACGTTTTGTAACTATACAGGCGCTATACAACGTTTATTAGTAAGGCGGTAAGTACAAACTAGTATGAGATCACGTGTATAAAAATAAATAGTCAACAGCTGCACATCATGACTGCACATCAAGAACGCTTCTTCTCAGCATAATGCTGTGCTATGGGGGACCCACAGCACAGCGCTGATTTTCAGTGGTAACCCGAAAAAGATGTACGGTCATCATTAATTAAGTCAGCACTTCCGGCTTCTGAAATCTCGACAAAAATGGTTAGCACCAACCAAATCCACTAATGAACAACCAATCAATCTGCCTAACCTTTTCCCAACTATATTGGGGTCGGCTTCCAGTCTAAACGGATGCAGCTGAATACCAGTATTTTACATGGAGAGACTGCCTATCTGACCTCCACAACCCAGTAACTGGGTAATACGATACCCCTTGGTAAGACTGGTTGTCAAACTTTCGAGCTACTGACGACCCGTAACGACTGTCAAAGTTCAACGAATGACAGCCGGGACCAACGGCTTAACGTGCTTTCCGAGGCACGGAGGAGTCCGTGCGCCTGTTATTACTTAGCCACGAGCTCCTCCACTAATGAACAACCAACATTGATAAATAAATAGGTTAGTCTATTTTTAAACAGTTCTCACGACCATTTAAAAATACTATCCTAGTCGGTAATGTCCATTTTAGGCAGAAAGCGCTTTCGGCCTAGGTATAATAATTGTAGATTGCGTGAACAGCATGTTCAGCCTAGTCGCAAAGTCTTGTGCCTTATGTGGAAATAATATGATAAAGTTCAGCGGAAACTGTAAACATTTTATAGGATATTTTTACACTAGTTAATGTAGGTAAATGAAATTAAATAGAATGGTAATGAAATGGTTTTGTATCCGGTGTCTTTTTTCTAGTCTTTGGAAAGGAAGTTTTTTAAAGTTCACACGGGTATAGGATGTGACCAAATACCTAAATATTGATTTAGTCTGTCGGTCAATGGGCTGTCTGACTGTACCTTTAAAATCTGATCATAAGAGCAGTTAAAGACGAAGCCAGTGTTCAGTATAATGAAACGCCATTAACTAGTGCTACCAACCTTGCAGATAATGGTAAATGTTTTAACTAAGTCTTGAGCTATTTTCAAATAGCTCGTGCTGATAATTATGAGAGAGATTGGGTCCCTGCTCTTTTAATCTTCTAACCTAATATCACACTATCAATCACAATCTAAATGATTTTGAAGGAATCCATTGCTTCATATGTTTGAAAAATTTGTCTGGTCAACAACGTAATAACGCAATGAATGTTGTTTAACTGTCAAAATGTCATTGCTACTGCACAATTACCCCGCTGTTATTTTCGATTTTTAATTCGATCATTCTCAAATTGGGTATTTCTATGAAAAGTTGCTGCAATATACACTTGGCCTGATAACATCATAAATATCATTGTCAATAATTCACAACTATCCGTCTCTCGACACGCTGATGTTACTTCTTTAATACTTGCTGACACAGTTCCTTACTTCTTGCATACCGCTTTGTATTCTACTTATTTTACTAAAGTCTATACACAGAAAGATAACTCTGAAAGTGTCACAGATCTGGATACTAAATGAAAACTCAAAGCGTGTCAAGTGTATATTCTAATCTCTGTATGACATTGTCATTGTTAGTTGAATGGAGAACGGTGCTTGGAAGTGATAGCATAGCCATTTGAATCAGCGGAATTGGATTTCACCTTTTTTTTTGAGGGTGGGAAATCATCCAATGATTTCTCCCGCTCTGGTAGGAGCGGAAGGGCGTGTCAGACTTTTACTGACTAAAACCCACCCGTGTTCCTTCAGTTGCCTTTTTCCAAGGTCCCGGTATCCCTTTTGGACTTTCCCGATTGGATTTCACCTGAACTTACGATGACTTAGGAAGGTTCAGTTTAGAATTTAAGTGAATTTTTAAGTCATTAGATCTTTCTCATTATTTAAAATTATAGCTGCAAACTTTTTGAATGACTCTTCATCAATCGTCTTTATCTTTCATGTAAAATCATAAAAAATTGTCTCCGGATCTCCTTTATCTCAGTACACAGTTACTTCAATTATTCATATTCAAGAAATATTACAATCGTTACAAAACCACACACCCTTGACATTTCCACTTTTATCAAAAACTATAACAAAAGTACTTTAGATAATTGGGCTCACTACATTTGGGCCAGAAACGGATCACGCATAAAAAATTTGCAAGCCACAGAATGTGATCCGATGTTAACGGCAGATAAAAGCTGCTTACATACGTAACTAGCTTTGTTTTAGTATCGCATAGCGGTTTGTTGTTACACTCATGTATATCACTGATTTTAGTAACAACGACGGAAATACTGACATCGAATTCTTACAATTTAGGGACAATTTCAACCTCTTTGGTATCCAGTCTTTTCTTTTCTTCATCATCTATATCTGAATCGGTCTTTGTTGTACTACTGTACGTTCATCATAACTTGTCCCGTGACGCGATTGGTAGCACTGAATTTTGCAGTCATGTGATTGGTAGTTGAACATTATTAGTATTGAAAACAGCTTGATAAGCAATGGTGCCAATATGACGGCAAGGTCTGTAGCTGTCTTCACCTTCATGTGACTCTCAACTGTTACTTTTGAAACATTTCCTATGAAAATAATACTTAGCTATCTCACTGGTTTGCAGCATATAGATGATATTACCAGTTTTTCTTTCACTTTTACGACCACCGTGAGAATGTAAGTAAACGTCCTCCCTATTTACATCATTCACACAATTAAAAAACAATTACAAAGATATTGATACAGCAATACCATTTTGTTTGACCCCTGGGGTCATCGCTCCTAGTTTCCCCCCTAGAAAAATCATCAACGTTTACACTCACATCACGTCCTCAAAATCTCGCAATACTAACCGTTCATAGGTCATTATCATCATGACCTTTTGAAAGATGAACGCGATCCTTAGTATTCTGAGCAAGATCCTGGACATTACCACAGAATAATAAATCAAAATCAAAAGTCATTTATTCAAACTAGGCTGAGAATCAGCACTTTTCGAACGTCAAAATCACATAAGACAGTCCCCCAAAAACGCCCACCCTTCACAAGGCACCCTAATACAGAAGGTTGTCCACATACAGCGAGATACAACAGGCGCACGCACACATAGACACGTACGGCGATCTCACTCAGCTGAAAGCCAGTCACAAGTGCGCTTGCACTCGCTGTACATGAACCGTGTCTATGTGTGCGTGCTTTTTCGCTAGTTGTATTTAGCCGACCTTCTGTACCATTCTGTGCCTTAGTATTCTGTGTAACATCCAGGACATTAGTCATGCGAAGTAAAGCGATATGACTTGTACGATGTACCGTTACAAGCGTATGTCGCTTGTTTTATTTTATGACTGTGATATTGCGATTTAATAAGCGATGCGCGGCGAGCGATAAGCGAAATATTTTTTTTTAAACTTTCTGTTTTGTCAGGTTGGTTTTTGAGATTGTAATTTTGCTTGTTAGCGAATTTAGTGATCTGGAATGTGATGTCCGTAAGTGACTTTTGCTTTGTGACCTTTTATTTCCCTGAGATGAAAGGTAGATAATAATGTAAATAAACCTCTTTTGGTTTGCGGCTAACTCTAGATTAAATCGTGAAGAGACTAGCTGCTGTTTCATTTTTTTTTTGGTGAATACTCTTCGATATTAATATTAGCTGATATCTTTTCTTGAACTTGTATGTTGATCTCGTCCTAAAAGTTTAATAGATCCTTATATTTTTGACTTCCTTGTTGATTTTACCTCAGCCTGCTAGTTTTTCGCGGTTGCAGTAGATCTCAAAGCAATAAGGAAGCTAAAAACCGCAACATTTTCTATTTTAGTATTTTATCTCCAATTCTAGTCTCCTTTTCCCGCTTTAAACTTATCACATACTTAAACCAGATCTTAAAAAGTCCGACAATTGTTTCAACCTAGGTTTAAGTAGCCAGTTAGACATGTCTAGACGACATTTCGGCTACACTTTTATAGATAACATCTGTCAAAGTAGGACATACCATTGTGTGGTTTATGATCTTTTTATAGAGTTGAAAATGGCATGACCTTCATAAGTGGGCGATTTTATATAGGCAAGGTTTTGGCCA
The DNA here is from genome assembly GCA_947363905.1 of Lithophane semibrunnea. Classification (NCBI taxonomy): domain Eukaryota; kingdom Metazoa; phylum Arthropoda; class Insecta; order Lepidoptera; family Noctuidae; genus Lithophane; species Lithophane semibrunnea. The sequence goes on from OX376187.1 coordinate 5,174,502, forward strand.
GATATGACCATATTTCGTGTTTCTGTACTGTTTTTTGTTTGAAAGATTCCCTTATCGGTGTTAGCGTAGGTGTTAGTTTTGTTGTCGTCATTCATGAAGTCAAAAAGGTTCTCATTCATAGTTTTGATCATGATTTAAAAATGTACCATCAAAACATCCCTCTAAAGTTTTGAGTTACGAGAGGACAATTTTTCTCCTTAGTTCAAAAGCGCAAGCGCTGCCGTCAATGCCTTAAGCTAGATTTTATTCTAGGCAATATGAAATTGTGTCTTTTGCAAAAACTAAGATTTTGTGACTATAGAGGTCTTATAATAAAAAACATACGGTTACATGGTGTTAACGACTTGACAAAACATCGTGATTTCATAGTTATATGTAACTTTATTTTTACCGGATTATATATTTATAAACCTTCCGGAATAAATTCTCTAAACGAATGGTGAAAACCTGATCATAATCTGTTGCGTGATTTAGAAGAATAACACAGACATACAGATAAACACGAAAAGCGACTTTAATTAATAAGTAAACTAGCTGATGCCCGCGTGGATACCGGTTATTAATAATAACCGATAATAACTTATTATATACTAAAACCTTCTTCAAGAACCACTCTATTCATTGGTGAAAACAGCATGAAAATCCGTCCAGTCGTTTTTGAGTTTATCGCGAACAGGACGACAGACAGACGCGGCGGAGGACTTTGTTTTATAATACGTATGTAAGGATATGTATATAGTTAATGCATACAACTTCATTAGTCAGTACACAGTATAGTTCATTACAAGAATTGCCTACAAATTGCCAATCACTATTGCACCATTGACTTAAAGTCCTATTCTTGTAATATTGTCGATTTACCTTTACAACACCAAAGACTTTATGCTCAATAGGTTTTCATTTCATTCAAGAAGTGCCCAAAACTACACAAATGCTGCGTATGATTCGCATATAACATATCACGTTATGATTCTAGCCTTAGTTAAAATAAAAATGGCACATCGAGTGTTGGCATAAGTTTGGCGTTCTAGAATACTTTTCTTTCTTTCATAGATATACCTATCAATCTCTAATCTTATTCTCTTTCTGCAGTCTTAGGCCGAGATCTATAAAAGTTACTTAGCTTTGACTTAGACATGTTTCCATCTCTAGCTTCCACTTGTAATTTGACAGTTGTGTGTCTATGACAGGAATAAAGCTTAGCTAAAGTACGTGCTAAGTACCGTTTATAGACCGCGGCCTTAGTTGAATTATGTATAGATAAGGTATCCATTCTCCTCCAAAGATAATTTATTAATTGATGGGTTAAAATTTGTAACATATTAGCTCGTAATTGTTCCATACATTCCTCATCAGAAACAGAGAGTAAAGATACCCTATCATACGATTATCTTGTACAAACGTTGCAATACAATAATGAACAGGTATTAAAACTATTACTAACACCACATTATGGGTACCTACATTATAGTGGTACCTACTCCCACACTTGGACGTAATGACCTTTGCATTACGTAATGCTGTACCCACACGGTTCCCTGCAAAGGTGCTTATTTTAAATACGTCAAAAGGTTAGTTACCTTCATACATAATAACAATAATGTTAGGTCTTCTTTATGTCTGTAATTTTTTATCAATATATAACTCATTTTCAACCAGACTATGGGGTTATAAATTACGATTGTCTACTTCGGCTACGTTCGGGTGGTTCGGGTGTCCTCGGGAAAATTGTAGCCAGGACGGGACATCCTTCTTCTGTTCATCTCCGAGTCGATGAAATATGTCGGGCTCAGTAGGCCACGTTATTCCCAACATCAATGGCGTTTTTCAGGTCCTTGGAAAAGCTATTTTTATAAAAACTTTTCCCAGTCAATGACTTTACACATTTTATACTAATAAACGAACTGAATCCCTATAGTTAAATTATATTGTAATTAAACTGATGTAATTTCCTGAAAAACTTTAAGAATTAAATGAACAACAAGACTGCCACTTTCATCTCACCGTTGTCATGACAACTTTTTACTGAACTGTTAAATATCACAGCCTCATAATAACCATCTTTAAATATATTTGCATACAACAGCCAAACACTGTGTATAAACACGTTACAAACCACACAACTTGTCCGTACGTGTGTTTTACAAGTTACCGATCGTTGTCCGTAACTTCCAATGTAGACATTGTGACATAGATTGGATAACCGTCCGTAACGTAACATTACCGAGGGTTATATTGCACAATATTTTATTGGAACTGCATATAAGTACTGATATAATATATTGTCGTTTATTGATAATCGATTTCAATGATTTAGTGGGTAGGTTGTGCAATTTATTGTGATATGATTTATTATTTTGATTTAAACTGACGCCTATGGCGATGACCGGGCTTGCAATAAACATATCGTTAGATTAATGGCTGATTAGTTTTTACTGTGCATAATATGTCAGTTACTATGTGACATATGACTTTCAAAATGGCCACAGTCAAAGTTCTGGAATTCTGACTGTAGATATAGTAAAACGTTGTCTAGTTACATTTAGATATATAAAACAAGATATAAGGAAAAAAAAAAAATATTTATTTTTATAAATTCTTTAAACACACCTAACCCTTCGAGGAGCCATCTCTTTTGTAATTCATTTATTTTTTATGGGGTGAATAGTACGTCATGTGTATATTTTATATTATTTTCTATTTATCAAAGACGGTTCTTTACCGAATTGACATAATAATTTATGATAAAAACATTGCCTCAAGCTAATAGGTCAATCATTGCAAAAATAAATAATGTTCAGTTCCTTTTAACCAAAACCATCTTTATCAAAATCCTCAAGTTCTGTGAAAGTAGGTCTGTCAGAAAGTTTCGCAGTTAGCATTATATATACCAACTTATATATCTAACGTTTAGCCATGTGGGTGTCGAACTGTTTGTATTCAGCCAGATAGACTGCCGTTTCTAGCAGGTAGGCGCCCACGCAACTCGATATATAATCGACTATTGAATCGATATGCTTTGACATTGAAATCGAATGGTGTCCGTTCGGTTAGCGGTTTTCTCTTGATGAGTAGAATTTTAATTGGTAATGTGCATGTAATGCATTATTGATGATTAATAGCATGTTCTTTTTAATCTATGTTTTTTTATTCCTAGTTGACTTTTCAGTTGCTTTACAATCTTCTTTTTAGATCGTAAATATAAGTAAAAATTTCAGTCTTTACCAAATTGGTAAGGATTCGAATCATCCTTTATATTATTGAGCATTTTTTTTATTAACTTGTACTTGTAAAATATTTATGATTAACATTAATGCAGCTTTCTCTAATTTTTATTTTTAAACAGTTAGGTAATTATCAAACGTAAGTAATAAATAAAATAAATGTAATCCTAAAACTTTGCGTGAGAGAAAGTTCTAACTACTTATAATTGCGAGTTAATGTAGTCGAGTACTCGCATTCTTTTAATTAGACCTCGTCTAAATGATCGATTGTCAGCACTCAAGTTAAGGTGAAGTGGCTCCAAAGCAGATGTTTTGATGCGTTTCGACTTCACGCAAAATCAATTTTTCTCTCACAAAAACAACGTATTTGCGTATTTTTTTTATGATTACGAAAATTGAAGAGTGTCTTTAGTGAAGTATGAGGCCCGAAACACGATTGACAAAACTTTACTCGATACAAAAATCCGCAAAGTTTCCTTAAAATCTGCTTTTTAAAGAGAAAAACCTATTCCATTCGATTGTTATCAAAGCAATTGTAATAAAATTTTGTCTACGTGTTCACTATTAAATAATTTAAGGGATTATGGCCTTATTTTTCTATATAAACACAAATAAAATTTTAAAATTAAATATTTGTAAACTTAGTTGCGCGTGGGCGGGGACATACCACCCCCCTCGGCTCCCGTCAGTCCCACTTCGCCTTAAGTTATACCGAATAATTAATGTAATTTATACAGTTTAGTGATTGTTGTTAGTGATAGGTCTAGACTAGTTGTAGGTATACATGTGACTCAGGAAGGCCAGTAGTATACAGTTACGGTTACGTAATATTAATTGTTATGTAAACTTCTGCAATCTTGTCTCTTGGTAACAGGCTTGGAACTACGCCTGATCCTAATTTGGTCCTTAGGGTTTCATGGTGGCTTTAGAAATACAGCCAGCATGTGTACGTGTGTGTCTTGATGTGGGAGTTTATTTCCCAACATTTTGGGGAACCAAACTCCCATATATGAAACCGGGTTATTCCCAAACTGAATAACTACTGTGTGAAGCATAAGCATAAGGAATGTATGTAAGGAACTTAGCAAAAGGCATGATTTTATGTATACTTAGCCTTCTCTGCTATCTGCCTAGCCTTTTCCCAACTATGTTGGTCTAACCGGATGCAACTGAATACCAGTATTTTACATGGAGCGACTGCCTATCTGACCTCCACAACCCAGTAACTGGGTAATACGATACCCCTTGGTAAGACTGGTTGTCAGACTTTCGGGCTTCTGACGACCCGTAACGACTGTCAAAGATCCACAAATGACAGCCGGGACCAACTTCTTAACGTGCTTTCCGAGGCACGGAGGAGTCTCGATATGTAAAGATGGTCACCCATCCACAGACCAGCCCCGGCAAGCGTAGCTTAACCTGATGGATCGACCCGTGCGGCTGTTATTACTTAGCCACGAGCTCCTCTCGTATGTATACTTATATGTATGTAAATAACTAATTTAGTCATTAACTCTAAGATGAGTGGTTTCACAACATTTAATAAGCGCTCGACCTGCCTAGAACACATTCACGAAACAGATTGCGAAAATATGTTTTGTCAAACAAGAACGTGTCTTAAAAATGGGACGCATCAAATCGTCAATAGGGGCGAACCTTTTAAAATTTACGGTGACGAAAGGCCCAAGTTCGAAGGACCAGATACCAAAGCATTTTCGCCACTAACGCTTAGAACATAAAAGTTAATGAAACTGAAGATGTTCGCTTGTTAACTGAGATGTTCGTTTTTGTCTTCGAGACACATAATAGTAACATGTAATTAGAATCGCGACCACGTTGTCATTTGACTTGGTAAGCAGTTCAGAAGAATGCGAGCTATACAATTTCTACTGAATTTTGAACAGTTCATTTCGTAATGGTTAGTAACTGTAATAAATAGTGCTTTAACTACCAACTACGATAATGTATTTTTAAGACAAGACAGTATCAGAATCTGGCCTATTTTTTTTGTAGTTATTAATATATCAGTCTAGAGTAAAATAAAATGCATAAAAATATTAATATCAAATGTCTTTTAAGCCATTTTTTCAACATTGTGTTAATTATGGCATTAACGTATTTGGTCCTATGTCCCGCAACGACTGTTTTTACACCAAACATGGTGACAGCAAATTGGGAGTAGATTTAATTTAATTTACAATTAAGGTGGTTTATTACGTTGTAAAAGTAAATTTTAGTTATATCACCATAATGACAAATAAGCGTAATTTGGGTAATTTGAGTTCACATTCTGAAAATTATGTAGTTCAAAAGTTGTGTTTGATTACACAACTTTTGAACTCAAACTCGAAGCATTTATTTTAATTAAACCATTTACAGGCAATTTTGAATTGTCAAAGAGTCGGTCAAAACAGTCCATTCCAAAACGTACATCTCAATGGAGAAGAACGGACTAGGACATCCAAGGACACTCTTTTAAATATAGATATTACAAAATCCTGGGTACAGTATTCTTGTTGTTTCTATTATGTGAGAACAATGTAAAACAAAAAATAATCAAAAACACTTCAAAATATAAGATTAAAAATAAGCTTTGGCAAATAACCAGTCTCAACTGACGGTGCCCGTTCACGAACATGACACGTGGATCAGCACCATCCAGCTCAACCATTTTGTAGGGAATTGAATGATCCAACATACGCGCCACCATCAGCGAGACATTTAAGTGAGCATGACATACTCTCATCAGCCATGCTCTTTCAAGTCAACATACATCATGATACCATATTAAACGGCTCCATGGTACTCCATTTACAAAATTGAAAAAATGCTTCTAAATTATACAAAACTGTTTGCAGTGAAATTGAGAAATAATCAATTTTGGGTAAGAAGGTACTTTATTCCTTTCCTTAGTATCTTATTATTGCCAATCCATAGGTAGTTATAAGGTATATGCCATTATAGTCCGCGTGCGACTGCTAGTCACCGCCTAAGGTATGTAAGCGGTGAGACGGGGGAGGTGGACAAAGGCCAAGCTAAATCAGTCTGCCAATTTTTTCAATGGTGCACTCCACCGCTGACATAGCTCAGGCGGTGACTACCAGTCGCGCGCGGATTATAACCAAAAGGACCAAATTCAAGATTTTTGAAACTAATGCCTAATTTTCAACACCCATTATGCACAGATTTCCCACCTCTTTTATCTCATAAACTCATAACTATTTCAAATACTCAACTCAATCTCTCTCTTAACCCCCCATCCGCCACTTAACTTTATCAATAACACAGTAAAATAAAAGCGAGATTCGTATTTGTCTCATAAACAACAATTACGTTGAACGGTTGCGAGTCAACAAACTATCAAACGATTACATCATGGCGCGTGCTATCCTATGTAATGCTTCCAGGGTTGACCCTGAACATCCTCAATTTCATTTATATAAAGATTTCGATATATTTTTTCTAATAAATCTATTATGACTCAGTCGATGAAGGGACGTGAAACTTTAGATAATCATTATGTCAATTATCAATTTAACGCAAATTATATTCGAGTTGCGTAGGTCGTGGGTTCGAACTCAGCCAGGCGCTTTACTTTGTGTAAATAATTTTATCACCACTGCTCTCAAAGCTGTGAAGGAAAGGAAAGCGTAAGGAAACCGGCATATCCTTGAACCAAAAATTAGAAGACATGTTACATCTACCAACCCGCACTGGGCCCGCGTGGTAGATTACAGCCCACTCCCTCTCGAAGAGAGGAGACGTGCGTCCTAGCAGTGGGAACATTATAGGCTGATTATGCATATTCGTATTTGGTGTCGGTTATTCGGGCCATAGATGTTCAAGTAATTTGATCAAACAGGCTGGTTTAAACAGTTTGACAAGTTATTTCTTCATGCCATTTGACAAATCATTTTGATCTGATAAATCTAAAATATAATTGTAATAGCTACTTACACAGGCATCAAAAACTCAAACATAATCGTAAAAACAGCGTTTGGCATGATATAAAGAAAATTAATACTCGAAATCATGTAAATTCTGTAATCAAAAATAAATATTTTTCAAAATCCGAATTCTCCAGAAACTCATACAGTGTACAACCCTAAATGTACCGTAGTAATTGCGCCTGCGCGGGGATGCCTTCACGTATGTAAAAAGAAAATAAAAGTGTAAACCCGTTCCACTAAGAGACTCCCGTAATGACTAGCTCTAGCAGGTTAGCGGGACCCTATCGATATCGATAGCGAATATCGTTATGAAAATCGATTTTTCAAGTTATGCTAACGATTTCTTTTCCCATGAACTTTAAGCGTATTTTTTGTTGGTACAATTACATATTGACCGAAATAATTACTCCAATTTTTTTTATTTAGGAATGCGGAAACTGAGAATTTAATCATGTTGTATAAATGTTACAAGTTTCTACTTAACTGAACATACGTCTTTACCAGTCATGTCAATGTGTTAGTCAAATTATTACGTAGTTATGTACCGGTAAAATGTTGTAAGAGACCATCACTAATTAGTGCTTACGTGAAATGTCAAAACTTATCAGTAAGAACGCTCGTGTCAGTTATGACCGCAATGATGTTAAAATACTAGATACCTACTAGCTAAGAAATCTTTCTCTTTCATCATAAAAAGTTCATAATGAAGGGTTCAGCTAATGAAATTTTAACAAAGTCAAAAATTTTATGGTAGAAATCTACCACTGAAAATAAAACAAAAAAAAAAAAAAAAATCTATTACAAAATATCACTGAAATCTGTCCCCGCTATTTTTAAACAAGAACGGAAATAGGTACATAAATTATACCTTTTATTGGAATAGATTTCACAATGGTCTTTTTAGACCATAACGCCACATGGTTAACTATTGAATACAAAATAATTAAATCGTAAGTTAACTTTTTTGTCTACTCGAAAGTCGTGATTCGATTTAAAACACAATCGTCCGATTCGAAATCGATAAGTCCCTGATCGCAACACTTGTCCCTCAAGCGTTCACCCCTGGATATGGGTCAGCGTGCTATAAACGGGTCCTGTGACGTCTGCAGGTGCTGCGTTTTATGATCATCCTTTACGATGCATTATGTCAGACGTTTGCACTGCGTATTACGTCACTTGTTTTTATATAGTCGTGGGAAAATTGTGAAAGGGCTTTGGAAAGGTAGACAACTGAATGTTTTTTGTAAATACGGACTAATTGATTGTCATAGTGCACAGTGAAACGATATTTTTCGGTGGGAGAAATATAAATATGAATTCATCTTAAGTTCAATTCGAAGACATTCAACCACTGTGAATCGAGCACGCGACACGATCAACGACTGCTCAGGTATGCTAAAGCGCGTGCGTAGCATTCAATACTAGTTAACAGTAATTGTTTAAAAATATAATAAATAGCAGGCCTAAATAAATCAATGTCTATCAGTGCTAATTTGTGGACCAATAAATTTCAGCACGTCGTACAAATCTGACATTACAGGCACAATACAAAATGCTGTCAATGTCAGAATTAAAAATTGACTTAAGCAAATTGCGCGCGAAATTCTATCTGTCAATATTTTTATGCGTGCATTTTGGATGGCAAAATATTAATATTATAAACGTAGGTACAGGTAAGTTATAATTTATAATACAGGAGTTACAATATTTTATCATGTCGATGTCGAAACGTTCTAGATTTCTGCCGATAGGAATCGATAACATGAAATACACCAGTTCCATCTGTTATACCAAGCGGTTGCGTTGTCGTATCTCAGAATCGCACGAGATACAACAAACGTATCTCGATCGGATGTCGTAACAGGCATTGCGATACTGATTTAGAGCAACTTAAATCAAGTGTGAAAGTACTGACCCACTGACTGTACGAAAATAAGTCTCGTTTTTTACTTTTACTGATTACGCGGTTCCTTTGTGGTTTTGTCGCAAATGCGTTAAAAGGATAGTTAAACACAGTAAGTTATGTAAGTTCCTGCAACTTAGTAAAAGTCAACACTTGAAAGGTACTTGATTTTACCAAGGAATGCTTTTACCAGAACCAGACCATTTAAAAAACTGCGTATAAGAGACAGTAAAATCAACAAGATGAATGTAGGTTTAAGTTTATATAGTATAAGAATTAAAAAGATTTCACAAATAGACAGAATCAGAAAACAACATAAACTAGAATCATAATTAATATTATAAATGCGAAAGTGAATTTGTTTGTTACACTTTCACGCTAAAACGGCTGAACAGATTTAGATCAAAGGCATGAACTGGGATAGGAGATAATATGTAGGATACTTTTTATCCCGATATTCTCACGATATCGAGACTTACGCAGGTGAAACCGCGGGGCACAGCCAGTAATATACATAACATCACGCTTGTATTCCCATAAGGGTTGGGCAAAAGCGTACCCTATAGTATCGACACCCACATTTCGCCACTTTAAACAAATATAAAGGCATAAACGTGAAAGTAAATACAAACGAATGAACAAATCCAGCATCAATAGATCATTCGTCTCTAACTAAGACATAATAACATTGGTTTAGAGAAAATCGCGTGAAGAAAAGTAAGTACTTTCGACTTTCCAGCAATTGATATTAATGGGTTTAAGAATTGCTGCGGTCCATTCAATGGATTTACTAATATTATACCGTAAATTAAAGAAAGTACTTCACCACACACATACAATTTAGTAATAATAGGCCAATGATCAATATTGGTCGTTTAAGAGTATTTAAGAATAGATTGTTCTGTTGATTGACTCTGTGTTAATACACACAGTTGTTATTAAACAATCTACTAAAGTGGCCGGTTTAAGCCTATATATATATCCCATAATAGGAAAATATTATGAATCATTTTAAAATGTCACAAACTGACAATTCATAATTATGATCTGTGTGCAATATTCATATTACGAAATAATCTATTTGTCAGTTTTCTATGGAGATTCGTAAAATGGTTCACAAATTATGAATTGCTTTTTTGTCATATTAGAGGAATTGCTAATGACAGCTGGGAATTCAGGAAATGTATTGCTTTTAGAGGAATTGCTAATGTGGCCGTTTTCGCATACAATACTTCTGAGAGTTAACAAGAGAGTTGTAGAATAAGATATTAAATAATAATATAATGATAAGAAATTGCCGGCTAAAATTGTAATTCTTATCTAGTAATCAATAACAGTAATGCATAACCTACTTTCTCAAGGCTTAACAAAAGAGTGTTTAAAAAGCTAAAAGCTAAAGTCAATACTAATAACCTATCACATCAATATGACGATAATCTCAAAGATGCAGTTGAATATGAACTTAATTTCCAATATCATTTAAAAGACGAACCAAAATCTGAACACCCAAGTAAAACAAACATAGTGGGCATCAAATGAATGGGAGGAACAGACGGAGGCGATCGTTAGACACGCCGTACGAGCCCCAATGTCGAATCCAATGCCACACATTGTTAGCTGTCGGAAGGAAGCAAGCCAACCGACGCTTTGTGTACTGTTAAGAGCCAAGATAAGATGGTAGGCTGTGTAGTTGGAGAAATTAGGTGCTGGTATGTTTTTATGCATTTGTTTGATGTAAATATGTAATTGGAGAAGGATGGCTGATATAATGATGATAGTTTAGATGTGGATGATGAATAAGACATCTTTGAAGGTTTTGAAAACGGAACTAAGGTGCTTTTGTGTTTATCTGAGCTATATAATTATGCATTTGGAGATATATGATACATATAATGATGATGGTCTACATATAATATAATATGATGATGAGTTAATAAATAAATAAATAAATAAGTGAGCGACGAATGTCATGTCTTTTGAATATTTTTATGTTGAAGATTTGGTAAATAACGTAGTAATGACGACAGAAAACAAGGTAAATACACCGTTATTGTAAATAAGCAAAAAAGCCTTACGTAATGGAGGTTCGCATATTTGAAGTATAAGAAAAACATACTCGCTTATCGAACATTCATCTTTGAAGACGAAAATACTTCGCACATTTCAGACCCATCAATCTCCTTCTACTAATATAAATGCTGAAGATAAACTTAAATAGACATTAGAACAAGGCTTCTTTACCCCTAATAGGGTGTCATTATATATGAATGAATATCTATGAAGAGCTAAAAGCCATACAAACAAGGCTAATATGCTTTCGCCGCACCTATTGTTTTATAACACTCTTATGTATAGCTTTAATCTTCTATAGAAAGTTCAACAATCGTATCGTTCGTTTTGATATAATCATAATATTGAGTTACGTGTTTTGATAAATGGTCTTTTATTGTATTGTAAACGGAATTCATTCCGGTTGGTCCAAATTCGTTTGAGTTAGTTATAAATAACTACATAACTTTTTTGATATTTATATAATAACTTATATATATTTGCTACTTATTAATAAATTATTATGTTTAGTATTTTAATCGAATATTGCATTCTAGACTTAAGTTTATAATCCCTCATCATTATGTTATGGAAGTAGGCGAACACTATAAGACAGCATTTACTTTAGTTGTAAAATAATCACTGCTTGATTGATGTGTTTCGATTGGAAACCTAAACATTGGTCATCTAAATTATTGATAACGTTATTAAGTTTCTTAGATTCCCTATACAAATATCTAATAATGTGCTCTCCTTGTTTCAGCCTAGTCCCGTTTGAGACGGCAGCGGGTAGCGAGATGGTGTCACGACGTCGAATACTTTCGCGTTCCCGCGACGATCTGACGCAAGCGTTTGCAGTGCCCGTAGAGGAAGAGGAGGATGTGTGGTATCAAAAGGATAAACTTTATAAGGTAAGTCAAGAACAACGCATAGGTATAACAATCATCCTTAGTCAGTGTTGCTATGCGAGTCCAAATATTGAACCTTGAGGAACTCCATAGAGTAAATCAGCTTCTGAAATCTGGAAATCAGTCTGTATATTTTAATTATATGATTAATTTTAAGATCACACAAGTATTTTTTATTTTAAAGATTTATCTGAGGCCTTAATCACAAATACTTTGTGTTGCTTTCTATAGATAGTGGTTTCAATATTATTGATCCAAGATTTCTTTACTTTCAAGTTACATTGATAGCTATAGTATGAACATTCATAGCACCATTCTGAAGATGTTACAAACGTGAGGTTACAACGGCTGTTGAAATGTTATGCCTGGTTGTTTCCTCACCGTTGCGATGTGAATTTGAATAATAAAGTGATAGATTGACTATTGCAAGACTTAAAACCAAAATAAGTTAATTAAAGCTACCAACATAATTTAAAATTGTGAAATGCAATTAAAAATTTACCCACAATTATTACTTAATAACTTTTTATATCTTCAAGATATATTTTGGGTGCCTTATTATTCCTTACAAAGATTCTGAAAATCGGTACATTAATGACTGCCATCCCAAGAATTCTGTAAACAATATTTTTTCTCAGATTTCCGTAAAGCAACCTCCACCAATTTACAGACACCGAACCGTTTCCTGCCATTGTATCAAAGACTAATGAGTAGGCAATCAAATCATAATAGGCGAACGATACCCAAATTGGTATTTAAACTTTCTATGCATCAATCACGAGGTCGTCGAGCCGATGTAAGTAATGTTCACGGCTCAGTTCACACAGTTACTGCTATAATAGCAGCGAATGACAGATCATAGGAGAAACTATTATGACAATTTGTCAAAGTGAAATCTTTGACTTTCCACAAATTAGGACCTATATAATACTACGTGTGTCCACTTATAGCGCCGCAAATGATGTTACTTGAGATTATTTTATAAAATGTTGTGTTAACATCATGTACCTATTGACTTTTACTTAATTTATTTATAAATAGAAGTATTTTATCTTGCTCTGTATTTTGGTGGTCAAGAAATTTGTTCATTTGTCGGTACGATACAATTGTGGTAGCGATCCCTGTGAAAGTACCTAAATTCCGTAACATAATATTGTCTTATACAATCAGTGCCTACAAATTGAAATTAATTAACTCAATTTGCAACTTAAACACTACTGTCTCCCATAGTTGTTCCGCGTGCATATTACGTTTTCCTTTCCTTTGTCTTTGGTTACGTTTTTGTAACCGTTTCCGACTGCTTACAGTTATTAAGGACGTGAGAACACGCCGTACTATATACTGACTCTGACACTTACCACGTTTCATTTAGCTTCAACATCACAAACGATAGCATCGCTATTTCGATATCCATCGACATCTGGGAACAGATAACATTCACGCGTGCACTAAATTCAGTAGCATTGTATTGAAATGTCTGATTGTCAATTGACGTAACAGCCACACAATAGTGTTTCGATTGACTCTCACAATGCTGTTTGTTCGATGCCTCTTACATTTATAGTTTTTGTTAAAGCTTTCGCGGATATAATATCTGCGGTTGACAGTGAAAGCCTAGAAGCACGAATGCCACATTCAATCAAAACATTGTTATTGAAAATTTTTCTATTGATTCCTGTGGTTGCGGCTGAAAGTGTACTTTGATTTTCCCTTTTTTTTTTCTCAGTCACTGTTCTTTCTTTCTCATCCCTTACATCAATACCATCTGTTTGATAACTATCTGTATGCAAAATCTGTGGAACAAATCAACAATAGTTATCTACAGACTCTGTGATTTTATCGCAGAATTCCGTTGTTTCTGCTGTTACGCCATAGATTACTAATTATGTAATCCTAAATGGAAACAAACCGCAGACTATCGTAACGTTTAGGTCTACTCTTAATTTGTTACTTAAATCTTCTTGAAACTTTAATGAAGTTGCCAGAATTCATTTCTGCATTTCGTAAAACGAAGAAGGTACTAAAATGAATCGACCAGAATTGCAGGTTTTCAAGTTATGGTTAACATTTCCCAAGAAACTTCACTTCGCTTGCCATTTCGTTAATGCCAAAGTATTTGCAAAACAAACATTACTCAACGAGAGTCCTTTTGCAATGTTTGCTTTTCTGTCAATCGTTAGACGGTCAACTCTGACCCATTGAACGCGATCGTGACCGATGACTAACAATGAACAAGTTACGGCATCGTAAATTGGCCGGATAACATCTGGTGGCGTACACTTTTGACCTTGTAGCTATGCAATGTCAAATTGCAAGTGATTTATTGAATTTTACTGGCATTACTGAAACGAGGGATTGGAAACAAAGAAGGAACGAGTCTTTGGGCACCCAACTTAAATTAAGCAAGACATTTTTAGTAATGAATATGTATAGTATTTAAGATAATATCCACTACGAAGTTTACCAATCGCTTAAGATAAGAAATTGCCTAACTTAATTTTTAATTTCTCAACAACAGAATTATGTTCAAGGTGTCAACTTTAAGTACCCGTTCTTTGGGCGTCAAAAAATAATTAATTCCTTCCTTAACATCCCATGACGAATGCCGCCATACCTTAAGATTTCAATTGCGAATAATTACATCAACCTCAGTAGGTACTGCCGGATATATCTGAGGGCATTAATCTGACATGAAAGTGGGAGGGCCAAATTGACCTTAACTGGTTCAGTTCAGCGAAATACCTTGATTGAAGTTTTACGGTTCATTCACATTTTTGCTTTGTTGTACAAAATGTAATCTTGTAATGATAATGCAGATTCTCAAGTATGTCTTTATTCAAAGCAACGTATTGATGGCATTTGTTTTACCCTATATTATATAGCTCTAGCGGATGTAAATTATTGGCAAATGCATCTTCACCTTCTACTTATCCCAATTTGTGTGGGCAGTAAGTCTTCGTCTTCCAAACATTTCTATAATCATCCCAGTAGTTACCTCCTTTCTAGCCATGTCATCTTTAACACAATCCATCCATCGTTTCTTTATTCTTCCTGTATTCTTATAACCATCCACATTCATACTTATTTCTTACAAGATACTCTTTCTATGCTTTAAAATCAGCTATAATATTAAACCATATATAAATTACCCTTTTAGTAATAGCTCTAACCTTACCCTTTTTAATGTCAAAAATGTTATCATCCGCCATCATTGAACCCTGACGTACGATTTGCATTACTGTAACATTTTGCAAATGCATTACAATATAGTCACGAATTTTACCTGCTTTTAATATCAAGGCTCCAAAAACCGTACCGAAATTAAGAAACGAATGCAACTCTAAAGTAGTTCAAGGTCACCGCAAATTCTACTTTGAGCGATTCTTTCACAGAAATGTAAAAATAGCCGTTAGGATTTCGAAGTTGGAATTATTTCATTCATCTTGTAAACTGAGTTTGGTCTTGGCATGTCAGATTTATTGCTTGGTTTTTGAAGATTTATCTGTTGTTGTTCTATTTTGTGGTCATTTGATGAGCTTATTATTCATCATCGCTACTAGTGTTAGCGTTATGAATATTTTTCATTATTACATGATTATGATGTTGCTTAAACATTGTTTTAGTTCTTTTGCGTTGAGATCACTACAACTTTTGTAATGTATAATGGGGTAAAGACCAACATCGATAGTGCGTCTAATTCTTTAATATACCCCATATATTTTATCCCTCCATATTCTTCTCAAAGTTAAATATTTATATTTCCAAACATTCGTGTCATAGAACCTAACCAAAAGGCTCTAATCAGTCGCCGATTGTGCGTGCAATTATACAACAGTGTCCTTATTACGGCCTACAGCGGCCTACGTTCGCGCAATGTCGCAAGACTGACACCTGTTATTGGCTAACCCAGCTGTCTGTCTAGTAGTGATTTTATGACAAAAATTATCAACTGCATATTAATATTCGATAGATACGCGCGTTTGAAGTGTTGCACAAGATTTGTAGAAATATTATTAGTGTTGAATTTTTATTTGTGGATAAGAACTTGCGGTTTGCTATATTGAATTTCTATTTTATATTTATTGGTAGAATGTTGATCAACTCGTAGATTCATTTTTATAATTTGACCATGGAGTCAAATTATATTGCGGCGGCGTCTACAACGCCACATGCGAACTATGCATCAAAGACCTGACGTCACACAAATTCTGCATCGCGCAAGCAGAGTTTACCACGCGACCGAGATATAGATAAGATCCCGACATCAAAAGTCAGGTCGGAGAATCCTCCTTTTATATAGAGGATGAGTGAACTTAACACTATCACTTTACACTTTTCCTCATATCTCTATAATATACAGTATGCAAGGGTAAACACCGTTGTCACTCAAACCATGGGTAGTTGACATAAATATAAAAATAAATGACCCAGTAATAACAAAAAAAAAACCTTATTTTCTTAAAAGATTTTAAAAAGAAAATATCCGTCACTGCCCCGATACTCATGGAAATGCATTCGAGAGAGCTGCGAAACAGCTGACGGCCGGTCATGTAAGGTCCCGCGCGCCCCGCCCGCCCCCGCCAACCGCCGGCCGCGGTCGGTCGTTGTCCTTGCGTGTAGGGTGAAATATTCTTGTGGAAAATGGTAGATTTTCTTTAAAAAAAAAAAAGTTTTATTTTTCCATTGATTTTACGTTCTATAAATGAAACCAAACCACTGGTTTCAAGGATAACGGTGTTTACACTAACACCCTGTATAGTATAGATCTACGTTTTGGAACGAGTGACTAGCTTCAGTTTTGTGACTGACAATTTAAAAGTGTCTCTATATGATTTAATTGAAATAAATGCTTTGACGTTTTACTTTGATCCTTGTTCATTAACATTTTGTATATTAATTTATTTAAAGCTTCTATAAACACAGCGCTACATACAATTCAATTATAAACAAAATTCTAGAACCATCTTCAGAGAAATTCCTATCCATATTAAATTTTACATAACCATCATTTCCCCCATCATCATTCTGTGATAGTAATTGCTTTGGACACTTTAATTGTGCTGAGATCACGATCCGCGTGACGTTCAACGATCTTAAGAACACGACACACTACATACGTATGTAACGAAAGTGAAAACGTGCTGTTAGAAGGAATACCAACAAAGACATGAGCAGTTTCTTCTTTTTCTGCATTTTTGTCTTGGGGTTCAATTTTTGTCTTATTAATTATGTACCTTTGGGTTAGTTGCTTTTCAGTTTTTTCTGCTTTAGTATGTCTATCGTTTTTTAGAACAAATACAGCTGTTCTACTTACTCATCCTGTTACGGCTTATTTTTCGTTTATTCCTAAGTTTGTGACGTCAAGTTTATCAGGAAAAATTGCTATTGTACGTTTAGCTTAGCTTACTTAGTGTCAATGCCATATCAGCAAGTTTAATAACTGTATTATTAATTCTACTTACTTCATCTTGCATTGTTAATTTCGCGTGCAACAAAGTCTTACATGCCAATTTCATAACAACAATGTTATCGAACGATCCATAGCAACAATAATAACTGTGATACGTAACATTTGTTTAACATCATACACATCAATGAAGCTTCGTTAATTTTAGATTACAATCGCAATCGCTTCCATATATGAAGCACAATCAACATTTCTATCGGTTTCATTATTCAGTGACAAGTATTGCAAAATACAGAAAATGCTGTCAAATCAAATGACATTT
Organism: Lithophane semibrunnea; assembly: GCA_947363905.1. Classification (NCBI taxonomy): domain Eukaryota; kingdom Metazoa; phylum Arthropoda; class Insecta; order Lepidoptera; family Noctuidae; genus Lithophane; species Lithophane semibrunnea. Next base: position 5,192,265 of record OX376187.1, read on the forward strand.
ATTACCTTAATTCAAAAGAACTTTTGCTGGTCTCTGGAATTTTGACGGATAATAAGACGGGTGGCGGTATGCGTGTCATGGGTCAATATTTGACATTTAAATAAGGCGTTTAATAGAGAAATGACGTAACGTCTCTGGTCTTTGGTCTCTGCCAACCAGTCTTACGAAAGTTTATAGTTGTCATTTGTATGTTTGATATTTAGTTGCGTGCAATATAATTGCGCGTTAGAAAAGGTCACTTTGGTAGTAATTGAAGATTAGATTGTCGTGCGTTTGAGAATAATGATGTAGGTATCTTGCTCCATGCTAGGTCTTGCATAGGTTGATAGATTTGCATCGTTACTGCAACACATAGGTTAGCTATTAGGCTTCACATTTTTAAATCAACAAGAGTGTTGCAAGGTTTTTTACAAGATAAGAATTGATATTAATTTAACATATTGCAAGTCAAATAAATAAAGTTTTTATTTATTTGACTTGCAATAAAGGAAAAAACAGAAGAAGTTTTAATTTTTGTCTTCATGTCTAAATACGTTAATCAAGATTTTAATTTAGGCAACAATACATCTTGCTCGAATGAAGACGACAATGTAATTAACATGCCTAAATAAAGGAAACCCCAACAACAAAACACTATTTAAAGCTGTAGAGTCCCCAATGCCCTTTTAACGTGGGAACAGCCGGTATTCGGTTTGTCCTTGAAAATAAAGACTCGAAGGCACCCCACATCCGGCTGACCGATATTATTTATAAATTAAGGAACAGGTAGCTTCAAAAAGTAGACAAGCCGCATGTATAACCCAAAGTTGTATTGAACAACAATGTAAAATGCATTCAAATTATATTTTTCTCATACAAAGAACTTATCGTATTTTATTTTGGTAAGCTTATAATAATTTCTTAATTATTCCACTGCAGAGCCAACTTGTATTGAATGAAATTCATTGTACTTGTATTGGAATCGATTCTTATTTTTAAAACCCTTAACAAAATATCGACCCACAGAATGATCAGCAATTTTTAAGATCCAATCCTTAAGACATCAAAGTTCTTTCATTCCGCGAACTGTCTGCTTATTTGCAATAATGCCATGATTTATTTCAAAAAGCATTGTATCAAATAAGCTGAGTAAGTCCGATCCATAACTACCACCAAATATACCATATATAAATGAATTAAAAACATGAAAGTAGTAGATAATGATCATCAAAATTCGTGTCTCTAATAGTAGGTACATTTTGTGTAACTTGTGCCAATCCTTAGTAATTCCATATAAGTCTAATCTAATCGTGGCTATATGTACATACCTTCAGCAATAAAATCTTGCTCCTGTTGTAATTTCTTAACGCCCACTTTCGTTTATCTTAGTATCGTGACTGGATGTCGGACATGACCCTGCAAATCGTACTTAATCTCCGAGATTAAAACAATCAAACTAATTACAACGTTACTCATACTCTATGTAATAACCAAATGTTTGATTAGCATCAATCTCACCAAAATCTGTTTATATAGTGCAAACAACGCACTATTCCAGCCAGTTGACTTTTCGTTAACTCCGACCTCTTTGCAAAGTTCAGCCTTCATTTCGATTTTAGTATCGAGATATTGGTAATTACGTTCCATTTTATACCGAATTCGTGGAATATAATGTGAACGATCCGATCTTCAACTGCTAAATCGAATATTAGGTCGTTTGTTGATTTTCAAATCGAGGTTCTCGAATTGCATGATGTGCTGTAATTATATCCTTACGTCCTTCCCTTTCCCTCATTACGTTAACTGGATGACCTCCAAACTTCTCGTCAGCAGCTGTTTCATTTTAGTTCATTTTTGCAACTTTAATGTATGTATTGACAACTTTTTCTTAAAGCACATGTGCTTGACAATCAAGTTTTTTCAAGTGGTATAGAGACTTGTATTGTAAACAGCTTGGAAGTTAACTATGAGGATATTATTATGCCCCGATATCTATATTCATATATTTGTTATTATTAAACATAAGTTGTATTTTCAGTCTCGCAATTAATAGCTTTCCTTCAACTGATAAAACAACAGCTGAATCTGTCTAGCATAGTATACCCTACTGCAAAACTTTCCACAACATATATTAACAATTCTTTATATTTTTTTACGTCATCATTATCACGGTTAACCAGCATTCCGTTGCCTACGCCGATTCCAGTTTCACTTTTTAGCGTCTGTTCAGTGAAAGTAGTTGATTCGAACTCCCAACTCTTCCTTTCGTATGGCTCGTGCTCATGTCATAAATGGTAAAATAAAATCAATCTGAAATGTTTCCTGTTTCATGTCGTTTTCATTAAGGTTGCTTAGTGGTTGAATTGTTTGCGCCATTAATTGGGTCTTTTTTTCGGTTAACGATGTTTACTTATTTCCGATTAACATTATCACGTGTCTGTTAATCTTTTTTACTAAACTGTTGATACAGTTTACGCTTTTTTGGTTTCCGGAACCAATAAAGCAATATTTGATTCTGTCTTGCTCAAGTGATTGCATATCGTCAAATAAAAAACAACTTTTGCGGTAATATTCAATAAAGTCATCATCACATTCGCAATACACTGTACCTTCAAGTAATTCATCACTGAAAGCATTATCAAACATGATTTCATCTATTATAATATCAACAATGCTACTTTTCCATACGTCTTTATCATTGATCTTTTACTGCATATTTGTATCGTCCTTGCATATCAAAGTCTAAATAGTTATATCCATACCTGGTTTCAAGTCGAGGCGAACGGGTGAGCAGGAAGAGAACAACTTTCGTTTTCACGCACCTGTCTTGTTCTGCAGCTTTTATATGTAGTTTTTATCTCAATTGATAGTCAACTTAGTTTGTTATAGGATAAAGTTGATTTTTGATCGATTGGAAGTACCGATTGAATGATGGTCAGTGATCTCTTGCGATTCTTGTTCTTTTTCGTTTTAATGGGTATTCTTTATGATTTTGATGGATCTGAATTGGGAACTATGAATATTTTTGAAGGGTATAGGCCTACCTTATAATTTTGACTGTGATCTGCCAGTTCATATTCATTAAAATTATTGCCCATTTAGTTTTGATATTCTTCTTTTTTATGGTTATTTATATTCAGCACTTAACCTATAAACGGGACTTCAAATGGTGTTAACGCAATTTGCTTTTGTCGTGCTTAAAAATGTACTCATTGAGTACGATCAAAGGCTATGATGAATATGACGACACATGCACACAATAAGTGGCATCCCACAAGTACTTTTTCACTCTAACCTTCACACTTATTTACCTTATTGTACCTTGCCAAATGTTATTTCTAATTTGGCTAAAGCATAATATATTCAAATTATATGGTTAGCAAAAGCCTAAATTTTTACGTAATGGCGCTCATAGACTTTCGCTCACGATTGTGCGTGTTTGTAATGTATGTAGAGATTCTCACACGACGATGTTTATTGTTGGAAGATGTTAAAGATAATTTACAGTAGTGGCGCTATCTTTGAAACTTGTTATATCATTTGGTAAGGTTACTGTTTCTTCATAGCCTTTAGAAGATATGTTGCTGGATACTGTGCGATCGGTTAATGTTTTATCAACTGCAGATAAGTTTCCTTGTTAAGACTGCAGGTTTTGATCTATTACTTATTTCCATTCCATATAATGCTATATTCCCAATGGAATTCAGACCATTATTTGCACACAAACTTTTTTCTAAGATCTTAAAACTATACCTACATGATAAAAAAAACAACGAAAGATCCTGATCAGCTTTATTTGATCATAAACCCATACAAGGAACCTTTAACACAGTTTTTATATCACTCACGCACTTGTAAAGTACCGGAAATAGACAGACACTCCCAAACAAGTTTTGCCAGTCATCAGTCACGTATAGTTTGTCAGGTACAGCTGGTTTGTCATCTGGCAATTAATCAACTATTGTAGCATTTTTACAAGACAGAAACACTTGTTCTGATGCTTATTGGAAATAATGGTCAAGTGTTCGTGGATCACACAGACATAGGTAATTATGTGAGAACGCAATTAAGTGTTTAAAGTTTGAAAAGTTCTGTTAAGTTAAGATTTTTAAGTTTAATAAGACGAAAGTTAGACAAAGCAAAGACAATACTTACAAAACTTCGCTTAAGGAGAGTATCCATGTTAGCGATACACGATAATATCTATTACCTACTTAGGAAGTTATCAAAATAAACGACGTATCATAGTCAAAATAATTAAATTACGTAAAAAATATTAATTAACAGTTATTTATTAACACTTACGTCATTATGATCATCCTCATCATTAGACTCCTAATCATTAATCATAAACAACCTCATGACACTATTGACTCATTTATTAAAGTTCAAGTGTTATTGAAGAAGCGTAGCTATCATTTAACTACACATAATTTAATAGACCGTCACTCTTTGATATAAGGTTCAAAATCCAAGCGCAAATTGAAGGTTGTTAGAAAAGGTACAGTTGGTGTTAGTGACACGAACACCTGTTAAAGTCTAAAGTCATGAATGGTCTTATGTCATCCATCTCAAAATGAGTGATGACGAAATAATGTCCAAATTCATTGAGCATGACAGCTATGGCATACACGCCATAACTGTTAATGTTAAAAGTGTGCGGCTTTACTCAGTCTTCAGAAGCAACAAGAAATTTTGTACTAAGTGACAAAATGTTTCGTAAGAGCTTATCCTTTGCAGGAATCTTTTTGGGCAGACTGATTTTCGCAATAGGCAATGACAAGTACATAAAAAGCAACTGCTATTAACAGAACAAAACATTGCATGAACAACTTACTTAAATTAAAATGACTGCTCATCTTGAAGATTCAATTACTTATGTAAGTAAGTATGAAATTGGATCACTTTATTATTGGCCAATCTAATATGTATGGCAATTTGTTTCAAACAATTGAATGAATTATTACGAAAGCCAAGTGCGTGGCAGCCATTAAATGCAACATCTCAGTAAGCACAATTTTATTTCATTTTGTTAACACTTTTCATGATGTAATGGATGTTAGATTGCTTATCTCTAATTCTTATGTTCTCATTTTTATTTCCTTTTAGTAAATTCTCACTTTAAGAGTCACGGAACTGTAATGAAATTTTATTAAAAAAGAAAAGATTTCTTTGTTTCGATCCGAGTTTTTCTCAGTTGTAGAATTTCTTAGATTGTATCGAGACGTTTAGTGGCAATTGTAATGAAAGTTATTGTGCCTATCAGCCTAGATTTAGGTGGCATTTGTAGCTCTGATGTCAGTCTTTAAATGATTATTTTACGACTTTGAACCTAACCCAGGTGTGGTTACCTGGGTTAGGTTCAAAAGACTTTGGTTAGGAATTTGTTAAATATTTGACTATATAGTAACAAAATTAACTTAAGATTGAACCGTGACTTGGCTTTAGGCATATCTCATAAACAAATTAGCCAAGACCCAAATTGCTGTATCCTGCATTTATAACTAAGACAAAACTCGAATAACGTTCACTTTCAATGAAATAACGACTCAATCGAAGAATTTATTACATATTTTGCCGATTCGTGACTCGACGCCGTCAGAGGTCAGAGCACGCCATTATATTATTGCTTTACGTACGGTCTATTAAATCAAATTCAGATTAAAATGGGATTATTCTGATTTATATCTATCGTTTGTTTTGATTTTGTTCATAAACTTTGAAATGTATGTTCAGTTTGAGTCACTCTTGTAACCCTATAAGTATAACTAAAATCGAATTTGACAATCGTGACTCCACTTGGTACCTACTTGTTTGCCTACCACGTAATTTTTTTTGAGCTGGAGAGGCGCGCAATGTGGCCGTCTCGACGTATTTTCCTATGGAATATTTCACTTTTGAGAAAAAAATAAAATTACCAACATGTTGAGTATTAAGGGTTTGCGGGTTGCAAAGGGGGTCAAAATGTTCATTATTTTTGCGATAGGACACACCATTTTCGAGATATAAGCAAAAGAAAATAAAAAAAAGATACGGTACCGTTTTGCAACTGAATTCGAGGTGTTGGTTTGAATTTTAGTTCATGTCATCTAATTTTATTCCACACATTTTTAATCGTGATTAAAAATAGTCAGAGTTAGTTAGAGGATTTTAGTTATAGAACAAAAATTTTGGTTAAAACGTCAAATTCAGAATAGCATTTTCACTAAATTAAAACTCAGTGCCATCTTAGTGCTGTCAAACTAAAATATAGTTAAGTTGTGTCATTTTAGTCTATTTTCAGAATGGAAAATCGTCGTTTGACAGGAATAAACTAAATTTTAGTGATTTTTAGTTCAGTTTAGAGAATTTGTGACAAGAGAATCGGCACCATTGTGTCGTTGTTGTATCGATGCAAAAAATCAATGCAAACATTTTAAAGATAAGGTCAATAAAAATGAAATGTTATAAACCGGCAACGTCAATCACTATTGAAACATTAAAAAGGATATCAAAAAGAAAAACAAGACTTAACACAACAGACACCTTCAAGAAGTCAAACTTATTCACGCTGAACAGTCCAACATAATAATTTTAATATTTAAAGATCCCAAACCGCAAATGCTAAGCAAACCTTCAACAAAATTTATTAGACAGTAATCCAAGCTTAACATTTTAACTGCCATGGATATTCCGTAGCATAAAATCAACTCTAAAACCTACGTTTTCTTAGTAAATCTCAACAACTCAACGTTACCGTTCACTATCATAAACGATTTGCATTCTATCAAAGGTCGCCAAGAGATGACCAAGGCTGCTCCACATAACTGCAGGTTGGCAGAATAAATCAGCTCAATGCAATTAAGCAGACGACATGTTAGTTTATGTTTTATTCAAAGGATATAGAATTAAGTCTTCAAATGTACTGGTTATAATTGCTACAGCTTTGTTGGTATATGATGCAATGCTGAATATGGCAACAATGTAGCCAAAAGCTTCTTTGTTAATGACTATAATTTATTGATACTAACAAGAATGAATGCCCAAAAATGCCCATAAAAAAATCAAAAGGCGTATTATACTAATCTTTCCAAAGGTTACAAACATTAGGTGAACCATATATTATACTTTCTGCATTCTATATGCGTGTCGAAAATAAAAGTGCTTAGGATTTCAAACTAGCAAAAGTAACCAAAAAGAAAGGAACGAGAACACAACCTTGGGAAGAACCCTTTTATCTTAAAAAAGGTAAGGTTAATTAACAATCCGAAAAACCACTCCCAAAAAGGGTTAATGGTTCACAACACGATCAAGACGAAATATACAGATATTGAATTTAACTTTAAAATATAACTAAAAAATATACACATTTCAAAGATACGCATGTCGGACTAAAAGTGAGATTTATCATCGACATTTTTAATGAAATGGAATCTTTTAACGTTACTGAGAAAAAGAGTATGTGAGAAAATATATATGCTTTAAATATGAAAAATGAAATCGGACTGTTAGAAATCTTGACAACAAAAGCGAAACCACGAAAATTATTATGACAACTGAATACATACAAATGTGAGAGGTGAAGAATAAATTGCCAAATACAATAAATATATCACTTAGGCAATTTACAAATTTACTTTATGTGTTTTTATGTATTTGCATGAATAATGATTATTGAATTTGTTAAAGCAATCATTATTTTTGAGTGTTATATTATTATGTTTTTGTTTGAAAATTATTCTAAATCAACATTAAAACGTGTCATCTTATTATTAAGTCAATATTACATAACATCACGCCTGTATTGCCCGAAGGGTTAGGTAGAGGTGTATCTACTGTACACCCACATTTCGCCAGTTATGTATAAGTCCCATGTCATAGGGGCGAGCCTATTGCCATCAACCAGGCACGAATTCAGACTCCAGACTTACTACTGGTACTGTGAAAATCCGGATGGAAAACCCAATAACATTTATTGAGTCAATAACTGTCTATTATCTCTTTGTTTTTTTTTTGTTTTGTTCCAACTCTATCTTCATGACTTACTTCATAATTATGTTCAACAAACCTACTACTATTATTATCGGCAACTATTTCGACTTTAAAAGTTCACTTGTCACTATTAGTACCAGTATATCCAAGAATGCAGGAAACATGACCCTGCAAGGCCGCTGTACTGTTACTTGCATAAGTAGACTAATGACCGGTGCAATGCAATTGTGAATTTTAATTGTAAGAATGGAAGGGTTAGATTTGAATGGGGAACTATATATTTGAAAGTGCAACATATGTTTATAATGTGGCTTTGTGTGGCTTTAGGTCAAAAACCAGTGAGAGTTTTGGACTATTTTAGTGTAGAGACTTGAAAATAATAAACATCAAAGTATTGTAATCAGAACTCCACTCAAAAGACAGGCTTCCCCCAAGAATCGCCATAATCACCGTTCTTACATTTGTTATTATTTTACCTTAATCATTAGTATTTGCAACTTCGTTACCATCTTTACCACATTCGCCATTAATGATACCTATTAATTATTTAGCAAGGGCAAGGAATGTCACTTCTAAACCATAGTGTGAAGAATGTATACTTTTACAATACTTCGCTTTCGACCTCCGCAAGGTGGCAATGTATCGCAACTTATGATTGTTCGTATATGGTCCAACGCACGCATTTTATGCAACTTAGTATTACAGTTATGTGATATACATTACTCAATAATTCGTGATAAGACTGTTCGAGAAGTTATTTTCATCATCATTTCAATTAGCCGTCAAAGTGAAGACGATACGGTAGCATTTTAATTGACTGGCCTTATATTATGCTGAGTTTGGCTTTACTTTGAAAAGTGATGTATTCATTTATAAATTATTTGTTTTGTATATTTATTTTAATTCTACTTAAGTTTTAAGGTTTACTTAGAATATTTTTTACGCTCGTTCTTTAATGCTTCATATAATAAAGTTTTTTATCGAGCTTAATTTTTTTGGCATATTGCACCGCTCTTTTTGGCATCTCAGGGTGAATATTAAAGTTTGTTCTCAGCGGGATTGTGTTCCTAATCTCATCGATGACCTAACCTCCTTTAAATTTAGATCTTTTGGGACATTGCCTAAGTTTTTCTTTTCTGTAAGCGTTCGTTATCTCGACCCAAAATCTTTGCAGTCAATTTTTTGGTTCTTCTTTTGCTACCACTTTTTTTGTTAACTACTTATATTATTAAGTTTTTCTTTTCTGTAAGCGTTCGTTATCTCGATCCAAAATCTTTGCAGTCAATTTTTTGGTTCTTCTTTTGCTACCACTTTTTTTGTTAACTACTTATATTATCTTTTTCCGTACATTTATATTAAAAAGTGGGTCTTATTTTGACATAGTTACCTACTTTGGTTTAGCACAAATTTTACTGTAGGTACCGATGTTGAATTTCTGGTTGGACGAGGTATTTTATTTTAATGCATATTATGATCAATATCAAAACAAAAGCATTCATTATGTCATTCTAATTTGAAAATTGAATTGCCTTATGACTTAGACGTACTCTAATTAAGTGCGATTTATAGCACATCATTTTTTGTTCCTCTTAGCAATTTATTTTTGCCGAAACTGTTCTGGTGGGCAATAAAAAGTTTTAGAGGTCATCGTCCCGAAATTTAAGGAAAAAGCAAGTCTCAGGTAGAAACCCCACGTTTTAGTCCTTAAATTAAATAATCTCGAAATATATTTAGAAATACGGGATGACATCATCGTCCTTTTGATAAAACTGTCTTTTATTGATCTGAAACTGCCGCTTTAATATGTAAGAATGAATGATACCTATACATAAAATGAACGAAATTGTATGAATGAAAGTGAATCAATCAAAATGAAGCCGTTATTATACCCAAAGCTTTATTTATATCCTGCGAGAGGACCATCAATATGGTTTATCAATCAATGACAACGACGTGCCATTGTGTACAAGCTAAAAAAAAAAACACTTTGTTTTGTTCAAAAGAATTACATTCTATATTTTGCTGAGAATTTAATTTCATTCTAGCGCATTTACTGAGATGAATCAGTAATCCCAATTATCTTTGATCAATCTTATCAATGCCACTTAAAATCTAAATGATGATGTGAGCAGACATTAAATAAAGTCTAATTACTCAACTAAGCAAGTGAAGCACGCTAAACGATAACATGCGATCTCGTAACTGTTACGAAATGTACATCGTGATCACAAAAAGTATTGTGTATTTTTGTTGTATATAACTCAATGGAGATCTCACTTTCATGTTCAATAACAATTAAAAGCAATTCTGAAAACACATCTCAAATCCAAATAAAAGAATATATTGAAAATAAACTTTTCGCCACTAAATTGGAGTTATTGCCATCCATATTGACAACGTCGTTGTATGTCTAAATAAACACAAAAATTGACGTAACAGCTTTATCCTTGCGTAAAACTACAACATTAATACAATTAGGAAAAGGTTTCAACGAAAACCAACAAATCTATATCTGCAGTTATATAATAAATGGAACACTAGAGGATCATAATATTTAAATAACCAATCGCCACTAAAATTACAAATATTGGATGCTCTCATTCTCAAACAAGTGCATAAGGATATAACACGACATAAATATGACGTTAAGCAAGTAGCCGATGCAGTAGTAACATAAATAGCTTAAGGCGATCGAGGTGTGGCCAACCTTGCATAGTCGACACCGTTGTTCGCACCTAACCATATTTAAAATGTTAAATCAAGTGCAGAGGTGATATAAACGTTAAGTTTATTGGCTCGCATAGTTTAGAGATTTCTTAGAATGCAATAGATGACGTACTTACAAGACGTAAAGATAAGAACAATGTAATATGAAATGTTTCTGAGATCAATGGTTTTCAACATTATATTGACAATGATGACTGCGATTATTCTGACAGCGTCCCACTGTAGGGCAAATGCTTCTTTTTATACATAGAAGGAACCACCATATCACTACGCTTGATCCCTGCGTATTTGTGACTGATCGTCAATTTGTTTTTCTTCAGTAGCTTATAAACACTCATTCATAACCATAATCAATTAATCATTTTCTTCAGACAACACATCAATAAATTAAACAAAATAGCAACTTATATTGGCTTTATCTTGTCAAAACTTCTGAAGCTCACCATTACTTTCAATATATCATTTAGTGACCATTGTGCTTCCACAAATGACAACGTCACGCCATCTAGTGAGAGTTGCTAAAACTTTACAAATGTGCAACAATATGCTATCCTGAACTATAAATCAGTCGAATGATTAAGCATGACTGACTGTCCATTTGCGAATAAATACAAAATAGCACTAACGAAGGCTATTCAGAGCAAATAACGAACTGAATATGACAATATGAGGCTAGATTATGAGAAGGATGACGCCACGAATTGTACATTACAGTACACATTGTAGAAGCATTTATGGCTAGGGATTCGAACAGACCATCGATAAAGTAATTTGATGGAAACGCTCATGTCGATGATTTTGGAAGAAGGTTGCGAACAAAAACAAAGAAAAATTATAAACTTAATTTACTTTTTGACACGAAATCGAATAAATTTGGGAACAATGAGCTTTTCAGTTAATTCATTGCATATCTGTTTCCGTTGATTTTTTTTTTGGAAAATGCAATTTTTAATATTATTCATGCTAGAAAGTATATCGATACAACTAATGAGTTTAATATCGGTACATCTGATTCGTTACCATAACCCTATATGGCAAAGCATTGCAGATACACTATGATTGATTCTGATTAGGATTTGATGTAAAGATACGGTAATGAAGAGAAAGCTAGTAGTGATTGCGAATTTGATTTAGTATGCTGAATAAGTCGTTAGACTGACTCACTATTATATGAAGACGTCCAGTAATTGGATCATTTGGCTGATGGCTTTAGATGGTTTTGAGTTGGTGAATAGCTAAGCTGGACTACACAAAGGTAGATGTGATGAGTTAATTTAGCTTTCCTTTTTATTTTGTCTGGTTTGTTAGGTTCTTTAGACATTGATGATGTCTCATTAGGAGTTTTAATCAATAGATGAAGTTCAAAAGGGTCTGCTAATACCTTTCGTTCTAACAACATCAACGTAATACCACGACTGTTATTCACGAAGGGGTAAAAAGTGTAGGTACCTAGTGGTTAGCCTTCAAGTTCTTATTACAACAAAAGTACACCCTTATTATTTTATCAAAACCCGTTTTCTTGAAACAAGAATCAAATAATTAAATACAGGAAAGGACTTTACAAACAAAATCGAAAGTAAACACTAACACCGCTATTACAATAAAACAGTTAAAATTGCTATAATCATAGCATTCATTTGAAATCGAAAGTTATCCGAGTCGGTTCTAATGGTTTGCGGAAGTTAAAAAAAGTATACATACATTATTGTACAAGAAAACAATCGTAAATACGGATATAGCTGTATTCTATTCGATATTTGTAAATAGGGTTGTCGATTAACGGAAAAAAATACATTTTCCCGCGTTTCATACTCACCTGTAGGTCAAATCTCGTATTTAAAACCGTTCAAAATCTTTTCAGTCTCATGTCAGCGAAAATTAATGTCAATAATGTATGTAAATTACTGGTGTTTTTGACAGATTGAGATTAGAATACGAACGATCGTTCTTAATTGAAAAAATACAGGAATTTAATCACCTCAGGTCTGAGTCCTAGGCATTGACTCATTCATTTTTGCTTAAATTATTTTTATTACTAACTACTCTATGGGTGTAGCAACACACTGTTACTTTTATATTTTCTCTATAGATAATGAAAACCGACAACTAGTTTTTAATGATTTCTTGATTAATAATAACATTAGACACGGATAAGATGAGAAAATACGTCAGTTAGTTTTTAAGTAAAATATTATTTTCGAACTCATGTTTATAATAATTGAATTACTTATGAATTCATCATTATAATCAGTTGATCACGAACTCTTAATACGCATAAAAACGAACTCAAAGCAAAATTCATGTTGTATCTATATTAGATACAAAAATATAAACAGTCCAATACTCCACCAATTAGCAGGAAAAACGAACAATCTTCTAGCCCTAACTAGTGTATGCGGTTACCAGAATCATTTCAAAACTTTTTGTAAAAGTAACGGTCTATTTAGAGGCAGCTTTTTAGCCGCGAAATTGCCTAGTTATTGTTATATGTGAGCAAAAACAGAGGCGCTTGTACACAGGCTGATGCCCGTTCAAATTGTTGTAGAATCCAACGAAACACTTCTTGGGAAATTGATCATAAAATATCCAACAATAAGGTAGGAAATCCTTTGATTTATAACAGTTTCTCATACTTCTCTTCCTTGTTAACAATATCTTCGATATTTTTATTACAAATCAACACAATATTGATTGATTCTATAATGACGTCATTTTAGCCTTTGTGTCGATTTTTTGCGAAGTCAGTAATTACGAGCATTTATAAATGCTCATCCGTCATCGTGTTTAGTATTTGAGTCATTCATATCCACGTAATTTATTGTGAAGAAATCAAAAGCAATTATAACCTGGCATTTTATTTACCACCCAAGACTTTATGGAATGATCCTTATTTATTCTTCGTCATGATAGCTTTCTGATTGATTCATGATACATCTCAGCTTTTGCAGGTCATGTGGGACATTTTCATAGAAATCAGACAAACTCAAACATTTTATTTTATTTTTCACAAAAAACATCATTTTTTTGTAAAAAACCAATAACTTATTAATTTTAATATAGCTCTTATAGCTGTTAAAATGAACAACAGCTTCTCGAAAGACGTTTACAACTTTATTTGACATAAAATACCACACAACGTGTAAATGTAAACCACACTACAAGCAAAACACAGTCGGTTAGTAGAGCGGAACTCACATTGCGCCTGCGACGATGTCATCTGATTACAACAACATTGCCACATTAGGATTAATATCTAAACTTCAGTAATCATACCATACAAAAGTAACGCAAAGCAAGGTCATTCTTAAACAGCCATTTTGCAAGACAATATGAATGAAAACGTTTTGGTAAATGCGCGTAATGAAACTGCTGTTAAAAGTGTTTGTAATGAAACTATAGTCGTGTAAAGTCATGTTTTTATTGTGCATAATGGAGGTTATGGACTTGTGGAAATGGAAAACTGGCAAAGACCTACATACAATTTATGAATGAAATGAAATAGCTAATGTATTCATAACATGCGATAGATCTGAGGTAGGTTTCTTTTGACTAGTCATGCTAAACCTAAAACTGCAGCAAAGAGTCAAATTCACCAAAAAACTGATGGTTGAACACGGTAAAGTTCTATCATTAATATTCATCAGACTCACATCGTAGGTCAACTATTATTATTATTACAACTATTATTTTATTTATGGTAACTGAGAGAAAGATCTCGAACTTTATTATCCTAAAGATAAGTCATTGAAGAGATTTATAAACAATGATGATTTAAATGATTTCAACAATGAATCTGGTAGTCTTTTGGATAAAGATGATTAAACCCTAATTTCTTGTCAACAGGAACACATACAGGAAGTACTGGACAAATGGACACAGATAGATGACGAGATTTGGGCGAAGGTGATAGTGTTTGAGAGGAACCGACGTGTTGCCAAAGCGTATGCGCGTGCACCTGTGCTCACTATCAACGGATCAGATGACGGATTTGACGGCATGAGGTAAGGAAACACTTTTAACGAACGAGTTAACGAGAGAGTACGACTTAGAAATTCGAAACCTCTAAACTATTCAGGAATTATGATAATATTGACAATGATAAAGTACAAATTGTTTCCAAATTTCATGACTAGAACTCAGAAAACAAAAAAATGTTTGATCATTATTGATTTTTTTTTCTATCCTTTTTTCATGACCTAAAGAGGTGATATAGACTTTAAAAAAATGTCTATAATATTGCAGGAACTAAATTTAAAATCACTACCATACTTGGTGCTTAAATAACTAAAATTACGCATGAACAACAAATTCAAACTCAATCGTAATCTTGAACTGATTCTGATAGAATTTCCAACAACTCCTAAAATAACCAATATCTAACGCAGCCGCCCAGATATTTCTTAATCCAGTTTATAAACGCACCTAGTTTTAATTATAAATCAACTTGTAACTAATCTAAGCATAATTGCGAAATATCTGCATTGCTAACTACTTAGCCCCAGCTTAACCGACTCCATTGTAGCACGTGGTTGCTCTAAATTCTATACAATCCCGTTTATTAACTGCAAGCTTATTCATTTCTTGTACCTAATCAATAACTGTCAAGTTAACGTTTCTGATAACAATTTCTTCTATAGTTTTGGGTTTACATTGTTGTACTTCTTAATCAACAGCTGCTGGTTTCAATTTATTTGTCTGTTCATTATCGTTGAATTCAAATATTGCTTTGTTCTATTTCAATCTTATGACCAACCAACAGCTTATTTTGGCTATAGGTTATAATCGTTGGGTATACTGTTTCATTAATTGCATGCTGTCTCTATTTACCAACTTGTAATTTTGACACATAATTAAATTGGCCACAACCTTCACTTAACTATTACATTTCTTCGACCACCCCAACCTCGTTAAGTTAATCACTTTAATTCGTTTCTATGTCAATGGGATTAGCTACTTGTATTTTTAATTGTTCACCATTATCGTTATGGTATATCGTTACTCAACATAATTACTATTGTGTAAGTATTTCTGGTTCAGTTTAAATAGGACCTGTTGGAGTCACGTTGTCGTGATACGTTTGCGCTTATCTATTAGAATGAGACATTCAGCTCATTATTTTACCACTGTGAATGCGGCTATGTCATTCGTTTTCATCAGTTGTCTATTGGGTGACCTTATTTGTAAGAGTAGTTTTAATTAGGAAATGGTAAAGGTAAAAATAATTGGTCGTAGGTTAATTATCTTGTTGATATGTTCAATGACTCTGTCTATTATATGGTCAAATATTTTTTATTTCGCCTTTCAAGGTTGATTCCAAACTGTAGTCCATTTCCATGGAGGTTTCTCATATTTAATATGCAAACAATCAAATCTTGTACTACAGCAATTATCGACTTCCTTCCATCATTGTTATAGTTTCTCTTATCGTTTTATCCAATCAAGTTATGATATGACATAAACACTTTAATTTTACGCTTATAACCAGAATTCCAATAAATCACACACATACACCTAACAACTAACATGCGTATTTCTAACATAATTAAAAGGCCAATAACGCTTACTTTTTTAAAGCCAATGAATGGTGTGAATTATATATAGATACCGAAGTAACCGCTAACAAAAGACACGAAGTCAACGAAGCGTGGTTTAAGCAAGGTTACGACAACGATACTAACTGTAGTTTCACCTGTTTTAGTGAAGAATAAATTGTTATCAAGATCATAATTCGTGTCAGTTCGCGTGATAGTGAAAGTTTTGGTGTTGAACAAACATGACTGTGATAAATGATAATTATGATGAATGAGAGGAGAGATACAAAAACACGGTACTAAAGAGATGCTAAATATATTCAGCAGATAGATTTAAATTCGTGTTTAAAGAGATAGGTTCAAACAATAAAAGGTAGTATTTATTCCTTGTTGGTCTTATTTTCTTCTCTGAAAAAACTTGATTCTCTTATAAATGGTTTGAAATCAGCTTCAGATTTAGTGACATCACAACATTCGCAATAATACCCAAGCAGTAACTAGTGTCTATCTACCTTACAATCATTGAGAACAAACCCATACTCCTTCCAGGCGCACTGATTGTCCAATTATCCTTAGTATATGGACTCTGCAGTAACAAGCCCCTTGTTCAACCAAATCAGTAATTGTAAACACTTCAACATCCTTACGTATATTATCATAGTCTCGCCTATCCCTTATGGCAGTAAAGCATTAGGCAACCTCGCGTGCGAAAACGTCGATAACGTTTTGATTATGGCAATCAATTGCCCAACAGTGTGGCCAACACATATTGAGGTTACGAGGATTGATACGTTAAACGGCAGGTTTCGACAAGAACTGTTTATAGTTCAGCTGAGCTAAGATTATCTTGTAAAGAAAACAGTAACAAATACTCTTTTGGGCTAAATCATTTTTTGAGACAGTAACTAATTAAAAAAACGGATGAAAAGGGTTGGTTCGACGTAAAATGACAATTTAATTAAGTCGATAACCATCATATTTTTATGCTTGTTATCATTTAATTTCAACCCAAACAATCAAGCACTGATAGTGCTAGCCAACCTATAATAAACTATACTAAAATCGCCATACTTGGTGTGTGCAGATAGGCGATCGTGTACCAATTTATACTTATTAATAACAGCAACGCCCTCGCTCATTCCTCGCTAAGCTGTCACCGGACATTAACCAACTAGTTTTAGACATATGCACGATCTACTAACTTGTATATCAAGTAGTTCGTGACCCGACTGCTAAATATATAGTAGAAATTCGAGATACGGTATGTTTCCTTGAGGTTATGACAGATTGAGTTGTTGAAAAGCAAATGATTGCGGTTTATTTAGTGTCGGTTGTAGCCGTTTTAATGGTTGGTGATAAATATAATTGCGTTTGGCAATATTTGTGCGTAATGTTGCCAAATATTGTACGTTTCCCATGCTAATTGCGCTCGTTAGTAAAATTACTTGCTGTAGTTACTTTAAGGTTATTATTACCTTCAATATTGACATGACTTGAGACTGTCCATTAACTATAATACCCCTTTCATCTTCTGTAGAAACAAGTTCCGTATAAACACTAAGAATTTGCTCTTAATTGCATTTCCCTTTTCATTCCCAGGTTGTTAGGAATGTATGTTAATCGTCACGCTCTAGTTCCGTCCCCATACCATCCACCTTCTATACTTACATGGCGGATGATTACAAAGAATTTCTTTTGAAACTAGTGGCGGAAAAGTCTGTAAATATTTTCCTCTTCAATTAAATATCACTAAACTAACCTAACCTACCTTTTGAACCTGATAATTTCAAGTTCAGCTGTTGAAAAAATTATATTACAAAAACGAATTCCTTAATGAGTCCTTCATTCTTTGTCTATTCACTGGATATTGAATAAATACATAAAATTAAGATGATAAGAGTGGTGGCGCGTGCCGATGTGATCAGCGCGCGCGCCGGTGCCGCTCTCCCTCCAACCCGTAATGATACGGAAGTCTGTCGCGTCGTAGATCATCGTGCACTGTCCGTGTGCGCTGTGATTTTATACAGTAATGCTTCAAAGTTTTGTGTTGAAGTTTACGTTGTTTTGGAATGTTGGGTAAATGTTTGTTTTTGGAAAGAATTTTTCTTTTTATCCGACTGCTCCAGAAGGGTTTTTGGTTATTTTTTATGATGAGCTAGATAAGCTCGTTGGTTTGTGCCATCTTCTAACCAAATTATGAAACTAACTAAACAAAATTATCTGGGCCCAAAATCAAGACTCCAACCAAGGACCAAAAATGTTTCACTGTCTTTGATCCGTCCTTCCAAAATTACTATCTTCAAGAATACACAATTCTGCAAGAGTAAATCACGAACCATAATTCTCTTTAAAACATTTACCTCAAAACCCAGCACTCCGTTTAATTCAAGATTTATTTAAAGCAAGATTTGCGCCTCCAGTTTTTACACCGGCTACAAGTAGGAAGTGTCGCCGACGGCGCACGCGCTATCAGATCCACACACACGAAAATCGCCATTTTAATGAAACCAGGCTCTTACACTAGCATTTAATTAGTGCAGATCTAATGTAAGTCCGGGCTAACAGGGAACAATAAAGATCGAACATTCCCGCTAATAATTAGGACTGCGGCCAACAGATAGTGAGCCGGCTTCTAATTTTATGTGAATTAATTGGAGCTATCTTGTAGGAAGTGGAGTTTGTGCACTTGCGCTACCGGGCTGGAAGAATAATCGTAAGGACGGTAGATATAATTGTTATGTTTCTGTTTGAAGACGGGTTACTTTTTCGAATAAATATTGCTAGGATTGGTTATTATATTTTGAATTCGTGTTTTCATTTACCTACTTTGTATCTTCTAGAATGAATTCGCGTAGACTTTCACTGATTTATTATTTATTAACATCTGTAAAGTTATATGGATGATTTTGACATGGTAGAAATATGATTACTTAATTTGAAAGAGATTTATCATCTGAAATATTCAGTGTTTCTGAAGACACGTGGTAGAATTGTTGTCAGTAGATGAAGTATAGCATTTTACTATCAAAAGTACAAAAAAATCTAACGTAGAACTAAGAATTGCTCGGTTGTCAACAAATTAAAGAAAACGGCGATAAATATAATAAGAGCTTCGCTTAAGGCTGACAATCGGTCTACTTACAATGAAAGAGAACGGCCTCCTTTGTCGTGGTATTTTACGCAAAAATAGAGTAAAATGACTTAAGCAGCCGGATTTCTTCGATATGATAGTGGATATCAAGATATTTATGATAAAGATGCTTCAGCATAGTTATATAAGAGTATCATAAACATGGTTTGGACAAAATAAACTGATCGATCTTAGCTGCATTATTTGTGGTTTTCCGCGTGTGGCTAATGAAGTAAAAGCTGACATTGGTGACGGTCTCAGATATGAAGAAAAAAATGTTCTTTATATGGACATTGTAAACAGTCATTGTGAATGATATTATCAATAGCCAAAATGCCAAGTTTATACTTAATTCTTCTGCTAATTTGGTACTATATAGCCTACGAAATAAAATGAACTTCATACAAAGTAAACATATTCGATCTTGCTTTAAGAACTCAAATCACAGAAATAAACTTAGTACTTAAATATTATTGGCTCAAACAGTATTGCCAAATACCGCGACCAACGAACCCACCTGGCACTATGACCTAGTTATAGACGACGCGACGCCCCGTCATCCGTCGGTAGAACGCCCTGTCGATAAACTAGAGTACTGATGATTGACTGAAGATAAACTGGAGTAGAGATTGATGGTCTAATCTGCCCACACGACCATTACGATCATAATTTGCAACGAGCGGTCGTTCTTCATGTGCCGCGATTTGTCGCATTAGACTGATTTGTTTATTTTGATGAACTGTAAACGTTTTGAGATTATGGAAACTTAATTTATTCGTGGCTTGTTTTATAGGTTTATTTGTAATTGAATTTTAATTGTTTTCTCTGAAAACAATAAATTGATGACTATCATATCTTTATTATCTAGAAAACCTTTGATATTGCAAGAAAGATTAAATACTTTTATAGTTTTTTCACACATGACTCAAGCTTCAAATATACCATTATATTCAGTTACTCCCAGGAAATTCTGACATAACATCGAAAAAAGTCGCTTAATCGCAAGTCCGAACAATCCTATACAATCGTTAGTCGCATAACAGTGTTGTAATCGCAATACACGAACGTTATTGTTTATTGTGTTCTTATCGATACGTTCTTTGTACGGAACCAGTGTGTCAGTGCACAATGGGTGGGGAACCTTCGTTTTTGTGGAACCTAGGTAGTTTTGGGTAGGTCATGTTTGTGGTTAAGGATCTTGTATCATTTGCTTTGAATCTGGTTAATAAGATTTAGTTTTATTTCTGGGTTCCTCCAACACGGTGCATTATCCAAACGTAATTATCTAAAAAAAATTGTTGATTGGGTCCGATGGTAGGCACCGAAAGTACATTTTTTTCCTAAACTACCTAAAATTATTTTTTTGTCATTTAAAATGATTTAATTTAAAAATCATTCACATTTACTTATCTATGAGTGTAGCTATAGTGCTTTCGCAAAAAAAAAAATATCATTGAACAATATATAAAATTACATGTTTCACGAACAAATTCACAAATGTATTCTACTCTTACACGACATATATAATAAGAAATGGTCAAGCGCCATATTGCACATTTTATTATAGATCAAAGAGTAGACGAATTCGCAAGAAACTTTTTAAAAACAACGGTTTACACATGAAATTGTTTATTTTTCACCAAACAACTGACAATATTCATAAAAATAAACGGGTTTTGAACAATATGTCTTCAGAAATAGTGAGTTTTTACCGTTTTTCATTTCATTTGTCGCGTTCTTGTAGTTTTAACCTCACAAAGGTGGCGCAATATGGTGCAAAAAAATTACAGACCTAGTTGGTATAAAATTTAGTACAGAAGTTTTATCTTGCTTGCTATATAAGATATATTTAAGCTGGAACATTATGCCTTATGAGATCATTTAGACAGGACTTATTATAATACCAACAGACCCATAGTTCTCAACGAAAACCTAATGAGACACCAGATTACTTCTGACGGTCGAATAGCAATTTGTCGTCAAATTGTTTTACAATCTTTTAGCTCAGTGCGTTATTGCTGATTGCATGGATATAATAATATAGCAGTAACTACATATGAATCGGAGTACTGTAGATACGGCAAAATCAACCCACAATTAGTGATTCATGTACGTGATAACTTTAATAAACTTTTTACCTACCATGTTCCATATTCTTTGTGATTATGATTATGAGAAAAAAGAACATGGCTATTCCAGTCCGCAGAGCTCTGTGAAGCCCTTTGTTACAAACCATAATCAAGTAGAATGTTGTAACTCCTGAACCAGTAATTTTATAATGACAGACAAATCTACCACAGTCCACTAGCATTTAGCTCAATTGCTGTAACCATAGATCTAGATCAGATCCAACGCCCACCAACTTCAGTTTCGTAATTGTCCTCATAATACCAACTACCAAAAGTACATTGTGGCGCCGACTGGTCCTATATCCTGATACTTCGATTTTACGAATCAATCTGAACTCTATTTTAAGTTCACCAAAGTCTGATTTAGAATATTCAGCGACCGGAACATATGCCATTTCAGAAAAATTTTGCACGAACTTAATGTCCTCGATTCTATTGTCTTCGTCGATAGCAACAACTACATTTTCTGCTTTGAAACCTCATGGTTTTCTATTTTGAGCTTTAGTGTGTGGATTTAAGGATGGTTTTGAAGTTAATGGATAGCAAATGTAAAGTGGTATACTGTGTGATATAATTGTTTGTTTGTTATATTGTCCACATAATTGTAGCTGTAGATACGTTTGGAAAGTAGGGCGGCATTGAGGTAGGCTTTTGTAAGAGATCGCATTGGTCAGTGTCAATGAATTTGTTTCAGACATTACGCAAACGCTTGTGCAGTTATGTTTTTACAAATTGAATATCACTTTTTAATTGCAAAATCCGTTGCAAAAGTGAAAAGATTACGAAATTGAGATGCACATCAAAAGATATTGTAAATATTGAATGGCTGATTTTAGTGTTAGTTTTATTATATGAAATCTTTATGAAGATTTCATCCTCGTTTATTATGCCATAAAACACGAAACAATAATAGGAGATTTTGTGGTATTATCGGGCCATCGTGTTTAAAACTGAAGTTTATGATGAATCAGGTAATTTACAATCCTTTGTGTTCCTAAACATACATTTGATATAAAAAAAAAAACGAGTTGCTTACTTCAACTTATACGTACTCATACTTATCGATTAAAATTCCTTTGAAAGCTCAACTGAATGTACGATGTCTCATACCATAGTTACGTCACCAAAACTTTGTCTTAAACTCTAGGTAGACCTATACCCAAGATGTGGTTTTACAGCTTTTGCGTAACGCGGTTGTGCTAACTCAACCTATTTTCACCAACCATACCTAGTTTGGAATAAGAGAAATCAATAATGATAACTAGACTTAATAATCCTGGCCAGAACTGTCATTGCTTCCTTGAGTTTATGATTTACTAGATTAGTTGACATGCCAGTTCTGCTGCGATAGAAAAACTTTATTAAACCGGATCTATCACTATCGCGGCATTAGTATTGAAAAAGTTCATGTTATCCGTAATACAACTTCAACAGCAGGTACCTAGGGCATCTGCCAGGGTTGCGGGTTAGTCCGAAAGGGATACCGGGACCTCGGCAACAAGCAACTGAAGGAACACGGGTGGGTTTTAGTCAGTAAAAGTCTGACACGCCCTTCCGCTCCGACCAGAGCGGGAGAAGTCATTGGATAATTTCCCACACTCAAAAAAAAAATGGTTTGTGCACTCTGAAATGACGCGCCCCACTACCGCATTTACGTACACGGTAATTTCTATGGGTAACGCGATAATGGAGCGCGTCATTGCAGAGTGGACAAGCTATACATACAATACTAATGTAAGAAACATTATCAAAGAAATCATTAATCGACCGTAATGGTCATTTGAAACGAGAACATTCAAACTCAAACTGGTCCTAGGCACCTTGATCAGAGATTGATCACTACAAAACATTAACGTTCATGACAAATACCAACCCATGGGAAACACTGCTAGGAACTCCATCCGAACCATACAAGAGCATTACTAATGAATAAAAATATAATTGATACCATAAATATATCAATTAAAGCATTATCTTACTAAACTGGAGTATCGATAACTGATTATGATCGTTCTAAAACTATTATAGAACCCATTGTTCTTAAAAAGGTTTATAATTTTATAGCGTGTTTATAAACAGATAATGGATTCAGGAAGTTCCAGATTAATAATTGCTGTTAGATAAACATCTGATAGAATAATCCTTGTTTTATTTAGTTTATTTAACAATTAGTTTTAATATGTTCGTATCTTTTTTTATTGCTATGGAATCGTGATATTTTGGATGAGTCTACAGGGTTGTTTGTAGCAGCCAGCTAATGACTACTAAATGCATTTATATTTATATTTGATTCCATTAAACAAAATGCAGTCATATTTTTGCTTCTCTAGCTAAGTAACTAAATCTTGAACTCTATAACATCGCCAAGACGCCATGTTTAAATCTCCCTGAATTCACCATTCCTTTAATACCTACACCTAGTAAGATTAGCTGTAGTATATTGTACCCACCTGCAAGAACTAGCTAACATTCCTATTCCTAAGTCCAGCAGCTTTACAAACTAAACCAGTTCCTTTTACACGAAAAGGCTCACTTTCATTAATCGACCTTTAACAATTTAAATTATCCACTTTACTTACTTAAATCGCAGTCGCGTGCTAGATCTAATTTATAAAAATGGCCGCCAAGCAATTCCAATTCTAACAACTCGTAAGAACTCAATTAAGATTTTAAACTTGCTAGAGCTGGCTTCTTGACGCCTAATGCCGATTAACTAAAAATAATACTGGACAAACAGCATTTTAATGTTAATAGAACTATAGGTGATAATTGTGATACGTATCAAGAATGTGATGGACGAATCACAGTGAATTTAATTAGCATGAGATTCTCAATTCTATTTTTAGGGTAAAATATGATTTCATTTTCTAAGTTCTCTCTGAAGTGAAATCGTTGAGAATAGTAACCGGATTTACCAATTATCCAGTCAGGCATACATACGCTACTGCTGCTGCTTCTATTCATCAATGTCTATCACCGCAGAGGATGCCAGACAACATTCACAATATTTTGATTGACACTGACTTAATTGCTTCATATGGCTACCAAACGTAACATCACGATCCCTTTGATCGCTACAATTAAAGTTACAGATGAAACAAATGTAGATAAGGCTAATAAAATTGATCTTTAGTTAAAAATCCTAAGTTCATCTCATTTGATTCAGTTGAGGCGTTTTACCAGATTCCCGATCACATCAAAGATAATCACGAGAATAATAAAACAATGTCTGTACCTTTAGAAGCCAATGTGTGAAGAATAAAAATGAATTAAAAAGCACTTATTGCGTGTACTTAACGTATAAATTCGAACAACAAATCAGTTTGATGTGTGGACACGTACATTGACTTTTCTACGCTGATGTAAACTGTCAATATATGCAAATATAGCGCATATCTGATGTTCGGGCGCACGTGGGTTAGTTTAAGTCGCTTCTGTCGTTTAATAAAAAGATTAGTGGTGTTGATTCGGCCCACGGAGGCGCGTTCCATGTTTCTGTTCCTGTATAAAGGATGATTCACAAGTTGTAGACAAGAAAATGAAACTGTGAAGGAAGGTACAGAGCAACTTTTAAGTTTTCTACCAATTTCCTTTTCAAAAGAGAATGGTGTATAAACTAGTGATAATTTCGGGAAATATAAAGTACCAGAACTCGTGATAGATGCACAAAGCTCTCCAGACAAGCACATCAAAATGAAAATTCAAAAGAGTCCAGGTAGTATATTCATATTCCAGAACCTACATAATGTTGCTCCTCCTGTATTCCTCAAACCAAAATATGTATTATGGAAAACCATTATCGCGATATCCAACATAGAAACAGCAATACATTGTGTATTTGCCTCAACATGAACTCGTATTTCTTGTTGCTAGTCGTTGTTTAGAGATGAATGTCACATGTTTTGTTAGTCGTTGCTATTTGATGTGAATTTCGCGCTTTGTATCCGCCATCATGAATTTGACATGAGCTACAATTGTGACATTTACATATATTGTTTTTGTTTGGTGGTGTTTTAGGTATAGATACAGTGGTTTTGGTGTTTGGAATTGTTTGATTTGCAAATGAGGGTTTATTATTTAGGGATTGATTTGAAAGATCCTAATAGAAACGTCATTTGGACCAAGATAATGCTAAACAATATATAAGATAGCCTGATTATAGAGATTTTTCTTGTGAGTTAAATTGTTAGGAGTTTAGTAGATTACTGATAGAAGGGTTTAAAATAAAAAGAGATTTCTCCAACCATGATACAGCGGTTTCCCTTTTATCTTCTCAAATAACTTTTACTAACAACCATTACAAAACTAACCTTTGCTCTAATTCTGCAAATAAAAAACCCATAGAACTAGGCAATTCCGTGTTACATAGGCAATAAAGATGGTATCAAACGCGTCTGTACACGTTCAAAGACGGTGTGAAAATGACGAAGTGAAAGTGACAATGTAATCTGGAGATCTCAGGCGCATCTCGGTGTAAGCGATAAATGCGCATGCGACGCAAAACGCGCGGCCTCTTGTGTAATAGTGACTAAATCTTTGTAAATATTGATTTGTGTTGATTGTAATTGGGTGTTTTGACAATTTACGGCACTTTGAGAGATTCGTTTACGTGTCTTGATAGTTATGATTGTTTCCGTAAAAGGAAGAAGAGTGTTGAAATATTAATTTTTGTAAATGCATATTCATAAACATGATTTTAATTTCAACGCATTTTGTCAAATGTTGGATTCGACACTTGTATTATTACGTTATTGAAATATTCATATAAGTAAGCAAAGAGGCAAGTCTTCAAATGAATTAACTGTTTACCTACTTTTAACCTTTCGTTCTAATACTGACTCATTAAAACCATTAGGTATTACTATAAACACTATTAATAATTGCATCCAAAACATTCCTGAATGACCTACATCAATTTAGATCATCAGCAGACAATTGTTTCTGACAATCGATGCATCGAAACAATATCGATTACCGAACTCGATTATATTTCGACCTTGTTCTTTGAAGTTGATTGTTTCGGGTTCGCAATCAATCATAGTTTAATTTTTAGGTCATAGCTTGTGTTGTTATAGATAATTAACGATTCATTTGAAACCTAAATCAACTTGGATCATGTCAGCGGTAGGTATGTTTATGCTAAAATAAATAATTATTTTTAGAACAGCCTACAATAAACCTTGAAAACCAAATTTTAAAATCTTCAAATAAAAGATCCACTCAACCTCTCGAATTAATTTATAATCTTAAGATTTTTACACTTACTTACATATATAATTATGCAATCATTTTTTGAAATCTGAGATGCACTTCAAACAGCTATAAAAAACCAAAATTAAAAACTATAAATAAAAAGGTATCATCAAGGATCCAAAAATCTGCAACATGACAACATAAGCCGTTATTTATGAAAATAGTAAAATACCTTAAATACTTTTAGTTAATTAAAATCCTATTTCAACATTTATTTGCATTTTATAATATAAAATTATACAAATGACATTTATGCTGTGTCGTAAGTGGCTAGCCACTTAGCTGTTGGTACTTGTCCTAGCTAAAGGCAAAGCATAAATAGCTGATTTTAATGCTTTTGAAAGCAAGTATTGGATACTGAATAAATCAAGTAGTTACAGACGTATATTGTGTGTTTAAGTGCGTAAATACTGTGTTCACTGAAAAGACAGAGCATTTTAATAAATTGTGTGAAAGATGGTATGTGCTTAGGAAAGAAGAGAACTCTGAGAGGATGGCTAAAAGAGATGTAGGTTTAGAAGAAAAAGGCAAGCTGAGCCTATCTCTAGTAAGTTAAGATAAAGTTAGACGATGATGATCAAGTAAAATTCTAGCAAAAGATAATTCAGAACCTGGATTACAAAATATTGTTTGCTCAAGAATGAAATAGCACTATTTAACAAACCATAAACGCCAGGTCAAAAAACAAAAAAGAAACCTGAACTAAAAAATCTTTTTCATCTTTGCCGGTACAACTTTGATTGACAGTCAGACTAAGCTCCAAAAATATAGTTTCGAAACTCCCAACAATTAGTAATGTGTTACCATAATGGGTAGGTAATTTATTTTGATCATAAAACGGCTGTTGTAGATATCAAAATGCAAGATTATCACGCCATATATAGCCTGCGGCGAGAAATAAACTTTTCTAAATAAATGAAGGCCTTGAACGACCTTGGGTGCTGATGCTTTAGACTGGCGGAGCGAGTAGCGATTTTGAAATAATGCATTAAAACAGAATGGTATTAGAATTAGATATTTTTAATAATAATTCTAATGAAGACTGAAGAAAAGGAAAGATTTGGTTAGGTACTGTGGGAAATATACTGTTCTTTTGTTGTCTCTCGAATTAAACTGTGTCAAAAGTCAGTTTTGCTGGAAAACGACTGGGAATTTTCAATCATAAATTAAAATTAAAAACAACAATGAAGTTTATAATTATAGGGCATTTGGTAGGATATCACAAAACAGTTAATTTCCGCTTGACGACGGAACCCCATCTTTATACTGGTGGACACGTGACCTAAATGATCATCGCTTAAAAATTAAATATTAACGACTTCGTAGCTCACTTATTAATTTATACTTTTATTGCATTTATAAAATAAATTACTTTAGTTAATTGAAGAACGAAACTTAAATTTTATTTTATGTGAATTTATCGATATTAATTTTATCAATAATGATACAAAATTATTAGAATTGATTAATATCAAATCTAATTATCCTCATCTACCTGTTGATAGATTAATATTAAAAGTTAAATTATTGTTCGTTAAAATGAAATATTTTTCACAAAGTAGCTACTTTTACTTCTAATAATTTCATTCCCTTTCGAAATTAATTAATATTAAGGAATACATTCTCCCACGCGCATATCAAAACTGCTCTTCGTCTTCGTATATTTATTCTTTAAGACGATGTCCGACGTTCTATTTAGGTGATCGTGATAGGTCGATGTTAGTGTCTGAAGCCCCCCATTTACTTTTACTTTGCATTGTTTTGTTGTTTCAGTGAGTTCAATTTAATATCTGCCAAATTTTCAAGTGCATTATCGTATTATTATTTCAAATTAAAAATCTAGCAATTTTTCATGACTCTCCCAATCTTTAGTTTTTCTTATTTTATTTTTTCTATCACAATATCTGCAGCTCTTTAGTACTAAAATAAGTTTAGAACTTCAATAATGTCAAGTTACTACATCTAAAACCAACCAACCATTTTATATTACCAACATCTTTTTATCATAATGTCTCTAGTATTATTTATTTTTAACCACTTAAATTACATTCGCTTCACAACATTCAATTTCATCTAAATCATCATGAGATGCACCACCAGTGTCGAAACGATATCGTGTCGGACCGTCTAAATTGCTTGCTTGACCTTTCGCCATAAACATTTTGAGTTCGTTGCCTCTAATGCCTCTAATTCGCTGATTGCAGGATGTTAAAGTCTAAATTAAGAACTAATTGCAGGCCAAATGGTAAATGTTGTTGACTTTAACTTGTGTGTATATCGGTAAGTAGTATTCGAGGTTACGCAGATATTTGTGCATACAAATCTGTCTGAGGCATTTATGTTAAGGAGTTTCTTAAATATTGCTATTCTATTATGCATTTATCAATATGACTTACGACGTCTATGGAAATTGCTAATAGAATATTTGTAGTATTGTCCTTTTGATTTGAATTAGGTATTTTCAATTGTTTCTTACTGGTCATGCTCATAATCTTTTTTCTTTTTTTACAGGTAAGAACGTTATCAATTTATATCAATAACCGAGTGGATCCAACAGTCACGTACGTATTATAGTTAGCTTACGTCGCGACTTTAGGCCGGTGCATCGCAGTATCATCAAAGTGGTTGGTGCATAGGTACCTACATCAGGTTTGCAAAGAGCTTCTTTTAAACATCAATAATGTTTAAAATCTATGACTTTCATTGAAATCTGAGAGAATGCAGACTAATATCTACAGAATAGAAGTGAAATACTTATAAGGAATATTCTATAATAATGTATATCAATCAATCTGCCTAGCCTTTTCCCAACTATGTTGGGGTCGGCTTCCAGTCTAACCGGTTGCAGCTGAATACCAGCGTTTTACAAAAATATTATAAAAATTTCGAATGTGCTATATTGTACTTCTTAAATTTTATACCTAAGTATCTGCAATATCAAAACTTATGTGACAAAAAGTGGCGTCTCGGTACACAGCAAATGAATGCAAATCTGAGTCGAAAATGTCGTGCAGCCGACATCCTGGTGCCAATGTTTCAGTAGGTGTGACGAAGGTCGACCGGTAAAATCAATGCTTGGTTTCGTACACAATGTTGTTGATATAGTGAAATAATACTACTGTTAGGACAAGGTAAGTTATATTTGGTTGAAAATTATAGAATAATTAATGTAGGTGGTTATTTGATCAGCGGTCCCTGAAATTGAGCTTCCTAATTATTGCAAGTGGTCACATGAAAGATTACCATGATCACTAGGTAAAAATGAATGAAGAAAGAAATTCTTTTTGCAGAAAATAGGACGATGCTTTCATCTTGTCTTTAAATCTTGTTTTCTCTCGTCTTTAGTCACCTTTTATGACGTTCTCAGACAGACGGGTTTAAACCCAAACAAAAATAAGTAATGACATATTAGACAATAAGATCATAACATCTAATCTGCCATTATTTAATTTACAATCTAGCACCAAAAAACTGTATGTTGAAGAAGTAATTTTTAAATTAAAAGATGATACTATTGATAGTTTAGAACTCTACAAAACTCACAGATTGACAATACTAGCAACAAAAAAGATCGCTAGTAAGATTATACAAACCCAATTTGCATCTAATTTCGGCACAATGTGTGATCTGTCATCGACAATCACGGTAGAACGTGTCAAAACATTTTACCTTGTGTCTTTCAATCAATTTTGTCTAGGACACAATACTGACACCAGTGACATCATACAAAACGAAGATGTCTCAAGATAATCCGCAAGTAAAAAATATTCAAGTTGAGTGTAATGGCCGGAGCATGGTCACATGCTGATTAATGGCGCCGTTTTATCCGTTACCTATGAATAATTGGCGAGAATCCATCGTATCTGGCTTAGAACTTGGCAATGTGTAACAAACATGCTAATAAAGACATGAGAAAAGTACCTATCTTACTTTGTTATTTAGTTCTCAGATTAGAATAGTCAATTCATCTTCTCTAAAGAGGAACTCAATGGGTCAATATCCAGAGGAATCCTCTCTAGCTTTGACTTAAATAATTCTTTAGAGCTTTAGGAGGATATAGTCTTGTCTTAAGTTATTCAACAGTATATCAATATGAGCCCATAATATAACTTAGATCTCTCTCTTTCAATGATCAAGGAGTAGCTATCGCAGTCTATCGTATATGAAAGAACTAGCCATAGCCTTCCTAATACGCATATACAGACCAAATTCAGGAAAACCAAATCTCAGCAATACGACAATAAAACATTAGGTTAAATAAGATACATACTGTTGTATCATCTATGTTTATTTTCTACCCAATATTGATTTACAGTCCTTTCAGATATTTGCATCACTGTCAAAATCACAGTGATCTTTATTCTCATTATAATAAGGTTGTTGTTGGATTGATGCCACTGAGAAGTCTGTCAAAATCATTGTGATCTCTAGTATCGTTACAATAAGGTTATTGTTGGGTTGCTGCTGTCAGATGAAAAATAACTGAGAAGGGACTTTTTATTTCACTACTATCAACCATCGATCACCTAGAACTGATACAAGTTCCAGTAAATTATAAATAACTGGGTGCAGTTTCCATAATTTATGCCTGTCCTGAACTTTAGTACTAAATTGTACGAAATGCTAGATCGCAGACTGTTTGGTAAGAACAATAAATTATTGAGGCATTACTCATAGAATAATCTTGGTTAATGTCAGAATAGACGATATTGATGAATAAGACTTATGTCCATATTCTGAATAGGTATTTTATAATTTGGTGGAAACGCCTAACGTCGGTAAACTCTGACTTATATTTCCTACATCAACAAAAAACCCTTAGTTTTGGTAAAACCGGTTATAAGTTTATCGTGGCACATTTTTGCATTAATTATGAAAACGTCTTAACTTGACAAACTTACCTAACGATAACAATACGAGTTATAAGAATCAGTAGAAACTAAACTTTCTGAAAACAAATATAAAGATCAGATGATCCTTCCTTTTCGTCCAATAATTCATTTCCATCTTTCATCTAAGCTGTTTGACATTAATTGATATTAATTTAACATAATTATAGTTTTGCCAATTTACGCAAATTCATATTAGTACTACCAAAACTTTATCTGATATTATCATTTAAAACTTTCCGGGACGTCATAACAAGTGTCTCGTTCAGTGTATGAAAGTATTCAAATCACATCTATAATTTAAACCAAAACCTGCGCATTCCATTAAAATAAACCTTGATTCGTACTCTTAGAAGTAAAAGTATTTCTCTGGCGAACCTTAAACAGGAAGGCTTAGATACTTCGGCCCAAGGTAATTTAGTAATAGCCTGACACGGTTGGAACACTTAGTTTTGTACTAGATCTGTTAGATCTTACAAAACGACGAGAAACCTAACAGCAATAATGATTACGTTAAGTAACAAGAAGGAATGTTTAATGATGTTAATCTTAGATTTTAGCGTGAAGTTCTGACATCATTTCATATTACCCATTAATAAACTATGAAATTCTGAAAAAATACATATTACTAGCTTTCGAGAACAGACGATTCAATGATGAAATTATCAAAACTGTTCACCCAGAAGGTGTCCCAAAAATTTAAGTAGATAAACTAATAAAAAGATGAAAAACAAAACGTAAAGGGACAAAATTAAACGATACTTAAGTCAATGAAATGAATGAAAAAGAAAGTAGAATTATTGACATTGCTCTAAATAAGACTATAACAGAAAATAAACAGACCGTTGTTAATGCCACAGATAATGAAACTGATAAAAAGAAAGTGTATCTTCGTGCTGTAATCAATTGATTTTACGCATGATATATAATCGATTGTCGATACTCGGGATACGGAAAGCTTCACAACGGAAGCGTTTATTGTTAACAATCCTATTATTGACAAACAACATTCAATTTTCAATTCAATTTCAAGTTGGTGATAGAGTCTAATTTGAAATTTTGAATAAGCTTCTATATCCATTTTCACTGGAAGTAAATAAATAGTAACAAATTGCTTCAATGGTTCGTTTCTTTTCATAAAGTAGTATGCATTCTTGTTAAACTAACATGATA
This sequence comes from Lithophane semibrunnea, assembly GCA_947363905.1. Classification (NCBI taxonomy): domain Eukaryota; kingdom Metazoa; phylum Arthropoda; class Insecta; order Lepidoptera; family Noctuidae; genus Lithophane; species Lithophane semibrunnea. Next base: position 5,225,047 of record OX376187.1, read on the forward strand.
CATTCGTTTTCGTTTCTAATGCTATTTCATTGAAATATACATTTACTTTATTGTATGAGTGTGAGTAGGTAGGTATGTTAGTTTTATTGCAGGATCAATCAATTCAGTTCGATATTTTATTATGTCTAGCTAAAGTCGCTAACGTCAATTTTTTTACTAATATATTAAAATGATATGGAAACCCAAGACAACAACAGCATCCGACACCAGAAATTCAGCTTTACCTACCTTTCAGGAAACGGTATTTCATTCTTACATCAATGTTAATTACCGTACCTGCAGTGCACACGTATTACCAAACATTTCCTTTCAACTTTAATCCAAATGTGAATGTATAAATATATTCGTGCACATCTCGATCTCTTCAATTGACCCGATTTCGAAGGCAAGGCGACAGAGCGGTGCGCATCCGATCACCTCGGTCCTTGGCACAGAACGAATACACTTCCATGGATCACATCACAAGCCCTATTGTTGTTCCATAGACAATGTTGACCTACAACGAACATCTTTATGATGCGTAAGAGTGGATTTGTGGAGGGCATTCGATAGAATGGTTCAGAATGCTAATATCGAATTTGCATTGTGTGATATGGGGATACATGGATCGTTGGTGGTATGTTGGGAAGTAAGTAAACATGCAAAATAATGGGACCTAATAAAAAGTATAACATGGGTTTGTATTATTGACTTGCAAGTCTTTCCCACATTACTAAATGTGGATTTTAGGTATAAAGAAGCTAATGTATGGCTTAATGTAGATAAAGTGTAACTACTTGCTCCCGGGTTGTCTAATATATGAATATGTTAAATTAATACTCATAATTTGATCGAAACTTTAGAGAGGATGCCCAACAAATAGCCAGCTACATCTTTGAAAATCTCTTAAATTATAATCAATCTTACTAAAACCAGCTCACTAATAAAATAAATAACGAATCTGATTAAGTTGTCGCAACATTGATGTTAGTTGTTGATATTCTAATAATTTGCACGTCCCAAATTAATTTACCAGCAACTGTTATTAGTATCATACTTTCTCCTACTAAATATATCATAAATGGCTTGTAAACAAGGTCTAAAGTCTGCTCAAAGATAATATATTCTTTACTTGGTGGCCCTGCGGCCATTTGTTTTATAACTCGTATAGACTTGTTATGTCGAAGAAAGCTATTGTTAACAGCCACTCTTATAATATGTAGACAGTTTTGTATCTTTAGAATTTCTAATAGACTTTCCATCGTCACCTTTTTTATGACGTCATAAAGCAGTAACTCCAGGTTGATTGAGGTTGGGAGGAGTTAAATTAAAGATATTTGCTATCACTTCCGATGACACCCACTAGGTTCGGAGGTGACTCCTACAGTACAATAGTTACCGTAGCATTAGTCACTAATAGTTGATAATGGGATAGGTAACAGCACCCACTAATATGCCTACGTAAATCATCTGCAGATCAAGGTGGTTTATCGCTCTCCAAAATGGAGTTTATTCAGGTTTAATTGTTCAGACTTTATAAGGATAAACTAACTCTTTGAGAAATTATCGCAGCTGGTACATATCTAGCTACTGATTAAACTTCAATTGCAATTATCATTATTTAACAAAAAACATTTGAATACCAAAAAATTTGTAGGTACTTCATTCAGCTATGATTGCGTACCGTCCATTGTATTCATTTTACCTAAGAAGTTCTTAGTACCATAAAATTTAACATCATCCTCGTTCAAAGATATTGCATCTAAATCAACGCATATTTTTGCAATGGACACTATGAAAGGAACTCCGTTGTATTCAGCCATTTCTATGGAACGTGAATAAGCCACAAACAAGGAGTTTACACAAGAATCGAGAATAGCTATTGATATTACCATTCATGGTGAATCGTTTACTTTCCATACATGTGTACTAACATGAGATATAGGATAACGTTCATTTTTGCGTCAAACGTTTGAAATAAATCGATTTTCATGCAGCAAGTAATCGATTTTCAAGTAGCAAGCAGTCTAAATGTGCAACTGAGATATTCTCTAATTTCAAATCATCTTCAAGTTGCTAACCGTCTCCGATCTGACTTCATCTTTCTACATTCTTGACACAGCAAATCCATCAACGAATTAACATCAAAAAATGTATTGCATCATTTACGTTCACTTCAAAAACGAAACTTGTTAAATTTTGACACTCATCACAAGGTGATATTCAATTAACACAAATTACTTAATCAGTCACTGTTTTATCAATAACTATGGTGATTGATCAATCGTCATTGTTGATAATTTTAGTTAAACAAAGATTATCCCATGATTCAAGTATCACAAAGTGAGTGGAGGTGACCTTTCGTTTGTATAAACAAAGTTATTAACAGTTAAAGCTTTAGCATTGTTTATAGTTGTATTGTAAAATGTTAATTAGTAGTTAAACTCAAATTAAATGCCAAGGATTGAGAGACATCGTTTCTGATACATGACCATTTTACTTCTCTTCTTGTATTAAATTAATTATATAAAACAACAATGTTACTCTAAGTGAAAACTCAAAAAGAAAGTAAAAGCTGTTGATATATTGCTGGTTTTAATCCTTAGGCAAAATAACGTAAGGATTAAAACCAGCAATATATCAGCGGCTGATTGAATGTAAACTATGTATAAGTAGGTAAATCCGGTACCCACCAATCAGCTTTTACTTTCAATAAAACTGCGCCTGCGTTGCTTCCGCGAACGAAAGTGCTTCGGTAACTATTGCGGATTTTTTATCGATATCGACAATATGTTTTAACTTTTGTTTTTCTTGAAAAACTCTATGACTAACTCAATTTTGCAATGAATGTGGAGCAAAACGTGATGGTTTTTTATAGTTATTCTATTTCCCCTTTAAATTAACTTCCAAAGTCCGAACTAATATAAAATGCTCAGTTTTTTGCCTGTCTAGTCAGTTAATCATAGATGTTCATAAACTTAGATTGTAATCATAAACATACTTGAGTTACATATAATAATATGTTATAGGCTAAAACTAATATTTTATAGCCAATACGATAAGATAACTATGGTTTTTACTGACAAAAACTGACTTCATCTATAGCGCCAAAAACCTTTTCTATAAATAATTGATCACGATAATTTTTTTTTGCATTAAATCCAATTCAGTTCCGCGTTTAGTAAACCCATGATAAAAAAGCGTGGTTACTATGTATATTGCGTAGACTATGACCTAACTTATTGAAAGATAAATAAATCAGGTTCACAAAAATACTTTTCTGAGAAACCTCAAGAAGTATTATAGTCTGTCTTATTTTAATTGAATCCTTCAAAATGATGATAAAACATAATGATTTTGCAATAACAATAATTAGTAATCACAATAAATTATTTGACAACAAATCGATAAAAATCAATTTAATGTCGTATGCGTGTTCGCAAAATATCGATAATAATCACAAACGGCATATTCGCACCACTATGAACAATTTATCATCGGGTATGCTGATCAATGACAGCAAAACTTTCTTCTTCAAACACTTGACGTGTGTACGACGTACCTATTATGAAATAAGTATCTGCCTGTACGTATAATTTCACTTTTTTCCTATTTTATCGATGTGAAAACAGGTTTATCGAGGAAATCAATTATTTTTTTGATCAAGGTGCATGCACTGGTTTGATCTTTAACCTCAAACACGTTGTTACACACGCGGCTTTGACTGGTATTGATAACACATCGCTGTTGCATATTATGGCCTATGTTGGCTGCATTTCCATGCCAAACCACTACAATACTGGCTACGTAGAATATTATGTGATTGATCATAATTTAAAAAAAACAAGTTAATTGTTTTACTTAATCGGTTTTGCTCTAAAAAATACCTAAAGGCTTAGGAACAAATAATAGGTACATCTTGTTTTATTTTATCTTTTATTGACGTCTGAACACAAAATCGGAACAATTAATATCGAATTTCCTGCTTTCTGCTTCCTCTTTTTATTACTTTTTGGTCACGTACTGTACTAACCTCCAGACAACATCACTGTCCAATGTCTGACAGTGAAAAACTGCTGCTCTCTTCCACGCTACCAAACTTCAATATCAAATTATCAATCCTAGTAGAAAGTTAATCAATCGAAACATCTCATTCATTTTTCATTTACTTGGAATAAACAATAGCTTTCCACCAAAACTGTGTGCACATTGAACCTCAGTTTCGTCGCCACACCTTGGGCTATGAACTTGCTGGACATGGTCACTTGGCCACTTTCCCGAAGCTATTGTTCTGAGCGAAAATCTACTTGTTGCTATGAAGGCTTTTCCTCTTACCATCGGAAAACTGTGTTTAGTTTTGTTTATCTGGATGATGTATTTATACTACTATTATGCTGTTATAGCGGGAAATGTCACTTTTCACAAAGCGGATGTAAAATACGTCATCGTAATAATTAGAATATTTCAATGTTTGCCTTATAAACTATGTTTTTCTGTTAAAAACACATACCACACTAATTATACGTGATTAATTTCTTAGAAACAACATTTATTTTTCCTTCTCTCACAAAATTGTCTGTTTCTCTTGTAATTTTAAAATCCCTTTATTCTATTTATTTACTTGCCATAATGACAAGTACATCCATTGACCGTCTGAATCACTAAACACAAAAACTACATTAAGCGATGCCAATTTTTCACACCCTCCGAATTTGTCACGGCTTCACGAAATTATACCTCTTCTGTTCCTTCATCATCATCATCATTCACAAATTATTGTTTAAATCAATATTATTATTTTATCATTTCTGTTTTTTTATTTCCGTTCTCGTCAACATTGTTTTTGCATGTACTTTCTACATGGTATCTTCGAAGCTCAAGCACTAACAAAATTATAGTGTTCTTCATTCTTGTCTTCTATAGATTTTATTATTTCTACGTCTTTTCTTATGTGTTTATATTTAAAATATTGATATTATCAACCCAGCTATTTTAATTCACTGCTACTGCAATACTCGGATCACATACCTGCAAGAAATGATACGAATGATGAAATCAACGACAGAGCTATGCGTGACTCATTATTGACCATATTATCAACTTGTGTTCCCTAATCAAAGAACACTATAATTAACATGGCATTCCAAACTCAACGTCAAGTAACTCGTGACTGAACATAATGACGAAATAATACATAATTGAATTAGATAACGGAACAGTATCAATCGGTACAAGATAGCATTTCATTAAAACAATTCACATGTCCTTGGTTTAAGTCACGAATGTCCTTAATATAGAAAACTTGTGTGGGTGTCTTACTTAAGTATGGTTGAGAGATTTAATGAAATAATAAGTCTTATCTGTGTAATATGCGATGTAAAATTAAAAGACAGTTTTATGATACGCTACATACATATATTATACATAGGACATGATAATTATTTTGAATGTTTGGAAACCATTGGCTCAAAATATGGAAGAATGGCGTAGATATTGTAAATTGTGAACCTTGTAGTGTTTTTGTCTGTAACTTAGATCGATCAATTTTTAAGTCAAAATATCTACAGCATGTTCAATTTAGGCCAATAAAACACCCACTATTAACCATACTAAGCTAACCACTAATACAAAACATCAAATCATAAGTTAGGGCGGCAGCAAAACGCATGCGCGAGAAATGACACAGTAGCCGGTGACCGGGCACGCGCCTGCGTACGCCAAGGTCGCCGCTCACCGCTCAACTCCTGCGCAGAGTGGTTCGACGACCGATCTGTTCAATATTGTGATTTAATTAATTTAACGTTTTATTAGGAGTAATGCTTGAGGCTGTATATCATAAAGAAGAGGTTAAAAAGTCTCGAACATAATAATATTGAAATAAATGTGATAGACTTGGTAAACCTATTAAAGTATACCTACTTATTCTAGGAGTACTGACAAATGCGTGTGGTAATGGTTCACTAAAATCCGTGCGTTTTTTTACTCAAAAGACAATTTCAGTGAATAGAATCTGTATGGTCCTCATATGATCAGACCAACATTATCTCTCGGCTTTAAAAGAGACTGTGGCCTCTGAATTTGTTTCGGTTTTACTTCTCAGAGTAGTCGGATATGTTTACAGTGTAAACCTACTTACAGAAATACAATAATTTATGAATGATTGAACTCCGAGAAATTCAACTGAAAATATATCGGATGTCGGCGCCTAACTATTATGTAGGAAGTTTCTAATGTAATATTTACCACAAATTCTTAAAGAATTTGATATTCACCACAAGATTATGTGAAAATACATGGGTTTTCCCAGTAACAAAGCTCATCATAAAATACATTTGGGCAGAATATGTTAAACTAAAAGACATTGTACTTTTACCTCAGAAATTTTAATTCGACAAGCACTCGTTGAAATAAAATTTCGCTGTAAAAATAATATGAATATAAAATGTAGCAGACACATTTGTTGAATACATAAACAGATACATAAAGCTCAGAATTGTTCTGTATGCCTATAAAAGGTTTTCAAAAGAATTCTTCCGAAAAGGTTATTTTTACATTCAATGTATGGGCCAACCACTCAATTTCATGATAACGTAAATTCACTCGAAGTTATTGAGTATCATTTAGTCAGTCTCTATCTTTCCATAAAGACCTTTTTCAATGTTAAAAATGTTGTGTCTTTTAAACATAATAATTAAAAATAACCTAGTAATATGCTAGTAGATAATATCACCCACAAAGACACTTGACCCACATCTTTCTTCTCAAACACGCTATACAACAAAGGTCAGATGAAAATAAACGTTTATTGAAAAATAATATGGTGTTGTATCACGTACAGGCGTATCGTGTCATTGTGTCCAAGTAAATTATCACCTTCAATCATAACGTCCTCAATGTATGTCAGAGAATAGGAATATAGTAAAATACTGCTCATAATAATGATAATACATATTCTGATAAACTTAAAATGCTATTGTAACATGCACTTTAAGAAAAAACTGAGAAAGAAAATAATAAATTGCACTTGACAAAATTGAAAATAACTCTGTGTAGTACATGTAATGTGTGAATAGTATTTTTGACCCTAATTGGTAGTGTGAAATCAAATCAATTCACACGCTAGTAGACGGCCTATCGAAAGAAATTCCTCAACACATACCAACCCATACCGTACCATTTCTACAAACTTAAAAACCATAAAGCGACTTCATTTCACTTTCCACGTCAAATAATGGGATATAAATTCTCGATGCAAAACTACCGTACACGTTTTCTTTACCATCGTTCAAACCACCATCAAACTTAATCGTTTCACCCATTGAATAGAAATCAACATATACACATTACCCAAAGAATCAAATAGAAATTCCCGATCAGTAAACAATGCCAGACCTTGGTAACGAACTTGAATACCAATGAAAAACCAATGTGGACATTCTCAGGGCAATGCCAAGGAACGGTTTTGAGAAAACGATATTCCGATAGTACGTTGACAAAATACAAATGATGGACAAATTCCTATGGCGTCATTATTTAATTCGACACATGAGAACCGAACATTGGGCTAGATTTTTTATACGTAACACGGAGACATGGAAACGACCAATAAAATAATATTGTAATGCAACAACAATGTAATTACTAAACAAATTAAAGTAATGATCAAATGATTCAAATATTGCACTGTCCTCAATTTTACAAGACACTACAAAGTAGGACATAATAAACCACTCTTAAGTACTAGTAGCACTAGTAGCACTGATAAAAATGCAATTCTTAGAAACCCACCCACTGTAAAAACCAATATTATGAATGATGGTTTAGAATGTAAATTATGCTTGCGGTTGCCAATGCCTATAAAGAATGCAATGTTATTTATTAAAATAGTTTTTTTCACATTCAACGTTATTCTAAATTCGCTTGGCAAAGTTCCAGCTATGCAAAAATCATCGCATCAAAAAATATAGACCATGTGTGCTGCATGCAAATCACGTTATTTTGTACTAGCAGCTTTTATTCCATCTTTTAAACTATGTATCCATCTTTACTATGTTGCTAATTCTATATTTAAATTTTGTACACGTTTATGGAAATTATTTTCATATTTTTCTCTCGAAATCTTGAATTGAACTCACGTATCTCTAAATGCCTAACGGTTTCATATCTTTCTTTTCAGAATCGGTCTTTGCGGATTTGACAACCCACACAGAGATCAGAAGTCAGAAGAAGTAAGAAGACACATAGGACAAGTAAGCTATCCACTTATCTATAATATACTACTGTGAGTAGGTACTGTGACCGTCCCAGACAGAGCATTGTGCTTCAAAATACACACATGTTACATATATGGCTAATGGCTCATAATGCGTATATAAATTCAAGCTAGATAACTATCTCAGATCTCAGATAGGTCAACGTAGAACTAATGCTAATGATCTTGCAACGCATGACACTGATATACCGTCAAATGATGAGCGTTGACACCTACACTAAAAACTGTGATGAGTTCACGACCAAATAGGTAAATGCAGAAACGACTTTACGAGATGAGTAGAACGAATCGAACGTTTTTAGCAAGCGTACAAATTGATAATGATGATGATTGGATTATGGAATTAATGAAATATAGCAAACCTGTAATATGAGGGGGAATGGGGGTCCAACGTTATTATTTTTTTCCCAAATTCAAAAATAAAAATAGCTTTATTTTTTTTAGCACTATGATTGATCAACGCCACCTGGTATACATGACAACAATGATCACATCAATTAAAGTAGCTCAATCATAACTCCTACCACGGCGATGATTTTCATTACTAATCAGCATACAAAATGAAAACATCAAGACAAAAACCATGCTATTACATAGTCAAAATAATAGAAGATATTACTGTCAATCATTAAACCTCCCATCATATTAACAGTGAAACAAAAAGTTGACAGACGATCAACAAAGTACTACAAACAGAAACAATAGTTGTTCGCAAGGAAGTGATGTAGAAGAACATTTTAATATTCAATTCGGCAAGTAGGTACATACAGCTATGAAAAATAAATATAATGAACTGAACAATAGAATCCTGATAAACAAATGAGATGCGGCATCGAGCTGTCAAAGGCAAGGTCGATGCACATAAACAAAAATTGTAATTACGTGTGCATCTAGACGTAAATACTGTTGTATTCTTTGGGCTCGTTCCCATAACAAAGTAACTAAAATTCTTCGAAGCCCGAGTTTATTGGTAATTCGTTAGCTGTTACAAAGTACAACTATAATCCAATAATACCAAATCGGCCTAAGAGTAATTCAAATTGTATTTGCTCAAATAATTCCAATTTTATCGATCACCTTGGAAGCAAATTCGAACCCGATATAATCACCATGATTATTGTTGCCTCGATTGATTACATAGAACATACAATTGTGATCTTAATAGACCTGAGTAAGGCCGGGAGCTTAATGAGAAAAATGCTCCGCAGCTTTTATTACCCGTATCTAACCCATGTTCTTGAAACAAATAAGTTTCTGTGAGGTCAGATTGATCTGTCTGTATCCGGTCTAATATTTCGAATTGTGGAGATTGATTCGATATGGTTTGTCTTGATTTCAAAACCGACAAATTATTGTGAGACGAATTATTATGTACTGTAAGCGGCGTGGTATGAACCTGTCACTACTTATGCAAAAATTTGATCTTTAACCTCAGTCATTGTTGGTACAACACATGTTAAAACCACACACCAGACGAATAGTAATGAAATAAAAAAGTGTCTGATATATCAGCTGTTTTTTTTTTTGTATCAAAAATTGATTGAATGGAATAGCAGTCTGAATAGGATAAATAGGTGTACATATCAATTTTAATATTGGAGAACGGAACATTATTGATACCATAAAATCAAGTTCATCTGCTACTCCTTCAAAAAAATCAGTAACGATATACAAAAACCACTGACTTAAGCATGAATTATCAACGGCTCGCTGGTTCAAAGGAATTTGGTTCTACGACGCGACAATTATATGCGTTTCGTCAAACCACATGCAACTTCCCACTACCGGTTGTGTTAGTAATGAAATGTTAATGTATTCCTTCATTGTATATGTGGATGGAGGAAATGTGTTGGACTATAAGGAAATGGGAGCGATTCTGTAGGTACATAGTTACTATGAAACATCTGATTTGCAAAATGAGACGAGAGAGGAGAAATGACTATACTGTAGGTAGGAAGAAACTTTTATTTAAAATGAATCAAATGATGCCAAATGTAACTTAATTAATTTATAAGATTTTAGATTTTTTTTTCATAGACATCCACAATAATCAAGCTTAAAATTGGTTCCATTCAAGGTAACTAAAAAAGTGCGCTACCTTTTTGCAACAAATCATTTCTGACATCTTTATTTCTGTCATAAAACATAAAACGACAAAAATGCCATCAATTTTAGATGACGTCGTATGAATCGTGATGACCACATCCTTTAATAAAAATAATCCTCCTATCATCATACATACAAACAAGGAAGCAGTACTTAACAAAACATATGCACAAAATTCCTTAAAAAATAGCAAACAGAGTAAAAACATTAATAACATTAAACAAAACGTACTAGACAAGGAAGCTTCAGTCTCATTACATATTCTACTAGATTCCTATCAGTACAAACGTAACGCTAGTTCGTGTATTAAACATTCGCTTTCTGTATCTTTCCAAATGACAAGGTCGTGTAAAGGTTACCTGTCATGGGTCTAATTTTTTTTAAAGACATTAAAGATTTTTTAGAATATGTCAATAAAATTCATGTATATTTCTTGGTCATCTTGTAATGTTAATATTTTTGGTATGTATCATTTCCGCCGGCATTTCAAAAAACTGATTCTCATGAATTTATTACTGTTCGAGCAATTTGTAAGAATTTGCGAGGTAAAGATATTTTAAATATTATTGAAAATCATTGTCCAATATGCCTATGTTTTCTTTTATATTATTTCGGTTAGGTCAACCTACCTATAATTAAGGTTAAAGAATTAACTGGGTCAGATAAATTAGTTTGCTGATATGTAAATATGATTTTTTTAAGGCTACCAACATGGTTTCAATCAAATAATCTACATCAATAAACATTATTCTAAGCAGACATGTCATTATTGATATTATGTATGTATAATAAAGGATAAACAAAGAACATATTCCTATGAATCGTCCACTCATCATTATCAAGTCCATAAAAAAGACCATTGTAATAAATCAATAATAAAAAATATGTTCTCACACTTTTAAACTCTAATTGATTTTGATATATTTTTTACTGCCAAACATAACCCATCTTCCGCATACTGATTAATTCAAATATTTATAACAATACTTTGACATGCACTTATACTCTAGGTACTGTCACAGAATAGTACAGAAGGTTGACTCTATACAGCGACCGAAAATGCACGTACCTATACATAAACACGCTTCATGTAGGCGCACTTGCGACTGGCATTTGTTTGAGATCGGCGTACATACGAGTAACCGTGCGTTTTCACTAGTCGTATGAAGCCAACCTTTTGTACTATCTTGTCCTACGGTTCAGCAGAGTTCGTGATGTCATAGGTCGAATTGGTACATATTCTATTATTGAACACCTTTGTTATGTCATAAATCATAATGAGATAAATGGAAGTTAAAACTATGGCAAAGGCAATGACCTTGTAAATGGCAGATAAGGGCAGGAACTGTGATGTCATAATGTAACGGGTGAAGATAGCGTTTGTTATAAAGGTGTGCTTTTCATGGGTTTGTTGATTTGTATATCGATGAAGATTATGGATGAAAGTTATGAAACTGAGAGTAATAAATCTGCACATTTTCAATTTTGCGTTAATAGTTTAGGTTGATCAAATAAGATATAGTCAGAATATTGTCTCGACTGCTCAGAGAATTTCCCATCACGTAAGAAATGATTGCTTATGGTTGTAATTAATTGATCAGCATCACACTGCAATAGGTTATTTAGTAGGAAAATATACGTCCCATACTAAACATTCCATCAAAAACGTCTTACTAAGATACCTCTTGCTTCCAATAGAGCCTTGGGCTCTTTCACATTCACTTTTCATTCATGCTCTGCATTTGTCAGTGCTTAATTTTGAAGCATCCGGCCGATATAATCTTTATAATATGCCAGTCACAGGCACATCCTTGTACTAAGGTCGCGACTGCAGAAAAAGTCATATCTGACATTCTGCCATACTGCCGATGTAATAGGATTTAATGTACCAATGACATAACACCTGCACGTGCATGGTCAAAGTTCATTTACGCTAAGATATTGAATTAAAGTGGAAATTAACTAGATGAAGTTGATATAGGAGTATGGTTAGATTGAAGATGATACTACTTAGAAGAAGGAATCATGTTAAGACAAGCTCGATGATAGGGGCTAATGTTAATGACAAGTTTCTTTTGAAATTAAAAATGAACTGCAGAATAATACAAAGTCTACAACTACACTAACTTTATTCTTACTAGTCAATGAAAATGAAGAGAAACGTTCAGAAACCGCAAAAATAAACCAAGTGATTGTTTGGATAACCACAAAACAAAACCTTGATATCATTCTATTAAAATCCCATAAAACTGCTTATTGCTCTACGCAATTTATCTATGGTGGACTTTTGATTTGAAATAGAGTTTCACAATATCACGCAGAAATAAATGTACAGAGAATAGAAAACTATGAACAAGGAATGAAAATGTAATTAAATAGGTATTAAAGCAAAAAAAAAATAGAATATAAGAAATATAGTTTCATATAATAAATGGTTCTCCCTTGTCAACAGGGTGTCAAAATCAAAATGGACGACGCCGGTAACATACTCATCAGACGCTACTCCAAGAGTAATGTATTTGTGAAGAGTACGGCGGCCACCAGCAACGAAGAGACGGCTATAGGGCAGGACATAGTCAAGCTACCTGGGTACTCACTGGAACAGGAGAAGATATTTAAGGTAAGAGCTGAGCTTCCTGTAAGTAAGTAACATAATGAGGGAGAAGCTGATGACGAGAAGGCGATGATACATGATAATGAGAGGCTTTTGGCGAATGACGACTCTTTTAAAAGTGAATTAGAAGGATAAATTGTAATTGATAAAAGATACATTTTATACGTTAAATCGTAAGGTGTCATTAAGGTATTTATATTTATGTTAGACCATTACAGTACTTATATATGCCATAAACAAAATTAAGAACAAACAAAAACAAATATATAAATCGCAACGCTTATTGTATTTAAACAAAGCCATTTATCAAAGAATGTAAAAAACTTTATAGGCTTAATTATTTTAAGTGTTACAAATAACGTGGTTTAACAATTTATTACAAAAACTTTAACTTCAATGTCAGGTTAAAAAATTTAAGCAATTTTGTTTAAAATGCGATAACAGATGATTCGGCTTCCTTTAAACATCATTAAATTCAATAACTCATTCTTAAACGCAGTGCATTTAGCTAAGCTAGTAATTATAAAAGGTACATAAATACCAGCATAGCTCTATTTAAATAAACAAACATAATTTCCGATTACCATAGCATCTACTTCTTGACCAAATAAAAACCTTGTACTGTAATTAGTTTTTATAATGCAGAATAAAATAACATCATTAGTGAGTCTTGATAAACTTACAACCGCAATTTGTTCCAAGTCCAATAGGTACATAGGTGCATCTAATTACAGGTTGCTAGCTTATCCTTCCTCTTGCACCAACTACCAACTATGTTATTTACAAAATTATCGTCCAACGAAATTAAATCAGAATTCTAGTCTTTACTGCTATCGAAATATGAATTTTAAAGTCTAATTTATGGGCAAGCAAGGTAAACTGGTTCGTTGTGAACATACCAAACTGGCGTCAGTAGTTATTTCCGTCAAGATGGATGCGTTTATGAAATAAGATGTCGTAACATGTGCCTATTAATTTCATGGTTGCCCACATAATGATCTAAATTGCTTGGTTGATGATCATCGGGCCGGTCTTCACTAGAAATGACTTGTTTGGTTTCTCAAACATTGGTTTTTTGTCCAACATTTTGTAAGCATAAAAGTTCTTTATACCGATTAAAAAATTTCACTCACATATTTTCGAACGTGGTCACACACAATAGCTTCCTATTGTTCGTCTGTTACTTCATCTTTCGCTGCTCCATAATTTCCTTATGTTCATCGTTATTAAAGACAATAATCATCGTAGAAAAAAAATTAAGAGGGCAAGGCATTAGTCTAATGCGCGTTGCGTTAGTGCATCAGTCATTTGTGGTGCATCACGACTGCACAGATTGTGTCCGAGCACGATTCTCTCTGACCATGACATTGCCACGTAATTTCATTTTATCAATATTTTAATGTTACGAAATATTTTGTACTTTGAAGACAGGTTATTGTTAGGATACATAAAACCAGTGTGAATTCACTCAGAATTTCGTAGAAGGCGGTCACTTTGTTCGTATAGTTCATATGAAACACACAAATAATCCGATTATTTAATTAAGTATTTGTAAGACGATATGCTAGTAGAATTGTAGATTGTTTGCAACATGAATACCATTCAACTCATACGGGCCATGACATTTGTAAATATGGTACTAATGACAAAGCGAACGCAAATGTGAATATAATAACTAACTCCGATCACAAATTAGTCGACTCAACTGCTATACAAGTACTTTCGTCGTAACTGACACTATAGGTACAAGAAGTGGTACACAACAATGGAAAATTCACTTCCTAGCATCCGAAAGATTCATTACCAATTCATACACCATTACCTACAAAGTTTTACGTAAGTCTGCAGCAAACAATGAGAGAAGATAGCACCATTAAGCAAGGGAGGGAATGGTCATTGCCTCACATATTTGTTTGGATGTTATTCTATTTCCTTGGGAGTAACGAAAGCGAATTCGCAGAAAGTGGAGCATTGTCCGTGCTCAGCGCACCGCCGAAACAATGTGATGCCTCAATTAATAGCTATTGTGAGAAATACAACTCTAACTATTATTATTAGCAGCAATTTATTGCATGTCATGTAACTGTTATATATTCTATAATCGTTGCAAAATATAGGTCAGTTACATTCGCTGTTTGAAATTCCACCAACTATTGGAGACAATCGTCGAAATTATTATAAATAAATAAAATATTCACATGAACAGACGACGAATTGGATATTGCTCATGTAAATTATTCAGAGCAATGCAACATATGTCTAGATAGGTCACTCTTTGACTCTTTGCACTGTTGCACTGCAATGTACGTCTTCATTAAAAGACTCTAATTTCCTCGAAACAATACCGGCAAGTGTTGAAACTGTATGATCTCTGGGATTTTTTCTGTGCGATCCGGCTCATTTCCCACACCGAATTCCCTTGTGACTTAATTAATTTAAAACAATACTATCAGTAGTGTCAACTACAGTTTTTAAATAGATCTAAACTACTTCCAATGTACAATAAACTTGGAAATGTTGTGACATTTATTCTCCACCACTCAACAAGACCACTATTGCGGTTTTATTGATGAATAAATGATCTTTCCGAGATTATTCTATTTATGCTATTAACTTAGTAATGTTATACATGTTAGCGAATCGCTTTTTCATTTTCATCAAGCCTTTGTGTGAGAACGGAAGAAATATCCAAACCATTTGTCTTAACAAAACATTTACTTGATGTAAATGTTTTGTTAAGACAAATGGTTCTTGAATGGATCTTCCACTTCAATTTGGTAATTGCGTTAAACAATTAATCTCTTCTTAGAATGCTCTCAATTACCTAGACGAGCTTGTGTTGCAACAATGGAATGTTACATTTTTAATTAGAATTCTTAAAATGCATCAATTTAACTTGTGGTAGGTACTTCTGTGACGTTTTTTGAGTCATCGTCCGATGATTTACGAATAACGTCGGCGAAGTTTTTAAAGATACCATCAATATAGTCTACTGGTCCGAACTGACGGAGGGACTCGACAACTGCTTGCACTGGTTATGTAACAACTTCATAAGCCTCATTCAATTTCGTCGATGCATCTGACTCGGCATTTTCGTTTGTCCGTCGGAGTTCCTCAGTCAAATCGGAAACCTGTTGGAGTATTTGAGATTATCTTAATAGATTTAGATCACGTCGTGCTGGGATTTTAAGCTTCGTGACTTTGATTTTTGAAAGAAAAGAAGAAAGTAAAATATGATAAGAAAAAATTACGCAATAATGGTGAATCTGGTGAATAAACGTGTTAAAAAAATTATATGTATTATATATAAGCTTTCAGAGCATTAACTAACGTAAATAAAATTGTGTGCTGAGTTTTTTATGAAACTTTATTTATTATTTTAATTAACAGCGCTCACTCTTTACATTTTCATTATAGAGATGGGCACCCTACATGACGTCGGCTCAATTTTTGTTTGATCGAGCGATTGTCTTTTCATTATCGAACGATGGCTTGTTATGTAATATTAATTCGATAAGATCTTCTAATTTAGACGCATTTAATCGATCGTCCAACAATTTGTTTTAGATCATCACTCGTGTTAATTAAGATAAAAAATGTACACGTTATTTGTAACTGTCTGTTACTCTAAGTTTGTTTGTTGTAACTTGATTGTTGTTATCTCATCTTATAAATTATCGTTATTATGACTCACACTAGCTGAACCAAATATTTTTTCTACCAATTTTTTATCTTAATATCTCATCTGATTACTTAACGCCAAATAACTATCGAAGTCGTGTCTACTGAGTCCATATTTATACTAAACTATCTAACACTCTCAAATACTTTTGCCTTAGTATCTATGCTTTAAAGAGCATACTTAACATTATCAGAAAACTCAACAGGTAGTTCAGCCGCTCTACTTTTAATGAAGATAGGATTAACACCCTCACTTAACGCGTTTTGCAAAAAGACATATTTATTTCGTTAGATTATTAATTATCCTGATTTATTGTTTTATTCTCTTCCAGTTATTCGACATGAAGAAGTTCCGATCTAATGCATAGTTTACTTATTTACTTGTATTTATTGTCTTTCCTTACTATTACTTAACTATTTACTTTAGCGATTATGAAGTCCAAGTTAAGTGACTAAATGTAATAAATAGGTCTGAATCTATATCTATCAATGCTATTTCATTAGATATTATATCCTATTATTTATTTTCTTCCAGTTATTCGACATGAAGAAGTTCCAATCCAACGTGAACCGAGAGCTGCGCCGCTCATACCCTGACCGCAGGAGGCTGGAGACGCAGTGTCTCAGTGCCATTGCTTTCGTCAAGTCGGACTCAGATCTCCTCGACTGCCCCATCTGGGTACTCATCATCAACGTCGTTGCTATGGATATGCTCAAGTCCAAGCTGCCACCGGGTGAGTTAAGATTTTAGATATCTATTTTAAAAAAATCAGCAAGGTGCATTAGAATAGCCATTACGAGTAGTTGGCAAATATTTTAACAGGGTATAAACTCTCATGCAGGTCCTGCTAAAATGAAAGAAGAACTGAATAATGCTAATGGATAATAGATTATTTATATTGATTTCGATGTTAGCTTTAGACGGGCTAAAGTATTGTTATGAGTTTTACTCGTCATGCTAGGAAAAAAGAGCGTTCATAATAAATTAATAACGCACCGGTTTGACGAAATGTAAAAACTATAAATAGCTACAAACAAAAACCAATAAACATAGCTGTACAGTTAAGTGAACACAAATTAACTTGTCCTTGCATAATGACGTTCTATGTAATTAATATTTTTATCTAAATATTTTCAAAAGCTAATGTGCAGCAAGCTCATTATTGTGACTCTTCACTTATTTCTTTTTATCAATTAATTAAAATTAGTTCCTTAGTTTTGCTTTATAAATATATAGTTAAGATTGAGATGAAATAACAAATAAGCAAAGTGTCAATGACATTGAATTCAAACCCAATCTAAAAATATTTCTCTGGACATACCTACAACAGGAACATAAAATACAAATGCAGTGGGTCGGTTTTTTACACCTCTTAAAAGATTTTATACTGAAAGCATAAAAAGGTACAAAAAAATCATGCACGTTTTAGGATTAGCGATAATATGCACTTTGGTGAATCACATTGAGTGCAAAAAGTAAATTATTTTGGTCAGAAAAAGTCTTGATATTCATTTTATTACAGCGAGACAAATTAACACAACGTTATGACGTTTTTACTTCGAATTTAATTATAATCTCTTCATGGTTAAAATCCACGTCTTAATCTATAGCAAAAAATGGATGCAACTTACACAAATCTGCAATAAAATTACAACCAAAAAAATCAATTCTATCATTATCTTCTAGTGTCACTCCTTCCACTGCTTTTTTTTCTTCTATAAGTACTCATCACTTTCCTTCTCGGCCTTTTACTTCTCCGTTTATAATTAAATTAACACGATCATTACCGACTTGTTCAATAACTACATTGACAAGGGCTTGAATCCGGTTGTCACGTCAGCTGCCGGCCGACCTTGGCCGAACAATGTTCACTGTCACTTTCTAAGCCTGCACTTTGGAGATTATATCTTATATAATCTTTGTACTAATATGTTGTAAATGCTAAGGTGCGAAGAATTGATGAGGCCGTTTTGTCAAATCAAATTAATAATTACATTGAAGAAGGAAGCTTGTAGATACTATTGTTATTTGTTAGTGATGTAACATGTAACAGAGCTGTCATTCAATATATTAGCTTTTTGATTAGTTGTTTAGTATCGGGAGTCAAACAAGAATGTAAGAAAATAATGAGCCATGTACTTTGTACACGGTGCTTAGATAAAAGTTAGCTCTATTAGAAAAATGCATAATAAAACTGCACGAGATAAATGTTATAATTATAACTTACAGATTAGCATTTAATCATAGGATTTTTTTAGGTACCTACAAAAGGTTAGTAAAACCAAGAATAAAAGTAAATTAAAACATAACAAAAAATCCATCTTTATGTAAAAGCTGGTAACAACAGATGTAACAAAGAGCTTATTAATTTTCTCTCCCAAAAATCCAATCTTATGTTAGAAGGTACATACATAAGTGGTAGGTTGGGTAACTAATTGCCTACAAATGATGGAGTTTGATAAAAATGATGGATATGTTTCCCACGAACCATTAAGGTTTATACATAGCAGGCCTATTGATTTTATATAATTATGCCCTATGAGATGTTTAATCTAAGCTTAATGCGGAGAGATTTGGAATAGACTGTGCGTATCGTCACGCTGTTTTCACTTACGTAGGGGGCAGAGAACTGGCGCTTAGCAGTGGCCATTGAACAGACGATAACCCTAAGATAAATACGGAGCCGGTGAGACTCATAGAAATAGAAGAAATTCTATTATTAGCTTACAGTCTTTCAGAATCATCAACTAAATTTTTAAACGCCCTAAATTGCTCGATTACGTCAATTAAACTAAAACAAAAGACGCCCGAAATCGGTAACATCACAAACTCCAACATGATGTACACAAACTATATGCTCGAAATATTTATATGAAACACAATGTTTTTAGTAACTTCATAATAAAAACACTTCCGTACTAAAAACGTTGCGATATCATCACATAAGTTATTTAGTGTGGCTAGCCACGGTGCTGAAAAAACCTGCGCATGAGCAACGCATCGTTTTTGCCTTCTATTTTTTAATATAGGCTTCATTAAGTAAAGCATGGTCAAGGTGGGGGGTTCCGAATTTGGTAAAATATTTGTGTTGAGGTCAGAAATGGCCGTGGAAAATTTAGTACGATTAATTTTGGGGTTCATATGACTAATGGTATACATTGTAGTTTTGGCTACAGACAAATTGACAATTTATATAAGAAAAAAATGTGAATATGTCATTATTAACATGTCTGTACTTGACCTTACAATGTACATATTTTTATGGTAATTTAATATGGTTGGCTACCATTCATCTTTTTTTTTCTTTATGTAATATAGTCATTATGCTCCCAAAACCTAATAATACACATTTGATTTTTTTATCTATTGTAATGGCACCACACTTCAAACGAGTATAATTAAATTACGCACGACCCACACACAGACAATCGTCAATAAAGTCCATCCACGATCAATAGTTTTTCATTAAATCCAGCAAAAACTAAACAGGAAATGATTTCGTCTACTTCAGAGCACCTATACGACTTACAAATTGGTCACAAAACCAGTTAAATGTCTAACAAACATACGTGACCAACGTTCCGCATATTTAGATAATTACACGCTTAACGTAACTCGTCTAATGGGTAAAAAAATCAATTTGAATGTAACCTTAGAAAGAAATGTACGCCCACTATTAATATTATACGAAATTAAAACAAATAATTTAAACACTACCTTAATTCGAATGCCTATAAAACGTTCATGATCATTTTGTGTCCATGTTTTCCTTTTATATAAAACGTAAGTTATAAATGAACCTGCTAGCCACGGTCCTAAATAATCTAAATCTGTTACCGGCCACGTCGCATCGTTAAGGTTGACAGAGGCAGCAAACGATTTCACGCTGGTCGCAACAATAGCTGAGAAAACAAGCAAAATCAACAGAAAAATTGCAATAGCAGCATTAAGGGACATAAACGCACAATACGTGTCATAGCGAATAAATTGCCTAACACCGATATCATGGACAGAGACACATGGGGCCAGTGAAGAATTAACTCCACCTCTTTATCTCAAAACAAAAAATATTCCATTATTATATTGTATTGCCAACCGTATTTATCAAATCGCGACCTGTGTGGGAGTTCCATTCTTGACGCCACGTTTAAGTGTTTAAACATCTGTGATGGTCGCTCCCTCATCGATACCGTCATCTTTAACATTTAAGGCAATAATGCCATTTGCTGAAATGTTTTTTTTTTTCTTTCCATAACATCAGTTACAAGGCCGCTGTCGAACATCAGTCAAAATCAAAAAATCAAAAGTCATTTATTCAAACTAGGCTGAGAATCAGTCACGCGTCATCAACGTTAACAGTAATTACCATTGAATGAGCGTATGTTTGCATTCGTAGACGATGACTAGAAGCACCCAAAGATCTGACAATGTTACAGTTACCTTGTCTTAGACCTCCGGGACAGAGCCTCAGGTATTATGGAACAATGGGACGACCTCTACACTTATCATTAACTTACGAATATACAAAATTAAATTCTTATAATGCACAGTAATATTCTCACGCGCAACTGCGAACGTTTAACCAAGTTGGCTGAACCTTGAGGTTATTGAAGTTTTAAATAGGAGAGAAAAAAATTAAATAGTGCGGAAAGTCCAGTCCGAAAATAAATTGATTATATACTTCTGTCTGAGTTCCGATATTGGAGATGGCCTTAAAACCAGGATCATCAGAAGTTATATTCTTGTCATAATTACTGTAGACTTGTTCAAAAGTGATCCGGTTTTCATTGTAGCAAGGTGATCGGCCAGTAATAATGTACAATTGACTGCCCAAAGACACATCCGGAAGTTTATCACCATGTTAGGTGTACCTATACAGGTATCTACTAGCCATGCGTCATCTTACCGTCTCAGTACAGGTATATCTACTCCTGTTTTATTTATATGAGTAGAAAATTTGAATTACGGCGGGTAATTTGCACGTCACGAAAAGCAACAAGTGTGAATCGAGGTATTATTATATAGATAATTTTCAAATCTGATTTAGTTCCCATAGCACGCAACCGCATCAACTATGCAGAGCCTCACTTCTCAGTAGTCTGTTATTGTTGTGCAACAAAGCAATCTTACATCGATCTCAAGATGTATTGCACCTCATTTCACTCAAACCATGCTGCAAATTTCTAACTAACCCCATCTAGGCAAGTTAACAGCAATTCAACATCTAATATTGGTTTTGCACAAATCATAGTGAGGCTATGGGAAAGAAACCGCACCGCGAGATTCCCGTGATTTTCCACCACGGATAAGATGCGTTCATAGATTTTCTGCAGTGGTTTCGCGGTCTAGCCACTGTTTATCTGTTAAGGAACTCAATAAATCTATTGAGTAACGTAGCTAATGTTTTCTATATGGAAGTCGTGACACTTAAACGTGGGGACTGGTCGCTTTTGCCGATATAGCATCAAAAGTTTAACCTTCGTGTCATGGAAGTACTTGCACATTGTTATTTTGTTCGTGGCTTGCTTTATTTTCATAATTAACCAATACGTATGAATTGTTAATCGTTCAATCTATACTTGGAGTAGCAACTAGCAATCCAATGCATACGATAAGATCTGCATAGCTTACATGTTTCTTGTCCAATCAATTCAAACGTACTTCATTGTTCACATCACACATTTGAATTTCGATAACATTTTAACGAAGGTCGTCATACTTCGTAACTGGATCATACGAACGCAAGCGTTGCCCATAAACCCATTAAATTCACTTTGAATTTGTAACGAGCGCCAATTGAATCATTAAAGGCTTGAAGAGACGTAAATCGTGACTGATGTTATGCAAAACTCGAATCAACGACAATAGAAAGCATGCTGATCGAAAGTGATCTGTGCATTACACAGATTTTAGTAGCCCTAATTCTGAATGCGGCCGTGGTTGCGATATAATTCTACTTGCAGAATTTGGTTTCTTTCGAAATGTACTGATTAAGATTACTTCTTGTTTAAGAACCTTCAAGTTTTTTTGAATCTATCGGTTCTGAAGTTGTATCTATTAGGGTTAGAAGTTCTGTCATCGAATCAAGCGAGAGGACGCTTTCGAAGAGGAAAATGTCTTATCTTATCACAATCTGAGCAAACCTATACAATTCTACTCAAATCGCAACTATGGTCAGATGCTCTTGACTCACAACGCATACCACAAATAGCGAACCGAATATAAAATTATTTTTTGTACATAGACACACGTAATTTTCTCAGCATTTAAAAACAGTCGGTGTATGTACCTCGGCTATTAGCATTCACCTCATTGGCTGAACTAATCTGGATTCTAATCCCGTTGCGACATGGCGTCTACGGTATTTCCAGACACAGGTATATCTTGTAAACTTAGATTATGTGCGAAACAAAGTTTTATCGTTTCCACAACATCTTTATCATGTCGGCGCTAGAAATCTATGAAATGCTTTTCAAACACAAGAACCTCTACTTCCTTATCAAAATTGCTGTAATTGCTTTCTGAAAAAGCTTTTAGATTTCAATTTAACAATAATGTTTAATGCCTAGTTAAACTATCGTAATAGCGGCTTTTATAAGTGGTCTAAAACTGTGTAATCATCGTAATGAAAGGGCACAATTAGGAATAACATTTGAATATAATTGCCTAATATGGCGCCTGAGTGGACGTAAACTTTATTTCAAATCATTTCCGCTCGATCATTCATTATGATTTGACGTGTCTGAAGTGTAAACAAAACATGTAGTACGTAGACAATCCGACACCACGGAATGATAGATGCAGATGTCACTATTCCTCTTTTGTGCCGCACCGTCGCTCATGCAATAAATTTTATAGGCACTTTAATATTTCGCAACTAAAAGAGCCAATATTCGCATGAATTTGCATTTATTGTTCGAAGATTATGTATTCAACCTTGCGGTGTAATAGTCAAGTTGGTTAATCGTGGACGATTCGTTTATTTTTATGATTAGAGACGAAGGTACGAATAATGGTGTACTGAAGTGGAATGAAGACACCAGACCTTTAACGTCACATTAATAACCGTAGGTTACTCCAAGTCGTGAAGAGGAGTGATTGCCATCCGATCTGAACATCACGAAGTTACATTCATGTTGTGCAAGCGTCGTCGCTAAATGTTTCCAATTGTTGTGTGTTCAAACTGTTGGATAATCTTTTGGAAACTAGTTATTATACAATATTTCAAACGTTTCAATAGAATTTATATAGCTTCATTAATGTCGGTGATGAGGATTGGTTGACCTTTGACGAGCTAAAACCCAGGTCGGTGATATACGATTTGTATAAATTGAATATTACATTTACAAGGACTATAATTTGCCCATTCATTATACAATAAAATCCATAAATAGAATAATAAAAATCATTTCTACCACGCGAACTTCGACTTTTAAGTATGTCAAAAATTGCGGCACCCTAATGACCCTGAGTTCAAATCAATCCCTATGTCTCTTATTATTTCTTTCCTCGACACTTTTTAATCAAATCATTCTTTGTTAACAGTTCAAAGACTGATGGACATCAAGAACCGACCTCGCATTCCAATCCCAGATGAAGACCCATACAGCATCGCCAGCTCCAACGCCAACGGATCAGGATCCAGTGGCAGTTCTGGAGGTTACGGAATCAATGGACACAATGGGCACAACGGACACAACGGTATCAATAACAACAATGGACACGGAGTGGTAGCCGCCACCAGGGAACAGCTGATGATGCAAATGGGACAGAGGAGAGGAGAAAAGCCTCCGAAGCTACCACCCAGGGAGAATGGCTATGGGCCTGCTGATATTCCCAAGGTACGTGGATACAAAGTGAGTTATCGATTTTGGTGACCTTTTGCATGCTTTTGCACCTTGCATGTTTAAGTTGTCACTTTTTGAAGTTTCAGAACTGCGAAAGGAAAGTACTACTGCAATGCATGACAGACAAATAATACCAAATAATGTTGTTACAGTTACTGTAGTATCCCATACAGGAAAGCTGTGTTTGCACTCGTAGGTCCGTAAAAGGCGAGTTTAGTGTAAACAACAATAGCTTTGTCTGGTAACAACAACATATTATAGTTACCTACTTGGATGAATAATCCTGCGAAGCGTGGTAGAGCAATATCCCATTATGATCGTTTACTGCAGTTTTCTTGTAAGCTATATGTTCAGCAGTGTACTTTTATGGGCAGATATAATAAGCACAACCTTTTTAATCAACTCGATGGTAAAATTAAAGTCTTTAAACATATAGCCAATACTCAGCCAGATATTGCAAAAGAAAAATAAAGCACTGCAAAAGCCGGTAGCAATGACACGTGTAGGTAATTCAAATTTCAATGGCTTATTTTAAAAGTTTCGCCCCCCGTGAATTAATTTAATAGGATATGATTTACGAGGCCTACAGTTTCATGATTGAATAATAATAAACTTGAACCCTCAAGTTCCATTTCGATATAAAAGGTAAGGTGCGGTTGCGCATCGACAAAGTAATTTCCGAAGTGAAAATTGCATTACGAATAATTTTTTCATTGTTAAGTTTGTGCATCAAGGGTACTTTTGAGATGCCATGGCTATTTTTATTACGATAATTTACATGTAATTTTTATTACATCTCGTCTTATAATAAACATCCTACCGCCTGCGTCTGCGCTGGTGATCTTTGTATATTTTATGTCGCTGATTATTCAGGTTCTTTTAGATGTTATTTTGACTTTTATTTATTTTTAAGAGCAATTTGCACATTTCCGTCGTCTCCAAGTGTTGTCCGTGACGAAATGTTTTAACAATAATTGTCGTAAAAGTCAACAATTTTTAACTTGTATGCGCCGGAATTGTTTGTTATGATGTTTATGTTATTACTTTTATATAGTATCATATATATACTTACATACTTACTTATACAGAATATACAATTCCGCGCGAAATAAACCACAGCGTCCTACATTAAGTATGAATTTTATTCCCAAAATTCCGATAAGGAATAAGGTATATAACCAAATTGAAAGCCATTAATCTTTGTTAAACCTTAATGCACATTTGACAGAACTAAAGAATATAAAGGCGCACAAAGTCAACTCAGTGACAAAGATACGATTTATGCAAATTGAAATGCAAAAATGTCTCCGTATAAATAATGGATGGCGACTGTAATCGGCAAATAAGTCACATGAGAAATATGCCCCATTCCATATTACGACTTTATCAATCAAGACCACATGAGGATCTTATGCCAGCTTAAGATATTACATTCTCAAAAATAATTACAATCACGTGCACGTAAAAGGACATAAAGTATTTAAATCAACGGCAAAAATCCCCAGACATTTTCAAATTCCAATTATCTTAATCCTTTCTTTCATTAAGTGCTATTAAATATCTACCAGATTTAGAAACCAACGATTTGACAACCTTCCGTATTTGGTCCTTTTACATTAGCTTCATTGTCAATTTTAGCATTTACTTGTATAATCTACAAGTCATCTATTTTCCCGTCACCATCAAATTGACTTTTTCTGTAACACAAAAGATCACATTTATCATTTGATTGAGTTTATAGATTGCTTAATGGATACAAATTCGATATAATGCGAATCAAATGGTAATAAATTAATCGAAATCCACCATTGTTGCTTCATGCAGAACCGACAAATTCTTAGAATCATTTGAAGCACTATTTGTTTGTCCAATAAAAAATAGGTAAGCAATATTATTATCATGTAACTCATACATCAAATAATAATCCAGGGTTGTAAGGTGGCTGTCATGTACTTATCTATTCACGTCAATAATTCTTTCTTTCTCAACAAAACGTATTCATCCATCATTGCGTAAATCACGTCTCAAATCATAACAATTGTAAAGATATAAACATCGAGGGAGGTGAAAGTTCAATCCGATTAACGCCTGTCGGTTCCGACTTGTTGTCAGATAATTGTGGACATACGCTATCGCAACTGTGTGGAGTGGACAATGGTCGGCCCAGCGGGAAAGATAACGCTGACGTATCTCACATCTCATCGCCTCCCAAGATAAATGATAGCGACTACATAGTACAGTCGCGTCGGCTTTTACTCTTTTATTGGTTTACCTAGTCTTTGCTTCTGACACCATACAAATGAACAATGTCCTTTGTGTGTCTGTTAAGCTTCAGTTTTATGCCTGCTAGGTGTTTATTAAGAAAATATACTGCGTGACCGATATGTCTTGCCAGGGTGGTTTCCATAACCTTTATTTGATAAGATCCTGTTCCTATGAGTTTTATATATCACGATTCGTTGTTTTTTGATGCCATCTTTGGTTCGTTACAAGGTAAAAGATTGTACGGCGCCCACACGTTCATATTATTGCATCTGATTTTTGCTTCGTGTTTTATACGTGAATTACTTGCTTTTACATGTTCTTAGGCGCAAGTTGTGTTGTTTAGTGGACATATTACAATGTAATTGCGTTCTGGGTGTTCCTCTAGGCGCTATCTGCCTTTCATGTCGCCAGAAACGTTTTAGAATATCTAATTCAAAACTTCACGAAGTCGGCGCACTTATACTCTGTTTATCAATGTTTGTGTTTAAAACTTTTGGGTTTTTCATAATAATTAAACTTATACAAGTAGTAAGAATTTGTGCGGTACGAGCCCTATTGTATATTTTAATCAATATTATCGTTATTGTTTCACAGCCTGATTACGATGACATAGAAGGACACGATGGACGCGTGCCAACACAGTTCCCGAGAGGCAAATCTGATAAGGGCAAAGACAACAAGAAATACGGTGAGTTTTATACCATAATAATTGTGTTAAATAAGACCAAATGAATTAATAGAATCAAACTTATATGGCTTGAATAATTAGGTGTAAGTTCAGTAAAAAATTATACAAAATAACCATTGATAAACCAAATAGTACAGTAAACGATACTTTTACTTCAGCTCCAAACTATTTTAAGTCCTCTAAATCTCTCCATTACACTACAAGTCTAATTACGTTCAGTAGGCCCGTTCATAACTTAGCGGACTTCAATTAACTTTCCCATTCTTGAAACAAAGGGTATCAAGAAAAAAACAAACAGAAGAATTTCAGCATTAATTGCTTGGACAATATAAATTCTCTGGGTAGTATCACGGTGTTCTGTCTTGCTGAATGGGTAATAACAGTATTTAAAAGGCAGAGGCGCAGGCGCCTACATTGAGAGCGCTCTGTGGATTGCCTGCCGAGTTTGGTCATTACTTTGGTCATAATTCCTCAGTAATGGACAAATAGGTTCAACTGATAGCAGAGTACGGCTACTTATAGTAGTGATTTTTGCCGACAAATGTTTGTGGGTCCCTTTTTTCTCTGTGTTAGGATCTGCTGTTGGTGCTCTACTGTGCTGTTTATTTTGCTTTCTTTATCATTTACTAGTTCAGTTTAAATGTTAACTCATACTAAAGCTATATTTTGATCTAAATTCTTTTTGTCATCATGTTCATCATCTAATTCTCGTTACCAACTACCTGTCATGAATTTACATGAAATCTAATTTTATATAATTTGACTCGACATCACATTTATCAATTCATCACCACAATGCAAGTATATTACAAAACTTTCTATTACATTTCACAACGTCCAATCACAAAGATATTATTTACCACTAGTGATATTAGTCAAGCAATCACCGTCCTTTGCGACCACAGCTGTCCATTTGAACACGGTACAGTTGACAATGCAATGGATTTATGAATGCGAGTCGCAATTTATACAGCAACGTTGCAAGTACTTGCAAGTGTGAACCTTTATATCAACATCTCTAGCCGGATCATCATTTATAAACCCATGTCCACGCACATAGTGATTTAAAGCAATATTGATAAAATATGGAATATAGACTTAAGGTTATGGGCACAATGAACTGAAATGAATGATGCTTTTTGATGGGTTTGGGATAAAAACTGATATACAGGGGTTGTTCTTGAAGAGATTGCTGATATGGATGTCAATACATTCTGTACATATACAATAGCAGACAGTGTACAAACTGATATGGATAGTTTTTTATTTATATCTCCTTAATAAGTTCTACTCAAGCTATTAAAAAAAATAGTTACAAAAATGATATACGCGAAATTTAATTCATGATGTAAATTCTTAGTAGTACGCTTTTTAGTCGCAATAGAAATTGCGCCTCCAAAGTGGTATTTTGTGTTTCTAAGAAACTTTTTGTTCACAAAAAAACAAGCGAGTACCTAGGTAGTGTATCAAGAGCATGGCCATACATCACAGATTACAAGGGGACACTTACTCAAACACCACAAGCACCGTCTTAAAAGGAGTAGATACTATTTAAAATATTAAGAGTTAAATATATCGACCCGACAAAGAGCGAAGTCGCTTTTGAAATATGAACACAGTTTACGTTTGAATACACTTTAGACAGTTATGCTTTAGGACGTAGACACATGACTTCGAATTTGGAAGCTTTATGCAAATGAATTGTGCGTAATATCATATACATAGGTCCAGCCTCCATTCTCCGTTCACGGATTCCTGACTGTCAATGTCGAGTCACGTTTGACGCATTCAGATACGGCTGATCGAATATGACGTTTTTGGATTGCATTCGCACACTTTAATTTGAGAGCATTTGCTTTCCATTCATAAGAAGAGCTCAGTGCAGAGGTTATAAGCAGACAATACCCCGGTGTTGCAACCGCCGGCTGGCATTTCGGCGTATCCTTGATATTTGAATAGTCGGTATTTGGAACGAGCCAGGCGTAGGATGCGGAACATGGGACGGAGCGTGCATGCGTTCCGTTTTAAAGGCAAATGTGTTCGCAGTTTCTAACATAGGAATAGGTGAACGATAACCATGTTATGTAAAGGCTCGTTTTCAGGGACTAACACGTCTATTGGTGCTGGTTTACGTGTAATGTGATTTCAATGTTTTTATTTTGTTTTCAGATGATCCGTACTACTGTGGTCTGCGAGCGCGCGTGCCAAACTTCGTGAAGACTAATGGCGCGAAAGTCTTACCGGCGATGACCGAGCGTCTGACTCTGAAGGAGGCTCCAGTACCCAGCAAGCGTTACAGCGTGGCTCACGCCCACCCTGGCCCATTCCCGCCGCATATGGCGCCATTTGCGCACGCTCCCATGCCGCCACAGGCTTTGTGGCACGCTCGTTCTTACGAGAGCGGAATCGGTGCGTACGATCGTCTCCCCAAAAAAGAGAAGCTCATGTTCCAATTCTATCCGAACAGGGACAAACGGCTGCGACCCCTCGTGATCCAGCAGCCGCGCTAGTGTATATACAGACTAACCCCGCACTTTAATTCCACCGCCTCAACGCGGACTCTTCGCTCCAATCTTGGTATTTAAACTTTCTGTTATATTAGATCGCTTCGCTTGGTAGCACAACTCGCCTGTAAGCTTCGTTTCTACACTGTCCACACTTCTGAGTTCATCTCCCATATTCACCAAGTATCAAAAGTATTTATCATTCTATACATCTTTCTTGACAATCTTGTCAAATCTTGATTCTTCCAAATTGCGAAATTTCCATTTCGAAAGCTTTGCTATCATCCTTAGATGTAATTTGCAAAAGCAATAGGTTTCCAGATTAGGCAGCAGACTTGAAAACGACTTGGAATATATTCCCTTGCCGCGTTGTTCCCTGATTTGTGATTGTGACTAAAATGAATGTGCGTCGTTTCTTAATTTACACACCCCGTTGCTTATCCCTAAATGTTTGTAACATCTCCACTAACTCCGCTAAGCACGACGATCGTAAGTTAGTCAACAATTTAGTTCCCTGGATAGTGCTGCGTAATAAAGGAGGACCTGGCAAACAGACTCTTAAACAAAATTAATTTAAAGGTATCTAGGGATATTCGGCCGTCTAAAACGTTGGTGATGATATTAATTGCAGACGGAGAGCAACACTATGATCCATACGCGCTGTACGGTCGCCTGCCCATGCCTGGACGTGGCTTCCCCCCACCCCCTGCCCCGCACGCGCGTCACATGTTCATTGGAGAGTGGGACTAGAGTGCGAATCACCTGACACCTGGCATCTTAACCTAGACTTTAGTAAAGGATACTGTCAAATTGAGTTTTGGAGTCACATTACAATCTGGTGTGATTTGTTTTATATGGATGATTACATCATTTTTTCAAATGAAGAAAAGAATCATGTAACCAAAGATTGAAGTGTATTTTTAACTGATTTTAGGGTGCATGAAGAGTATTAAAATAACAGTCGATGTGACAGTATCTTGTAAAAACGTAATCTGTATGTAATGTTGTAAATATTCAAAGATTTGTAAAATAAAAGTATAATGGTGGCGGTGGAATAAAACCAACGTTGGATGACAAATAGGGGTTTATTCACTTTACTTCAAAACTTTTTGACAGATTTTTAGCAAACAAAGTAAGATTGAGGTTAAACCTATTAGTGGACCTAGGGATGGACTGCGGGGCTATCCTATCCCTTCACCTCCTAGCTAGGCTGTTCCTGAGGGCGACGGGGCCTCCGCTCAGGTCAAGCTTATGACAGCAGTGGTGACTGCGGGGCTATCGACCACTGTGCCTCCTAAGTAGCTAATGAATCTTCCTCCATGGTTGACCGTTTATATAGTCGATTCGACTGATAAGTGTGTGCATCTTCACCATCTCATGTTTGTATGTGGTTGTGACCGTCGTTGACGTCACAGACACTTCGCATTTCGAATGTGAGATGTCGCTAGTAGTCTGTAGATACTATTGCTATTAACGTTTAGTCGATGATTGATTTGTTTGTGTTGAGATCTATTTGGGTGGCGTAGTGTTTTGCACACAATCTGGTAGATGGCGTAAGACGTCGTGTTATATTCTCCCCCTCTGGTACTCTATGGTCGTCCCGACTGAGTACCAGCATTAGTTTGTTTCCGCGGTCTTCCTCTTTGGCGTATTGGATAAGTTGGTTTGGATATCACGTTGTCTCTCTTTTCAAACTTCGTTATTGCTGACGTATGATACTTTCCAATAGGCTTGTCTGGAGTTTCTGAGTGAGCAATTTCATATGTGGAGGTTCCATGTTTCTTTAATATAACATATGGTCCATCTCGTCGAGGAGCAAATTTCGAAGTAAACTGTTTATCGATTTTGCTTACAGGATGAGATTCTACCAAAACCAAGTCTCCTACTTTATAGTTTGGGTCTGGTCTTCTCTTACTATTTGCTCTTTGGCGTGTCGTTTCTTTGTTACACTCTATATTTTCTTTTGCTAGCTCCAAGTCTTGGGCTAGTTGTTTTAACTTTGGGGTGATTTCTGCGACAAAGTTTTCTGATTCTACAACCGAGCTGAGATCATGTGTCAACTCATATGGTGTGCGCATTTCTCTTCCAAATGTTAGGTAAGATGGTGAGAAGCCGGTAGTTTGACACTTAGCTGTATTCATTGCGAATCTTATTGTTGGTAAAGTCGATGGCCAGTTCTTATGTCTGTCTTTCACCATGATTGCAATTTGTGACTTCATGTCCCTATTTTTCCTTTCAACCACATTTGGTTCAGGGTGATATACTGGTGTGAACAGTTGTTGAATTTCTAAGCAATATGCTAGTTTTTGCATTATCGCTGATATAAATTGTACTCCGTTATCGCTGATAATTTTCCTTGGCAACCCGTACCGAAGAAATATTTCATTGAGTAAAATGATTGCACAATTTTCACTAGTTGCTTCATTTAGTGGGAATAATTCTACCCATCTTGAAGTAGTATCTTCTATGATCAGAATCCATTTTTCTCCTGATGGTCCCTTTGGTAAAGGTCCAAAAAGATCAATGGACAATACCTCAAATCGTTGAGAGTTTGGGGTGGACTGGTATAAGCCTGCTGGCTTCTTATTAGAGGGCTTATATTTTTGGCATGCATCACATGTTTTTACGTATTTTATTACATCCTTTCGTAGTCCCGTCCAATAAAAATTATTTGTTATGCGTTGCACTGTTCTTTCCACTCCCATATGACCAGCAGTAGGTGAGTCATGGTAAGCATTCAGTACGTTTTGTATTTCATGACGTGGAACTACTAACTTTGCATTGTCGTTTTCTTGTTCTGGCATGTAAAGATAGAGGACACCTTTATGGACTAGGTACCCTTTCTTGATGTATTCTACATAACTTGGTATTTCTTTTCCTTCTTCTAATATTTTTATGATATTTTGAAGGGTGTCGTCTTTCATTTGTTCATCTCTTAACTGTTTTTCATTATATCTAGGTAGATCTAACTCTGTGCTGCATATTATGCATTCTCCATCATGCTGCTCACATGGTGGTCGAGACAATGTATCCGCTACTACATTAGTTCGTCCTGGAGTGTATTGGATTTTGAACTCGTATGGTTGCAGCTGGAGTGCCCATCGTGCTAAGCGACCAGTTGGTGTTTTAAGATTCATTAACCATTTCAACGGTTGATGATCTGTAATAGTTAAGAATTTTGTTCCTTCTATATAGCCACGAAATTTTGAAATAGCCCATACTATGGCTAGTGCTTCCTTTTCTGTGACACTGTAATTGCGTTCAGCTTGTGTTAAGAGTCTACTTGCGTATTCAACAGGGTGCTCCTTGTCTCCCTCCCCCTGCACTAAGGCTGCGCCAATGGCATACTGGCTGGCATCCGTTTTGATAGCAAATGGTAAATCGTCACTTGCCTGTTTTAACACTGGTGACGTAGTCAAGGCATTTTTTAATTTCATAAATGCTTCTTGTTGCTCTTGTTCCCACTTCCAGCTTATTTTCTTTTTCGTTAGGTTAGTAAGTGGTCTAGCAATGTCTGCAAAATTATGAATAAATCGTCGATACCATGATGCGGTTTGTAAAAATGATATTAATTGTTTTAGGTTTTTAGGCGCCTGACGGTTCGAAATAGCAGAGATTTTCTCTGGATCAGTTTTAATACCGTCAGAAACTATAAGGTGGCCCAGATATTTAATTTCTGAACACATAAATTTACATTTCTTTCTGTTGGCTCGTAGCTTGTATTCTCTCAGTTTAATAAATATTTCTTTTAAGTCTTTTATATGTTGACTGAAAGTATTAGATCTTATAATTAGATCATCTAAATAGGTTAATACACACTTCGCGTGCAATCCTTGTATGAATTTGTCCATTAATCTTTGGAACGTAGCAGGCGCGTTTCGAAGACCGAATGGCATTCGCTTGAAACGGAACGTTCCATATGATGATACAAAGCTTGTTTTATCGTAATCGTCTGGATGTACCATAATTTGCCAGTAACTAGACTGTAAATCAATTGTTGACATGTATGGCATCGCTTTTGCCTGATGTAATAAGTCGTCAATACGAGGCAACGGATATCTATCAGGTTTAGTTATCTCGTTGAGTCGTCGATAATCTACGCAAACTCGAACATCGGTTTCTCCTTTTGGAACTAGAATTACAGGTGCTGACCATGGGGAATCGCATTCCTCGATAACGTCATCATTTATCATATTATCCAGCTTTTCCCTTAATTGCTTTTGCCTTGTTGGCGACAATCTGTAGGGCTTTACACTAATAGGAGGATGATTGCCTGTGTCGATTCTGTGTTGTGTAAATGGAGTTGGTTCCGTGTTTTTCTCAAAGATGTCGCTGTGCTCAATTAACAATTCATTGAACATCTTTTGCTCATTGTTTGTAAGTATGGTTCCTTCATCGGGATTTAAATAAAGATCAACAGAATACATAGAAGTAGGGTTTATTGGTAAATAAACAATACGTGGATCTACACATGATTGGTTGTCAGCTGGTTCTCGTGGACGTGTAGGACCTGGTGGCGTGTCCAATTTGTGTAATGTCCATTTTGGTCGTTTGTTTACTGGTGGACTGTCTTGCATGTCGGATACTGCCGGTGTTATGGGTAACGGTGACAACATGTCCAATTCGTTAGCCCAACGGATGAACTCCGACACTGCCTTTATTTCCACTGGCTCCTTTTTGACTTCAAATGTCAACCGTTTCATTGCCATCATTGGTATGGCGTCATTGTTGAGTTGAATGAAGTTGTATATTGTTTTAGGTTCGTCAATAAAACTCCAACTGCGTTGCGGAGCATTAATTATGATTCCTGCCTGTTCTAGGAATTCGATACCTAACAGCGTACGGTTGTCAACAGCTTCGGGTATGACTGATAATGTTATTGGTAGTGTGCGTTCTCCAATACGTATGTCAGTTGTCGTTGTTAACAAGTTTGAAGTTTTCACTGTGCCATCTGCTAACTTGATGTCAGTTTCTTGCTGGTCAAACCTTGTTCCCTTACGTAACAACGTTTTATAAAGTTGCATACTGGCAATACTGCGTCGGGCAGCAGTATCAATGTATGCGTAACCTTCTTCC
This sequence comes from Lithophane semibrunnea, assembly GCA_947363905.1. Taxonomy (NCBI): domain Eukaryota; kingdom Metazoa; phylum Arthropoda; class Insecta; order Lepidoptera; family Noctuidae; genus Lithophane; species Lithophane semibrunnea. Next base: position 5,260,080 of record OX376187.1, read on the forward strand.
CCTTTTACGTGTACCTGTATTGTTGGTATTTTGGCTTGTATTTTTATGTTACTTTGTGCAGTACAAAATGCGACGGGCTTTGGTGGCGTTTCTTTGGTTTTACAGGTACTGCAGTTGCTTCTGTAAACACCAGGTGCTCCACATCCATAGCAGGTGATGACTGGTTTCTTATCTGCTTGGGATACTGCCGTTTCCTTCTGTTCTGCCAACCTTTTGCGACATACGTCAAAAAGATGTCCCTTCTTGCCACAAAAAGTACATCTTTTAAGCGGCTTCCGTTCTGATGTTGTTGAGGTTGTCATCTCATCAGTTTCTTTGAGCAGACTCTCAATATGACGACCACGTTCCAGAAGTTCAGAAAATGTCTTCACTTCCGTGCGAGCAACCTCCTTTTTGTACGTTATGTTGAGAAGTCCGTACACAAAGTCCAAATGTTCCTCTTCTTTATGTCGTTTTGAGGGTAATTGGGCGAGTAGGGCACGTTTCTCACACACAAACGCGTCTATCTTTTCGGTTGTTTGCTTCTTCGAGTACAGCTCCAAATAAATCTCGTATGGCTGCATTTTCGGTGCAAAAGCAGACTTAATGGCGTCGAGAGCTTGGCTCCACTTTTTGATGTCACCTTTTATACCGTTCCACCACGTAGCAGCAGCACCAGACAATAACAAAGTTAAACCTTCCAAGGCGTCTTCGTCACTGATTTTCTCAATTTTTTTGTAAACTGAGATACCGGTCACAAATTCTTCTACTTTATCAAAACTTCGTTCACCGTCGTAACGCTTTGTGCACGCAGCAAAACTTTTGAAATGTCTATTTCCACTTTCGTTCGCTTCTGTCACTTTTGACAAGAGTGCAGTGAACTGTTCCTGAGTCATCACCACCATATCTTGTTTTTCTTTAGACATGTTAATACTGTCAAAACGATATAAATGCTCTTGAGGGTAGACTTCTGTTTATCCGCCAATATGTGGGTACACCGTCAAAAATGTAGGTACTTTGATAAAATTGTTGCGGGTAGAAGAAGATTTTCGTTGGGCGCCAATATAATGGTGGCGGTGGAATAAAACCAACGTTGGATGACAAATAGGGGTTTATTCACTTTACTTCAAAACTTTTTGACAGATTTTTAGCAAACAAAGTAAGATTGAGGTTAAACCTATTAGTGGACCTAGGGATGGACTGCGGGGCTATCCTATCCCTTCACCTCCTAGCTAGGCTGTTCCTGAGGGCGACGGGGCCTCCGCTCAGGTCAAGCTTATGACAGCAGTGGTGACTGCGGGGCTATCGACCACTGTGCCTCCTAAGTAGCTAATGAATCTTCCTCCATGGTTGACCGTTTATATAGTCGATTCGACTGATAAGTGTGTGCATCTTCACCATCTCATGTTTGTATGTGGTTGTGACCGTCGTTGACGTCACAGACACTTCGCATTTCGAATGTGAGATGTCGCTAGTAGTCTGTAGATACTATTGCTATTAACGTTTAGTCGATGATTGATTTGTTTGTGTTGAGATCTATTTGGGTGGCGTAGTGTTTTGCACACAATCTGGTAGATGGCGTAAGACGTCGTGTTATAAAAGGAATTTAAAATTGTGTTTGCATCGATGATACAAATAATGAGTTTTGTATGAGGAAAGCAATGGACTATATTGCTTTAAGGGGTATTGCGAATTATCGAGATTTCTAGTATACATTGTAATGTAATTCTATAATCAACCTATATTTAAGTGATAGATTTAGCGTAATATAATTTAGTAATCAACTTTACTAACATAATTATTAGTAATAACATATTTAACTGAATATTGTAAAAAAACTTAGTTTAAATTAATTAAACCTATGAGTTAACTATCACTGCCAATATTTAACGATTTGAGTGTTCAATGTAATCACAATGACTTATCGTTTAAATATTTTCTTTTTTTATAATATTTAAGTGGCAATCCTAGTCAAAACAGGGTTGGGAAATTTTAAAACGATTAGGAAGATTGAGATATTTTTTTGTTATTTTATTTATAGCGATCTTCAAGAAGATAATTTTATCAAAAAGAAGTACATGGTCTACTTCACACAAGTTACTAGCAGATTCACATTGGAAGTTTATTAGTAGGTTTTTCTTAACATGACGCCTGTAATCCCATATGGGTTAGGCAGAGGTGTACCTATGTACACTCACATTTCGCATTTCACGTTTTGGCAATAAACCGCAATATTTATTTTTAATTTAAAAACAAATCATGATATATATGGGACCTAACTATTGCCTTTCGAAACTTCATGTATTGTTAATATTTGTTATTTGTATGTAAATTGCATATTATTGAATTATAATTAAATATTAGGTTAAAATAGGAATTCAATTTTAGATTTATAGAGTACTTTTGTAAATACATCTCTTCTTTTATATTGTTTTAAGTTCTATATCCATGTATTTTCTGATATATTTCTCCAATACTCAATTATCATAATAATTATGATCTAGTTACGTACAATTACGTTGACAATTTAAATGTAATTTATTGTCACAACTACTTTTAGGATTTTAATATTTTTGTATATTTAGATAGTTTTGTATTCGTAGCACATTTAGTGTTATTATAATTTTATCCGATATAAAGTAACTTTAAAATAATATCCCCAAAAGAGCTATGTTGTGTACAAAACATAGCTATTTTCACTGGATCTTATTTTAATCGCTTCTAAAACTGATATGTAGCTACAAAAATTCGGAGGTGCTACACAGGTTACCATAAAATATTGTATCTTATGCATTATTTTAGATAATTATAATGATACTTTTTAGATGAGAATAATTATACTCGTCAAAAGTATGAGTATTTTTAAAGATGATGCTAAAGGAAAAGGGTGATTAATAAAGTAAATGTTTTAAAAATAGTTATGATCTATTGTGAACATGTACATTATTGTAAAGATGACCAAGAATTTATAGACAGTTTCAATTAGATAAGTACAGCATTTTTTATTGATACACCGGACGGTGTTTTGTTGGAAGAGACGATTAACTCTGGCACAATGTAAAATACTGCTGCTATTACGAATTTAAGTAATATAACATCAACATTCAACATCCACTTGTATTGTGTAGCATTGGGTGTTGGTTATCGAGTAACCTATCATAAGGAAGACCGTTTATGAGTAAATATACAATTATTTTAATAATATTTTCGTTTCATTGGAAAATTTCACCAGTTTTATAATGATCAACATTGAGCTCAGCATTAAAAAAAAAATCTACAATATTCATACAGCTACAATGATATACTCCCTTATAAGCCTTACCATAATTTGAATGCCATCAGAATACCTACTTCATACTACTAAGGCTTTTTATATTCACCAGCACCAATCCATTTCTTAATCAAATACTTAATGTACTTTCTAGCTTCTTTCAATTCCTCCGGATCTTTAGTTCTATCTGAAAACAAATCCCTGCAGTGAGACGATAAAGCTATTATTTTTGCTGGTGCATCATACGAAACGTCTTCTAACACTCCAAGTCTGTGATATGGATCCAAGTCACCATTTACAAAAACTACATTCGTAACATTAGGTTTCAAGCCACCATACATATCATTAGTACGTTCAATGCCTTCATCAATTCTTCTCTCATCAAACTCTTCCCCATAAGATTTAGTACACATACTGTAAAATAACTCCACTCCAATATTATTGGTGAACGGCTGCTTATCTGAAGAGCTACTTTGAAAGTAACCAAATTCTGTACAAGTTTGGTAAGTCCAAGACGTAACCCAGTCGATATCTCTCATGGCTTCAACCATTTCATCGAAATCATAGTTAAAGCAATAGTTGTTCTTGCTCCATAAATCCATATCATCATCTTTCGAAGAATTTACGTGTAAAGTTTTAATAACGTCGTCACAAAAATTCTTAATACTCTGAGGACTACCATATTGAGCTTCGTACATAAATGCCGATGTTTTATCCAAGAAGAATAATTGCATATTTTCTAATTTGTTCATATCCGTAAAATTACAAATCTCTTCCTCTTCCTTAAGCTGGGAAATACCTTCGCTAGTTTTAAATAACTTCTCATATCTGTTAAATACTTCATTTATTTTATCATAACATCCTGGCGTTCCATGTTGTTCAAAGTCATCAGCAACATTTTCTAAATATTCGTAGAAATCTTTCTTTGCTAGAACTGGTGCACTGCTAGCGACTGCAGCATCGACTAGGTCAGGATACAAGAGCCTTATCCAAGCTGCTAAGTTTCCGGCATAAGAGCCTCCTACTACAACCACTTTAGATTCATTGTATTTTGGCGACACTTTAATTTCTTCAAGCAGTTTTGCTACGTCTGCAAGAGCTTGTCTAGAAGTCAGATAAGCCAAGTTTTCCGTGCTCAATTTCTCGAAAGGCTTGCTTTTCCCATAATATCTATGTTCAGCTAAATACATAGCGCCTTTAGTTTCTTTGGCCAGGTCGTACAGTATTCCAGTTTGAAGAAATACTTCACTAGCTGCACCTTCTCCGTTGATGAACAAATAGATTGGTCCTTTTGCTTTCCAGAAGTCAAGTCTTTCGAAGTACCTCATCTTCCACGTTCTGGTCTCGGTTTCATTGAAATGGTCTAATGGTTGTTCGATCCACATTTTAGTAATTAGGGATGAGTCTAGTAATGCCACTGAAGAGGTTAGTTCTTTCAAGAAGAATCTGTATCCATTTCCGAGGCCGGATATTCCGAATGCGTTTGAGAAATAGAAACACGAAGACAGTATGATATTTAGTTCAGCTAAATACATTGTTGTGAGGTCGCAGTTGCCTGCAGCCACAATGTGCAATGATTGCGGGCTTGTTGTGCAATCGTCGACAATGTATGCTATTTGGGACAAGCGTAATGCATATTTTGTATATCAGTGAGACGAGCACATGCGGGTGCAAATTCAAACTGATGTTTTTGTCCCTCCCGTATAACGGCCTCTTACCTGGCTCAGTGGTTAAGGCCCTGCCTCTCATGCACGAAGTCGTGGGTTCAAATCCTGGTAAGTACCAATGTGACTTTTTCAATTCTTATGAAGTACATAATATTTGATATCCGGTATTATTTTGTTGGATATCCGTGAAGAAAAACATCGTGAGGTGAAAATGCCAACCCGCCTTTAGCAAGCGTGGTTATCAATGCTCATGCCTTCTCTGTATGAGAATAGGCCTTTGCCCTGCAGTGGGACATTATGAGGCTGGTATTATTATCTGATCATCTGTCAGTAGTTAAGGTACCGTAATTAGTAGGGATCAAAATGGAATATTTTCGACTTTGTCAGTAGAAAACGGGTTCTGCGTTCATTTATCCCATTAAGGGCTGATTTTACCAAAGTCAGATATCTTTTATCCGCGTGGCGGCTGGCGTCTGACAGTTTTTGTATGGAAAAACTGTCAAAAAATCAAAATTTATTCGCAGGATAAGACTTATATTCGGTATAAAAGTTTGGTAAAATTCGCCCTAATTCTAGCAATAATAAATTACCTGTAGATTACGAGTACGGATACGGACTGAAGAGTATATTATTATAATGCTATCCAATAATACACATATGGATGGATAGTGTAATCCTTTCCAATATAAATATTCACTCTTCAGTCTGTATTAAAAACCGGCGTAAGTTTAGTAGGTAACCGCGTAAAATTTTATTTCACGCGTTTGTTGATAGTTGGCACAAAAATGGGCACAAACATATAAAATGCATAATTCCTCCATGGAGTAAGTACCTAACACTGGCTGGTACACAATCTAAAATGGATGACGCCGCCATACGCCGTCGTCTCGCTACCATGGCAACGCATCAACAACAAATCTAATGCGCCGGTCGACAATTCGAGACGCTTGACCCGGTTTTTATGTGAAAAAAATAATTAATTACTTGGTATTGTTATGGATTTTTCTGAGGGTAGCGCGGGGGGTAAGAGGTCAGACGCCCCTCGGCCTGTATCCAGACGTGGTTATCGCGAGTACACAAATACTGGCTCAGCTGTGTCTAGGTAAGTCCTAGGGCTACGTAGCTTAAATTTCAGATAGATCTTGCTTTTTATTTTGCTATAGTTCGTCTATGCTATGGTGTGAGATGTAAAGTGCGATTTCATGGCTAATTCATTATTATTCGGAGTTCTGAAATTTGTGTTAAAACCTACAGTTTCCTCAATGTTCAGTACTTGTATACGAAGGTACTTGATGAATAAAATTATGATTGGACCTTATTACATTTGGCAGGGGGCCATAAGTTCTTGCGATTAACAATACAAGTTTCAAAACTTTATGAATGCATCTAACTCTTCACATCATCGTTTCCTATATTCCAGTAATTTAGCGGACATTTGTAATTAGGATAGATGGGATGGGACGGCGGGATGAGATGACTTGGACTCTATCGATGTCAACTGGTCTTTAGTAGCTTAAAAAGAGACAGGGCATTTGCCATTAGCAAGCATTTGCTATTAGAAAATGCACTGTATCTTTTTCTCCACGGGCACCACTCCACGTAGGCACCACGGACAATTAATAACTAGCAGCGCCCTGCAGTTTCACCCGCATTAGTCTCGATCCCATGGGAATATCGGGACAAAAACTATCCTATGTGTTAATCCAGGGTTTAAAGTATGTGTGCCAAATGGCGTCCAAATCCGTTCAGTAGTTTTTGCGTGGAAGAGTATCAAACATCATCCATCCATCCATCCTCACAAACTTTGGCGTTTATAGGCTCATTGCAATTAGACAGAGCCAAGTGCCAACAGGGACATAAAAAGCCTCGTCTACTTCACATAATGAAATTATATAAGTAGTCTAGGTACTTACCAAGTCTTCATTTCAGAAGTAGCACGATGAGGCCGACATCAGCATATCGCGGAAGTACAGCGTCGCGGCTGTCAACTGCTGGGTTTGGACCAGCGCCGCCGACAGCCAGCCGGCAGCCCACCGCTATGACTGGGTTTTCAATGGTATGATGACGTTGTATATATATCTGTGAGCGCAAACTTAACTTTAAAAAGACAAGCTGAAAGATGTAATAGACAGGCAATGGCTCGAGGTTTTCTAGTGAGTTACAGAGAGTCAGCCTTGCATTATATCTCCACAAGTTGTAATTACTATTAGAACGATTAGAATATAAAAGAGATTGAACAATTATTATTATCCTCCTACATGTCAGTGTTCGATGACATTGTTATGATTACAAGGTAAAGATACTAAAATTGAATTACATATGGCTGACATTGACCAGCCACGAAATAAAGAATCAAATATTAATCTATCTACATGCATTTTTCCCAGATCGACAGACCAATAACTCAGCAAGGCATATCAGGTCTACGCACAGGCACCGCCCGGGGTTTCCGTACTCGTCAGCTCCAAGACAAGCGGTATTGGGAAGAGCTGATGCAAGTGAAAGTAAGGGAGATGAAGGCAGAGATAGCCAGACTGAGTGAGCAGGCAGATGCGGGAGAAAGAGAGAGATCCGCTAAGAAACATTACGAGAAGAGGGTCAGGGAGTTGGCGTTGGAGCTGACCGGTGAGTAACGCATAGCATTACATTACGCAAGAATTTCCTCAAGGTGTAAGCAAAGGTGTATACGGATAAACATTGCTCATATTTCGCCATGACGTTTGAGTCATGGGACTCAAAACGTAATTGGCGAAATATAGTTACATGGGTAAGTAGGTACTATGGGCGAGCCTACTACTGTCAACCGGGCACAAATCCAGACTTTGGGCTGCTACTGAGAAAATCCACTATTACTACTAAAATACAATATTAGTGCTACGTGATCGAACCTATCAGCATTCGCGCTTGAAATACAGGTCAAAAGAACTTATATTCAATTTAGTCCATTCTATCTTTTTAGATTTACAAGGCCGTCTAGCAGATTATAACACAGCAATACGCATAGCCAATGGGGAAGCTAACAAGCAGTCAGTAGAAGAACAAACAAAGGACTTGGAAGCTAGCAATAAAAAGATGCAGGAAGAAGTGGAACAGGTTTTCATGGAGAAACAGAGGAAGGAGAACCAGCTGAGACAGTTGAGAGAGCAGATGGATAAAGTGATTATTCTTCACTGAATATTTTTCTCAAATTGCCGAGTTAGAATATTTGCTGTTTGTTTTGATTGACGTTAAGAAAAGGTTTAAAATAACAACCAATTTAGACCATATTTTAATACAAGTAACTCAGGGCTGATTTAACCAAAGAAAAATCTTAAAATCGGGGAATAAAATTGGCATCTGACAGTACCTAGTTGTATAGAAAATCTGTGAAAAATATAATATTTATTCGCTGGATTAGACTTATGTATACTAGGGATAAAAGTTTGGTCGAATTCACCCTTATAATGTTGAATCATTACAATTAGACCATAATGCTGATAATAATGATACAAAATTATTTCTCCTATTTTAGGAACAATCAACGATTACAAAACTACTAGCAGAAATGACACAAGAACAGAAAGATGAGTACAATGAGCTAGAGTCAACTGCTGCTGCGCTAAGAGAAGATGTTGATCAAGCCAGGACACAGATCGATCATCTCAATAGAGAGAAGGACGAGTTCGGTAAAGAAATATCTGGTTCTCAGGTAAGAATTATTGGTTCTAGAATTTGAAATGCTTTTTTGTCTGCGAAAAGATAAACGATTTTCCAACAGATAACCGAGGGCGAAAAATATATTTTATATTTACGTTCCAAAAATCTATTTCTTAATTTCATATACCATTAACCAAGTTCTTATTCGTGTACTTATAGATAAAGGTGCACCTACTAGAACTACATCGTCGACTTGTGGCCGTTGAAGAAAAACGAGACAACATGAAGAATGAGATGAACAACCGTCTAGACCCGCAGGAAGAAAGAGAAAAACTGTTACTCCAGGTATCATAACTTCCGACATTCAGTAGATATACAGCGTGTAATAAAGCCCTGTCCGATCCGTGAGGGCGTTGTTAAGAATCATACTGAGAGTGTATTTATGTGATGTTTTTTTGAAAAAATATTTTTTTTTTTTTTTTTTTCCTTTTTGAATTTTGAATTAAACTGTCGGCCGTTATTTAGCGGTTGTCTACAAGTCATATCTTATGACCACTGTAGATTTGCTAATTTATAATGAAATTGGGGTAATTTAAGTACTAAAAACGTAAATTTTAAATAGTAATAACTTTCTAATTTCCACAATCTTTTTTTTTTTTAACTTTTTTGTAAGTAATGTTATTGCGGTAAGTACCTAGGCGCCCCCTATATTATCGGACAGGGTTTTTGTTACATGCTGTACCTACAATATGGTAATAGGTCTTTACCTATGAAATTGCCGCTCTGCAGTACTGGCCATTTCAAATCAAAATAATTTTTGTTTGGCTAAGAATTCTAATTTCAAATTAATTTTATTTAAAAAACATGGAATTCTTTTTTCAAAAGAAGTCATTTGTTTAATACATTTTCATCGCATTGCAATCTTTTTCGTCATCATGGATACGTTAAAAATTCGAGTAATTATGTAATATGAGTACCGTCGTGGCAGCAACGCGGCACAAGCGGCACGCAACCTCAACGACGTTTACGGAGCTAACACTACAAACCAACGCACCACCTGTTATCGGTTTGCTCGCTTCCGTTCTGGAAATTTCAACCTGAAAAATGAACCTCGAGGTCGTCCGAAGACTGGTCGACAATGACGAATTAAAGGCGATTGTGGAAGCTGATGATACACAATCTACGGCTGAATTAGCAGCAGCTTTCGACGTTAGCGTCAAAACAATATTGGTCCATTTGCTTCAAATTGGCAAGGTAAAAAAGCTTGACAAATGGGTGCCCCACGAACTCAATGATCGCCAGCGCGAAGTACGCGTCGAGGCGTGGCTTGCACTGCTCAACAGACACACAAATGATTGATGATTTTGAACCGCATTGTTACCTGCGATGAAAAATGGATTCTGATTCATAACCGCAAGCGCTCAGCAAGTTGGTTGGTTCAGTACCTAAACAATGCTCTAAACGAAAACTTACCCCTAGAAAAGTGATGGTCACTGTTTGGTGGTCTAGCGCCGGTGTGATTCATCACAGCTTCTTACCAAACGGGGTGAGCATTACTGCAGATGTGTACTGTGAAGAACTGAACACAATGATGGAGAAGCTGGCACATCTCCAACCAGCATTGGTCAATCGCTCGTCTCCGCTGCTCCTGCACGACAACGCGCGACCTCATACTGCACAGCAGACGGTCTCCAAGTTGCAAGAACTGGGGTTGGAAGCTCTCCGTCATCCGCCCTACTCACCAGACCTTGCGCCTACAGACTACTACTTTTTTCAGAATTTGGATAACTTCTTAGCGGGAAAAAAATTCAATACCCGAGAGGCAGTACAAAATGCCTTTGAAGAATTTGTTGCCTCCCGTCCAGCTGATTTCTTTAAGAAGGGCATCAATAAACTGCCACTGCGTTGGCAAAGATGCATTGATTGCATGGGTGATTACTTCGATTAATACAAATAAAAAATACATGAAAAAAATTAGTTTAAATTTTTTCATACAAAACGGCAATTTCATAGGTAAAGACCTAATATTTTCTTCGTCTGATGGTATTTAAAAGCTACGCAGATTTTTTAAAGCTGAAGCTATAGATAAGTATAGACATGCATTTTATTTTCAGGTTCGTGAAGATAATGCTGCAATTGCTTCGTTGGATAGTAACGCAGCTAATTTGAAGGAACAAATAAAGAAAGTGCAGGAGCTTATTGAGCAAGCGGAGCAGGTAAGCAAACTACGTGTACTCATCCTATTATTATTAATGCGAAAGTGAGTTTATTTGTGACTTTCACGCTAAAACGGCTGAACGGATTTGGATGAAATTTGGCACATGAGTAGACCATGACTTGGAATAGGACATATTATACTTTTTATCCCGATATTTCTACGGAATCGATTTACGCGGGTGAAACCGCGGGGCGTAGCTAGTTTCATATATTTTTTTGATTTTTGCGAACCCAAATCCAATCCGTCACATTAGGCCCAATAGGCCTAGTATTGACATAAGGCATTAATTATGAATGTTACAAAATGCTAATGCAACGCCTCACTACTTACAGGATCTTGAAGAAGGCAATTCAGACCGCCATCAAAAATACCGTGAACTAAAGAAAAGAGAAGAAACAATGGACACTTTCATGGCTACTTATGAAGATAATCTAAAAAAGGAACAAGAAAAGATTGATCAGTTAGAAAGAGACATAGTATTCTCCTTAGAACATAGCAGTTCTAACATAGACCTGGATTTGAGTGAGATAGACTCTTTGAAACAGAAAGAAGGATACACTTCTCAGTATGACGATAGCAAGAAGTCGGCTGATATTTTGATGAAGGACTACGAGAGGTTCCAGGGCAATTTGAAAAAGGTAAGGCAGAAATAACTGACAATGCAAATCATTTTGAAGAGAATATACCTAAATATCATCATCATTATCATTTCAGTCGAAAGACGTCCACTGCTGGACATAGGCCTCCCCCAACCCCCCATATGCGCTTAAAATGAAATGAAATTGTTTAATCTGTAAATAGGATATCGGAATCACTTTTCGGTACACGAAATTACATGTCACATGAAAAATAAGTTAAAATAAATAGATGACGTCGGCGTTTCCTATCTGACTATTCGGAGAAGAAAGGCCGAAACAAACTCAGAGGTCGCAGTCTCTTTTAAAGTCCAGACATAATCTTGATCAGGCCATAATAATATGAGGACCATATATATTAGCGTCAGAAATGGTATTTTGAGGAAAGAACCATAGATTTGAGTGGACCTGTCCAGTCAGTGCAAGCATTTGTCAGTAATAGTGGAGCTCAACTCAATGAAAAGTATAAAAGTTACTTTTAATCGACACAATAAATCGTACACACGGCACATGTGAGGCCGTGTGTACATGTTGTAAAAAAGATGCTACACGTCAAGCTATACATTTCCAGTTTATGCTGATCTCGTATTGTATAGGATTTCCGTACAATGCTAGGTCAGCTTATACTGGAAATGTATAGCTTGATGTGTAGCCGTGTGTACATGTTGTAAAATAGATGCTACACGTCAAGCTATACATTTCCAGTTTATGCTGATCTCGCATTGTATAGGTACATGTTGTAAAATAGATGCGATGCTGATAATCATTTGATGATTGACAGGCAGAAGGAACAAGAGAGCGCCTAGCTACAGAGCTTCAAACATTGCCAGAGAAGACTAAAGTGATGCAAGAAGAACTAGTGACATTGTCGGATCTGGAGAAACTTCGAGATGACGGTATTCCTTTGTATCCATTCACCATTATCCCCTCGGAACAAATAAGAAACCAAGACAGAGCGCTGTCATTAGTGACGTGATACCGGTTTCGTAAACAAGTGTGCACTTAGTGAGGTGTAGTTTAATTGTAAATGTATGCGTGTGTCCGTGTATGCACAGAGCGGAGGTGTAGTTTTGGCATGCTACACTGTATTGTTCGCAGCGATGTCTCGGTTTTTTATTTGGTCTGAGAAATGAAAAGAAATGTTTATTCTGTAAATTAAATTGTTTATTCTGAGATTATCCCCTGCCCCTTTTATAAACCTCCAACTGTCTCTAACGAGACACAATAGAATTTTAATTGTTATCGGCTTTTTAAAGGCTAATCAACAGTTGAGCGGACAGAGATAACTGAATCGGTTGAAAAATAAATAATTTCGTCGAATTATAACTAAAAAAATTGGAATGGCTTGTTCTTAAGAATAACATACCCATTTAAATTTTCTCTGTATCAGGTGAAGACCAGAAGAAGGCTTTACAAACAGAACTGAAACAACTCAGAGAAAAATTGGCGCCCACAGAAAGTGGAGTTGTTGAAGCCACGAATAAGTTGAAGAAATTACAGGTAAATATGTAGGGATGGCAAAAATTATACATTTATTACATGAATGATTGTCCCCTGTAGTTAAACCTGTCGATTAAAGGTCACACATAACGTGCCAAAACAAATAGTATATTGTATTATGTGTTTTTCTGCTTCAATATTTCAATATCTATTGTATTCTTACCAAAAGACAGTAACCTACGCAAAATAAAAACAGTTTCAAGGAAAAAAAATGCATGCTTTTCAAACTCAAACTCATGCATTTATTTTAATTAAACCATTTACAGGCACTTTTAAATTGTCAAAGACTCTGTCAGTTAGTCAGGAAGTTGAAGCTAATTCTTAATATTTATTATTAATGATGATATTTAGGTATGAATACTGCCATCCACGAAGACGCGCCCCACTCCGCTTCGCTCCGTACTAAAGTACCTACAGCTTACCCTGCTTACAGTACAGTGATCGCGGAGTGGGGCGAATCTTCGTGGATGGCACTATCTATACTTACCTATTTCAATAACTTCATAATTTGAACACTTACAATGGGCACTCAGATTCGAGTTTATTTCACGGCTTTTACAATAAAAAGGCGCACACACACTACACAAATTATCTGTCAGATAAATTAACCGGAATTTATCAGGAGCTGTTGAAACATGCAGATCATCATCTGCCTAGCCTCTTACCAACTATGTTGGGGTTGGCTTCTAGACAAACCAGATGCAGCTGAATGTTGAAAAAGGAGGTCACCAACTTGTATTTTTATTTGTTTTTCAGGCCGGTCTCGATGGAAACGAAATGTACGCGAAATTAAACGCTTTGGAAGATCAATTAGCTCAATTGGAGAATAGAAAGACTGTGTTAGAAGAGGATATAGCTTCTATAACATTGAAGGCAGATTACGAGCCACTGAAGAAGCAGGCAATTGAAGAGTTGGCCACGTTGAATAAGAAGATCATTGAGGATTTAAATAGTGTTAAAGCTTATTAATATGTTTACGTTTCTGTGAGAGAAATATAGTTACTATAACTGGATGTTTTAATGGAGATATAACGAGGTTTGGCAGAGGAGTACTGTACCTATAGCAAATATTATGTACTTACTACTTTTAGCAAATTGCTCGCCCCCCTATTACAAAGGACTTAAACATAACTGGCCAAATGTAGGTGTACTATAGGTACACCTCTGCCTAACCCTTCAGGGAATAGAGGCGTGATGTTATGTCACGTAAAGTTGTGATAAATATTACAAAAACATGGAGACGCAAAGCTTCAGATTCCACAAGTCGTCTGTAAACTTGTAAATTATTATCTCAATTTTCGGATGACAGATTTCTGACATTTAAAAAGGAGATTTCTAGACATTTATGCCAAGACCAACTAGCCAAGGAAAAATAATGATAATTAAACACAGTACATTAATAAAATCCTATCAGTTTATTACTTCAATAATTTAATATCACAGTTGAATTCAATCAAATATTGTAGAATATAAACTAGACAATTTACTTACTAACTAAAAATTATAAAACCGAAAGTCAGAAAATATTTACAAACTACGACTAGTGCGGCTCAGGCGAAAGTAGACTTTACATGGACAAGATGGAGTTCAAATTGACATTAAGAACTCAAGAATTACAGCGCTGAATTCGCACAAAAAACCACGATACATTTAATTGGTATATGTCTGTCATACCAATACCAGCAGGATAATGTTATTACCAAGAGACGGCAGAACAGTTTTGGAGCTTTCTCATAGAACAAAATGCGAGGTAGATACAGAGGAATTTATAGGTCTGCGCCTGCGCAAGGTTTGTCAGTAATATTATGTATACATAAAAATATGAGGGTACTCAATGTTTACATACAAAGCCGTCGAGGAGACGCCTCCATTGGAAACAAAGTCGAGAAACTGTTGCTCAACTTTTTTTAATCATGAATACGGAACATTAGCATGTTGCCAGCCATATTCCATCAGTCATATTTTCCGTAACACGGAAACGTGTTGATGAAACAATGTTGTGCAACTTTGATATCCAATGAATACGGGGCTTTAGAAGTATCGAAACATCACCGAGGAATAAATATATGCTTAAAATATTACCAAATTTCTTTGATAGACCGTGACTACACTTCTGCATGACGTCATAATCTCATAATTCTCTATTATGTGAAATATGACTATTACAATAACCGACCATAAAATATGACACGAGCTTTAGAAAGAGACTGTCAGACAGTGTGTGACAGAGATGAAGCTATACAGAGTCAAATTAAGTTACCTAGCAAAACTCTGTAGACATAACGGGTATCGATATCAATTTTTTTTTTAGGGCCTTTTTGTTTCTACCTTATTTATAGTTTTTCCTTTTTCGTAGCTTTCCTATCAAGTAACATGGACAGTCCCGGTGGCACATCTCTGTTGTTTGACTTGATCATAGATATTATGTTCTTGACGAATTTCTGTGAGGGCGACACATCGATATCTTGCATTCTTGCCCAGAGTGCTAAGGCTTCGTTGCAGTTGTCGTCGCGTTCTGGAGAACAAAGGATTACGTGATAAATTAGACATATAATACTGCCCCCGATAGAAAAAAAGACGCATCTAACAGTTTTCCAGATTTGAGTTATACACATTGCCGGAATCAGAAAAAAAAGGCGCATCTACCTGTATTTTTAATATTTTTCTATCTTCCTCCAGTGCGGTTTTAGCACAACAAAATAGGGCGCTTCTGTTCACTTTTTACACCCGATTGAAGATGAAAAGACGGATTTACTTGAAACTTAATTAAAAAGTCATCTATGTAGATAATGTCCTTATACTTTATAGTTTTTTTTTTGTCAGTAATATATGCGTTTGAAATTTAAAGGACGCATCTGCCCAGATGCGTCCTTTAAATTTCAAACTCTTCCTTGCGAAATGAAGAAAAATATTACATAATACTTGATTGAGTAGACGTAAATGGCTATTTACGTCCATTTAATTAAGTATGTTATACTTTTCTTAATTTTTTTTGCTAAGATAAAACTGTTTTTTCGTTATTTTTACTATAATAATTAATAAATTCATTTTATATATATTTATATAAACCAAGTTAAAGCCTATTATAGTAAATATTTTAATTTACTCGAAGACAGCAAACGATTTCCCGTTTCATTCATTAAAACATTTATTTCTCTGTTTTTACTTTTTGTTAGATACGTCTTTTTTACTATCGGGGGCAGAATATTATACCTACATTTACTGAAAGGGGTGGGTAGAGTTATCTCGTACCCCGCGTATGGCTAGTTATGTTATAATATCCCATGTAGTAGAAGAAAACCCTGTTATAGTTTGGCTGCGACCGCTGCACCGAGTCCCGGATGGCAGTTCGCCGCTCATTGGTCAACGCTGCCCCCGCCTCGCCGTGCATTCCTAAGGCGCGGTACAGCGGTGAGGTCAAACTGAATTGCAAATTGGGCTCAAATTGTTCGGGAGCGCTGCTGAGAATGTCCTAATGAAAATCAGTCCCGGAGATCAAATTCGAACACCCAACCGAACGAGACCAACAAGAGGGTGATAATGGTTAGTATTCTGTAAATATTTGGTGATGGCTGTGAATAAGTCACGTTCAAACGTCAAAAATGTATGGTTAAACACTCGCTAATCATTCTAAACTTTAGGCAACGTTTATAAATAAACCTAGATATTTGTAGGTACTTTGTCTGTTTATACCATTCCCAAAATCTTTCGGCCTTATTATAAAACACGATGTATGTTTAGACACGGGCCAGTTTTGAATTTTGAACTTTATTCCGACAATGTTACAGTTCTAACTACAAAAAGGTTTTTAATTTTGTGTAAAATCTTTTATCTCATTCGACATAAGGTTCAATATAAATACAAAAACTGGCTGAAAGATTTAACGCTTGGACCAAAGTTAGATCTAGTTTTGTAATGAGACGGTTTAACATTTTCTCGTAAATGAGAAAAAAACAAGACAGATACTTACGTAAAACATCCAAGATCATATCATAAATCTCGAGATTATCAATAAATCTTAGATCCCTCGTGCATTCAGCGATAGCTTCAAGTGCATGCACTTTCTTCTCGTCGGCGAATCGTTCGCAACGACGCAAGATAGCTTCCGGGTGGACCTTCACTGAGGGGTCTAGGAACATTTTGCGGAGAGTCTTCTTGTAACCCACCTCGGCTAGGGCTGCTATTACTGTTAGCTGTTGAGGAAAGGCAAGAAAAGTCTTTAAAAAATCAGCACAGTCAGTAAAAAAGCACAGTTTGATAATGTGTCATAACATTTCGCCTGTATCGCCCGAAAATTGTATATTTAGCCAGTTCTGTTATACTTATAAAATAGCCCCAATAGTTTGCGTATCATAACTAATATTAAAAATGCGAAAGTGATTTTGTTTGTTTGGCTTTCACGCTAAAACGGCTGAAGGGATTTGGATGAAATTTGGTACAGAGGTAGACCATGACCTGGAATAGGACATACTTTTCATTCCGAGAGTCCCACGGGATGGGTGAAACCGTGGGGCGCAGCTAGTCAAAAATAAAACTATTCTATAGCATCTTGGTTACTTAATTATTTTACGACAAGCACAATTCGATATGACAACTCATCATCATCTGCCTAGCCTTTTCCCAACTATTTGGGTCGGCTTCCAGTCTAACCGGATGCAGCTGAATACCAGTATTTTACATGGAGCGACTGCCTATCTGACCTCCACAACCCATTAACTGGGTTATACAAATACCCCTTGGCAAGACAGGTTGTCAAACTTTCGGACTTCTGACGACCCGTAACGAATGTCAAAGATCCACAAATGACAGCCGGGACCAACGGCTTAACCTGCTTTCCGAGCCACGGAGGAGTCTCGGTATGTAAAGATGGTCACCCATCCACGCACCAACCCCGGCAAGCGTAGCTTAACCTGATGGGTCGACCCTTGCGGCTGTTATTACTTAGCCACGAGGAAACCCATAGATATGAATAAAGTCTTAAAGCTAAGTCTTAAATGTTATGTGACAAATGTGTATTTTCAGTTTTAAAATCGTACGAATTTACACTACTCCGCGCGTTCATGCTAGACCCACTGAACATAAAATAGATTCTCACACATACCTGAACATCACCAGCTCCATGCACCTTCTTATCAGTTTTAAGTACGATCTGCACCAGTTTGTTTAACCTCCCGTTACCCCCGACCTTCTCATTGGTCAAGAAGTTCTCCTCAGTCTGTCCGTCACTCATTGTGGTAAAGATTTTACACATCAACTCGTGTTTTAATGGCGTTTTGTTATATTTCTTTGCTAGAGCCACGAATTCGTTGACTGCTTCTTGTATGTTGTCGCTGTAAGGTAACAATGAGTGTTTAGATGATTTTAGTGGATAATGCATTGCGATTCAAAATATTATTCATGTATTTTTAAAATAATCTGTTTATTTAGGGTTCCGTACACAAAGGGTAAAACGGGACCCTATTACTAAGACTCCGCTGCCTGTCCGTCTGTCACCAGGCTGTATCTCATGCACCGTGATAGTTAGACAGTTGAAATTTTCACAGATGATGTATTTCTGTTGCCGCTATAACAACAAATACAATAAAATAGAATAAAAATAAATATTTAAGGGGGCTCCCATACAACAAACGTGATTTTTTTGCCGTTTTTATATATAATGATACGGAGTCCGACTCCGTGCGCGAGTCCGACTCGCACTTGGCCGGTTTTTGCCTAATTCGGTCAGATACTAGAATCCAGTCAGCAACACTATCGCTGCGTACAATAAATACAAGATGGTATATTTTAGCAAAAATAGATCCAGTTCGATTCCTCGCTAAAAAGTATTTTTTGGCTGTTTTATTTTTCCCTCTAATTTAGCTAGTTGTATTTTTGATCGCTTCTCTATTTATACATGAGTTTTGCTATAATAAGACAAAGCAATTTTAACATTATATAATTTAACACTCACTTTTTCAAATGCACTCTGATAAGTGGTCCCAGTATGGAGTTCGTAGGCTTACAGTACTTATACGAGGTAAGTAGATCGAACATGTGGCGTATATCGACGTGCGACCCGTGAGCCGCAGTCGCGTCGAGTAACCGCCAACAGTTCAGTTCTATACTATGGCCGCCGATTACGTTTCTGTAAGAAATTCGTTTTGTGTGTGAGTTTAATTATTTATGTAACTGTTATATAATAAAGGGTATAGCCGAGTGTGATAATAGTATCACATGAGTGTTTTACTACCTAATTATATACAGTTGCATACAAGATTTTATCTACGCCCATGATATGAATCTTCTATAAAAGTTTCTTTGCAATACCAATATCGAACAAAAATGGCGCAGTACGACATGAATTCGAATGCGTTTTTTTTTAAATTACTGTGCTTTGTTAGTGAAACGCTCGTGAATGACAATGTTATTTTTTTAAATGAGTTCCATAATGAAATTCAGTACAACATTATAACACCCGTTTGGATGATATTATGGTTACTATGACACTGGATGTTTTAATGTTGGCTATAAGCTAACTGCACTTCAGATACTTTTATAGAGGATTTATAGCATGGGTGTAGATAAAATTAATAATAACATGTCTGTATCCTCTAAAAGGTATAATGGATCCTCACAGCCCCGCGGCACGGCTGGCGGCTTGACCACAAGCAAAGCGGGCAAGGACCGCCGACAGACAAGTGCGGCTATGAATCGATATTCTCAGTTGTCTTGTGACTTTCGGTGAAGTGAGTTGTACCCAGCTACTGGAGACAGTTGAAATGGAGCTACAAAAATAGACTGTTGAAATGGGCTGTGGCCCGCTGCCGCGCGGTGCGGCGGCCTTGCCGGCAAAATGGCCGCCGGCTTTGTTGCAATTGCCGCGCGCAAAGCCACCATAATGTACGCACATTTCGCCAATTACACCTAATTGGCCCGTGTAATAAATACATACATAATTGTACACCTTCCTAGGGGGGTAGGCAGAAACTACAGACTGGCGGAAAGCCAGGCTTTAAATCTAATAAACCTTATAACTTTTTTACATCAAACTAAAGACACTACTATGAGCTTCGTAATAGAGCTCAAAATATCAAATGAGACCTAGCAACACTAAAATTCCCTTACCTTTTCTTAGATTGTTCCGTAAGCAAATCAAAAGCCTGCTTGACCTTCTTTCTATATACCATAAGAGTAGCGAAGTCGATGACTTTGAATTCGTCTAAAGTGAAGTTGGGGGATGTTTTGTTGAGGTCAGCTAATGCAATCTCTGCTAAGTCCAGCTCACCGAGTTTAACGTGCAAGTCGAATATCGCTGCTTTCATACCGGCTGATAGAAATACCTGGTGAATAAAAAAAAAGTGTTATGGGGTGGATAACGCGCCCTCTCCCCGGGCGAGAGAATTGCGGTGACAGTGTCGCCGTGCCATCAAATTCTCGCAGCGATGATATCGCCGTATGGAGATTGCTTCATACAGTTTCTATCGCCACGATGCAGATGACTTACTGACCATCAGCACAAAAAAAACTAATATTTTTAAGGAGTAGTTGAGTGTCACTTGCACAGCGACACAATTTTAATAATTATGTATCTTATTCTTTGGGAAATAAAGTTTAATTTTCACTGTGCAATGAATGTGACCCAACGCTAAGAAGATTGATAGTTTGAATATGCTTTAACATACAACTAAATTTTTAACAAAGCTCATTTGTACGAAACCACTGGCATTGATGTATTTTATGCCATTGCCAATGTTTGCAGGTAGTTGGTATTCGAATACATGAGACCTACGGAGCGACCTACACGAGCCTAAGTACACATAATCTAATTGGCAATTAATTATCTTTTACATTACATCCATCCAAATCACTTACCCCTTCCTTCTGGCATTTCTCAGCGATTTCCCGGGCGGCATACAAGTTACCTTCCCGACAGTACTGTTGTAGCAGTCTCCTGAGTGTGCCTCGTGTGTTCATGCCCTTAGCTTCGAGCTCCAACAAATGCGCGCGTAGATTCTCTTCGTTCATATGTTTCTGGAAGGATCAAAGTTTTTATGTTAGCTTATTTTGATGGTCCAGTTTGGTATCTTTTAATTGGTGCATTTAAACATTTTAGTTTCGAAATAAGCGAATATTTTTGCAACGAAGTTCTATAACGCAGCTTGCGGTAGGAGTAAACTGATAGAATCGTCACGTAACGAAAAAGCGTTATGCCCCCGTCCATGAGACTTTCTCTCTCAATTTTGGCCAAAATGAAAACCCAAGTTGGGGGCCACGAAAATTTTCAAATTTTTCTTCATGGTTGTCGTTTTTATGGTTTTCGACAGCGTTAAAGCCGATAGTGACGTTGGAATGTAAATCAAAGATGGCGATTACGAAAATTTACACATTTTCATCATGGTTATCGTTTTCATGGTTTTCGATGAGGTAAAAATATAATTCCAACATGACGGCTGCGAAAATTTTGTTTTGGTTTTAAATCGTACTTGAGAAGGAACTCAAGTACGGGGTCTCCCGATAACAGGTTTTTTTTTTAAACTAGTATTTAAAGACAAATCATTTTATTCAATTAGACCATTTGAAAGCACTTTTAAAAGTAAAAATATAGATAAAAGTAAATCATGTTCGTAATTGATGGTTTTTTTAAAGTCTATATCGCTGCAGCAAAATATTTAATAGGTGGCTATTAATTAATCGAGACACCTTCGTGTTTCAAAATCGCCAAGTTTCGGTACACTATAACTTGCCCATTCCCACCATTACTTGTCAAGCTTATGACAGAACAGTACTACCAATCGCGTCACGGGTCAAGTTATAATGAAAGATGAAAGCACTGTAGTTCTCATGACATTTCGACTGCCCATAATGGCATCCTGTCTTAAAATTGTGGGCATTCAGAAACCTAATAGTTATTTATGCAACTGTTATAATTAATAAGGGGTATTAAAACACGAATAATAGTATCACATTCGATATTCGAACAAAAATGGCGCGGTACGACGTGAATTCGAATTTTTAGAATTCGAATGTGTTTTGTTTTTAAATTAGCTTAGTTAGTGAAACACTCGTGAATGACAATGTTCTTTTTTGAAATGAGTTGCATTATGAAATTCAGTACAACATTATAACACACGTTTGGACGATATGATGGTTACTATGACACTGGTTGTTTTAATTTTGGCAATAAGCTAACAGTTTCAGAAACTTTTAGAGAGGATTTATAGCATGGGTGTAGATAAAACGATATAATATACTACTTTGCTCAACATTTGTTCTACTACTATTTTTTTGTGTATATTTTATGGCAATATTTTTTTCTTTCTTTTTCACTCAAAGTTGCTGATGTCACTTACCGGATTTGGCAAATGCTGATCAAAAACATCCCCCTCATCAATAAGCCGCTCATCAGTAAGAGATATGATATTATCTCGGAACTGGGCTATCATATCCGGTGCGTGATTGTCCGGGAGACGGGTCAGGCAGTAGTCTGCTGCTAGCGTTGAGATTTTTAATGGGGATGGAGACTTGTTTAGAGCCTGGGGACAGAAAAAAAAATCAGTAAACATATCAGATAATATTATGAAGTAATGCCATCATGATTCCGATGCGAAAAAAGGATAGTGCTATCATGTATAGCTAGCTCCTTCTCGCACTGGAAAAATCTGGGCCCACATGGAAGTAAACTCTCTGCGTAATTCTTTTTAGTTAAATAATGATATGACAGGCATGACAGATATGACTATTTATGACAGACTACGGATCGATCGATATCGATAGAACGATTATTAGGGTGCGTTTCTACTGTAGCGGAACTAGGCAGTGCGGAGCGGAAAAGAGTAGTGAAAAGTGGTGTGTTTTTCCACTGAAGCCGAGTGGAGTGGAGCGTTTTAGAGTGAAGCGGCGTTGATCAAAGATGCGCCGATCAGATACACTCAATTTCTCAGAGATATCATACGATATGTTGTCGTTGAAAAGAATGAAAGCAGCGCTTTTATAACTTTCTCTACTAGAAGACGAAGATAACGAAGCATATGAAGTAACATTGACCGCTTTCTCCGTTCTATCCCGCTCGGGATCGCGTGCTGATATATTTTATGTGAAGTCCGCTCAGCTCCGCTCCACTCCACCTACACTGTTTCCACTGAAACGGAACGGAGATTTGGAACATTGTTATTGTTTAATTCATGCACCGTTAAGCTTAGCTCCGCCTGAGTGGAAACGCAGCCTAAGTATTTTCAGCATGCCGCCCGGCCCCCAAATAAATTGCCTAACTTACCTTCAACAAATTAATAACATCACTGATGTCAACCTTAATCTTAGGATGCACCATGAATTTGCACAGAAACCTGCCAATCCAGTCCTTATTCCTCACCATAGATTTATTTCTCATGTCGTCAAGTGTATGTATTGTTGAGTCAATATCAGCACTTATAAGGTAACCCTTTAGAAGGGGCTTTATTAACTTTTCCGAGTCGACTTTGCCAGGGAAAAGTTCGCCTGTAAACAAAAAAAAAATGTATAGGAATGTGGTTTTCAAGATAGTATTTGGACCCTTGAGATGTTCTACGAAGTTTTAGAAACTTGGGCTTTTGCTAGTGTTATCGTTGATAGTTAAGTAATGGAAAATTCAATTAATGTAGCTTGTACATTCTGGGTTTTTATATAAGATACAACACAATTACATAATGCACTTTACTGGACGAACCCTTTCATACTGTTTTTTCCTGTGTTGTTCCGAATTATCTTATTTTCTTTATTGTCACAATCAACCTACCTCCATATCAACCTTAATACCTCAACTACTTAAGGCAACAATTACATTGAAACAAACCTGGGGTCAACAAAACAAATCAAAATTGTCTAATACTCACACAACTCACTAGCCGCTCGAACTTGTCCAGTATTCGACAGCGTCTGCATCATAGGCGTCAGCACAGTCGACACAGACAGACCAGTCTCTACGAATTTCTTCATCAAATTCTGTGGCGATGTGAAGCTTACGTAGGGTAAGGTATAGTCCATTATCGTGTCGTAGTCTGGCTTGACTTCCATTTGTACCATTATTGCTAGGGTATTCATTATTCCTGGGAAAATAAAGCGTAATTCGTCAGTTTTCTAATATTATTCCCGGTGTCATCCCTGCACGGCGCTGCTCGCGTGGATGTCTTAAGGGTGAGTTTCCTCTGAAGCGTATTGGTTGGATGTGTAGAAATCGATCAAACACATTTAGAAGATTTGAAAGTCACATCGCAGCTCTCGTCTAGTCTATGATTTAATTGTTCTAAGGGCTGATTTTACCAAAGTCAGATATCTTTTATCCGTGGAATAAAAATGGTGTCTGACAGTTTTTGTATGGAAAAACTGTCAAAAATTCAAAATTTATTCGCAGGGTAAGACTTATACTCGGTATAAAAGTTTGGTGAAATTCGCCCTTAGAATAATAACGTCTAAGGGTTAAGTATAACGTATTTTGAAACAAGAAGTGTAATCTATTAAAAATCTACTGTGTGGCTAAATTATGAAAAGTGCCGGCCAAACAAAAAAAAATATATATTCCGTTAGAACAAGTTATTCTCTTCGCTTTTCACTATGAGACCAAATCTCTACGGCAATTCCCTGCGCTGATAAACGATTTTGAAAAATACTGTTTTCAGTATGTTTTAGTTAAAATAATTATTATTTATCTAATTAAAGTAATAGCTTGTAAAAATAAAAATTAAGAGAAATACGTAGGTACTCTTTCGGAATATAGCTTTTTTTTAGTTGGCCGGCACTTTCAAAAATATAGCCCAAATATGTATGGACGGTGAATGATCTCCTTTGACAAGGAGATAGATGGGATCCTGGGGCCTTCCCCAGGATCCCATCTATCTCCTTGCCAATATCCTTATATAGGCTACTTTTTATCGACATACCACGCGGGCGAAGCCACGGGCGGAAGCTAGTTTATAATATATATAGAAGATTCGGTTACCAAAACTAGATAGTACTTACCCTTCTCGCCGTAAGTCTTAGAATTATGCAGCAGTATCGGCCAGAAGTAGTGAGGGCGAAGAGTTATTCCTAGTTGTTTCATCCTAGTCATTAAGTCCAACGCTAGGGGCACTTTGCCCATCTGTAAAGCGGCTTCACATGCGTTCTGTAAGGCTATTGGATTCCGCCCTGAGGACATCAGCTCTTGGGTTATTAGGCCTATTATGCTTGATGGCTGAAAATGAAAGTAATAATTTGGATTTTGTTTATGGCTTAACTGGTTTTTATTTTTGCAACTGTAACTCAGTTTTCATAAAATTTCTGAAATACAGTAAATATATTATGCTGAGGAAAGTTTATGGAACCAATTATAATATTATCTACTAGCGGCCCGCTTCGGCTTCGCACGGTTTTTACGACTTGACAAAACATCAAGATTCTTAGTTATACAGGGTGTTAGTGTAAACACCGTTATCCTTGAAACCAGTGGTTTGGTTGCATTTATAGAACGTAAAATCAATGAAAAAAAAACAACTTTTTTTTTTATAGAAAATCTACTTTCTTCCACAAGAATATTTCACCCTATACGCAAGGGCAACGAACTTTCGTCTTAACATGGCGGCCGGCGGTTAGCGGGGGCGGGCGGGGCGCGCGGGACGTTACATGACCGCGCGGCCCTTCTTCAGTCAGCTGTTTTGCAGCTCTGTCGAGCGCGTATCCATGAGTATCGGGACAGTGACGGATATTTACTTTTTTAAATCTTTTAATGAAAATAAGGTTTTTTTTTGTTGTTACTTGGCCATTTATTTTTATATTTAAGTCAACTACCCATGGTTTGAGTGACAACGGTGTTTACCCTTGCATAATGTATTATGTAACTTTCTTAATTAGGTTTATACACATAAACCTTCCGGAATAAATTCTCTAAACGATGCCCATGGCAACTACATCTTACAAAAATATCTTATTAGAATCTATACATATTATAAATATAGTCCCTTTTCGTGTTTGTCTGTAAGACCGCGTTGTTCTTCTAAACCACGCAACAGATTTTGATGAGTTTTTCACCATGGCGTAATTAATCACAAGTGCAGTCTTTTCTTTTTTACTAGACCTTATCCCGCGTTCTATTTAAAAACGATCACCGTCGCGCGAATTCACGACCGTTCGAACTTTTTGTTCGGTGAACGGATCGGTCTGAGGGCGCTTTCCGATTTTCCGAACAAAAAGTGACTTATGTACGCGACTGATATCTTGACTCCGCGCGGCTCGCGACAATACAAGACATGTCGTGGATACCAGTATTATATAGTGCTCTGTGCGTGGAACGGCCGTCAGCCGCGCGCGACTGTCGTTTCGGCCGCGAGGCTCGGAAGTCTACCTAAATAGGACGCGGCCTTATTGCTCCTCTGCTGGGAAACAGTCTTTTCGAACTCAAATATTACTTTAAAATCAATACAGTTTTCTAAAGCTACAAACACTTACCATACCAGCCTTAACACAATCCCGTACCAGACTCCTCCCATGCAGTCCCTGATCATCTTTAGGTCCAAATGAAGGCAAAGGCAGACATTTGTAAATCTCTAGAGCAGCTAGTGGATGATTTTGGAACACCAATTGTGTGGATACACTTTGCATGAGAGGTGAAATTGATGGCGTTTTTAGAACTTCTTCGGGAAGATAACCGAGGACCTGAAATAATAAAAATATGAACATGACACATTAAAATCTTGTAATTAAAAATATATTCTGCAAATGTCACTGTTAGTTCATGTTCACATGGAATTGCAGAGGTAAGTAAGCATAATCAGCCTATAATGTTGCCAGTCCTGGGACACAGGCCTACTTTCAGTGAGAGGGAGTGGGCCCTAATTCAGCATGTAAAAAGTAGTTAGTGAAAAAATTTCACTCCAATGGACGATACGGACACGCGTTTTATATTTGGCTACAAAGAATCTCATATCATCAGCACTTGCAAATAATCCTGCTGTTTAATCACAGTAAAATACAACCTAATTGAGTAGAAAATGTTCATATTCCATAAAAACGAATGTGATAAAACACTGATACAAATTTGAGCATTATACTTATACAAATAATGTTCAAATTCGTAAGAAACGCTTACTTCACATAACAAACTAAAGTCTAAGTATATGTTGATGGTCAGCCTAAGATACAGACCTTAGGAATAGCCGGATACAACCCAGCATGAGCCAGTGTCTTGACAATCTCCATGATATGTGACTCCATGAATCTGAAGCCTATCTTCTGCGCTTTCGACATTTCTACTAGCATGGGCTCAATCTTCTTGTTCCAAGCTAGCGCTCTTGCTATGGCTGTGAACGTGTCTATTGAAGGTTCAACGTTGAGTGACCGCATCATTGTCAGCACTTCTTGTATGTTTTCGATGTTACTAGAATTTTAGAATTAGAAAAAGGTTAGTGACCAGAAGGGTGCACCTTGTGGATGTTTTAATTTGGACATCTATATTATAAATTAAAGCCCCTTTTCGTGTCTTTACGTCCGCGTTTTTCTTCTAAATCACGCAACAGAATTTGATGAGGTTTTCACCAACATTTAGAGTATATATTCCGAAAAGTTTATGTGTATACTACGTTACTATTGAAGTTACATATAACTAAGAAATCTCGATGTGAAGTCGTAAAAACCGTGCGAAGTTGGAGCGGGTCGCTAGTAGTTTATAAAGGAGAACTTTATAACTTCCTTATCTTTACATATTATAAAACAAAGTCCGCCGCCGCGTCTGTCTGTCGTCCTGTTCGCGATAAACACAAAAACTACTGCACCGATTTTCATGCTGTTTTCACCAATGGATAGAGTGGTTCTCGATGAAGGTTTTAGTATATATATCATCAGCTAGTTATTTATAACTCACAGCTTAGAGACACACTGACACTGGTAGTCTAACTTTATCCAAATTATGAATTACTAGTAACCCACTTTGTACGGGTAGCAGAGCATATACCTACATTTTTCTCTCAAAGTGTCGTATCAGCCTATTGCGTCATCGTACTTGGAGTCTTAGAGTATTGTACATCGTCATATTGCAGCCAATTTAGACAAAACCTTTAATGAATTATACACCTAAGCCTTTCTCATGAATCACTCCGTCTATTGGTCCATGAAAATCTGTTTAGTAGTTTTAACAGACAGACGCAACGGGGGGATTTTATTTTTTAATATCTAGTGATAAATAAGAATTAATAGTATCCCATATTCTACAGCCACTCATGCAATGCTTGAGCTTTATCATAAAATACAGTACAGGCAGAGCAGTAGGAGTAAAAAAATATATACGCGTCGACTTGAGAACCCCCTCCTTTTTTCCCTTTCGTCGGTTAAAAAGTAATTACTTACTAGCTGCATGTGTTGCAATGCCACTTTTTTTTAAATATAGATTTTTTGAGCAAGAATCCTTCGCAGGCGTCCTCAGAACAGCCTACCAAAGTTTCATCAAAATTGATCAAGCCCTTTCGGAGTCCATAGAGGACAAACAAACGTTGATTTTTATTTATAGAGATAGATTTGGTATGAACTTACTCAGCCTTTCCTTGACAGATGATGAGGGAGTTGAATACACTTTCGTTGGCAGAAAGTCCTTTTGCTTTCATGTTAGATATTACTTCGGTAGCTTGATTTATATCACCTGCCTGATAAACACATTGCAGATTAAAATGTCTTTCTAATTGTTTTGTTTTTTCAAAGTCATTAAGTATAGATAGTCCCATTCACGAAGACGCGCCCCACTGTTCTTCCTAAACGCGATTACTGTAAGCGATTAGGAAGAGTTGGGCGCATCTTCGTGGATGGCATATCTATATACTAGGTTTTACACATATTCTTAGTAAATATCCATATTTTTTTTCCGACACCATTTTAGTAGATACCAGATATCACATGCAACCATGTTATGAAGTGCGTAATATGTATCTGCTAGTGCAAATCAAAATAGCCTTCACATAACCGGCCCTGTGATCACCTTGCTGACTTGAATATATTAGGCAATTTATTCTTATAGTTTGTGCCAACTTGAGGGAAGGAGTGTGAATTAAATATGGTGCTATACCAACCTCCCCTAAAGCTCTAAGTATTAGCTCATAAGTGGTGTTTGAAGGTTTAATTGGTGCCATCTGCCTGATAAAGTTGCTGACTGTGATAGTCCTGTTGTTTGCTATGTACACTTTGAGCAGTTCGTTGTAATGGTCCACTTGAAAGAATGTGTGTGGCCTGAAAACACATAAATTTATTAATACTTAGTTTATTAATCTTAAAATTACATGCTAGTGGTTCCAAATATTATGAAATGAAATTGTTTAATCTGTAGATAGGATATTGGAATCACTTTTACACATCATATTAAAAATAAGCTAGATGAGGTTGGCGTTTCCTATCTGACTACTCTGAAAAGAAAGGCCGAGACAAACTCACAGGTCTCAGTCTTTTTTAAAGTCCAGACATAATCTTGGTCAGGCCTTATGAGGACCATGTAGATTAATGTCGGAAATGGTCTTTAGAGGAAAGTACCACACAGATTTGAGTGGACCTATCCAGCAAGCAAGCATTTGTCAGTAATGGTGGAGCTCAACTGGTCACTTAAGGATGAACTGATGAATGCAGTTGTCTATAAGAACAAGACTATAATATATTATTATGCTCATCAGTCAACTACTTTGTGCAATGGGAATAAATTCTGTAAACAGTGCTCCTAAGCAACTCGGTGCTTGAGGTCCGGACTTGTGGAGTTGCAATTACATTTAATCCAAGGCACGCACCTCTGACTTTTCGTATTCATGTGCATATTGTATAATCATCACTTGCTTTAAAAACGGTTAAGGAAAACATCGTGAGAAAACCTGAACCAAAGTGATGTTGGGTTGGTGTGGTTAAAGGCTCATAATAAAGACGCTGAAAGAGGATGGCTTACTTTAGTGTGTTCCACACCTGTTCTACCAACTGCATTCTGCTCAATGCAGTTTCATCAGGCAACAATTCACCACAGCATTGAATCATAAGCAAAGCTTGCTTCTTTTTTGAAAAGTTATATTCTTTAACTTTAGCTATTACCCTTATCAA
This sequence comes from Lithophane semibrunnea, assembly GCA_947363905.1. NCBI lineage: Eukaryota > Metazoa > Arthropoda > Insecta > Lepidoptera > Noctuidae > Lithophane > Lithophane semibrunnea. The sequence goes on from OX376187.1 coordinate 5,290,029, forward strand.
ATCATTCTTATACACCCTGTTCTTCTGGTATATATCCGTACTGAGCCCAGTGATGTACTTTTCAAGTATTTCCTGTGATGATAAAACCGGGCTCTTTACTTTAACGGGAATTGAAGAGTCTCGCAATATTTGAGGCGAATGTCGCTTGTCTACATTTTTTTCTGCGAGACGAGAATGAACAGCTAACCCTATTGATCTGCAAAATTAAATTGGTGTAAGTGTAAAGTGTGTAAAGTAATTCAGAACATCATTATATGCTCAAAAAGTCCTAACCTAGCAGCTTGAAGATTACAAGAATTATGTAAACATGGAGCCAATAAATATTTACTATTCAGTTTTATAGTATTATGCAAAAACGATCTTGAAATACTAGCAATTTGAATATACTGCCGGAATAACATTTTTATGATAATTTGCTATTACTGAATTTACAACTTTCCGATTTCTAAAATAAAATAATCTTCAAAATATTGTTTTGACATTTAAAACCGTATTGCCATGCTAGAAAAATAAATTCATCTTGAGATCTTGTGAAAAAGTAATGGCGGTTTTTGATAAAAATAAATAAAATATATAATAAAAATAAAATGTAGCCAGTTTTGTTAAAATAATGACGTTTGAAACTTTGAAGTATGAGCAAAGACGAATTTCGAAAGAAAAAAAAACCGTTTTGCCTGAGCCTGAGTGTTGTCGACCCAACGGATCCGCTATTTTCGTATAATTCAAAGTAGTCTGTGGTATAATTCAACCGCCTAACATGATTGTTTTCTGTATGTATAATAATTCATAATAATCAATCTAGGGTTTAAGAAACAAAAGTAGTCTGTAAAAATTAATAGCAGAGATCGATGGCCTTTTGTAGTGTCTGCATAGCCTCATTTATGTTTATAAAATACACAGCCACATCTTAAACGGGTGATAGACGTGCGAGCAAGTCCGCGTACTTATGGCTCGGCGAGCTTACTGTGTCATGCTAAGTAGGTACAGTCACGGACTTTAATTGATGAGCCACCTGGTACTGTTCGCATTTTAGCCGTGTAATGCAAATCGGGTTTATTCGGTTCCCGACACACAAAGTCATATGTCTTCGTATTAGAAGAAGAAAATTATATTTCATATCTTTACCGATTGGCTAACCTGAGAGCAGAACTACAAACTTGACAGCAGTGACTACTCAAAGTCAACCAATTGCAGGTCTAGCAACAGTAACCTAGCAACGATAAACAATTGCTAGGTTACTGCTGCATAGTAACGTTAGCGTACGGAGAAATTCTCTGACATCGATATTTCAACTGTCACTGTCTTCAGTTAAGTTTTCAGAATTATTGAGTTAATGAGCTATGATTCAAAGGAGGTCAGTATCAAATAGATTGGATAAACTTAATGCAACATTGTATTTATTTTTACCATTAAGAACTTATTAGTCAACCTCTATGGATAAGACTATTTCCGATTAAAAGTAATTTATTTGTCATCTTGATATTTCAACTGTCACTGTCTTCAGTTATGTTTTCATAATTATCGAGTTAATGAGCTATGATTCAAAGGAGGTCGGTATCAAATAGATTGGATAAACTTAACGCAACATTGTATTTATTTTTATCATTGAGAACTTATTAGTCAACCTCTATGGATATTTCCGATTAAAAGTAATTTATTTGTCATCTTGATATTTCAACTGTCACTGTCTTCAGTTATGTTTTCATAATTATCGAGTTAATGAGCTATGATTCAAAGGAGGTCGGTATCAAATAGATTGGATAAACTTAATGCAACATATTATTTATTTTTATCATTGAGAACTTACTAGTCAACCTCTATGGATATTTCCGATTAAAAGTAATTTATTTGTCATCTTGTTTACGAGCGTGCGATTTGAGTTCGTGTTTAATCGTGTAATCTCGTGAATGTATGAAACAGCAAAATTGAAAAGTTTTAAGGTGGCTCATCAATTAAAGTCCGTGACTGTACGTGCGAGAGTGACCCACCTCTGCTATGCACGGTTTGTACGAGGTGACAAAACATCGATAAATTATAACCAAGTAAGTTAAATATTCATATAAATAGGTATTATACAAATAAATATAACCTTCCGGAACAAATTATTTATATGATGGTGAAAACCGCATCAATACGCGGTGCTTAGTTTAGAATAAAAACGCGGTCACCTAAGCGAACTTTTACCACTCACCGTGATACCGACAAATTAGAACAAGAGACGAGAATATCAGCGGACTCGGAATCCGATTTCTGTCCCTCTGTTCAATATCCGAAAACACTACTTGCTGCATGTTGGCAGCACTGCAATATGTTACTAGCTTCATTCAAGTCCAATACGTGGCGCTAGTATCGGAACTAGTGACTGCCTTGTCTGTCATTGTCAAACTGAATCGTGATTCGTGGATGCCAAGTGTTTTGTGTTGTGAGTGAATGTCGAAAATTGATGTAATCTATCGTTGTCATGTGGTAAGTTTTCAATTATTTCTAAAAAATTGCTTAAATATTTCCACACTTGGTGTTGAACCGAGTGAGATGTGATTTAAAGTTTGAAAATGAAGCCGCCGTTACTTGACCGCCATCGCCCAAGCTTGTCGGCACGGCTGACACGGCTCCGCCTTTGCAGCAAAACGTGACATTTGTGACAATACTTTTATTATTACGAAGAAATACATCTCCGTTAACATTGTTGGCTGCATACTCTGTAATTAAATTTACTACAATGACCTAACCTTGTTAGAATTTGTATCTTCTCGATGCCATGTAGTAACCAGTTTTCCAGTAGCAAAAATGCCGACTTCCCGCCGATGAATCACTACAATATCTGTTGATACTCTACGTGAGAAAGGGTGACTCGATAATTCATTTAAAAATATTATTTAGATTGTGTTTTAAAAACTTTGGATGTAACCTTTAAGTTTATGAAAAGTAACTTTTTTGCGTTTAAATAATTATGTAAATTATCCATAGAGTTTCCAGTAGTTATTGACATGCATACCAAATTATTGCTACTAGTCCTACTGGTTTTCGAATCACTGTCATTAAGAAAAACCTTTTTTGAAAACTTTTAAAATTGTTTTAGTATGTCATACTCAAATTAACTGATTATTGTGCTCTATGTTTTATTTAATTTATGTCTTAAATATTATAATTATTAATATTAATTCTAATTTCTTACTTTCTGTAAAGCCTGCATGGTCAAGTTAAATTGGTAGACTTAACAAAACTATAATCTATAATAATGTCTATACATTATTTAAAAATCAATTGTTGTGCATTAGTCTCGCCAAAACTCGAAAATGGCCAGACCAATTGTGATGAAACTTTGGTAAGTGGTTTTGAGAGTGCCAGAGACTAACAAAAAAATGAAAAGGCATTGCAACGCGTGCTGGGTATTATAGCTAGTAATTTAAAATTTTAAGTTTGATCTTTAGTTATTGATATAACTTAAAACTTTTGCCAACTTCAGAGCTCCATCGTAAACTCATTCTGATTTGAAAGTTGTTTTTATTAATCACAATGACCACTCAAAATAAGCAGAAAGTTTGGTGTATCTTAATAATTGTATTTATTTAGCTGGAAAAATGTACCTCATTCTTATATTTTTGATTCTTACCTCTTATTAGTGCCCATTAACTAAATTACAACCTGTAGTGATTTGCTTCTCTATTGTCAGCTATTGTTTCCAGAACATTAATATAGTAATAACAATCATATATTAGATTTATAGCGTATTCTTATTATTCATGTGATGACTTATTGTTAGGCAAATAATTTATTCAGTCTGTTTTTTAATCTCATAGACTGACATTTGGATCTGTCAAAATAGTCTATGAGATTAAAAAAAGGCTTTAATAAATGTGCTTAAAATATTAACACTAATGATATTGAGTAAACCAAAAATTATAACTGGCAAAATAGGAATACCTATGATGTTATGTGTTTGTAATGATACAATAGCTGTTGCGAAATAACTTTCACTATTTTCTCAAAACACTTGTGTTCAGACTATCCCTTCCTACATAAGTTGTCAATGGGTCCAGGAAGTCTTTAAATTGACTGCATACCCAGGTAAGCCAAAGCCAAGAAAACCTGTTCAGGTGGAGATTCTTAGATGACTCCATTCTGGAGAGTAGATCTATGTGGTGCTTTCTCACAAACAATGGGGCACTTAATATGTTTTCCAGTATGTCCTGTTGCCTACATGTTACAGGAACTGATGGACACTACTGTAGGTGCCAAAATCGTAGCCAATTCTGGACTGACTTGATTCAGATTGCCATTGACATTCTAAGAAGAAGAATGAGTCTGATTGGATCTGATTACACTTACCAAACGATTTTGTTACTTAAAACCTTTAATCAATTGACGAAATATAAGTTATGGGTAAACACTAAACAGTAATTTTGTTGGTTAGTTTTTGCATACAATTGTGTAATAATAATATTGGAATGTTAATTGGAATTAGGAAATACGGCGCGCAAATAATTTGTTAGCTACCCGAACGACAACTTAACGGTAAAAAAAGCAATGTTGAATTATTCAAAAAGTACGTAAAAGTCATGATGACTAACCTAACCATTTCAAAGGAAGAGTAGCTTCAAAACACCCCACAAAAAGGCAGAACAAGAAACCACAAGAAGGGACAGAATTAATAATGTCGCCAAAGATTGATTGATGCCAAAATTTATCTCGTACCGATTCCAAAGCAAACCACGACCAATTTCGAAGCAAAGCACGGAAACTAGCATAATATTCCCATTACAAGATCAAAAGATAGACGGACTCTTGTGGCTAATAAAGCAAGGTGGAAGGTCGTTTTATATGTTCCGTTTCAAGCCAGGATAATTGACTAAGAGACATTCGAGTTTGGTACCGAAACCCCCAAGTTTCGGTACCAAACTCGGAATGTCTCTCAGTCGCAGTCGAACGAAAAATTACTACGCTTAGATATAAAATATACCATCTAATCTAACATCAATGTCGCAGCATTTATCAGCGCCAGCCTACCGAATCGACATCGTTCGACATTCGATACTATACGTCCCTCACCCTGGGTCAATGAAGTGAGAATTGACGCCAATTAGCCAGCCTCACAATCACATGTGACCGCCGAACTGTTCAATTTGCTTGAGAAACATGTGCCCGATGTGTCGACGATATTGCGTAATAAGAATAGCGTTGCTAAGAAGGGGACTGGCATAACACGATTCGGCTTTTGTGTTCGGTTGGAGCGCCAAAATTGAAGCACGGATGTAATTTTAATTTGTTCGCTTCGTCTCGTAGTGCGAAAGTGAGCGAATTATTATTTCACTTTTTAATAATGAATAACAGCATTTTGTTGCATATCGCTAATAGTTTTAATTACTCTTCCAGCTATACCTTTCAAGCTTTGACTGCCAGTGTTTTTGCCTAAAACAACCCATAATGTGGCTCACTCACTCTAGCCTCACCCAATGGGCAAATTCTTTAGTCGCCAAGGTAGACTAGATCAGGGATCACCAATTAGTTTCATTGGGGGTTCGTTTTTAATAATAATATTGACTGTCGCGGTCCGTTTGGTAGACAATTACTAGCATCCAAGATTAAAAATAACAATTCGGCGGTTCGGATCTGGACCACAGTCCGCCATTTGGTGACTCCTGGGCTAGATGGTCGGTTACTGACCTCAAGCCTCAAGCTAATGAAAACTATCGTATGAAGTAAAACTAGAAAAATAAACAGAAATGAATAAGTAACCTAGGGTGAAGGGGCGTACAACTAATTACAGAGCAAGCGTAGAACTGTTCAAAAATGTAAATAGCAGGGTACCTGCCACCTATTGAATATATTTAGTTTTAATTTACTAAAAACTATTTTGTACACCCGTTTCGTGTTTGAAACGGGTAACATTAATTAGTGGACGAAAACCTAATATTTATCGCCAAAACTTCCTTTCGTGGGGTTCAATAACTTGGGTGTGTCTTAAAACGCTTTGATGATGACATCAAATCATTACATTCTTCCGCCACTTCCCTAATCGTCGGTAAAATAGACCGTATCGCATCATGTTCTACGCTCCTATATAATTTGAATCGGAAGTCGTTAAAATAATTCATGAAAGCTCTTGTAATTTGGGCCAGAAACTGCTTGAGTGCTTCTTGGCTCAGTTTCCTTAACTTTTAATTTTGTTGGAAGCCTGGTTTGAGTACTATTGACTTGCCTCTTTGATTTACGAGAACACAGAAATTTCAATTAGACGGGAAATTTTGGTTTTTGCTTTTCTCCTCTCTTCGCATGGTTTGCCAGATAATTCGACTCGTAAGCTACTACTCGTTAGCTTTACTAGATAAAAGACGTCTGGTTTAGGACGAGGACGGTACAAAACACAACTGACTTTAACGAGAAAAATAACTATCCTGGAACTTTCAAAGATAAAGGCCAAAATGTCTTGATGAAGTTGGATAAGCAAACTGCCCAAAAGTTGTACATCACCTTTGAAATGTCCCCATTATCCCCGAACCACTTACTGAAATTGTAATTAGAAAGACGGTTAATTAAAAAGTCGAAAGCAGTCACCAAAGTTTCAATCCATCATGTCTGACAGTACTGCCATGTCCTCAACACGAAAAGTAATTAGAATTAATTATGGTGGCCGTTATAGATAACTTAATACTTATATTTACATCATCACTTATGAGTGCGACCCTCGAATGGTTTGTAGGCACTCCGTTTTATCAGTTCCTTGTTAGCATTCAGATAACATTATTTTTTGAACCTTGTACATTAATAATGTATACGGAACATTAACGCGTCATAATATTTGAAATCTCGGTGTTTTTATAATCTTGTTATTAACAAATTAACTCTCCAGAAAGTTGATTCTGTTAAGTAGTAACCTGACTTGAGTATTTAAGTTCCTGGGAAGAGATGGAGCTATACGTCCTGTAGAGCTTCATCTCTTTCCTACACTGAAGTAATATTATTATAAAATAATACTGCAGTAAGCGGTGGTGGTAGGCCCCCTGACATGCCTTACTCTTCTCTTGGTCTGCTTTGTTCAGAGATTTCAAACTCGACAGAATTTTGATCACTGAGTTTTAGGAATGCAATTTATCATTGCATGTTATCGTATCCAATTGCTTTCTCCCCTTCAGTTACTTCATCCACACTCGAGAAGACTCATTTACTCCATTTAGACCCAAGAAAATACTTGTTATTCAAGTCATTACAATAAATCAGAATTTTAATAGCATATAGAAGAAAGTAGGTTAGTTACTGTACATTAATAATCTTATCATCTACATTGTACTATTTGTTACGCACTATTGCGAGCTAAACTCGTAACATTATTGCTGTATGTGGCTTCCTAAGCTCATGGCTTGTGTTGTACTCGTAAGACTTATAAATAACATTGGTATTTATTTGTCTCAGTCTTCGGAACTCCTCGTGTAAGAATGTGAAGACAAAAAAGGTGCATTTCACCGAATTGGTCTCATGAGATGTGGTTGGAATTCATGTAGTTGCATATCCAAAGATTGCTGGGTCAGATAAACTTCTAAAGTGAATTTTTGGACGGCAAATATATCGTTTTGGATATTGTTTAAATCTTCATTATCATGAATGCCCACTGCAGTCAACTACTGAACATAGGCGTCTCCGAAGCTGAGCCGCGGCAGTCGTAAAGAATTGCCTTGTTCAACCCTCTATAATTTCTTGGTATGTGTTTTGCTCCCTCTAACATTATTCACACGAAACTTATTTCCGTGATTACCTTGGACACTGCAAGTGTCCCTTCGGATATTGAAAAAGCGGCCATGACTGTGACCTTTCAGGGTCAATGTCGTCTAATTTAACTATTCATTATCATGACCTTTGGATCTACGACAAAATCATGCGGTTGCTTTTGACCTTCACCTGTGTTAAGGGTCTTTTTAATGAAGAAAAAACAGAAGTAAAACAACTGTCATCATGATATCCAATCCAACATCGTTTTTTCTAAACAATCGGATGTTGGTGGCAGAATTTTGAGACTTGGACTTGGATGAAACGATGATCTTCGAAAACATGGTAAGACTGGCCTTTGTCCTCATAAGAGGCAATCTCATTAAACTTTTCCTTACATGCTCAGTTCAAATTGGAAAAATATAGAACTAGTTTCAAATCTATTTTCGATATCTCGTTTCTCTAATTCAGAATATTAAAGTTCATTTTACGTTGGCATTGTCTTTATTAGTTCCTAGTTTCGGGTCGCAATAATATTGAAGACAATTTCATCAAGCTAGAAAGCCTAATCAATAACCTATAGTTGGATTTGGAACCGGTTTCGCGTGACATTTGTGCGAGAAATCAAATTGATATTGATTTGAATTGGAAACACGAGGTATTGTGTAGATAGTAGGATAGTCAATGATGCTAGAGGTCGTTCTCATAACGGTAAACCTTTGAGGTTATAAAATAAAAAGAAGTCGTCAAACAGAACAAGAAGTTAGAGTAGTTGAGTACGTGTAGCTAAGCAAGCCAATCTTATGGGTGACATAAAAGTGGGTTTGAAGGATCCATCCTAAAATGATGAATACGAGTCTTTCTGTCTCTTGGCTTGGCTACGTTTGTGCCTTTCAATTGTGATATTATGCAGATGCAGAGGTACGTTTCATTTCAGAAAATATGAACGCTCTCGCTTAAAATCTGTAGTTTTAATCAGGACAGTAGCATGTAAATCCTAATTGATGGGTTCTGCGTTAAAATTTTATGCTTGCACGCTGATTAGTCATGTTTACCACGTGCTCCTATTAGTTAAACCGTGAATGTTCGCTTCCAGATATCGTGTAGCTGCTCTTATTATATCGTTCACGCTTGACGGTAATTGCGGTCGAATAGCCGTAGCTCTAATTTTAGAGGTCTTCGTTTGTGTTTGCTTTCCAAGTTATAGCGAAGTTTCGTTGGTATCATGAAACTGAGAAATTCTGAAATTAAACAACCGTCTTCGCATTGTAACGCTGTATTCAAAATTCTAGACCTGGCCAACCAGAAGAATGGAGTCACTAACTTAAATGAATGCTTGACCACCTCTTAACTTAGGCCTAACAAAACTATTTTGTTTGACTTGACAATTACTTTACATTGACAAAACTATGTCTAGGATAAATTCATTGAGAAGCCAACCTCATTCTATTTTTATTTTCCTTATAAACTTAGATTATCTAAATGGGCTTACGCTGCCCAGCGTAGGCTTATCCGTGAAACCATCTTCTAAATCTGGACGCGATGAGCATATCATTGTTACTTCTGTGCCGTGCGTGTGCGCAGGTTTACTAAACAGGTATGTACAGGAGGTCCGTTTCATACAATGCATTGAAACCACCTCAATAAACGCTGAGCATTTGCCTTTGTCACTTTCCTTACTCAGACATTCGGTTCAGTTTTTTCGTTAAACTGTGCCTTTTTCGCATTATTTATTAAAAGAACCTCCAAGATTAATTCAGAAGTATCTGCAGCCAAGACCTTCCTGGTTTTTTTATCGATATTATGCTATTCCACTACCCTTGAAAGAAAAGGATGACAACTAATTGCTACGTCGGTAATATCGTGACTTTCTATGAGGTTGTACACCTGCTTTGAGATTTGAGACCTCACTTAGACTTACATGTCCTCCTTTTTCATGACTTTTAAACCTTGGCCTTATATGGTGAGTGATCCTAATAGTGGCTATTAGGCCCGGACCTTCTATCCCCATTTACACTTAGTGGCGGGACCTCGTTACTCATGCGCGATGGAATGACTGCGGCGGATGGCAACCGATACGTGGAATCCGTTGCAAGTAACGAGCGTTTAGACCATTGGTGTCCATGACGAATACAACAAATACGCAGGAAATATAATCCTTACGCTTTACCACAAAGTAATGTTGTTATCCCTACAGTGTGTTCCATATTTCCAATAATAGGGAGCGAATCAGTCCTTTATCGCTCCATTTCCGTGTCATAACTGATTAGTTCTTAACAGGAAATCCCCAGTGCCATTTTACTAAAATTTAAAATCCTGGACGTCAAAGTCCATGTTTGGAAATAACATAGGAAAAATAATTTTCACATCCGATTGATCCGTTTCGAGCTTTAAACTCTTTCAAGTAAACTTTAATTAGCCAGCAGCAGTAAATTGTCGTCTAACAATGTCCTAAAACTAATTTCTAAAATTAGTAGACCGTAACTGTATTCAGAAACCTGTGCCTCAGCTAAGTAATTCTACCGATAACTTAGGAGCATAATTATTTTCGACTCCAATCACGCGAAATCAACATCTACATTCCGTCAGGCAGTATCTACTCCTGCCAGGGTTGCGGAATAGTCCGAAAGGAGGAGTCTGACACGTCCTTCCGCTCCGCCCAGAGCGGGAGAAGTCATTTGATAATTTCCCACCAAAAAAAAAAAAAGGCAGTATCTATTGGAACATTTCAATCGCCACCCGCTTCCTCGCTCGCTCATACTTTGCTCAGTTAGTTTGTGGTGGGTGTGCGTTACGGACGGAAGCTTGCGTGCTCTTGCGCAGATTACCGCGTTCACAGACCAGTGCGGTTCGGAGAGAGGGGGGGTACTGAATACTCGGAATGTGGGAGTTTTGTGTGGTGATTAGTGATTCTGTGATTTGATTTGTGATTTAGAAATTGTGTGGCTTGTGCTAAAAGTGAAGTTTTTGTACTCGGGAGTGGAATATTTATTTGAGGTGTGTAATGCTTTTGCATATTCTTCGGTGTATAGTTTTTATTCTCGTCTCTCAAACCTTTGATAGATTGACGGACGTATAAAGTCCTCTCGATGATTCTTATTTATTCTTTGACAATGTGTACGTACAGGAAGCTGTTTATTATTCCAAGAACACAGTGAACACACCTCATTAAGTATTACTCGAACTATGTTGTCGTTCTGATGTCATTTGCATCGCGTATAAGTTAATGTTTTGATTTGATTTTGTACTTCACTTGATGCGATTAATTTTTCAAGTGCTTTCTATTTTTAGTATGTATCCAGCAATTTACTTTAAAGAGAAAGCTTCATCCAATTTCAAATTATGTTTTGATCATAAATGTATTCATGAACTCAAACTCAAATAAACCAAATAAAGGCACTTTTAAATTGTTAATGACAATGCCAACAACCAGCCTGTTTGAAGTTATATAATGTTGATTTATTAAAGAAAATATCATAAGAAGGTCTTTCAAATATCGCACAGCTTAACCAATTTGGCTGCAAGAACAACGTAGCAGATAAAAGACTGTCAAAACCAAGTTATAAAGCTTTATTACGTGACGAGATACTTGAAAAGGCTTCAATTTTACAGTTCACTGACTTGGATATAATAGTATTAAACCCTGTGATTTGTGATAACTTGTGTGTATTCTACCGAAATATATGGCTTTAAGAGCATGGGAACACTAAAGAAACTATAGATGAATATAGCTAGGCATAGATGGGTCTACTTCTTCCTGTCACTGGCACGACAGTTATTTAAATTTTGCTGGCCCAAAACTTCGCCACTTCCACGGCGTTATCGGTGGCAGCGTTGAGGTCGTTTGGGGGCAGAGGACAGGTGGAGCATAGTTTGTGACACAGCTCCACATCCACACACTGCTGCCATTCCGTCGAGGCAGGTAGCCCCACTTTACGAGGTTCGATTTACGCCTAGGGTATATGTTGAGATAACGGCTGATACATAATTGGGACAGGAAGAGGTAGACATGAGAAAATAACTATAGACTGATATAGTTTGTACACCTGTTTACCTTCGAAACTAATAATGAATCATTAATCAAAGATGATCTAGGAGTAAAAAAGTAATATTTTTTGCTGCTTATCGTATGATTAGTAAAGCAAGGACAGATAGGTAGGGTCTCATTTATCTTGAGCGTTTGCTGAAACAGGTGTTGAATACTGCCTCTCGGCAGCAGTTATCTATGATTCTGATACCGAAAATCATCACAACATTTAGTGTGCTCTTGAAAAGAATTTATTTTGTTGCCAAATGTATAATTTTATAACTTTTTGGCGATGAAAAGGTTTTCGACATTGAACGTTAATTCAATAAGATTCTAGTTCTAATTCTTTACCTATACCATTTTTTTTCGTGGAAATTTAATATTTGTTTGTAAGCATGACAGAATAGAAAACGATATCATCATAATATTTTTTTAAGGCCGTTGACATGACGTCATGGAACGTGGGAAAGTTTATATTTAGGCTAGGTGTCGCCTTTGCCCTTAAATGGGTAAATACACGCGACGGTAATTTTGTACGAGAATATTGATTCGTGGCCCACCTGCTGTGGTACAGTTTTAGACGTTGGTTTGGTACTTTTGGATCTAACGTAATATCTTTTACAAGGAGGTTGTTGTTTCTTAGCGTAAATTGACTTACAACTGACATTTTGTGCTGTCCAGTCTCAGACCCCATGCGGTAGAAAGATATATTAGATCAACCTACATGTAATTGTGCTACAATTTCATGATCTCTTTGTAAACTACACATTATTACACTTTGTTGAAAAAGACAATTTGCAACAAAGTATAATAATGTGTAGTTTAGGGAATCCCTTTCCTGTTTAGTCACTTTTATAAGTTCCCTTTGTTCAGTCTTTATTGTCAACAGCTGATTCATTGCGGCTACTAATATGAATAAATACTAATTTGCTCGTATACAGTACTTAGCGATATGTTAGCTTCAGTGCCATATTCAGGCTTGAATCTCCGTTTTGCCAGACCCGATTCCACCACCAAAGTTTTACCCGAAGAATTCGCATAGCAACACTCGTTCTGATACGTTATTAATGCGTATGGCCATTGTCACAATGTTCTAAGCCTCTTGCTATGCGGAAAGACAGTCCAAGGTTTTATTTGTAATTTACTTCATTGTTGTCAAGTCGGATCATACTTGAAAAATTATATGCCGGCTTAAGTAGGTACCATATGTCTAACGTATATGGTTTCTATGATTGAATTTGGTGACAGGTGCTGAAGCACGTGTGATGATAATTAGTCATTAGTATTAATGCGACCTTGACAAGGTGTACGATTAGTTATTATCTGCTTGCCTGTCCGTGGACACTGTCCACGGACAGGCAAGTTTATCTACGGTAAAAATTTCAACAAATCTGTCCAGTGGACAGATTTGTTGAAATTTTTACCGTAGATAACAATGGCAAAAATTTCGTTGGTAGGTCTTGAATATTATGCAATGCGATAAAGAGAATCGTGTCAAATAAAGTCTAAATAGCACTCACGCAAGAACGTGATTATTAAATTGTTATTACCTATATGACCTCTGATTTCTTTTTTCAATGATTCTTAGCCAAGGTAAGATTAACAATTTGTGGCAAAACCTCGAAATCACGACAACGGCATAGGAAAGTCATCCATATGACAGTTGCCACGTTGGATATTATACTGCAAGTTTCTTGAGACGTATTAAAGGCGTGGAAACATCTTAATGATAAATATATTACTGCCGCAGGTAACGGAGAAGTGAAAGTAAACGATGAACAGAACACCGGTTATCTCTTTGTAAACTAATCTTAATCACAACTGAAGAAAGTACAAGTTGTGTGAGAGAACATCTTTGGCTGCGCTCTTTCCCTTCATAATCATATTCTTGAGATACTTAATGAATTTTAGCTTGAATTATGAAATGTTCTACTTCGGAGAAGTTTTGAAGAGTGTCTGAAAATTTAATACTAATAAAAACTGGTCAAATTTTGAACAGGAAATATCGGGGAATTTGAGAGATGCAAAAATTATAAGCGCATGAAAAGCTCTTTGGACTATGATATTCCGAATGCCAAGTTGGCAACTTATTGATTTAAATAACTGCTAACAAACTGCGCAGGTGGGAACTGCTGCCCACCAATATGAAATATTCGCCGTTTATAACGGTCACGGGACATTTAAATATGCACGCAGTTTTTTTAATCAACGTATACTCGTAAACTCGGCCAATTTGTATTCATTTGAGCATGAAATAATCCAAACATTTGTACATAATACTGTCAAATCCTCAGAAAAAAATCTCAATTACGTGTTGGTGCTTGCAAAATACCTGGATATTGCTAGATTGAATTAGGCATTGAAACAAATTGAATGTTGAAAAAATATTTCCGAAGCTCGGAAGCATATTTTAATTTCAATCTCATCCAATTTGGTCCGGTGCCAAGCAGGTTCTGCTTTCAATTCCTGATTGCTGCCTAATTCTTCTATATATTATACAATACCGTGTTAACTATACTATACTACTGTGTAAAGTAGTAAAAATGGTAAACTTTAAGATAAAGTTAACACACATCACACACATACACAACACTCACACAAACATCACACACACACATACACACACACACACACACCCACACACACACACCCACACTTATCACACACTCACACACAAACGTCACACACACAAACGTCACACACACACACAAACACCACACACACACAAACACCATACACACACATACACCACACACTCGCACACGCACATACAAAATCACACACACACACAAACATAACACACACACAAACATCACACACACACATCATCATTCTTTTTTTTGCCGTGAACGGTTATTATTATAAATCTCGTCGCTTCTAACTTGCACATTTTCTACAATACGCTTTTTTAGAACGTATCTTTCACTTGAAATTTCTTATGCTTTCTTTAAATAATAATCTATGACTCGAATGCCTTCATACACCTGAGAAGCATTTTCAAAGAGTCCACTCAATCAGGTACCAGAAGCGGAGTCATGTTCTACGTTTTTCATTTCGAACCTTTTAATAAATTCTCAGGAATATTTCGTCTTTTTCTCATTCTTGGAAGCAAGATTCCTTGATGTTTAATAAATTGGGTAGACGCCGTGATTGCTTTACAGCGTTATATTGATTGCTATTTATTAAGCAGGATATTGTTGTTAGTAAGATACTTTACTTCGAAATTCCTATCCAATTAATCTTTTTAATGTATTTCTATTGAATACCTGTAATATTCAATTATACTGGATTCTAATTTGTTATTTGTTTGTGGCAGTTTGTTTATGATGATCTGAATTAGATTACTCTTATTACCTACTAAGATTTTATTATTACTGTACTAATAGCCTGTAAGACCTTATGGGGTCGTATCGACTGCCCAGAGCTCCATGGCCTTTACTGGCTTTTATTTATGCCCGACTAATACATTGGACACCGTCAGAGTCGCCGACACAATCCGTTTGCGCATCTATGACAGTTGCGCAAACGGATTGTGTCGGCGACAAACTGTAGCTAGAGCCGATTCCCCAGCCTATCGTACCTTAAAGATGCTAAATGCCCTTCTGACTAGCAATCAGGGTTGTATGATTGTAAACTTATGCGTATATGTCTGGTGCTTGTGAGAGAAAGTATGTAACTGTTCCCTATTAGTTTTGAATTAAATTATACATAATTATTTTTAACTGAATAATCGTTTCTATGTACGTAAATAATGTAATTGGTATTGTACCGTTTTAATTAACTATAAATAAATACTATCATAATGATCTTGATAAATAATTTTATTCAAATCGATAATGGTTACTAGGTCGTCTTTGATTACGATACGATTCGAAGCTTGCTTTTCCAGATAGCTTTATAACGAAACTTTATCAAAGATATCTTACAAATCATTTGACCAAAGTTTCGTCATTCAAATTGACAATATTTGCGTCAAAATCTTCGAAAGGATTTTATAACGACGATTAAATTCAATTTACACCTCTTGGGATTCTACGAATGGCTTTAACATTATCAGTAACTCCACTGTGTCCAATAAATACCTGCATTTTATATTTTTCACTGTCTACTGCTGAACCTGGAATGTGTTTACCACGTGTTGTTCAATTGTTTAACACAATTTGTCCATTGTTTCAGGTTATGTGTGCGTGCCGTTAGATAAGCAACAGTGTGGTAGGATTGTTGAAGTGATCCAACAGTGTGGAATGGTTCCTGTGTGTTGGCGGTGTCTTGTTGATGTAAGTTGTTAACCTATTTGTGTATTGAGTATATGTACTTATGTACAGATTGGAGTACCATGTACAAGATAAGATTGCAATCGGAGCAAGTAATCCATTAAGAGACACTCGGGAATATTGAATTTGTGTAGCGTTGGGACATATTTTGAAGACAATATCGCCTTATCCGATCGTTTCATTTTAAAAGCATTTACTTGCAGCTTAGTAACGAAGTTCATTGCCAAGTCAAGATCAATAAGAACGAAAACAGGTTTTGATTTTATCAGAAACATATGACTCATTTTATTTTACAACTTTCAAGCTGACAATTTTGGCGTGACACGAGACCGTAATCAATTTTATGAGGTAAATCGACGTTAATATTGATAGATTTGAAAGCAATTTAAAAATAAAATACTGGGAATAATGAATAATTCAAGGTTTAAAAAAGAAACAGCATATTTATCTAAATAACAAGGGAGCCGTATTCCCGCATCGTTCCATTTCCTGAATTTCCATAGCCCTCTTTAAGTCACTACCCGTCTAACTGAGCGTTAAAAATGCAGATCCGAATCCAAGAAAGTACCCGAACCGGAGAGCCGAGCCAAAATCGTTTTTTTCCTGATGTAAGTTGGCAGTTCTAGTAATTCGTTCTTACCATCAAGGCTCACTGACCTCCATACCTCCTTTAAGAAGTTATAAAACAGTATAGGAGAGGTTCGATTCGAGAATCTGTTTTAACGATTTTAGAATTTGATTTTTATGTGTGATTCGAATTGGTTCTAGTAAGAGAAAGTGCGCATCGTCTCGTGCGTTAGGTCTCAGACACAATCTAATTACTTTCAATTGGTCGTACTGCGAAAAGAATTTTCGCTGCTTCAATTGTTGTTTGCTAACCAAAAAAACTATCAGAGGATACAATCTATTGATTAGTTTCATCACGTTCGAAAATAACAGTATATTTGCGAAGTAGAATCGGTTCCATTCGATTCGATACAATACCAAAACAATTTCTCTTCGATCCACTATTCAGTGCTAGATTACCTTAGTGGCTTTAAGAGATGAGCTGCCTGTCTTAACAGAACTTGCATGTCTGGGCTCATGAATCGAACGACTCCCAAGCATGAATTGTTAAATTCGTTCTCGACCCAACTTCACCTGTATGTTCTTACGTGCTTAGATCAGACTTTAATGGTTATCGGAATTTCTACACCTATATGGTTTCTCTGTAAGCAAAGTTCTTGACTCATAACGGTAAACGTGCTATTGGGAATATTTGACTAAATTTTTGTTTGGTGCTCCGATCAAAAAGGCCTTTTCTGAAGATTCTCCAGAGACGTTTTGGCACTTTTCTAGTCTTTTTGAGTAAATTACTTTGGGACTTACATGTTAGAGATTTACTTTATGTAACGTCTGATTCTTGCTTGGCTTATTAAATTATTCAAGATCTTTTTGGAGACCCCGTCCTGGATTGCCTACTGCGTTGAGTGTTCTAAGTACCGCCTTTTATTATTCGAGACAATTCTGGATACACAAAACTAATATTTTCAAGGAATAAGAAGGATTTAAGACCATTGAACGCAAGACATTGATTGTCCTTTGCATGTGCGTCTTCCAAATGTCCCCAACATAAAATGCCAAGAGAAAAACCCAATACACATGGACACTTTTCCACGTGACTAGATCACACAATCCCAGGCTTAACATAATGCTTCGCGTCATATCACCGAGGTGAACGTTTAATCGATATGTCTGTGTACGTTTAGTTAATATTATGACAAGCCTTAGATGGATGTCGTGCTAAGTACTGCCTGATTGTTTAACCACTACCACGGGACGTTTGGCAGGATTTTGCAAATGTATTTTATTGGGTCGCCTGGGTATGAGTGGTTATAGAACTGTGACGTCAGGTCCCTTTTCAATTTAGAGGTATGAGGAACAGGGTGTTAAATTAACTCGTCCTCTAGTGAAAAGGGAGGATCCTCCGACCAGTCGGGTGTCGTCTCTGGGTACTGCCCGACGATTGATGTCGGGAAGTCTTATAAATGTCGATCACGCGGTAAACTCTATCTGCGCGATGTAGGATTTGTGTGTATAAAGAAGATATTCCTCTTTTCTGAACATTTCGTAAGAGAGCTTTTTATGATAAGTTTACGATAGCAGTTTTGGGCCCAAACATTCGGGAAGTATAACATTCTGTCCGTATCGTTATCACTTAGTCGAACTATCTGTTTGTAATTCTTCACCTCTGTTACTACAAACGTTACCTACACGTGTCAGGTTTCGATGAATGTAAATGTCCGTAGTTATCTTGTTAATTACCAGTATCGAGTCGTTTTAATTTATGGATTTAAATTAGTTACCTACTTAAATGAATCATCGCAGCCCTGCCTAAAACTTCCGCAGCCGAAAAATTTGCAACAACATGTTTTGCTATCGAGACAGCTCACAGGATTTCCCCAATTTTAATCACAAATTAACTTAAATTAGTCCACGCAGTAATAATTTCTGTAGAAATTGGGGTCGTTTACTGACGAAAGGGAGACGTAATGGGGTTACTATCACCCCAGCTGACTAACATGGCGAAAATTACAAAAAGTAAGTTGCTTTTCTGGATCAGAAAACTTTTGGAAAAGTTGGTTTTCGGCTTACCTTTTGGATACTATTACTATTATAGCAGGGATTATGGATCGATACATCCAGTAGAGTTGTAAAATTTAAAATTCGACGCTGTTGCATAAATAACGAGACGTTGTTCGTATATCGCCTACGAGTAGTTAACCGAATAAAGCCCTTTTGTGAGTTTGCCCGCCCACCAACAAGCAATATTGGAAGGTAATAAGCTTGCTTGACACGATATTGCCAGGACATGCCATATGTGTTTGTGCATATTTGTGTTGATACATACTTACATAAGTCACGCCTTTTTCCCATGGGGGTAGGCAGAACGCCAACTGCTACGATCCTTCCATACTCCTTTTGCTTCGTTTACGTTCATACATCGGTAATACACGCACACCGGTTGCAAGTACTAAGCACCTGACCTTTCTAATGAACATTGACAATAAGGTTGTTATTTCTGACTATTTGTGTGTCATATTTCGCATATGATTGGTATTTGTCTAAAGCCGTTGTTCATAAACTGACAAGCAACCAATATTTCGTCATATAGCTTCAGATTTAAAGGGAACGAAATCCCCAAAGCTGCATAACCGCTTAAACATTGGTTCAAGCTTAATAAACGGTGTTTGCGTTTAACTATTCACGATAAACCAATTAGTATTCGAGGCAGCTATGTCGACAGTTGTTCTTCTACCGCTTAACTTGTATCCAACCAGCAGTCTATGTACGGAATAAATGTATTGATAATGTTAACATCGGCTCTTGGCAATGGATCCAATCGAGCTTCTCCCCCTTATTTGCGTATTGCTTCTAACCGTGAGATAGATTTTTAAAGACATCAAGATTTTTTTTTGAGAGGTATTGGAGACATGATATTTAGGGGAATAATGTCCTTCACAAAAATCGATTAAAATTAAAAATTGCAGTAATTTTAGGATGTGATGATTGATGTATGGAGACAGAAAGGATAAATTAACGTGTAATCTAAGAATCGAATCTTCCTAGGTTCAGTTTGAGTTTCTTAGCTATGTCGAAAAGTTTATCTTTTCTCTCTCGAACGCCTACAGACGTAGAAAAACATCTTTTTGCCCCACAGGGCCTTGATAATTGTCCCTCTAACGACATTACATGAACATCGATGCTCATTTGAATGTGAACAGCACCAGTCCCCTTTATCCCGGATGTCGCCGGTACATAATTGTCGTTATGAAGAAATCAATATTATGTATTCCCCGTACGTTTCTAACAGTATCTTGAGACTGGTGGTTTGTACTCGTATGAACTAGTATATTTGTTGCGATCAGGGGCCTGACTATGAAGTATTAATGCCATCATTATTCCACTGCGAAAAAAGGATGGTGCTAGCGGCCTTGTATAGCTCCGTCTCTTACTAACACTGGAAAAATGGTGGCATTAATACGTCGTAGTATAGGTGCAGGTACCTGTACTTTTAGTAGAATGACCAAGGATTCAAGAAACGTCTTTCAATTTAAACTAATGTCTAACTGTATAACCAATTTGTTGGTATTTTGGTCAGCACATCACAAGAGCACACAAGTTGAGAGCAGATTTAATTAGGACATTTACGATCGACGCAAAACCATAGTCATTGCAATGTATCTCTTATCTCGTTATGTGTAGGACTGACATAAGCTATCGAAAAGCTTATGTCAGTCCCGTTGAAAATCTAGAAATACGAAACGCTTTCGAAGCGATTGTCACTTGTCTAGGCCCTCTGAAATTTCATAAGGTTTTCGAAAATCAGGCTTAACCTTTTTCTGCCTGCATATTTCCTTATTTTACGTCAAATAGCTAGGTCTACGATCCTGTTCAATTTTAAATCGTATGTACAATTGTAAGTTGGGTACTGGATAAAACCCAGAATTGGAATTTATTCAATTGTGTCGTTCCAATGTACTTCGATGTTCATTTTTCCTTGGCGCCGAATGGGTCTTGTAGAATATGATAAATTACGTAAGCGCTCATTCTATTTTCATCTGTAATTATTCCAGTATTGGCTATGTAATGTCCTTTAATGTAATTTCAATAGTTTTATAACCTTGGCCTAACACAATGTATTATGAGGATAATGACAGAAATATTAGCCGTTATCGCGTCAAAAATGGCAACAAATGAAATACCTAGTTACCTACATTTATGTAAGTAAGTATGCCGATTATTTTAGAATTACTCATGAATTCATGACGTAAAAATACTTGGTAATACTAACTTATTGTTACTCATTAAATATGGAACCAGTAGGAAGTAGTGTTTTACACATAGATTATGCCTGCAGCAAACATTCACAGACATTTTATCTTTTTCAATCAAATAATCATAAAACCTACTTATAATAAGAAGGAAGTTTACAAACTACCTTTTCCCACCCCTATCTCACATTCACCATTGTCTATGAAATGTAATGACAGATCGCCGTCATTGTAATAGCATAGCCGACCAATTGGATTGATTAGAATCTTGTTGGCAAGACAAAGGAGTTGTCTATTACAATCAGCCGGTATTCTAAACGCGTCGGACGTCGACAGGTCATCTGCAATAGCCATTAATGAAGTGACGGGTATCGTGTGTCGCAGGCCTGTCATCGGCCTTACAGCTCCTTTCAGCCGTGATATTCACCAATATGGTTGACGGTCAATAGTTTTGGAAATAAGATTTATTACGGCTCTAGATTGGCGTAAGGGTACCTATTATAGCGTAAACTGCATTATGTGCACTGGAGGTACAAAAAGGTTAAGCAATGTTCCAAACAACCTGTATAGCGGACACATATCAATTTTAGAAGTAAGTAGTCGGACAAATAATAAGTCTCATGTGTGGTGTACCGTGTAAGTAAAAATTGGCCAAAAGGTACTTACTTAGTCTTTTAATTTCTCGACTGTACTGAACATTTTTTTTTAACTTCAATATTGTCAGAGATCAAGAACTCTGACAATATTTCAGTTAAAAAATGTTGGGGTTAACTCAAGTTTCGTGTTGCTGCTTTGTTTATTCTTTGGCTTCGTAAAGTAGCCGGGCTTAATAAAATGCTGGCTAATTTGTTTTCGCCAGGTGTCGAATATTCTCCCGCACGAGTGCCCAATAAACAATTCTTATGAAAAATCCTTTCCTTATTGTTCGACGCCTAAGCTAGTTAAGAAAGTCGTTGCGAATTTAGGAAAAAACAAGGCTTTCACAGAGTTTACTTAGAAGCCGATAAACTTAGAGGTTTATTAATAGCTTAAGAGGACTATTATGTCCTCGACTTATTTTAACATCGATAATAAAACGATTATGATCGATTACAGTCTCGGATTCCTCGATATCGATAAGTACTAAAGTGGACGCGGCGCCAAATTGATCCCATAAATCAAGCGAAAGGATTTGCCATAATTGTCATGCAGGGTTGCTAAACGCTAGGTAGTATATCAAAACGGATAATGGCAATTTTGATGCTTTTTGCAAGTGTGAAAACCTAAAAATAGTGGCGGTGACAAAGGAAGGAGTCAACCCTGACTAGTGCTCAAACAAGTGATGTTTACATCAACTGAACGAGCTTCAGGGGACGCTTACAGTAAAGTTTGTTCACCCCACACATGTGCTAAAGCGACATGCAATCTACGTAATTGTTAAACCAACGTGTGGTTTTTATTTTTGAAGTTTTTAACGGACTTTGAAAAGGAAGTTGTCAATTTAATGTTTTTTAGGCTTAATTATCGCAAATGAAAAGGAAGTTGTCAATTTAATGTTTTTTAGGCTTAATTATCGCAAAAAATAAAATCTGTTTTACTTGAAAAGCTGAAAATCAGACGAATTTCGAAAAATAATCCTGAAGTATTGATAGATTAGACTTCAAAGATATTGGTTCAGCAACATGCAAAAACAATTTTCCAATCTCTACTTGATTTCTCTCAACTCTTGGTGGTAAATAGTTCAAGCCACTTCTTTTCTTGAAGTTATAATCAAGCTATTTGTTGGTTCACAAGTTCACCCTTCGTGAGTTGAGCTGGGTTGCCTAAATTAAATATTAATCCACCTAAGTTGTGTAGTGTTTGCCAGAACATTGTTGAAGTTATTTGACCTCGCCAGCAGTCAGTTTCGTAAACGTATTGTAGTTAACAGCGCCTATTATGAAAATAAAAGATGATTAATCGATGCCCCGTCACCAAATAACTCGCCGAGTTCGTGATCACGGGCCATAAATATGGAAATGCCTTGACAAACAAGTTAGGCCACCTTGTCTTTCTCTGAGTGTCCATTGTCACTGATGCTACGGTTTTGTAGAAGAGTGGTGTCCGTCCCATAACGTCTGCAATTTACCGGCGAATGACGTCATTGAAACGATATACTTAAGAAAGTAAGTTAGTGTTCTAGAGAGCGTTTTTTGACACCGTAAAGTAAAACTCCGCTGCCATCATTTTCATGACAGCCGTCACTGCGGCCGTTATGTGGCGGCCACCGCTTTTCTAAGGAAACCGTAGCTTTACTTACATACATAAACTCACGCCTTTTGCCTATGGGGTAGGTAGAAACTACAGAATGCCACTTGCTACGATCCTTACATACTCCTTTAGTTTTCATCATCATCATCATTTCGGCCGAAAGACGTCCACTGCTGGACATAGGCTTCCCCCAAGCACCGCCACTTCGACCGGTTCTCGCATCCAGCGCATTCCCGCGGCCTTCACGAGGTCATCGGTCCACCTTGTGGGGGGCCTTCCAACGCTACGTCTTCCAGTACGCGTTCGCCACTACAGAACCTTTCGGCCACATCGGCCATCTGTTTTGAGAGATTGCCTCCTTTAGCTTTACGACAGTGTTATTAGCAATTCTGCAATAGAATCTAGTCACTGATCCTAAAATCAAGAACAAAGACTACACATGAATGGCAGTACTCAGGAAAAACATAAATCGCTACCAGTCACGCGAAACATCAATGAAAAACACTGGAGTAGTCAATTACGTTGTTTATTTCTTCTCCCCAAAATCGTACGTACAAATTACAATCAAAACTCGAGATACCCGAAAATAATTTGCACGATAAACGCACACCCGTAAAATGTTTATAGCTTCGGTTACCGAACCCATTACAATTTTATAACGTACACACCATTTACTCGTGGGTTTTTAAATTTAAATACATGAAATAGAACAATCGTCTGTTGCGAGATCGTATTAAGAACAAGGTCATTAGCTAATTAATTGTCTAATTCAATGTGTTTGTTTAATCTACATGCATACGATCAGAGATATACACTATGCGTTTATCTTCATGGTTACGACACGTTTGCTGCCAGAAAAAAATGCCTTGATTCAAGAAGTAGCAAGGTTTTTGCATTTTCTTGATGAAATGTCGGATTTTCTGGCCAGAGAATTTTGATGAAGACTTCTATTGAGATCTTTACTTGAAGTTTCTTTTCCTGCTCAGTAGGCTCCTCATGCTGAGGATCTTAAGTTCCTCCCCCAGGCACCACATTTTCCGGGATTGTTTTCGCCATCTGATAAAGTACAGCATTATTAATACAGGCACATATTAACTATACTAATTAATAATAATAATTGCGAAAATGAGTTTTTTTGTTGGTTTTTGCAATACAGTTTCTGAACGGTGGTTCTTGGAATACATTGACATACATTGATTATAAAACAAAGTCCTCCGCCGCGTCTGTCTGTCGTCCTGTTCGCGATAAACTCAAAAAGTACTGCACCGATTTTCATGCTGTTTTCACCAATGGATAGAGTGATTCTTGAGGAAGGTTTTAGTATATAATAACCGACATCCACTCGGGCGAAGCCGCGGGCATCATCTAGTTATAGAATATTTAAAAGAATACAAATTATCTGACTGTATATCAAGTACAGTCGGGGAATTATAAGGTTAAGCACCTCATGCATGGTGCAAGTAATAAAATTGATCAATTTTATTACTTGCACCATTCATAAGATTTGTTACACTTCCGACTACGTACGTCATCATTTTGAATGAACAAACATTGTTTGGAACCCTTTTCGTTCTGCTAATGTATCCCTAAAGTGGCAGGTGCTTGAGATGCGGTCAATCATCATCAGACTATCATTAGGCTTCTCAAATACAGTTCTTCTGAGAATACACACGTTTGCTTGGCCAATATTTGCCAAATCTCTTCACAGAATTATTTCAAGTATCTAGCAATATTAAAACTTTCTAAATGCAAAATGTTCCCAATTTTAGATGCGTGTGGTTTTAGAATACGTTTCCATCAACTTAAGTCAAGTCTACATTCTACATTTTCGTGTTGGCATAACAGTTTTGCGGTCCGCCAGTGTCGTTAGCAGCCATGACACAAATTCCATCCAGAACTTAGAACCACAAGACACCATTTTCGATAAGATTTGAAATAAACATTTACTATAATAATTCTCTCGTGATTTATGGCCGGTTTTGGTTGGTGTTGGTTTTTGAATGGGAGAAATGGAAAGTGCATTTATGTTAGCTTTCCCACACAACGGGCATAAATTAGTTGGATAATAACAGTACGTGATAATGTGGCGGTTGTAAACGTTGGTTTATTACCTGTTTGTTTATTGGCAACAGTACCTGGGCGACCGACCTCTGCTCGGGTGAAATAGAGAAAACGTATTTTCTCAGATATGAGAGCAAGATCGATGTTTCGCCCCCTGTAAACCATCGATATCGTTAGAGCTGTTTTCGAGAACGTGATGATTACAAATATATATACAGGGTATTGGTCATATGTCGGCAATCCATTTAGGGGATGTAGGAGATGTCATTTAGAATCAAATGACCCCTTTTGACTCCTTTGCAAATGTCAATTCATTTTAAAATATAAAATGTTTAATTACTCGAAAATGGTTGACAATGGCATAAGGGTCATCAGGCGTCATTTGGTTACAAATGACTTGCCACTGCCACTTAACTTTGGCAATTCTTCGGGTTATGTCGGTTACCTTGATTCTCGCACGTATCTCTTCATTTCTGATTCGATCACGTAGGGAAACCCGACGGATAGCCCACTTTTTTTTTTTTTTTTTTTTTTGAGGGTGGGAAATCATCCAATGACTTCTCCCGCTCTGGGTGGAGCGGAAGGGCGTGTCAGACTTTTACTGACTAAAACCCACCCGTGTTCCTTCAGTTGCCTGTTGCCAAGGTCCCGGTATCCCTTTCGGACTAACCCGCAACCCTGGCAGAACGGATAGCCCCCTAACAGATGGCCGAAAGGTTCTGTAGTGGCGACCGCGTACTAAAAGACGTAGCGTTGGAAGGCCTCCCACAAGGGGGACCGATGACTTGGTGAAGGCCGTAGGAATCCGCTGGATGCGAGAAGTACAGAACCGGTCGAAGTAGCGGTGCTTGGGGGAGGCCTAAGTCCTGAGCAATGGGCGTCTTTCGGCTGAAATGATGATGTGTGTTCGACCTAGATCTAAAAATGGCCGTTAAAAAGTACTAGGAATGGAATTTCTATCTGCTGTTCGGTATTTAAATATTTCCAAGAGGATCACAAAGGCTCCATAAATCCTTTGACCAACGAGTCGCGAAGCTTCAAAAGATTATCGATATAAAAGGATTGAACGGGCGTATTGTACTGAAGCGCGGAAATTCAAAGCAGGGTTTTATTAAAATATGAGGTGTTAAATAAAACGTACATAATTAATATACCGTAGAACTGAAACATGTACAATATCATCACTTACTTTTCACAAAGGAAGAATAATGAGGGCAATCGTTAGGCACCGAGATTCAGTGGGCTGAAAATTTTAAAGTTATCTCCGGAAATTGAACAATTTGGGTTAGGGTTCACTGCGAAACAATTTATTTTATGAAGGTGACGGTGAAGCCTGATGGGTTAAAGGTTATACCAGATTATTTAGGAAAAGACCGAGTATCATATTCGTTATGATATAAAATTGTACTTGCGTTAATACATTAGGCCACAGTATAAATAAATAACAGTATTATGTCTCGGTACTGACATTGAAATCTTTTTTTTATTACCTACGGCCGCTCGATAGATAAACCTTCCGAGTCCGTGCGTAACTACCGTGCAGTCGATACTGTTGCGTACTGATATACACTGAGATTCCGAGGCGCGTAAACTCGCCCGTTTTCTATGAAGATATAATACTGTTATATATATTTATACTGTGGTCAAGCACGCTTCAAGTGAATAAAACGCTCGTCCTGATTTCCGTGATTTGTTGAAACCTATTAAACCTATTGTTATCGGCTTTAGTAATTAACTCATAATCTTTGAATATAATGGAATATTTTAATTAAACGTATTTGAAAATAAAATATCACCATTTGATGCCGGCTGGATCGTATTCCTCCGCCAAAAGAATATTTGGGTCCTAACCCTTTTAAAACATGAAAAATGTATGCCACGGATTTGGATAAAATTAAAAATAATCAGAATTAAATTCTAGAACTCGTTAAAAAGCCGTATTCGGCGGTTAGGTCGACCGAAGGCCGGGTTTATCGGTCCGGATGTACTTATGAATGTGAAAATTGTGATAAAACTCAGCTTACCAACGGTTTTTGCGGTGGTTTAGTTTACGGTAGAATAATCACAAATATTACTTGTGTGGTCTCAGATTGGTTAGAATTAGGGCGATAAAAAGTATCTGGTCAAGGCAGATAAGGCACAATAAATCGGTTTGGCACCACCACATTCCTGATAACTTACGGAGAGACTGACAAGTCTGAGGGTCTGATAAGTCACCTCTTTAATCGAAGCATCGAAACTTCTTAACTCACTTGCTTTAAATAATCAATCTGCGTAACCTTTTCCCAATTATGTTAGGGTCGGCTTTCACTCTATCCGGTTGCAGCTGAATACCATATATGCCTTTAGTAAAACAGGTTCTATTTGAACTGTAACGGTTAATCAAGTCACAATTGTGCCATGTAATTGGTTGAGCTATCTTTGTCATAATCTTCAACGTTTTTTGCTATCAGGTCACAAGGCTAATCGATTGCGACCTTTCGATTGTTTTAAATCAATGCGGGTGTCATTTTTATGAAGCCCGCAGCGAATAAAGAAATCTTTATCATATCAAGAGTAATACATCCACTGACTTTATTTGTAGGAATATTGTCGTCTCCCATGTCATTGTTTAATTTGCCGATCACAGAGCTGATACTGCACTTATAGTTGACTTCATCCATTCTATACTAATTAATTGTGAAACATCAGTCCAGTTTCGGCGAAAAAACATTAAAAGCCAGCCTGCTCTGATGAAGTTTATTATGACAATGTCTACGAACCGTCGTGACACAAATTCCTTTTAATCAGATTACGTAAGCGCTTGTCATCGGCCACATCTGGGCTTCCTACATTCATAGCCGCAAGTGGGAGTTCCACTACAACCATTTTGGCATAGACTGGAAAATGTGGGATATTTTACTACTTTTGTATAACGTTTCGAGATAAAGCCGGCTTAGTTTGGTCTAAAAGCGATCCTAAAGCTGGCCGAAATAGTTTAAAAAAAAAAATGCTTTGTGGGGCCCGTTGTTTTGCGGTACTGTGTTTTTTTGGGCATAACAGGAACTGCTTGTTGGGATCAAATCGATATTAGAATACAATACAAACCATACCATACCACTTCGCTACGCTCCCAATAACAAAGTCGCAAATAAATCCATCTTTTGGAACAGTCGTCACGGCTTTAGACCTCAATTTGATTGAATACGAATCATTGTATACCGTGATCGAGATGGAGAGCATTCAATAAATTGCTGCTCGATCTGCCGTGAAGTCCCGATGTTCGGTCCCTTGCGATGCCACCGACGGACATAAGGGGACATTTTATATTCTTGTTTACCTTATTGTTATTGTGTCGCCTTAAGTAACATGTTGATGTTTATTTTAATTTGTTTCTGCGATCCGAACCAGTTTTTTGATTATAATTTTATGAACATCAAAATTTTATTGTAGTCTGTATTTTTGCCAAGTACAGCCACACAATCAGTCATAACATTTTAGTAACTTCCAAACCCGTTACTCAGATATTTATTTCTGTATACTGAATGTATAGCTCAACTAAATCAAAACTATGGCGAAATCTGTCAAGGAAACCATAACTTGTAGAATGACATTCCGTCCGCAGACTTTATTAGCGGTATCAGTAAAAGGATCTCAAGCGTCATTTACGTAGGTTTTGGCTTATGTATACAATGTTTGTATAACATGTATACAGGCTGTAAGTAGGGTCTTACATAAATGGAGGCTTCGTGAACGTTATCACGGAGTGCAGTAGCAAGGAAATGGCTTTAAATCTTCCGCCTAGAAACACTTGATGGAGTACAGAGTACTTATCTAGTACATAATATACGAAGGTTTTGTAAGCATTCTTTAGATTTCGTGGTTTTGAAAAGTGATATTCCTTAGCTTCCAAAATCGTCTATTTTCTTGCTTTTTTTTGTGACTGCTTAGGTTAGACTGTAATAGGTTTTCATCGCATTTTCGTCATATCAATCAATTTCCTTCCCCATTTTGTCTCCACGTTGGCGAGCTACCCCACAACTCACATTTCCGGCCCCATTTCTATTTGTTCCGGTCCAGTTTGATCCCCAATAGTTAAGTCACATAAGCCAGTGGATTATCCGAGTTTCCTGGTATATTCACAAATACCAGGAACAAAGCGCTGAACAAACTTTTGAAACGCTCGTTGATTTGTGATCCAGGCTAACTTTGATCCCCATGTGAACGTACCTGTTTGCATTTAGTTATTGCATAACTCGTTCTGAAATCTCAACATTTATCAAATCGTTCGTCCGGTTTTATGAATGAACATTTCACGGCAGAATTAAATTTAACTTCACCCATCCTAATATGAAATGTTGAAGCCGTTGGTTCACCAATTTGCATGTCAAGAGATTTGCACTTTAAGCTACGAGTGAAAATCTCTTCAATTGCTGAATATGAGCAGCGAAAGCTATTTGTATATTTATTAAAACCGCTTTCTGCGCTTTATTACGGTACCTTGAAACATTCATAAGTTCTGTTATGACGGTGTTCTGTTATGATATGTATAAAACTTTCATTTTGACCTCACTTGAATCTTTGCTGGAATTATAAGTTCAGGTACGTTCAATATGCTTATGGTTGCTATCTGCATTAATATATCACATATGTTTCAGATGCATAATGGTATCAGAATTTACTGCATCGTAATTCAATCTTGAGTCTCCAAGACGACGTTATCTTAGACCGAAATCTCCTCAAGATACCGAAATCCGCAACTATTGTTTCCTGATTTACCGATCGGTCTGCTGTGTGAACAACCCCAATATGTTCTCCCTTGCTTCCCATAAATCGTGCGGAGCAGTCAGGGTGTTGTTTCAAGGGGCTCAAAACGTCCATGGCTATAAAAGACAGTGGTCCGATGATAGCGTTACTGCTTATGTAGCGTAAGCCATAACTGATTTGTTGAAGAGTGCGTTTGCATTACGTGTTGTGGAGGAAAGGGAGGAGATAAATATTGGAGAAAGTTGATATTGTTTTTATGCTCAGGACCAATACTCAGGACCAATACTAAAACGAGATTTTGGATATAATCTCGTTTTAGTTCGATCTCACTGTCAAAAATAATACTAATACCAGCAATTCTGGCATCTGATGTTTGTTTTTCTTTAAATGGAAATATTTTCAATGTGATTCCACGCTTGTGGACTGTAGATGACTATAATAAAAAGTTTTACGAAATGCAGTAATATCCTTCTCTATTCCTGCTTTATAACAAAAATCTCAGCGAGAATTTTGTCTTTGCTATCTTAACACCACTGATTCTATCATGGCTTCTATAAAAGACATAAAATTGTTATAAACGTCGTCCAGCTTCATTTGATATCAATTTCACCGTCGTTCCAGTCTAGCTGGTTAATGTTCGTCATTCTTTTTCGTATTAGATGTCGTCTGGGTCGTGCGATAAGACCTGAACCTGCTTAAAATACACGATATATCACCGTGTCCCAAGACATGATTAAACGTGCTTAGCATGTTCAAAGACAGGACTTGATTCAAGGGTCACTTTTGCTTTTAAAGGTTCTTGCTGGAGTTGATTTTTAATACGACTTTTATGAGAAACATATTATTACAAATAGACCTGGTTTTAGTTTAATCTGTGACTTGAATATATGCTACTAAGACCTAATACTGGAATACTTTTAAGAAACTGGCATTTCTTCTTTTTGTTTGTGTTACATTTCATTTGTAGTTATTTCTTGGGCTTGTCTACTAACAATACTACGGAACATGGTACGCATCCAAATGACGTCTTAAACAGCCCCCGTGGCTTCCCCAGCCGCAATCTCGGTCATTACGATGTTGCTCGCGTCATAAAGCATCGTCTCAGATGTTCCCTCCTTTAGCTTTCGTCGCCCTAGTTGGCTTTATGTATGTACACCCTACCTAAATTAGCGTTGCGAAGAATAATTTTCAGCAGTATTAAAAAGAATATTTTTATTCTGTGAATGCAATGTTACCAAAAAGTGCACCCAAAACTTGTTTCCAAACAGAAATTTCCTTTTATAATATTTACTACCGCAAAGCGCAGTTTCATTGAATGAGCTGCCATAAAAATAACGAAATATTGGATCACGAAATGCAGAATTGCACTGTTCGTTAGTACTTAATGGATATTTTATAGTATAAAAAAGGATAGCTTGGGGTCATTGTTCGGAAAGTCTGATGGAAACCGCTGACGAAGCCAATTTGCATCGAACGCGGTTTTAAACCCCAGGTTGATGGTACGCCGACGCGTAACGTGCCTTCGTAAAATAGGCTAACCCATGGGCTTAAACTGGCTGACAAGGCTTTGTTGTTAATGTTGTTACTGTAAGCTGGGTAAGGCAGAAACGCGAATTATCAATGTGTAAGTATTAATTACTTACCAATTTACTCCTAAGTAGTCATACGAGAATTTTAAGAGGAATTAGGGTCGGTCCCCTCCCCATACAAACGCTTTCGCTTGTTTTCTGTCTGGTTTATGACCTTAGATTAGAGCAATGATTTTTTTACAGTAAAATAAATATCAACTAGTTCTATGTCCCTATGTTTTCCGTTTTGATGATACATTATCTGTAGAAGCACTAGAACCCTCAGAAAATGTTCAAAATTGCCTGTTTAGACCGCTGTCATCAGAGGCCTGTTGTACAAATTAAACAACTATAAATGAAAATAGAAAAACATAGGGGCACAGTACCTTCTTATTCAATTTATAAATAAAATATCTTTCAAATTGGTCCAATATTGGAGGAGGAAATAGACGAGAGCCGAACCTCGAATTATGACTTTTTGTATGGAGAAAATATCGACCCTATTTCCTCTCCAGTCTTCTCAAGTCACGAAGCAAACATTTCGCTTTTGCCTCCGCGAAAAGTTATTCACCACTTCAGCGAAACGAGTATTACTGCCCTAATTAGGCCCCGCCACACCACGTTGCCAGCACTATTATGTGGAGTATCTAAGTGTGCTGTATCCACAAGACCCAAGAACTGGTTAGAGTTTGGCGAAAGTGCTTACTTTACAAACGTCAGCGATTTGTGTCATGCAGCAAACTAGACGTCACAACTTATTGCAGCCGCTTTCCGCTGTGCAGTTATAAAATACTAGAGCTATAAAATATTTTACGGCGACGTTTCCTGACTCTAGTGATGCATTGATGGTGTCTGAAATAATTTTACAAGACCATTGTTTAAAAACCGCTGCTATTTAAGTAGGTAAACACATTGAAATCACAACCATCTGTCGAAATGTGTGAAGAAAAACGTCTAAGAATATGAAATGCAACAAATGAAGCTGTAACTCTAGATATGAAATAGTTGCCACATGTTCCGTTTCCGTCGTCTGAATAGATATTGCAATTCTGCGGTTTAGACATGAGTTGTCGTATTCCGTTGTTATTGCTTATGAGAATACCACAGAGCTATGACATGTGAACATAATACTCTTAGGAGTACTGCTCGAGCTACTTTGTAAGGGATCCGACGGCTTATGTCAATTTTAATTGGAAATAATCCCAAGAAAGCCCTTGGATGAAACTCCGTAATTGAAACGGCTGTTCAGGTTACGATTTCATTTGCTTTCTTTACGACACATCTGTGCTAGATTTAGTAGAAACATCATATTTTATTTGTTCTGTTTATTTTAATAGCATTTGTCCCTCTACTATCCAACGACTATTTATTTTCGTCAAATAGAATTCTTATATCGTTTGTGTAAAACTGCGTGACTACGCTTGCTTGCCGATTTCCTTGTCCTTCTTTAGGGCAAAGTAATATGAATGAATTGGTCGACTATTGTTCTAGTTTCACGATCCGATAAATGCGAGGGACTGTTTGCCCAAAGTCTGTTCCGGCTCGTGAATTTTAAAAGCGAAACGAAACATAACATCTGTCTGTGATTCCAGCTATGGTTTATTTTTGGCGGCTTTGTGCTCTCCTATTTTGGATGTGGGTTGGCTTTACCAGTATTGAAAGGGTTTTGAATCGTAGATGTTTGACCTTTGTCAGACCTGAAAATTTATTACTGACTTTTTCGCTTAAAGCTCTGTTTAAAATACAATCCTATAAATATCAAGTCATATTATTATTACTACTATTGTCACAATTTTTCCCCACTTGACTAGTACTTGAATATTCATTGAAAGAGTCTCCATTCAACGACATTATCGAGAGATCCGATTATCGAGTCTAAGCAGCTAGTCGGATGGTGTACCGTTAGCGAGCCGGCCGCAGCGGCGGTCACGGCCTCTGAATGCATTTTTTTTTTCTCAGTAACCTACTAAGGAATCATGTTAGCAGACAGGTTCTACTAGTTAGTGAAGATGCTTACGTTTCTATTAGTTTAAGGGTTTTGGTCCTTTCTGGGCTTTCAAGTTTCATTTAGAAAGTATAATGATTAAGATTCAGACTCGAGTATTTATTTGTAAACATAGGTTACAGATACACAGGTGTGTGAGATGTTACATTTTTGTAAGTTCTATACGTTTTGCCATTAGGCATACAAATGTTAATATCAATTTCAATTATTTCACTATTCATTTAAAAATATTAAATAAAAATTAATGTGCGCATGTATCGTAATCAAGATTTCAAAAGATCGTCGAATGTCTCTAATAATATGTTGGTCATTGATATAAATGTCCTACGTTGTTTTGTTATCATTATGAAATCTCTATTAAGGACCATATTTGCGATTTGGTCCTTATTCCCACATATCAGTTACTCCAAACTCAAAGCATTTATTTAATTTAAACCATTTACAGGCACTTTATAATTGTCAAAGGAGTCTGTTTTTGTGAGAAAGATGAGGCTAGTCGCCAATTCCAAAGCGTTGTAGGTTCCTATGGAGAAGAACGGGCAAGGAACTCCGAACTATATTGTTACGATGTATAAAGACGATTTCTTTTTATGAAAGACTTATGTCATCACACTTAATCACTAAAGGAGTTGCAGTGAACACAAATAATAAAAAGTCCTGCGTAAAATAATGTTGGCACAGCTTGCTCGTTGTTGTCATGCTAACTGAATATAGTACTTGATACTTACTATAAAGAAGTTATGCGTAGTGTTCATACTTTGCAGCCGTTTCGGCGCCGCATAGTGCAGTTAACGCTTGGCGAATTTTCGTTTACGTCGGACATAAAGAAGCATGTATTTTTATCAGACAACGTTTCGTTACTTAATGATATACGTATTTATTACGATATGAATATGTTTTCGCTAAACCACATTACATGCAATTATTAATAAATGGTGAACACTAAACATTCATATTTCATGAAAGTCAACTGTAAACCAGGACCTAATTCTGATGTGTGGCTTCAAACGCCATACATTATTCAAGACCGTAGTGTAGGTAGTTAAACAAATGATTCAATAAATTCATTAGACTTGTCTGTATACTGCACGTATCTACTGGCTGGCCGCAAGCCAAACTACAATCGCCAAAATGTACTTAACCCGTAGAACTAAAAAGTTTTCTGAAATTCACGTAATTTGGTGCACCATAATTTTGCAGAGAAAATAAATGATGAAGACATGCGCTATACAGGGTGTTAGGGTAAACACCGTTATCCTTGCAACCAGTGGTTTGGTTTCATTTATAGAACGTAAAATCAATGGAAAATTACAACTTTTTTTTAATTTTTTTAGTTATAAATTTTACCACAAGAGACGCAAGTTCGTTGCCCTATGCGCTAGGGTAACGAACTTGCGTCTCAACACGGGCGGGGGGTACGGGATGTGACCTGACCGGCAGCGAGCGCGATCCCTCCCTTAGTCAGTCAGCTGTTTCGCTAGCAAGCACGGTGTCAGATAGAAACTTTTTAAAATCTTTTAATGAAAATAACGTTTTTTTTTTGTTGTGTTTGGTCATTTATTTTTATATTTAAGTCAACTACCCATGGTTTGAATGACAAGAGTGTTTACCCTTACATCCTGTATATCCTAACTTTTAAGTTAGAAGCCAGAAGGCCTTGTTTTCATGGTAACCATGGCATTATTGCAGCAACTTGTCTTGGTGTTTAACATTTTACACTTCATTTTACCTTAAACTTTGACTCTATTACTATTTTAGCTTGACTGCCTAATTGGTCTAGTTGTTGCAAGCGATACTGCTGAGCATTCCCAAGTCGGTCAAAGTGTTATTGGGTTTATCCATCTGGAATTTCTCAGTAGCTGTCGTAGTGTAGTCGGTTGATGGCAATAGGCTCGCCCCCTATTTATTATATGGGACTTAACAAACGTAACTGGCGAATTAACAAACGTAAATGTGCGCTTGGGTGTAATAGGTGCAACTCTGTCTAACACTTCGGAAAATACATGCGCGACGTGGCACTCATCCTCCATAGAGGATCCTCCGACCAGACAGGTGTTGTGTCTGGAGGGCTACTGCCCAACGATTGATGTCGGGACGTTGTATATATGCTAATCGCGCGGTAAACTCTGCTTGCGCGATGCAGGATTTTGCGTGACGTCAGTTTGATGCGTAGTTCGCATGTCAAAATCAGCTGCTGTAACGTTACATAACTTTTATTTACCATGACCACGAGGCTTAGGTAATTTGTAATCATATATTTAACCACGTTTTATGTAAAGATGACTTGTAAGTTTTTATGACTAGCTTGTTCTTCGTAAAATTGTTTTTGGCGGAGTATGAAGTCATTCTCAGATTATCTTCATTGTCATTGCATATCAAGGTCTACTTCAACATATTACTTTATTAAAAGTGCATTTGTCGATTCAGTTTGTGTTTAGTACGGTAGATAACGCACTTAGCCGCCATGTTGCTCTTTCAAGAGCTTTATAAGCTAATTAGCTCATGTAGGGTGCATCGATAAACAACAATGGTTTTTCAGTGTGGAGCGAATTTTAAAATCAGTTGGAGTCTTAGATTTGACTTGTCGACTAGCAAGCCTGGGCCATAAAATTGCCTAATATACAAATATTGAACTGAACTGAGAGAGCCTAGGGTGCGCCAGATGTTCATTTGAGCATGAGACTATTTTAATAATGATTGTTGACTGCCTTCTTTGTTCTTATAAATTATTTTAAGTTTTACTCCTAAATGTTGCACTTTTCCATTTCAATTTGGCGTAAAATAAAGCAAAGCATGACTCACTTGAGTTAGCAATTACCTGCTGACCTTAAACAGCAATAATTGAGTTCTACACGTTCGTTTGTTATGCATTGTAATTATGTCGGATTCATCGAATGCGATTGTATCATGGGCGTTGACATCACCTTAACACGATTGTTCCCTTCCTTAAACTGATTTGTGATGCTAATTATTCCGTGGAATGGAATTGAAATTGTTGGGCAGTTGGTCCTGGGCTCGATCTCCGGGTCGAGCAGAATGTTTCCATTAGGAATTTCTGAGTAATAGTCGAAGAAGTCTGGAATACGACTTGAAACCTTACGGACGAAATTATTTCACCTCTGACTAGGTCCTCTTTGGGGAATACAGGCGTGATGTTATGTGTATTAGAATTTAAATCTAACATACACGTATATAAATAAGCCTTTCAAAGTATTCATAAAAGCGAAGTAACAAATTGGTACTCCACGTAACGGTATGAGTTTTTTTAATAACGAGGTTTTGTGCAATTCCAGTTCGTTTCGTTAAATGTACAATACCTAAGTGGCAGGTTCGTGACCTGGTGTTTAATTATTACTCAACCAAGTTGCTGTACAACACCCGGTTCACAGCCCACCGCATCTACATAGTTTACAGTTTCCACAAGTTACTTGTACGACGCAAATGGCGAAATAATAATTCAGGTAATTCATGTACGGCTTTCGTGAGCTCACACTGCTGTTTGAATCCATACGTTTTTAACATTGATCGAATACCTAGTCGTCCCGAAATCGATCGCTTTCTGAACCTTAATCTTAGGTATGTTTTACTCTTGCTTCTATGATAAAACAAATTCCTTCTGCTTCATGAAAATGTTCTTTAGGATTTACCCTAATTCCAATTTATATGATAAGCTCAACTAGAGCTAAATTACGAAGTGTTCCTAAGCATGGAACGTAACATTTAATGAGATGAATGAGTGGGTTTTAGAAGATCTCTGGGTAATTGGCATAGATCCAACTAGTGGGCGTACTAGGGATGAACAACGACCTAGGTTCATCCCTGGTAGTAACCCCACAGGATAGGGCGAATAATTAGGTCCTTGCAAAATGGAAGTTATTTCATAATTTTATTGCTCTAAGAGATTAGGATCGTGGGCGGTGCTTGTTTTAGTTTTCCAACGTGTCTTTTTCTTCTTCATCAACTAATAGTTTCTGTGTCGGTACGTTCTATAAGGATTTCATAATGTGATGGCTTTTCCCTTCGGAAAATAGGACGAACTTCCATACAAAACTTCAAATCTTTTTTAACCCGAATGAAAGGGATGATTTTTCAAAAATCGTTCCTTATTTATTAGAACTTATGTGAAAAATTTCGTGCTTCTAGACCCAGTTATGATTAAGTACATTTCAGTTTCAATAGCATACGTAGTGGCCAATGAAGGTTTTCTGAAATTATGTTCAACAGGTGGCAGCACCGAGACATCAGGTCCGGACACCTGTCAAAAGTGTCAAATCGCCTATAATTCCTTCAGTCATGTTTAAATAATATAATCTGTCACAATGATGTCTATGTTTATCAACTGTTGATGAAACACCTATAGGTATTTACCACAATACTACTATTATTATGAACTCTGTACAGGATATTCCACTTGAAACGCTGGATATTATTATACAATAGATTAGAAAATGTTTGATAACATAGCTTTGTCACGTTTTAGGTAAGTTATTACAAGTAAAAACCTACTCGGTCTCATTCTTTCTAATTCCATGCACATTAATTGTAAGCTATTTTTTCGTATCGCACTGCGGGTTTCATAGATTGGCGAAACTTAAAATTGAGTTCAGATTTTAAATGATGGCGATTAACTTTCTCATTTCGAATTTTCGACAAATATCTATAAGGACCATAAATACTTCTCTAAATCTGAATGTTTCTTAGCAAATGTTCACGACATGACTCGTGGCAAAACGTGTGAACAGATTTATTTTGTTACCACGTGCGACACAAAACTGCTCACCCCCTTTACCCATAAACGCGTCATCGTAAATCCTCTAATCACGTTTGCAAAACAAGAGTCAACAGTACACACTGTTTATTGTACCATTCAATTGGCTTTCCGAGGGAAATGACGTGGAAATGGTTAACGCCCTAGGCGGTGACCCGACGGAAATAGAAGGGCGGTCTCGTGCTGCCAATGTAGTTCTGGACCCCGTGACAGTGTGGCCCCACCCTTATTTTGGGGTGAGATAGGCAGCTTCGGTAAAATGATGGATATCTTGCGTTGGGTTGACTTTTTCCGACGTCATTTTTTGGGCTGTTTTTATGTAAATAAGTATACCAAACTTGAAGAACAGAATTCACTAATATCGAAATTATAAATATTGTGAACACAATGCGTATAATCTCTGAAAGCATCATTATATAAACATTAAGGTTTACGACCCCGAAATAACGTACCGTAATTAATGATCCAAGCAATAACGATAAGAAAATCTGCGCAGACAACTTATTTATCAGCTTCCAACTCCCAAACGAGGTACAGATAAACATAGACCAGTAAAAAAGTACTTCTAATTGTCCATATCTTCCTCATTCCTCACTACTGGGTGATTACGTCACAATGTTCGTATGACTACGAATGCGTTGTCATGTTACACTTCGCTGAGTTATGCGTTACGCATATAACGTTACGTTACAGCACTGTTTGGGAGGCTCTACGGATAGTTTATTCAACGATGCATACACAATTCAAAAGCGTGCCTTTTTTGTACGTAATTGAAGTAATATTTCATCGCAGCATGGATGGAAAACATTCGATCCGAAATTACATTGTTTTTTGGCGAAGACAAATTCAGTTTGAACTCTCAGAAGCTTTAACGTTTCATGATGTGTTTGAAGATACAAGATGATTTCAGCGTTTCTGAAATCACTCGATTTATTGGCAGTAACACAAACGAGACGTTTGTCTTTCCACTTGATTACTAAGGTTTTTCCGTTTGAAATAAGATCTGTTCTAAATATAGTGGCTCTGACACCGACAATGAAACTCGATGGATTGTCGAAAACCTTTCACTCCGCCGAGTGACGCCCGCCAAGTTGATCTTGAAAACCTTTGAAGTGCCCTTTGAAATCTATACTAAAAACGTATCTGCTTTAGAAAAATAACATTTTCATAATAAAAATAACGTTTTCGTGTGTGCTTCAGACTTCAGCGCTGTTTTAGAACACCTGACGTGTTTTCAAACTGTCATAAGTTACGACTTACGAGGCATTTAAGTTTTGAGCTGCCTTAAACCACGCGTTCTTTCAGTGCCAAAATAATTGTGTTTCATTTGTACTTTGACAGTTTTATTATTTAGCTAGCTTGAAAACATGTCTGCGAAGCAAGAATTAGACGTTGTGACACTAAGATAAATTATACTAAAGATTTGCCAAACGACTATACGTTTCGCAAGTCAAGGGTAAGACAACTTTACTGTAAATGTTTAACGGGAAATAATAGCAGAGTATAGAAATGTCCCCTTTTCTAAAAAAATATTAGTAACCGTCCCTGCCTCTTACAGACCTTGAGGCATCATTATTTAAGCACGACCTCCGAGACGTGGTGACATTATAGATACACGGAGCGACCCAATTCAGGTTTCCGTGTGCAGAACGCGGGCAAACCCTCGTTTCCACTTTTATGATACCAAGCCACGCCGTTAAACCTTTATTCTGTATATCGACCAAATAGTGGGTATCGTGTCAATCGTCCGCTCTTTTGCCTTTATTCGTTATGATTAATCCGGTTTGCATCCGAACAGGGGGCTTAAAACAGTCACTTTTGCAGAATCATAATAGGAAAATATTATGAATCATCGTAAAATGTCACAAACTGACAATTCATTGTATGATCTGCATGCAATTCATATTACGAAAATCTGTTTGACAGTCTCCTATGGAGATTCATAAAATAGTCCACAAATTATGAATTGCTTTTTGAGTCAAATTAGAGGAATTGCTAATGACAGCTGGGAATTCAGGAAATGAATTCCTTTATGAGGAATTGCTAATGTGGCCGTTTTAGGCCCCCAGTTTTCCAGAGATTGGAAAATTATGTATTGTAGCTGTTACCGTTTTTCTATTCATCAGTTCTGTTTTTATAGCTTCGTAACTCTGCCGTTTAAAGATTCGGGCTTTAGAAGTGGGATGTTGAGATCAACCATGCTTATCTTTTGCTTGAATCCATAAACGTAAAGCAAGCGTTTCAGTATTAAGTACGAGTATGTCGATACCGCCTCAAGCTCCTATAACGAGTTTAGAGATAACAAAGACTCTCTTTGCTCAAACATGCTTAATAGCATCCATCAGTTGATGACTTCGACAGTTTAGCCTAGTAGTAAGGTGTACTATCTTGCCTCAACTTCATTGGTAAAGACATTCTGGAAGTTTCAGTCCATTATTTCCATTCTACATTGATATGCCACCAACAATGGTCCATATTTCAAGATCATTTCAATTCCAACCGTTTCCTTTTAGGGCGTGGTTCAAATATTTTTCTATCAATAGAATTGGGTCGCCAGTTACGGCACGGACATGACACACGGCAGTTTCTGGTTGTTCTAGTTACAACCAGATTTCATCCCGCCGACCCGATCAATTAATGTCAATGTACATGTTTCCTATACCTACGTAGATGAGTTGTTTCAGTCTTGATTAGAACTTCCATTGTCTTTTAAATTAACCTTGAAGTATTAGGAATTCTGCGTAGCCAAAATTCTGATGAAATACCGTCTTGTGTATTTGTGTTGTCGGTATGCGATATCTTTCTCCACATGAGTTAATTCCGCCGGTGTAATTTAATTAGAATTGGTCTTGCTTGGAATCTTGCTTTCGCTGAATGGAATTCGTGGTTTCATATATTAGAATCTTCTCGGTGCTAGTACGGCGTGGTCTTAAGATAAAAGGATTTTAAAATAGTTTAGGATAACGCAAGGTTAGTGAATATCCACACAAAGGTTTAGTTTGATAAAAGGTCGGTAAATATACGATCCGCTTTTCCTTCAGGTTCACCTAACCGGATAAAAACCCAAGCTATGTATTTAGGCATATAGGCAATTCCGGCGGGCAGATCGGCTGAAACGATTCCGTTCAGGCCAAACTGGAGTCTGTTCACCGTATTCAGATTGGGCGCTCCACGAACGGCATTCAAAGATAACAAAGCCTATCAGTATTGGAGATATGACAAAACACATTTCTTACTCCATTTCCACTGTTCCTTTCGTGCGTGCATTAATTTAGTTGATGTTTATTTATTTATCATTCACGTCTCATGAATTTCTTATATTCGTCGAGACTGAAATGTTTTGTGTTATGTAAAAGGTACGATATGAATAGCAATCGTTTTTTCCATGAAATCTATTGAATATTTTCAATGGTTAGAAAAAATACGCGTCAATGGTGATAGCGTTCAAATGTAGATGTAATTACTTCGTCGAAGAGTGGGATCTATTCATTCAGTATCGATGGATCAATTATGTTTTTGCACGGATTTTTATAGATTTGATTGAAAAGGTTTATTCATGGCGATTTAATGTCTCTAGTTTGTTTTGATAAGTATCTATGTAATTGGTAAGGTGATTAGACCGTCCTACGTAGAAATTTTACTATTACTACGTTTTAGAATTAAGTAACACCTCTGTAAAGTAATATAAATAAATAAATAAAATAAAAAATCTCTTATTCCCAACCATCTTCTAGTATTGAACTTGATTCTGGTTACAATGAAGGATTTTGGTCTCGATAGAGGATAATATAACATTGGATGACACAATTAGCTACGTTACCCAGTCGGATACCTTCTTTCCTCTATAGGTTCCTGATTTACGAAAAGTAAGTAGTTACTTTTCGTAAATCAGAAGGACAATTCACACATTTCTGTGACAATATCTTATTTACGAGAACAACGAAATACTACGTGTGTTGTCACGTATCGGTACCTATGTGTAATGAAGCCTTTATATATTGTGCTTTTATGTCCCTCCTGTGTCCTCCTGTGCTTTTATCTCCCTATTCTAAATTCAGATTTCGGTTAGTAGGCTGGCTGACAGTAAAATGTTATACGGAACTTGGATTCCAATGATTTCCAATGAGCCCAGTTTGGAGAATGTTCTAGATCGCAGAAATATGTTCCAGGCGATCTTTTGTTATAATTATAATAATAGACATAATTTAAGCGTCTTAGGAGACAAATTGTTTTGTTCCAGGCGAGTATTTTATCATGTGAGAATATATCCTACTCCTACTAATATTATAAATGTGAAAGTTTGTGTGTTTAGATGTTTGTTACTCAATCAGGCAAAAACGGCTGAATGGATTTGGATGAAATTTGGCAAACAGATAGCTTATAACCTGGATTAACACATAGGATACTTTTTATCCCGATATTCCCACGGGATCGAGACTTACGCGGGTGAAACCGCAGGGCGCAGCTAGTTTAATATAAATTTGCAGGTAGTCGTGAAACGTATTTATTTTATCTCAAGTTATACTTAGATCGCATTTTATTTAC
Source organism: Lithophane semibrunnea (assembly GCA_947363905.1). NCBI lineage: Eukaryota > Metazoa > Arthropoda > Insecta > Lepidoptera > Noctuidae > Lithophane > Lithophane semibrunnea. The sequence goes on from OX376187.1 coordinate 5,332,767, forward strand.
TACATATCTCAAGTTATACTTAGATCGCATTTTATTTACTACATTGTGCAAGTTTACTAACATATTTTTTGTTCAGACAAATGGGCTGTTTACTTTTGATATTAAATTATAACATGTGCTATTTGACTATATTATTATTATGCATTTGAATACTGAGCAAAAAATCGTGAATGGTGACCAGATACGGCGTACAAAAAAAAATAATATCTTAGATATAGTAAAAGGTTTCATAAAGCCTTTGATTAACATTGATAGCTGAACTTTTCTTCTATCAATGAAAAAGTAAATGAACTTTTATGTTTTCTTCAAGCTGGAGTGATTGAACTAAGAATATTCTCAATGTTATTATTGATCTTTGGCCAACCGAGCGCGCAGCAGATGTTGCTTAGAAACTTTGCTATCTCCATTCTTTTCAATCGATTTATGCTGGTATTAAAAGCAAATCCTGGTATTCAATAATTAATTGAAATAATAAACTTAGGTCATCATCATCTGCCTAGCCTTTTCCCAACTATGTAAATAAAATAAAAAACTTAGTTATCAACTTAGTTTTTCTTTAAATTCTATTATTTTAATCTTTCATGTTGTACATTGCAAATTATAGTTTTGTATAAATTAGAAGCATTTTTTCAATTTTGTAAATGTAAGTACCATGGAGCCGTTTAATATGGTATCATGTTTTATATTGACTTGAAAGAGCATGGCTGATGAGAGTATGTCATACTCACTTAAATGTCTCGCTGATGGTGGCGCGTGTGTTGGATCATTCGGTTCCCTACAAAATGGTTGAGCTGGATGGTGCTGATCCACGTGTCATGTTCGTGAACGGGCGCTGTCAGTTGAGACTGGTCATCTCTCATCTGCCAGGGCTTATTTTTAATCTTATATTTTGAATTGTTTTTGATTATTTTTCATTTGACATTGTTCTCACATATAGAAGCACTAAGAATACTGTACCCAGGATTTTGTAATATCTATATCCATTTTTAAAAGAGTGTCCTTGGAGTTTCTTGCCCGTTCTTCTCCATAGAGATCTACGATTTGGAATGGGCAACTAGCTTCAACTTTTTGACTAACTGACCGATTCTTTGACAATTCAAAAGTGCCTGTAAATGGTTTAATTGAAATAAATGCTTTGAGTTTGAGTTTTTTGAGTCAAAATGAAAAAGGTTAGCATAGAAAATATATAGCTTGCTAAGTCTTTTATGGACCGAATAAACTTAATTCACGATTCTAATTGTTTAGCAGCTCCTAATACTGAGGCAGTACAAAAATGGACTGTGAATTTATATCTAAATAAAAGATAAAAATAACTGTGACAAATAACGGCTTGGCAATTCATTCCACGCGTTTTATCCTTATTCCCCCTCCGGCAATTGCTATTTTTCTCCTCATATTAATTCTATTCTGTAATTCTGGCCAGCTTTTCTATTGTTTTGAGGCTGAATAGACATTCTGTTATTTCAAGTGCTTTGTAACGAGAAAAAGGGGCGATAATTCGCAAAAAGCTTTGGTCCCATTGAAAGGACCAATTTTTGACACGTGTCTAAAGAAATAATGTTGACCTTTTCGTTCGACCTTTGAGAACGGGTTGTTTGTTAGACACTGTAATCTGCCCTTTAACGATTGTCTTGGAACTGTCTGTATCTAAGTCTGTAGCGACTATATTCCGGTGTCTTTTCTGGATGATAATTCCTCAAGTATTATTTCTTTAATTTTGCTTTGTTGTGCATTGAGAAGGCGTATTCCCGCAATATTTGAAGACTATTATCATAAGGTCTTCAACGAGTGCGTTCTGCCCGTTATGACATACGGTGCCGTAACGTGGACCAATTGGGCTGGTCCACAAATTCAAGGTCGCTCAGCGCGCTGTGGGCTATGCTCGGAGTTTCTTTGAAGCATAAAATCAGAAATGAAATTATCCGGAAAGGAACTGGAGTTACCGACATAGCTGGCAGAGTAAGCAAACTTAAGTGGAAGTGGGCTGGATATGTTTGTCGAAGGACCGATGATCGGTGGAGCAGACGAGTCCTAGACTGGAGACCGCGTATCGCCAAGCGTAGCGTGGGACGCCCCCCAGTTAAATGGACCGACGGACCTTAAGAAGGTGGCTGGGACAGACAGGATGCGGAAGGCGGAGGACAGGGTGTTGTGGCGCAGCTTGGGAGAGGCATAGGCCTCTCCCAAGCTGCGCCACAGTGGACTGCGATAGGCTGAGTTGATTGATTGAGAAGGCGTATATCAGTTAAAACCCACAATAGATGATATACTGCTAGCTACACTATTCTTGCTATATTTCAAGTCATCTTTAAAAACAAAGCCTTCAACAAACCTAACAACTGTTACCTAAATGCCAAACGTTTAACTACAGACAAGATTTCAGACCAAGGGCTCTCTATATTTAGCCCAGGCTAGCTATCTAGGGCATCGAATATCTTGCAGGTAGGTGTTCCACGTGGGATGTTGAAGCAATAGCTGGTTTCCTTGCTAGAACATTGTTATTAGCACCCGTATCTAAATAATTTGTTCCAAGTAAATGCTGTTCTGTGATTTGAATATTAAATGGAAATCTTGATTAATCATTCCTATGCTAAAGTTGACCTGTTTGTTCACAAAAGGAAGAATTGTAAACCTGGATCGTGTTGTGTACGCCCTTGAAGAAAATGAGGCAATTTCTATTAGAATTATGTGAATTAATTAGTTAAGGTTCTTAAGTCATTGAGAATAAATAATTAAATGTCTCACAGCTACAATTGTAGGCAATGTAGGTATTCTAGAAATAATTACGTTCTATCTAAATTAACTAGTTACGCAATTCCAAAGGTACCAAGTTCCTATTGTATTAATGTTTGTATAGTTGACGAAATATTGTTCGATAAATCGTAAACAATAAAATAAAAAGTGTATTTAAAAAAAGTTATGATAGTCTTATTTGATTTTGATGATCGAGAGCACATCACTTCACTCATGAAAATGAGTGATCAACACACAGAACAGTACACAACAGGTGAAGTGATGTGTCTTTCCACCTATGCTAGGCATTAACACTATCTATTGACAGCTCGCTTCACTTTTGTAAGTTTTCATATTGAGATTTTTACGGAATACGTCGGCAGGCACAATTACTATAATTTTAAATGTCTTTGTTAAAAAATATATAGAATGTTCTCTGCTAGCCCCATTAAACATACATTTAAATAAACGAGGGTGTTCACTATGATGGACAGTTTCCGATAGCAAGTCGTGTCGCCCCGATTCTATGTTGATTGATGATAACGTTGCATTGCATTAACGCAGATCATTGATACGGTGACGTAAAACATTATGTTCGATGTAAAGATATGATTATGGGGTACCTTTATAGACGGTTGAATTAGACAAGCATTTGTTGTTGTAATAGATTAAGGTTATAGGTGAAATAATACTATATAGACGAATATCTAATCGAGCTCAATAACAGGCATTTGGAGAGGCCTATGTCCAGCAGTGCAGTCCACTGGACTGCTGTAGGCTGATGATGATATACGATATATATAATTGATTGCACACGAAATTTTCGCGAACCTATGTACCGTACCTAATTTATTTTGAGAGCTTATAAAAGATATTCTTCATATTAACTGCCAACTTATTACTTTTAAACTCCATCCACCTAATATCTCTCCTCGGATCCATTTAGCTTTATTTTCATAAAAATTATAAAAACAAGATTACTTCTGTTCCAAATTCATCTCCCGAAAGCCTTCACCTTATTCAACGTTGTTTGAAATTGTAATATGATTTATAACCCTTCATTTCCAAGAGAAGCAAATTGGGATATTACCAGAAACCGGATCGATTTGAAAGATCGGATTCACAAGCGTAAATTGTATCTACTGTTATCTCAGGTAATTGGAATCTGAGAACGGTGACGGAAGATTTAGGGTTACTTTCGAAATAAACCAAAGAGTGTGAATTGTGTGAAATATTTTATACGTATCTGTATGAAAACAATACATCGGATGTTGTTATAGGTCATGTTATCGCTGTGCAGAATATTGAATCGTATATTTTGCACAACGACACTACTCTACAGTGGTCTGGTTTCCGTACAATAGACCAGCAATTTGTCGTCTCCGTGTGGAAGTGGGACACAGATCTTTTAAGGCTGGATAAAGCTCTGTACCTTATCCCTGCCTTGAATTCTGTAGTAATGGATGAAGGCGGTTCCATTAAACCGATTTACTTAATGCCTGTTCAAATTGAGGACGATACGCCCACCACTGCGAATCAGTTTGATCGTTTCTAAGATGAGAAGATCCCAACATGTCTTCAAAACCAATAGGTACGTACTCAAGTACCACCAACTTATTTAATTAAAGTTGGATTGTGATGGACATCATTGCCAATTTCGACATCAAACATTGACTCTCGGCACACATTTTTTTTGTTTTCTCCTAAACTTTTTGATTCGCTCCCGATAACTCGTGACTCGTAAAAAATAACTTTCAGAGATACTTTTGTGGCTTTCATGTTTTTGCTTATAATTCTGGGCCCAATATTTTTCTCTCATACATAAGATGAAACGTAGGATACAAAAGTTGAGTGGAATTAGATATTAAATACGCTTAGGTACTTTCGGATATAATCTTACGTTTTCGATAGCTCTTGACGGCTGAACGGATTTAGATGTTATTTGGCATATGGGTAGACTATGACTTGGAATAGGACTTAGGATACTTTTCCCGATATTCCCACTGGATCGAAATTTATGCGGGTGAAACTGTGGGGCGCAGCTAGTTAAGTTATTATTATTTTCCATCGATTTGCATTACATTATGTATCATAAATTGTCCTCATCCATATTTTCACAGTCTTTTAATTCATTCCGAGTATCATCATCTGCCTAGCCTATTCCGAACTACGTTGGGATCGGCCCAGGCTAACCGGATGCAACTAAATACCAGTATCTTACATGGAGCGACCTCCATAACCCAGATAATGGGTAACAAGATATCCCTACAATATATTCCGAATAGTATTGTCAAAGATCAAAATTCCACCTAGCCAATCGGCTTTCAGTTTACAAAACCGTAAAAAATCAGCGACTGCCTATCTGACTCCATAACCCAGATAATGGGTAACAATATATTCCGAATAGTATTGTCAAAGATCAAAATACCACCTAGCCAATCGGCCTTCAGTTTACAAAACCGCAAAAATCTTCGTTATATCGATAGCTAAAAATAAAATCGGGCCAATCTCAATTTCTGAACAACGGATTTAGTTGACTTTGTTAACCGGGAAGGACCTTTCAACTCTATAGTTCCTAACTTCTGGAGTGCTTTACCAGTTCAACCAACTTCCGCAGCGATGGTTCAGTTGTTAAACTAAGTCTCTCGTAATTGATTTCTCGAACAAACAATAAATTGAATGATTTTCGTCTTAGCTCTGTTTTAGGTAAAATGGTTTTATGCTTGTTCTTCAGACAATTTAATTAGTCCTAATAGTTGTCTCATGGTCTTCGGAATTTTGATCAGAGAAAGGTTAAAATATCTGTTTAAGCCCTCTATTACGTCTACAGTAAGTTATCAAAGACGAAGATCTTAGGTGATGCGATGAACTGATGATTCAACTTAATCTACAAATCGTTTCTTTAAATCTCAATTTCCTTAATTTGTATTTCATGACATTAGCTGTCAATTTCGAACTTAAACCATGAATTCGGTTATCAAAGCCGGCTGTTTTAAAATTATTAGCGCTGATAAACAAGTGACAATCGCTTCGAAAGCGTTTCGTATTCCTACAACGACTTTCAACGGGATTGACATAAGCTTTTCGATAGCTTATTGTCAGTCCTATACATTTTAGCCTTTTCCGTCATCGTTAGCGCTGATAGAATGTCACTCTATCTAGGGCCTCTGTACTTTTTCTAATGTTAGGACTACCATGACTTTTTTTAAATCGTGTACCTATGTATTTGTATGTACTATCGATAATTTCAATAAAATTAATGTTTATCTTTTTCTTATTCCAGTTGTGCGGTTGAGGCGAGTTCAGCACAATGGGGAAGCTGTTGTCAAAAATCTTCGGTAACAAGGAGATGAGGATATTGATGCTGGGCCTCGATGCTGCCGGAAAGACTAGTATCCTTTGTCAAAAATAATGTTACATTATGTCACTATAATGTGAGCCCGGCAAGACATAGATGCCGTTTTATACTCATTTAAAATTATGTGGAGTATTGTAAATATTGTTAAAAAACTTAGGAACCCATAAATAATAAGCCTATAATGTTCCCACAGCTGGGAGTCAGGTTTCTTCTTTTTTGTAAGACAGAGTGGGCTGTAAGCCTTTATAATTCCAGAAGGATCCACAATACTACAAAAAGGTTTTATATATCTTAAAATAAGTAAAAATGACTTACTTTGGAGTGTTTCCCATTTCGGATAAATAAATACAGCAGAGGTACGAAAGTACTATCTTGTAAACATTTTGATGCAAACTTAACTGTTTAATGCCTACGTTTCTATTTTATGGCGCCATCGATACTACCCATTTATAACGCCATAAACACGCCTCATATAACTAAGTACGTTACAGTATCGAGGTTACAACTCGCCAGATTGTGGCTGTAGTATGAAACCACGAAAAAATATAAGTACAGAAAGCCCAGTCGGGTATTTAGCGGTTGCTTTATTCCTATATATTCGAGACTAGCTTCTGACTGCAACTTAGTCCGCGAGGTTTATCATAAAACATATCCTATGGCACTCGGCAATAGCACAACTTTCTACCAGTGCATGAATTTTTGAAATCGGATTAGTAGTTTCAGAGATTACCTCCCACATCCAAACTTACAAACTGTAGAAGAGCCAAGCAGACAAGAAGTACCTATATTATGCTGATTTACAATGGTCCAGTATCTGATAATTCAAATTGAAGAGATATTTAACCAATATTAAACACTTTCCAGTCCAGAATGCAGTACTTACTTATTCAGTGCTGGAATTTATGAGATATCAGCGTGTGTAAATTAGCATTTATCATGCCTGCACGCGTAGCATGACTGTGGTCATCACCGTAGAGGCGCGTTTTGTCGACGGAAGAATAGACAAAATGACAGATTTTGATTCTTTATCTGTCATTTTGTCTATTCTTCCGTCGACAAAACCCGTTTCGTCGTGGTGGTCATGCTACGCCTGCTGCTTCGACTCTTTTCTTGAATAAATGCTATGTCACGCAAACTGTAGTGGAACTTTTGCACATAACTTCATTGTAATACACCATGATGAAAGAACAGTAATTCCTTAAAATAAACTTCAGCTATTTTATATAAATTAAAATTAGGTCAGTCAGTCACAACGATACCTACGGTCGGTTTCAACGTAGAAACTGTTACGTATAAAAACGTCAAATTCAACGTATGGGATGTTGGGGGGCAGGACAAAATACGACCACTATGGAGGCATTACTATACAGGTGTGTATTATTTTACGTTGATTTTAATAGATTAGTCGCTAAGAGCCTTATTTACACGGTGCTTGTTTCTTGCCTCTGTGGCATACAATGAAATTGAAACAACAAATTACTTACATCCTTTAAACACTATTTAGACGGCAATTCAATCGCAACATGTAAATCAGGCTTGAGTCAGAGAAAGTACATCTCCATCATGCGTCCCTACAGTGGGGATGTTTCCAAGATTAAGAGATTCAAGAGGCAAGCTAGACGATGAACAAATAGAGGTCCCTTTTAAAGCCCGGCAATGGAACCCAGCATCGTTATCGAAAATGAAAGTCAGCCAGAAAACGAGAATTTATTGGACTAATAGAATTTGCTGATGTTACTTCAGTTAGATTTTCAAATTGGTGATCATTACGGTCGTTGTTATTATATTAATGTAAAGAATGATGAAGCGTAGTATGACCACTGTAGAATCAGAAATAGACCGACGCAACGGAAGAATAGAGAAAGTTACAGATAAACAATCACAATCTGTCATTTTGTCTATTCTTCCGTCGACAGCGGTCATGCGACGCGTGCTGGGAAGAAACATTCCAGTTCACTGCAGAATCGTGTCTCAATATACTAAAATTCTCATTCAAATGTTCCAGGCACTCAGGGTCTAATATTCGTGGTGGATTGCGCGGATCGGGACCGTATCGACGAGGCTCGCCAGGAACTGCACCGGATCATAAACGACAGGGAGATGCGTGACGCGATCATACTCATCTTCGCTAACAAACAGGACTTGCCTGACGGTATGTGTGTTGAAATAGCTTCATATTATGTAACAGTTCAAGAATCAATGGTCATTTATATGGAACTCGCTAAACTACATATTCTCGGCGCTTTTCTGGGTGGTCGCGACTATAGATTTTGGATAACCCATCGTCCGCACTACACAAGTAACAGGAATAACTGAATACGTAAACAGGGGTTGGGGGAGGTAGACGTCCAGCAGTGGACGTGTGATGATGATGATGATGATGATGATGATGATGATTTTGAATAAGGGGTCATATTATGACCAGGTCATATTAAGGGGTCATATTATAAATGTAGGGAGCAGGTTTGGTCCCATAGTAACAGTTTTTGATAATATTATTAATATTATCAAAAACTGTTACTATGGGACCAAACCTGCTCCCTACATTTTGTCAAGTAACGCAAACAATAAATGTGTGGAACAGGTTCTTTTTTTCTCGAGGTTTTTGAGTATTTTTTGTTTCCGCAGTAAAAGTGGTTCATAATAATGAGTACAATGACCCCATTACAGGTTTTCAGTTATTTTAATTACACCTTTATTTAATATGTATCGCGACTTGTATCAGGAAAATGTATCTACCGATACCTCGTGCCGAAACCGTTTGCCCCAGTGTGGATGAGCCTTAACACTTCAGGAGTTGTAGTGGTTTGAAATAGTCAAGAATTTCTTACATCAATTTTGGGAGAAGCCCGCCACTCTTGTCCCAAACTTGTTACAAGGGTTCTAAACCAGAAAGGTCGCGTATTGACTAGGCGACAAATGTCCCAAGACACGCCTCGCTAAAAATGTCGCAGTGACATTATGACGCGTGGGACACTCGTCTACAGACATGTCGAGCTTAGCTCGGTGATGTCGCAAGCGAAAGAATTTCAAAGGGGCAATTCCCGTATTTTTTAAGATCGTTCGCTTTCGCAATCTGTCAAAATTACTATCAATTTACCAAAATTATTGACAAGTTTGTTACTGTGCGACTTGAATGTGAACGTTTTTTAAACTAGAGAATTGGCCTTCAGAATGAATGAAAAACGTTCAAAATTTTAATTGCAATCTCATCTCAGCGACTATCAATGTCAAAAACTTGTCAAAAATGTAGGAAAATAAAACTTTTTTTTTACAGTTTCGGACTGAGATAAGATTGCGAACGGTTTTTAAAATCCTGGGAGTTGACCCTCTGCCCGCGTAACATGACCACCGTAGAAACAGGTTTTCTCGACGGAAGAATAGACAAAATGAAAGATTGTGATTGTTTATCTGTCATTTTGTCTAGTCTTCCGTCGTCATCGTTCGTCGACAAAACCCGTTTCTACGGTTGTCATGCTACGCATGCTGGTCATTTGCAGCCTAATATGATGTTGAAACACGCTTGGAGACATCTTCGATAAAAATTGTGAGGTCTAAAAGAAACTGAAATTCTCTTCAATTAGCAAAGAAATCTAGGGCATACCAGCAGGCGTAGCATGGCGCTTTCTATCTCTACGAAGAATAGACATAGCTTTTTCTATACAAAGTGACAGTTCGTTTCTTCATTTTTGACATCCACCGTAGAAATCTTTCTACAATCTGTCATTTTGTCTTTCATTTCTAACGTTCTTTGTCTAGGTCTTTTTATATGTAGACTATTTCGGAAGAAAGTTTTCTATCCTTACTGTCAAAATCACACTGACAACCGATAAATCTTATGATAAAACAAAGAATTCTGAGTCGAATTATATAAAACAGTGAATTTCGTAAAAAGTGCAGTTGACTCTTTCTATTTTGCTGCCGTCTCGTACTGTCTACTATCTACAGGAAACGTCATTTTTGTCTACTCTTCCGTCGACAAAACGGTGCTCATGCTACGCCTGCTGTCCTCAACTGCGAGAAATGGTGCTATTCACACACGCACGGCCAAAGGTCTCATTTACGCATGAGTAGTAACAGGTTGCAGGGCCGGGCCGTATTTCGCTCTCTTTTGACTCTTCAATTTTACGGTAGTTAACAAGCAAGTGCACTGTTAAGTTTTGATTCCTAATTTAATCATTGAATTACGCTATGATTATTCACGATTTTAAATAATTACATTATAGAACTATATAACTAGTGCCATAACGAAGACTCGACGGTCTAGTAGGTATAATTTGTAATGGTAGAAGGACAAATTAACTCAATTGTTATTCCGGCCTTGTAATTACTCCTACAAACGTACTTACGAGCAATCAAAATAATTACAGTTCTTTCACAGTTTACCTCTGATAGCAGCAACCCAAATGCAACCTTATTGTGACGGAAATAGATTTGTTTGTTAAGCTTTCACGGTAAAACGGTTGAACGGATTTGGATGAAATTTGGCACAGGGGTAGATCATGACCGGGAATAGGACATAGGACTATATGATAATAACTATTTGATACGGGATACTTTTTATCCCGATACTCCCACAGGATCGAGACTTACGCGGGTAAAACCGCGGGGCGCAGCTAGTTCTTTATAAATAAATAATAATGATAAATCATTTTTCTATGTAATTCCAGCAATGAAACCCCACGAGATACAAGAGAAGCTGGGGCTGACGCGCATCCGGGACCGCAACTGGTACGTGCAGCCGTCCTGCGCGACGTCTGGCGACGGACTGTACGAGGGGCTCACCTGGCTCACCAGCAACCATAAGTTATGAGCTGCAGAGTAGGCGGCCCGAGCGCCGCCGCGCCCGCCACGGTACGTAAAGCACAAACAAATCAGTAATTCACTACACACATTTAAGAAATTATCCCGCGTCTGTCATCTAAAAAAATAAAATAACAGAAACATCGTTATGTTTCTACGTACCTTATAAACGTATTTAGTGTTTTGAGGCGCATGTGGGCTCACTACGAGTATATTAAACTCCAACGTTCGTGTTGGCTCGGTCTTAAGACGTGGGAGCAAGATGACACGAGACTTTGTCCAGAATTTTTTTGCGTCCTACTCGCACGGTTCATGACGTGCATGAAGTAACAATATGCACATTCGTTAATAAATCTTGCAGACTCAGTACAAACCTAACATGAAAAATTGTGCTTAGCATTAGCATTGTGCTGGTGTGGATGATGTCATAACCTCATGGATGTGACGAGAAAGTGATCAGACTTATGTTCACGTAGCTGCACCGCGTGCACTGTACACTAAGGCTAAGCGCATGCTGAGACGCAGGTGACGCCGATCCACGCAGCGCAGGGCAGAACAGATTTTGTAATACATGAACGTACTGACAGCTGCGGCGCACGTGTGACGCAGACATATATCCTGCGTCTGGTTGTAGTGCTGGCACAGATTACTGCGCGATGCGTGCTGTGCTGCTTTACCTGCGTCTCAAAAACAAGTGACGACCAGCTGTCAGTACGTTCATGCATTAAAAAATCTGTTCTTCCCTGCGCTGCGTCATCTGCATTTCAGCATACGCATAGCCTCACTATTGTTCTTTTTAAAGCATTTGATACGACTTTCCAGTGAGTCGAATCGGCTCAGTAGCCGGCTTGATGGTCTATTCGAGAGACTGATAAGCCCAAATTAATAAAGACACACCTGATGTTGATACTTTCGTTTGTAAAAATAGTCATGCATTTCTCACCAATTTGATTGTGATATTAATCTATGTTTTCCTTTAATTCCAGGTGAGGATGTCGATGCCATTTAATTTAAGTAAGCGCCCGTGTGCCGGAACAAGCAACGTCATTGTGAATACCAGTGTTGATTCTATATAATGGTTATACAGACAAAAACGCTCCAGTGAGGTGCGAGAGACTGTCCGTGTGAACACAACGTTAGATAGCAAGCAAGCGAACGCTTGTCACAAAATCAATTATTCCATATTTAAAAAAAAAAAACAAATTTAGAAAGTTTTGTTGTAATGATATTCGATTATTTTTTTATGTTATTTAAAGAATTATTACATAAAGTAAAAATGTTTTTTTTATTTAGTTTAATGTTTACCTCCTCTGTATAGTAAGGTAGAATAAAGTTTCTAATGCATTATTGTGGGTAATCGAGGACTATGTATGGATGGTCGCAATACTGTTTATTATGGCTATTTACGTGATATAGTTTGACCTCACTGCTGTACTGCGCCATAGGAATGCACGGCGAGGCGGGGGCAGCGTTGACCAATGAGCGGCGCACTGCCGCCCACGAGCCGCGCAGTATGGCGTGGTACAGCGGTCGCGGTCAAACTATAGCTATGCACGCTGCGTAGGTCATTTGTATGAAGTGGCTTGACTATAGTTAGTATTAATTATCTGCCTAACACATTTCAGACCAAGGGCGTAATCGAAAATAGTAAAAAACAACACAAATTGACAATTAAAACAAGTGCCGATTACGCCCTTTGTTAATTTGTATGTAAGGACATCGATCAAATTGACACGTTTACATCACTATTTTATATTATAATTAATTATGTTTAAATAATCGTGTATCCACTTTGATTAGTTCTGCACTAATTAAAATATGAACGCTATCCTATGACTAAATACGTGAAAATGTCTACTAACTCTTAATTTTTCTTTATATATTTTTTCGTATTTTACTTTGACATACCCTCATTTTTCACAACAATAGTCAAGCTACCCTCATACAAAAATGTACATATTAAAGCAATGTATGTACATATTGACGAGTATTTCTATTATTGTCGCTGGTTGAATGTTGATTTTTGTATGCGAAATTTTTTAAGACAAAATCCACTATGTATGTACGATGTATCGCTTTCAGCTTTCTATGTGATTCTTTGGCGGGTGGTGTATGGGCGCTTTACTAAGATGCTGAGGTTGATCTGTGTACATTATGCTTAATATTTTATACGTGAGGAATTTTAATTTGTATTGTGAGTGAATCAAGACAAAACCTATTCACCTGTTGAGAATAACAGTCTGATAGGCTGAACGTCCATTTTTCCGACCGCTAGGCCATTATCACACAGCACCGCGCTCCGTCGCGTAGAGCGGGCTGTCCTTAGCAAACAATCAGGTTATGTTTTCTATACAAACTGATACAATGTTAAAATCTGAGCCGCCCGCAGTGTGATAATCGCTAAGTTAAGAATAAAGGTAATTATTTAATTATCAGCCTTATTTCCAGGCTATTAAAGCATGCCTTAGTAAAGCGTCCAATATCGACCGTGCCAGTAGTTAGTTAAGGGACCATCTGATTTTGTAAATACGGCTCTTGAATGGACCTTGAAATGAGATTTTTCTAGCGAATTATTTAATTTTTATAGCTTCGTTTTGTGAGGGCTTTTGCCGAAAGGGTGATTTGCTTATACAAGGCTGATTATAGATGCAAACTCCGTTAGAGTACCCAGGCTTGATTATTTAGGAGTAGATAAGAAATGGAGTGTTAAGAGTGCAAAAGCTGGCAAGATGTAGAGGCAGATAAGGAAAACATATCGGCAACTATGCCAAGATGCGGAATATTAAAGACTAATAATAAATACTTTTATCAAAAATTGCAATTAAACAATCACAAAACAAATTGCTTTGGTTTCGGTGTTTGAAGCGCAATATAAACTCGGCAAACCTTGACCACTAGCTTCAGCATTAAAAACAACTGAATATGTACCAAAAGCACACATCGTCACTCGAAAATGTACGACGCGTTGCCAGACTTCCGTCAAATGTGTCAGTACTTGACCTTCCGAGTTCACATTGGCACTCCATTCTAAACTACTCCATGATTGTTATTGAATCAAAAGTTAGTCGAAAAAGCTTGCGATATATTATGCAAAAAGTAAAGAAAGTACATAGAAATAAAGCAATAAATAGATTTTCAAGTACCTAATACGATGTAGAGATAATAACATATAACGCAAAATAGTTCAACGAAATTAGAAACTACAAGTTGGAACAGCGACTTCCTTGATAATATTAGGAAATGACGTAATAAATAGTTTTTTCTAGTAATAGGGCACGTTTCACCATCATCGAGTTAACCTAACTAACAGATAAACGGCGGTTTGATAGATTTTCTTTAGAAGGGCCAGAGGCGCTAGACAAAGTGACATTCTATCAGCGATAACGATGATGGAAATGGCAAAAATGTATAGGACTGACATAAGCTATCGAAAAGCTTATGTCAATCCTGTTGAAAGTCGTTGTAGAAAAACGAAACGCTTTCGAAGCGATTGTCACTTGTCTAGGCCCTCTGATCTTGTTTATCTTTCGATTAAGTTGACTGGTGATGGTAAAAGTGGTCCTTATTATTGTCCTTAGTGGTAGCGTGCGCAAAATAGGGCGGAGCTTGAGATGTTGATATACAGTATGTTTTAGAATATTGCATATTTAGATAGGCATTGAAAACCGGTTTCAAATATAATCTGTACTTGGGTTAGGCCATCGATTTATGTCTCTGGGTTAGGCTTTCATAATAATAATACCACCAGCTAAAATAAAATCCAGAAAGCGTCGCAAAAAAAAATGTAAAGCTGCGTCTACGCGAGTTAAGCACGAGCCGAGCACTGCGAAGCACGAATTAGCGTAGTAAGGCGTGCTCGTTCGAGGCTCCTATGGACGTTACGAGAATTCATGCTCTGCTTATGCTCGGTTCGCCTCGCATAGACGCAGCATAAGTAGTAGTGATTGGTTTGTTCCGCCCTCTAGCGTACGGTTGTAGGGATACCTCAGATTCAGGACGGATGAGGGATTGGAGTGGTAACGTTCGAATGAAACTATACGCGCGACGATAATATTAACAAAACAAGATCCTCTTGCGGCTCATTTCAGCACTTGATCTAGGACGTTCCTCATAATTAATCTAAGAACACTTGTTAATCTAAATTAGCTCTTATTTCCAGGTCCATTGCCTACTTTTCGGCAATCTTCACATTCTGTACTGATTTCTTGCCTACTTTTAGATGTCCTATTGAATTGTAATTGCGAGTGAACTACGATGAAAGCTGTTTTCTTTTTCTGTTAAAACTCACCTATACTTTTGTGATATAAATATATTTCATAGATACTTATGATTATTTTCTAGAATATTCGAATGATCGATGGTAATACTCTCGAGACATGACAGTATACAATAGGTCATGATCTATCAACTTTAGAACTGATTTACCTTTGATAATCAATTTTCATTTTAACTTAAAGTGCAATTAAATTTTTTAGCAACTATTTTGCACGGAGATGTAAAAATAATTATTTGTATGGTAATGTACCGCTGGGTTCATCGCGCAGGGAAACGTCGTCAACAATTTAAAACCTATTGTATAATATTGTAGAAAGAAATTCAATATAAATTCACCCTTGAAACATCTAGTTTTATTCCTACAAAATACAACTATCAAACGAAAAATGTTCAGAAATACCTAACTATCAAAAGTAATTACTAACTTAGTAGGAAAACCATAAAATTAAATAGAAAAAAATGTATACTTGAGTAGACTTAGTTTGAAATAAATTATAAATCAAATTTTCCGAATAAAATCAGTAATAATCCAGTCCATATACATGAAAATTCTACAAATTTTTTTCCTTGAGAGTCGCATCAGCCTTGTCATTTTTCGGCGTGCTTTCGAGCCAATATTGATTTTTCGATTAAACTTCATTAATTATTAAGTTCCTTCTAATTTGAGCCTTAAGTCATAATGATAAGGTATTTATTGAATCTAACTGATACTGCTTTCTTCTGTGGAGGCGTGGGTGATGGTAGAATCTACTGTGACGTCATCATAGCGTGGGGGGAGAATAATTTGTAGTTCTTCGTTGAGTTGTACTTCTTCGTCTGGAACTGAGCCATCGGGGACACGAGTATCGTATTCTTCTTGAGTTAATATGCCACTGAAATGAGAAGAAATCTTAGAGTCAATTCACTCCGAATCGCGACGCGACGCGCCCTTTTTTTATGATCCGATACAATATCGAATTTATTTACTACACAATAAGGTACATGCGCTGCGCAGCACCGCGCATCTCAGCGTACTTTGACATGTGTCAAGGCTGAAATATAATTTCAGTCAGTGTTTCCTTTTTGTGAAGAAAATAAGTTCGATCATTGTTAAAAAGTGCGCGCAGTGTCGCCTCGCTTCACGTCGTGGTCTGAACTGACCCTTATTGATATTTATGAATAAAATCTAAAAATGGTAAGGGTGACAGAAGTCTCGAGACTCGAACTGATTCGCCTGGTATTATGGCACTTTATCATAATGAGCTCATAATGTTCCCACTATTGAGATAAAGGCCTCCTCCATGCGAGAGGCCATGAATCTATGATCCACCACGCGGAGCCATGACATATCTTCCGAATTTTTGGTTCGAGGACTTAGTTTCCTCACGTTGTTTTCCTTCACCCTTTTGAGAACAGTGGTAATGGAATGAATTAAACAGTGAAGTTCCTGTCTGGGTTCGAAACCCGCAATCTATGACTACCATTATGGGCTTACCAAACCCAACATAATTATAAGAAATAAAAGCTAGGAACACTTACTCCGGCTGATCACCTGCTTTAGCGCCGGCTAGGACGGAGGTATACAGCCTTGCGCGAGCGCCATGCAGTCTCATACCAGCCGGCACGTCCTCGGGACCCCCCGATCGGTTCTCTAGAATGGGGTGCACTGGGATTGCTCCGTTACCTGTAATTAAATACTTAGTACTGTAATAATTTGGTAGGTAATAGGAACGTACTTATATAATTTCTTTTGTACTGCAAAGAACGTCGCCATAAAAGGAATGAATGATCAATAATCAATGATCTCTTTATAGAATAGAATACTCTTTTATATGTACAGCAAAAATGGAAAAAATAGAAAGTAAATATATTAATAGGCGTATTAGCTAGAACATAGGTTACTAGTGACCCGCCCCGGCTTCGCACGGGTGCTATGCTGATACTAAATACTAATGGATGTTATTATACATATAACGTTCCTCTTCAATCATTCTATCTTTAAAAAAAAACCGCATCAAAATCCTTTGCGTAGTTTTAAAGATTTAAGCATACATAGGGTTATAGGGACGACTTTGTTTTATACTATGTAGTGATTACTAGTGGTGGGAATTTATTTAACGTTGCATTACATTCGGCGTTCGGGTCGTGCAAATGTATATGTGTAAGAAGATTTCAAAAATCGCTGCTTGTTGCAGGAGACTTGCATTTCATTTTGGAAAATAATAAACGAACAAGGAAAGGTTTTTGAAAATCGACTTATGTACGAAAAATGTATAATAAATGTTAAATGTATAATAGAAAACTAGACTGATCCAAAGGGTCAATATGGATCAAAACATACGCACCCTCGTCTGGTCTGCAGATTTCTTTGGCTTCAATTTTATCTTTTTCTTGTCCATTCTCATCGGGGGGTAGTGGCGTTTTTGGTTTTTCCTCTCGAAAGTCTGAAATTGATTTTAAAATTTAATTCCCACCTATTAAATACACCTAAATATTCGAATGAAACACCCTCATTTCTCACATCATCACCTATCATAAAAGGCGACTAAGGAAAAACATTAATTTGTTTGCAATAAATAGGTGCTGATTGTGTCAATAAAAATCTCTAGCTGCTTTTATGAAGACCCATTTTTCAATCCACATTATTCCATGGGAGATGTACCCACCTAAGCACAATCAGCATTACCTACAAAGCTCTCATTGCTGGTGCATAGCTTAGGTCTCCTCTCTGTGAGAGAGAATGGGCTGTCCACCACGCGCGGGCCTAGTGTGAGATGGTGGATGTCACATGTCTTCGAATTTTTGTTTCTAGGACATGCCAGTTTTCATACAATGGTTTTCTTCATCGGTTGAGAGCTTAGTTTTTTGTGTTGGGCTTGTACACAAAACTGCGTTGCGACGTCTCATCGCAAAAATCTGCGACGGTACCTACCCCATGAAGCTTCTGCGTTGCGAATTAGCAACGCGCCGATTCGCAGTTTTGTGTACACACGGCTACACATCAAGCTATACATTTCCAGTATAAGCTGACCTCGCATTGTACGGAAATCCTATACAATGCGAGATCAGCTTAAACTGGAAATGTATAGCTTGATGTGTAGCCGTGTGTACAAGCCCGTTGTTGTCAAAAATGTAAAGTTTAGAACACATAAAAATCTTACCAGTTTTGGGCAATGTTTTGGGGGGTAAGTCAGCGTACCCACGGAACAAGGTTTCCAGTTCATCAGGTGACATGCGACGCAGGTACGGAACACGCTTCAAGTCGGGACGGTGAAGACTCCTGAAGGAGTTTCGATGCTGACCAAGGACATAGATTATTAGTGGTTAAATAGTCTATTCAGAGATTTGACACTTTGTTTTAGAACCGCCTCGATGAAAGCAAGAGAATCTGACTTATCGAACTGATCATCCATCTTGCTGCTTACTAATATCGGCTTTTGCAGATCCCAAACCAGTGCATCATTTTTATTTTTGTATAGAAATTAGTTATCTGGGGAAGGTTTAGAGGGGAGAGACAATATCACACGATGGCCATCCTCGGCCGCTGCTAGAGACGGTATATTTGTAAACACTTTTCATATAAAACAGTTTTGTTTGGAAGTCACCGTTTACTCATAGAAACAGACTGCCCGTGACAATTTCCGATTCCCATTTTTCATTTTTCATTTGATTTCCATTTTTCCTGCCCGACAATGCCTGTGATTTTCAAATTTGCGCTCAGCGCTGATTGCGCGGGCCCGAATATCAGTAATAGGTCTAGGAAGGCAGATTGGTATAGTCACGGACTTTAATTGATAAGCCACCTGGTACTGTTCGTATTTTAGCCGTGTAATGCAAATCGGGTTTATTCGGTTCCCGACACGCAAATTCATGTCTTCGTAATAGAAGAAGAAAATTATATTTAATATCTTTACCGGTTGGCTAACCTGAGAGCCAGAACTACAAACTTGACAGCAGAATGACTGCCCAAAGTCAACCAATTGCAGGTCTAACAACAGTAACCTAGCAACGATAAACAATCGTTGCTAGGTTACTGTTGCGATAGTAACGTTAGCGTACGTAGAAATAATAATAGTCATTTCGACAAGTTCTAAAGTAAAGTCTCTGACATCGATATTTCAACTGTCACTGTCTTCAGTTATGTTTTCAGAAATAACAAGTTAATGAGCTATGATTCAAAGGATTTGACAAACTTAATGCAACATTGTATTTATTTTTAATTTTTTATCATTGAGAACTTATTAGTCAACCTCTATGGATAAGACTATTTCTGATTAAAAGTAATTTATTTGTCATCTTGTTTACGAGCGTGCGATTTGAGTTCGTGTTTGATCGTGTAATCTCGTGAATGTATGAAACTGCAAAATTGAAAAGTTTGAAGGTGGCTCATCAATTAAAGTCCGTGACTGTACAAGGAGCTTTTTGGCGCTTGAATGACGTTGACAGGCTGAAGCTTTGGTAAACATTTTGAACATTGTTTTGCGAAATGTATTGACAAAACAAGATGGTAGCATTTTTTCTGACTGGCCACCCGCCAAATGGTCCTTGTAGGATCGACCGGTGCTAGGCTTACAGAAGTTAACGGGAAGTCTCTATCTACATAATCACTACATTATTATAAAACAAAGTCCTTCGCCGCGTCTGTCTGTCTGTCTGTTAGCGATAAACTCAAAACTACTGCACCGATTTTCATGCTGTTTTCACCAATGGATAGAGTGGTTCTCGAGGAAGGTTTTAGTATATAATAACCGACGTAGCCGCGTTTATCAGCTAGTAAGTATATAAACGCGTCACCTTAACGAGGCCGGGTGGTATTTGCATCCTCTCGCAGGCGCGTGACATGCTCACACATTGTATCACGCTGTCGTGCTTCACGGAGATGGCTGAGAGTCCACTGCGCACCAGGTCCTCATTGATCTGTTACATTTTATCAAGTAATTTTTACTTAAGTAGGTATAAAGGAAAAAAACTAAGTAGAAAACGACAACAGTCACAAAAAACGTAAACTTCCACATTTATACAGTATGTAAGGGTAAACACCGTTGTCACTCAAGCCATGGGTAGTTGACTTAAATATAAAAATAAATGACCCAGTAACAACAAAAAAAAAACCTAATTTTCATTAAAAGATTTTAAAAAGTAAATATCCGTCACTGTCCTGATACTCATGGATACGCGGTCGAGAGAGCTGCGAAACAGCTGACGGCCGGTCATGTAACGTCCCGCGCGCCCCGCCCGCCCCCGCCAACCGCCAGCCGCGGCCGGTCGTTGCTCTTGCGTGTAGGGTGAAATATTCTTGTGGAAAAATGTAGATTTTCTTTAAAAAAAAAAATTGTATTTTTTCATTGATGTTACGTTATATACATGAAACCAAACCACTGGTTTCAAGGATAACGGTGTTTACACTAACACCCTGTATAAGTACTACTAGCTTCTGCCCACGACTACGTCGCCGTTTACCGGGATAAAAAGGAATGCTACGTCCTAAGCCAGGTGCCATAATAGCGGCCTTGTCTAGCTCTGTCTCTCTCTCTCACACTGGAAAAAGTATTAATGCCACCATTTTTCCAGTGTGAGAGAGAGACGGAGCTAGACAAGGCCGCTAGCACCATACCGTTTTCGCAGAGGAATAATAAAAATAAAAAAATAAAAATTGTTTATTATCTTAAGTCTACACAATTAAGTTGCCGGGGCTTCCCAGAAAGTAATCCGAAGATACTTGTGATGGGATTAAATAATGATGGCATTAATATTTTATAATACTACCCCAGATCATGGTCTACACATGTGCCGAGCCGTTTTAGCGTGAAAGCGTATCAAACAAATAAACAAACAAACTCACTTTCGCCAAAAAGGTTTACCCACGTGAAATTAAACCAAATAATACCCAAGTGACTAAGTAGTTCCACTAGCTCCCAATATTTGTACAAACCAGCATTTATTGGACTGGACTTTGTAACGCTATTTGATATTTAATCAATTTTCGCGTTGAATAAACTACGAGTTGTGAATGGACCGCTGCGACCCGGGCATATTGGACCACATCAATCAGAGAGAGACAGGACCGCACTCATTGATACAAGGGCCGGACTTTAATATTGTGAGTTATTGATAGCCTGAAAGTTTTGGCTGCGAAAGTAGAAATGAGATTGGTGTACCTATCTACCTATCGGCATTTTCATTTTTATCAAAGTTTTTAGATAATATTACATTCAACTGAGGTAAATATCGGTAAGCGTAACCAGAATTAGGCAGAATAGCAAAATGTAAAAGTTCCCAAACGCTAACTCATCATGTTCTTTAGTAAATGTGCTCAATGATGGCTCAATGGCGGCAATGGAACCCGAACGCAAAAGAGCAGAAAACAAATTGAGCCTAGAATAAAGCGGTCAATACATACCGAAGTTTATTACCAATTAGGTACCTACAAGTAAGTAATATTAAGAAGCTCCTAGCGTGTTCCTGACCTATTTTCAGAAGTCTTTCCACCAGAGATGTGCGAGGATGCGTAGCGAGTGATGTGTTTGTAAAGAACCAATAGAATCACTTCATTTACCTCGCCTCGGTCAGCACAGCTCTGGTGGCAACGGCTCAGCGGAGCTAGATTTTTGCGCATACAAAACAAGCGAGGGATGTGTGCGAGGGATGTGTACGAGGGATGTGTGCGAGGGATGTATTGCGAGGAATGTGTGTTGAGAAGGATGTGTTGCGAGGTTTGCGCATACTGTACCAGGCAGTCCATCCATCCTCGCACCACACATTAATGCGCATTTTCACAGCTCCGCTACACATCCTCTCATGACACATTTCCATCGCACATCTCTGGTGGAAACGCAGCCAAAAGCTGAATGCTCATTAGGCAAGTTAATTAAAGAACCAGATTCAAATGTACCATTTAATCAAAGTCGTAACCGACAGGTACCTACTGGATTATCGAATAAAATTAATTTAAAATTAGAACCGGGCGACACGGCAAACACATCAAGCAAAAACAAAATGATGTTCTCAACGAGGGACCGTTATATATTTTCTGATGGAATTTTAAATTGTGTTTACTTAAATAAAAGTATCTCTGCGATTGTTTTGCGGGCTTAGCGGGTTGTTTCAAGGATGAAAATCGTATTGTATAGTAGCATTGTGTAATGTGTAGGAACCTATTTTTTTTAGGTAAGAGGATAGCATCTTGGATACCTATCCTATTACCAGCAGGCGTAGCATGAGCACCGTTTTGTCGACGGAAGAGTACACAAAAATGAAGTTTCCTGTAGACAGTACGACGGCAGCAAAGTAGAAAGAGTCAACTGCACTTTTTACGAAATTCACTCTTTTACATAATTCGACCCAGAATTTGTCATAGGATTTATCGGTTGTCAGTGTGATTTTGACAGTAAGGATAGAAAACTTTCTTCCAAAATAATCTACCTACAAAAAGATGTAGACAAAGATCGTTATAAATGAAAGACAAAATGACAGATAGTAGAAAGATTTCTATGGTGGAAGTCAAAAATTAAGAAACGGACTGTCACTTTGTATAGAAAAAGCTATGTCTATTCTTCGTAGAGATAGAAAGCGCCATGCTACGCCTGCTGAGGGCCACTTCTCTTACTTAAAAAACGTTCACATTTAAGTCGCAATCTGTCAAACTTGTCAAAAATGTTGGTAAATTGATGGTTTTTTTACAGATTGCGAATGCGATTCTACTGTGAACGTTCTAGGGAATTGCCCCGCTGGTATCTATTGAACCTATTTTAAAGCGATGGTCTGTATGATACCTTTTTACTAAGATTACTTAGGTGTTGAAATGAGACTGAACGAAGTAGGCACTAACATACATTTCTAAACAAATCCCCAAAAAAAAACAAGGGAATTTAAATATAGGGTCCTAAAAATACCCATCTAGTCTTACCTACCTACCTACTTCAATCGTCAATATTCTGTTTCCAAAAGGAAAACAGTAAACAAGAATGAAATAAAAGAAGGATAAAGATACAAACTCGTTTCTAAGAGCTCCTAACACTTTTATTAACACTAATAACATTTAATATAAACACAAGAAATCCGTGAAGAGTGTCATCAATGCTATTAGGGAGGGTTTGTCCCGAGAGGGTTGGGATAAAATTGCTTTCATAGTCCTCAAGAGTTATTTGAAAGATTGCCACCCTCAAGGCATCCCTAGAACTATTAATGTTTTTGACTAGAATGGTTTTTAAAACGTTTTACAATATTAAGATTATGTGGGTACTTAGGTAGGTAGGTGTACCTTCGTTTTAAGTCCAAACGATTTCAATTGAGATTTTGTGTGGAGTGTGAATTTCCGCCCGAAGCTACTGATGTTCCTATTAATTTAGAGATCTTATTGATACGTTAAAGAATTTAGGACCGAAATATGTACCACTGTACCTTACTCAGCTCTTTTAGGAGTCTACAACAGAAGAAAACAACAAAAGCCAGCCTTTTTTTTGGGTTGTATATTATGAAATAACGTCTCCCGCTCTAGGCGGAGCGGGAGGGTGTGTCAGACGTGGCGTGTCTCTTACTGACTAAAACCCACCCGTGTTCCTTCAGTTGTCTGTAAGTTGCCAGAGGCCACGGTATACAACAAAAGCCAGCCTGAACAATCAATTATTTTTTTATCTACTTTCTTATGAGTTTACGGTTTTGAGACCTCTTTATACTTCACGATCTACTTAACCAAAAATAGGTTCTACTCATAATTCAATATCTACAATTTTAGAACAAACGTTACCTGTAGTTCTCTCCCTTCGCAGCAGGGCACAAGCGGTGGCAATTCTTCCTTCAGCCTATGAGCAGAGTTGAGACCTGTGGCAACATTATCACCACTTGCCACTGGGTTCATAGTTGGCAATGACGCGTCCGAAGATCTTTTCTCCTTCACCTCCAAGTTATCCGCCAGCTCTCTCACACTCATGTTAGTGTTCACATTTCTATCCCTTACAGACATTAACAGCGTCGTGTTTTCGTGTAGTAACTGCATCACTGCTATTTTTTTTTATCTTGCTGTGGTGATTAGATTTTTATGTTCACATTTTTATTGGAATTTTGACGTTGTGTGACGTTTCGATTTTGAAATAAGTGATTAGTTTTTTTTTTGGATTAGTGGCTGGTTACGTTTTTTTATGTAAAACCTTTATGGAGTCTAGAAATCACAAAAGGAAGGTTTGTAAAAAGGTACGATATTTATGTACATGTGCTACGTGCCTACAGACTACTTTCTACCTATACTTCTTTATGTATAAACAATGAAACTAGTTTGGTACCTAATTTATTTCGATAGCTTCATGCACTTATGCTAGGGTAACATTTCAGTTGATTGTGAAGATTGTGCCATCTATTCTACCCAATGCGTCGCTCTCACAGTAAGTGGTAGGTGATAGATACTTATTAAGGTGCATCCACAAGGTTACTTTTTAACCGACTTTCAAAAAGGAGGAGGTTATATGTTCGTCTTTATGTAATTTTTTTTATGTATGTTCATGGATATTTTCGTCAATTGTAGACCTATTTTGAAATTTTTTTGTTCATTTGTTAGAGGAAGTTTGCGCGGTGTTCCGTATACATTTTATTAACTGTAGTAGTTTTTAAGTTATATCTTGTCCACTCTGAAAATTTAAAATGACGTGCCCCACTCCATTACCCATAGAAATCCGCATTAAGCTTGATTCACACATATCAGTGAAGCCACCGTTCCGGCACAGAGCAAAAATTCTTTCATTCATGCTCATCCGGTGTCGGCACTGACAGAGACACTGACACTGACACTGACACTGACAAGTGGGGATGCGTTCATAAAGAATGTACGAAAGAATATTTTGCACTGTGCCGGTACTGTGTCGGAACGGTGGCTTCACTGATATGTGTGAATCGACCTTTACCGTATAGCTACGTAAATGCGGTAATGAAGCGGGTCATTTCAGAGTAGACAAGCTATACCTTCAATCAATGACGTTTAATACTCTTTGCCTTCAATAATACTTGTGCTCCGCCGAGCACTAAGTGTGAGAAATACGACGCCGACTCGACGCCGTCACCGCGCCGCCACCGCACCGCTGCCGCGGCTCTAAGCTGTTTACATAGCACCGCCCGCCGCGCCCGCCCCTTACTTATTATAAAGCGCGTGCGCTTTTGCAAGCAGCCGGCGATGGAATAAAAAAAACAGTTTAAACAATACTAGCGGTGTGGTGGCGGCGCGGCGGCGGCACCGCGTTGGCGCCGCGGCGGCGTCGTGTCGTCAAGCACTTAGTCTATGTGAATGATGTTATAATAACTTCATGTCACTGTTATTTACATGGAGTTAGATGAGGAAGTCGGTTGTCTTTTTTTTTGTAAAAAAAGGTTTTCTGTTTACCTCATCATCATCTGCCTAGCCTTTTCCCAACTATGTTGGGGTCGGCTTCCAGTCTAATCGGATGCAGCTGAATACCAGTATTTTATATGGAGCGACTGCCTATCTGACCTCCACAACCCAGTAACTGGGTAATACGATATCCCTTGGTAAGACTGGTTGTCAGACTTTCGAGCTTCTGACTACCCGTAACGACTGTCCAAGATCCACAAATGACAGCCGAGACCAACGGCTTAACGTGCATTCCGAGGCAGGAGGAGTCTCGGTATGTAAAGATGGTCACCCATCCACGGACCAACCCCGGCAAGCCTAGCTTAACCTGATGGATCGACCCGTGCGGCTGTTATTACTTAGCCACGAGCTCTGTCTGTTTACCTACATTTTGATTTAAATTATTATTGTTGCTCGGTTGTTCTCGTTGTTGTTTATTATCGTTGCTCGAAAACTATGAAAACGATACATACCCATGACGAAAAATGTGTCTTTTTTTGCAGCCGCCATCTTGGATTTTCGTTTTGGCCAAATTCACACTTTCTTTCTCTCGCTCTCCCTATCGAATTAGAAGAAGCCAGTCGCAAGTACGAAACCACGTTATAGAACTTCATTCCAACAACCATTTTACTTTGTCACACTATGAAGTCGGCAACAAGAAAGACATGCTACAGAACAACACAACTTAGATGTAGCATCAGCAAAATTCGTAAAACCGATCCCCATCCGAGCTGAGTGCGCCTTTATAATCACCAATCTTTATTACTGCTTTAGGTGAAAATGATCTTTACGCAACCGCAATAACTCGTAGTCATATAACCAAATACATTCGTAAAATCGACATTTTCGAATCTATGCTACATCTAAGTTGTGTCGTACTGTACATGGTTGACCCGTGCTTTGGACTTCTTCGTGTCTGTTATTGTTTTATTGTGAATGTGAGGACTATGTGGATATTTATTTTTCGTTCTGTTAGTTTTAGCGAAGGTCTGGCAATTTGAGAACTTTATGCGACCTACCCAAATGTCCTTTCTTTGGTATTGTTCGTCGAGTCGTTGAGCTCCTTAAGTTCTGAGTTGAGCTCCACTATTACTGACAAATGCTTGCACTGACTGGACAGGTCCACTCAAATCTGTGTGGTTCTTTCCTCAAAAGACCATTTCAGACTCTTATCTACATGGTCCTCATATGGCCTGACCAAGATTATGTGAGGACTTTAAAGGAGACGGTGACCTCTGAGTTTGTTTCGGCCTTTCTTCTCAGAGTAGTCAGATAGGAAACGCCGACCTCATCTAGCTTATTTTTACAACTTTTTAATATGACGTGTAAAAGTGATTCCAATATCCTATTTACAGAATAAACAATTTCATTTCATTTCATTTCTTGATAAAAACGTCTTGGGTGTTGCTCGCCCCGCAGCAGTCTGCACCTGTGTCTTATGTGTCCACAGTTATTGTACCTCTGATTGTGCATTACTGTCAAAAGCACAGTGATCGTCGTTGAAAAAGGATTCTGTTCGAAGACATGTGACATCGACCAACCCGCACTGTGCCCGTGTGTTAGATTACAGCCCACTCCCTCTCGAAGAGAGGACACCTGTGTCCCAGCTGTGGGAACACAATAGGCTGATTATGCTTAGGTTTCTGTTTGGTTGCGGCCACTGCGAGAAGTCTGTCAAAATCAAAGTGATCTTTGGTCTCGTTACAATAATATGGTTGCTGCTGTAAGAGGTAAAATAACTATAAAAGGACTGTAAAAGATCTTCATAGATCACGGTCTGCATCCTTTAGATTCACTTTGCAAATTGTTCTTTCGTCCAATCTACATCACAAAGAGGCTCGTGAGCTCTTGAACGGGAACTTGAGTAAGGTAAGTGTAGTGTATCGCTTTCCGATCACGTAGCAGCGCTTGACCAAAATTACACCCTCTAAGAGTAAGTTGGGTTCGAGAGTATTCAGGAATTAAGCCAGTCCCTTTTGGTGGGAAATTGCCGATATAAGTCTATTGTTGTATCATGAATGAGGGGTTATTGGTTAACGTGGAGATGGATCGGTATTGGGAAGGGCTGCAGTTGCATCCATGGGTTATTTCTATTTAGGTGCTTACAATTTTATCAAACAATTTTATTATTCTAGTTGTTTGGCGACTAATTTCGACTAATTAGCGACGAATTTTTTGTGTAATCAAAATTAAAATCCCTGATGGTGGCCCTGCCAGAGTCAATGACACTGGTGGTGGAGATGGATCGGTTTTGGGAAGGGCTGCAGTTTCATGGGTTATTTTTATTTATAGTAGGGGAGGCAATGATGCTAAATGGGGATTTACTCGAGCGTCGTGGGGACCTATTGGATTGTGAAGATTAGATGCTAAAAAGAAAAAAAGGTTATTTGAAGTATACCCTTTCACTGGTGGGGGGAGCGTCTATGGTAGGGGAGCCCTAGCGGGGATTTCGGGAGTTACTCGAGCGCGGCAGAATAACATACGGGGGCAACCTTGGACCTTGTGAAGTACTCCCACCATACCTGAGCCCTGTACATAGGGGCAAAAGCCTAGGGCAGCCGATCAGATTAGTAAAAAAAAATCGATCGTTAGAGAAGAAAAGTGTGCATTTCAATAATCTGACAATTTAAGCGTGAAATAAGGAAATGGGAGAGTTTTTACTAATCTGATCGGCTGCCCTAGGCGTTTGCCTCTATGTACAGGGCTCAGGTATGGTGGGAGTACTTCACAAGGTACAAGGTTGCCCCCCGTATTTTATTCTGCCGCACTCGAGTAACTCCCGAAATCCCCGCTTGGGCTCCCCTACCATTACTTACAATTTTATTATTCTAGTTGTTGTTCGGGGTGTATAGATCTATGATACGAAGGCTGTAATATTAGTAGGAAGTTATTTTTTAATTCTATGGACGATGATGAGTTATCTGTTACAAAAATATTTTCAATAGTATTCGAATTGACATGATGTCATTCATGCTATCATGGACATCATCATCTGCCTAGCCTTTTCCCAACTATGTTGGGGTCGGCTTCCAGTCACATGACACTACAAATTTAAACGTTGTCTCAAGAGCGTAGTCATCGTGGAATTTAATCAAATAAATACTCAATTTGATTGTGGAACTCAATTCAATTTAGCTTTAAGTATATCACTCATTGTGCAGTTGTGAATAAATTGTACTATTTGTACTGAAATAATTTACCACAATAGTACTTAGTAATTTGGCTCTATTAACTCAACAGCTAGAAAAGAGTACCTCCCTGTCCTTTCAATAGTTTGTTTAGTTCATCAACGAGCACTACTTGTATACCGCCAAGTTAAATAAAACCAAATAGCCAAATTTAAATAACCAAATACATTTATTGTAAAAATAAAAGCGTGTAGGTAATATTTATACAAAGAGAACGGAGCAGGCAAGCGAACATTCATGAATTAAATGTTCATACAAATTATGACTAAATAGAAAAATATCTTGATATTACCGCTTTCGAAAATAAAACAAGATTTTTTTGTGTTTTATAGAATTCATTAAACACATAATAATAGAATGCATTACTTTACACAAAATATTTAACACCTACGTATGGATGCCATGGACCACAAAAACAAACATTTTTTGCACAAATATCTACGTAATAATTGAGATTTTTTCTAGCATTTTTTGTTTAATGAAATCCGATTTCTAGACAGTAGAGTTCTATAATAATTATAAAATCTAAAAGAAAAGGTTCGTTATAAAATATTTTTTCATTGAGACTTCAAGGACACGTCTTCCTTGATTTCATCCGGCACGTAAAAGAAGTCCTGCTTCGTTTCATCTGTTAAGCCGCTTTGCTTCTGAAATTACAAATGAAGAAACTTAAACTGCTGCACGCGTAGCATGACGACCGTAGAAACGGGTTTTGTCTACGAAAGAATAGATAAAATGACAGATAAACAATCACAATCTGTCATTTTGTCTATTCCTCCGTCGACAAAGCCCGTTTCTGCAGGCGTAGCATGGCGCTTTCTATCTCTACGAAGAATAGACATAGCTTTTTTATACAAAGTGACAGTTTGTTTTTTCATTTTTGACATCCACCGTAGAAATCTTTCTACAATCTGTCATTTTGTCTTTTATTTCTAACGATCTTTGTCTAGGTCTTTTCATATGTAGACTATTTCGGAAGAAAGTTTGCTATCCTTACTGTCAAAATCACACTGACAACCGGTAAATCTTATGATAAAACAAAGAATCTGAGTCGCATTATGTAAAAGAGTGAATTTCGTAAAAAGTGCAGTTGACTCTTTCTATTTTGCTGCCATCTCGTACTGTCTACTGTCTACAGGAAACGTCATTTTTGTCTACTCTTCCGTCGACAAAACTGTGCTCATGCTACGCCTGCTGTGGTGGTCATGCTACGCGTGCAGGAGCATTGGAATTGAAAGCAAGCTCATCATAACTAGCTGACCACACTTTGCCGATGTGATGTGTACCTGGTAAGGGAGCCCAGAGAGTTTTTGAGTAAGCATATGTAGGGGAAAAAGTTGATAGCCGAGTAGGTGCCGCATGATAAGAGAACACAGAAAATATATATCTGAATAGTTTCACATAGGAGCCTATACTTCATTTGAAATAACATTAGAAATTTAAATAAGCCTTTTTTACAGTCCGTTCAGCCGATTTTGACTTCTATTGCGTTGGTGGCATGACAAATAGCAGCTGCAGTAGACAGTTGGTATTGTGTAACCTTTTTTGCTTGCCATCCTTATGCCTTCGGTATAGTAGTTAAAATCGGTTGAACGGACTGTATAAAGGTTTGTTTAAATTTCTAATCTTATTTCAAATGGACTTTAAATACTCTGAAGATAATTTTGCTACTTAAGTTTTATCAATTTTATATCATTTTTTTCTTTCAATTGTTTGATATTTTCAAATTTCTGAATACCGACCAATCTTCACAAAAGGGTCAGCTTCAAATTCAAAGCTATTGGATTCGTTGATTTAGAGATAAATAGCAAATTATTCACACTACTATTATTACACTGTTTATTATATCCTTTTTTTAAATTGTCCAAATCTGAGTTTCACCCGATCACGCCAAAATCCAAGGCTCTGAAGATCAAGTGAATCGAAAATGTACCAAAAATATTGGTACATTTTCGAAAGTGAACTCCTATCTGAAACTTTTCAAAAAATTATATGTTCGGTGATCTTTCGTTCGGCCGCACCTACTCAGCTCTTCACACTTTTCGCACTGCATAATATACATGTGAAGAAGCACTCTGGGCTACTACCATATCGTTACCTAATGAAACAAAAACATTTTTTTAAATATTTTCCAAGCCGGGATAATTACATTTATCCACACTACGTACGGTTTATTATAAAATAACGAGATGAAAATTAAATAAATTTAAACGAACTACAATATCGGTAGAACGGGTTCTCATAACATGTTGAAAGAATCACCCAATATAAAATTTTATAAAATGTTGATTCTAAAAAAAAGGAAACAAAGTTAATTTGAACAAAATACCGAAGAAAAAAACGCAAAATATAAAATTAACACACCAATATATCCCTGCGACGAAATGTCCGCTTTCTTTTATTTGCGACCTGCAGATGCTTCAGATTTGACTACAGATTTGACAGATGTGACAGGTTCTGCAGACACTGCAGACTTAACAGGCGCTACAACCGATACTACAGGCCTTACAGGTGGAACTACTGCTCGTAGTTTCGCTTCCTGTTTAAAGTAAAAAAAAAAACTTACAAAAAATAGAAAATATAATAAAAAAATACGTTTGGAGTCATGTCACCAGTGGCACTCGTTTTCACAGGATCGATGTATACCTTTGCCTTTCAGGAGATAGGCATGTATGGTTCTATAATAATAAAACTTTAAACCAGTCTTATACTTTAAGCTACGCCCATGACAGTGAAAGTATGGTGTTTTAGTAGTATAAGGAACAGGGTGTAAAGTTCACTCATCCTCTATAGAAAAGGGAGGATCCTCCGACCAGACCGGTGTTGTATCTGGTGGGCAACTGCCCAACGATTGATGTCGGAATCTTGTTTATATGTCCACCGCGCGGAAAACTCTAATTGCGCGATGCAGCATTTATGGGACGTGAGGATTTTTGTGTGACATCAGGGGGCTTAGACAAGTGACAATTGCTTCGAAAGCGTTTCGTATTTCTACAACGACTTTCAACAGGATTGACATAAGCTTTTCGATAGCTTATGTCAGTCCTATACATTTCTGCCTTTTCCATCATCGTTATCGCTGATAGAATGTCGCTTTGTCTAGGGGCAATGCGCCACATGCGAACTACGCATCAAAGACTAGTTCGCATGTGGCGATGTAGATGCCACACAGTGTTATATTATGACGTACCTTCTTCTCGATCTTCATCTCATTCTGCAGCGACACGAGGATGCGGTTCGCCAGGAACTCGCTGGTGCGGCGCACGTCGGCGTTGTCCACATTGATGCGATTGTCCACCACGGCGTTGGCAAGACCTTCCACCGCCTCACCCCATTCCACTGCAAGAGACGCCCAATGACGTATTAGTTATAATGTATCGATAAAATTTAGGTAAATTTTCTCCCCAGAAAGTTTCTAATTTTAAGGAAGTTTCCAATTTTGGGCTTCGCCATCACAGCCGGCAGTCGGGTAAAAAGGAGAAACAATGAATTATTAAGGTTTAGATTCAATCATCAACATGTGTGAACAACTTTAATACTTATTAATGTATTAATTATACACATAAACCTACTTTTTAGGGTCCCGTTTCCAGACAGACGGACGGACAGCGGAGTGATGTCCGTCTGTCTGTCTGTCCGTCTGCCAACAGGCTTGCTTTTCATATGGCAATATAAGTGGGGTAAATGATAGATGATAATCTGGCCAATCGACAGTTTCAGGGTTATCCATTATTTACGCCACACCCTGTATAACTAAGAAATCTCGATGTTTTGTCGAGTCGTGAAAACCGTGCAAAGCATTAGAATATAAAATACTAGCTGCATCCCGCGGTTTCACCCGCGTAAGACTCGATCCCGGGAGAATATCGGGATAAAAAGTATCCCATGTCCTATTCCAGGTCATGGTCTACCCCTGTGCCAAATTTCCTCCAAATCCGCTCAGCCGTTTTAGCGTGAAAGCATAACAAACAAACTCACTTTCGCATTTATAATATTAGTTAGGGTTGTATGTAACTGATAACTTACTTGGGTGCCTCATGCGCGCCAGCGTCACGTTGCCCACGTTGAGGTCCATGCCTTTCACCACTTTCTGGCTCACCGACCTCGACATGAGCTTCGCTGACGCATTCACCATCTAAAGCAGATACAGGTCTAGAAACTTCTGCTATTTCAACGAGCATGTCGATGCATTTATACCCGAGGTTTTCAAAATTCTCCAAAGATCTGAACAAAACTGGCCGGTCGAAATTGTTTATGGTTTAGTGATGCGGTCGTGTGACTTTTAGGTTTTTATGCTATCGATGTTACGATTTTTTAAGTCTATCAATTTAGGGGTATGAGGAACAGGGTGTAAAGTTCACTCATCCCCCATAGAAAAGGGAGGATCCTCCGACCAGTCGGGTGTTGTGTCTGGCGGGCAACTGCCCTATGATTGATATTGGGTTTTTGTATATATGTTCACTGCACGGTAAACTCTAATTGCGCGATGCAGGATTTATGTGACGTCAGGTCTTCGATGCGTAGTTCGCATGTGGCGATGTAGATACCGCCACAGTATTTTATACTAGCTGTGCCCCGCGGTTTCACCTGCGTAGGTCTCGATCCGGTGGGAATATAGGGATAAAACGTATCCTATGTCCTATACCAAGTAGTAGTCTACCCGTGTGCCCATCCTTACCTCTCTAGATTAGGAAAAGCCGCGGCGCGGCGGCGCGGCGCCGGCGTCAAACGCTTAATAACATCGAAATTAAATGTCCGATTCGAATGAATTAAAAAGTATTTTACTGCTACATAAATACCCTTGATGTTAAAACTATTTATTTGAATAAGATAATGCATTAATTTCTAACAAATTTGATTACCATAAAAAAGGTAATAAGTCAATCTTAAAATATAGACATATGCTGTCGCGGACTTTTTTTTTAGAACTTTTAAAGAGGAACAATTCCATAATATATTTGCGTAACTTAAGCCGCTTAGGCAGCGCACGCAACGGAAGCTCTCAAAAAGAAATATGTTTTCCCGTTTTTGCAACATATTTCATTTATGCTCCGCTCCTATTGGTCGTAGCGTGATGTTATATAGCCTATAGCCTTCCTCGATAAATGGCCTATCCAACACAAAAATATTTTTTCAATACCAACCAGTAGTTCCTGAGATTAGCGCGTTCAAACAAACAAATAAACAAACTCTTCAGCTTTATAATATTAGTATAGATTAGTATACTTAGATGTATATTGAAGAATTAAAAAAAAAAACAATTTTTGTTTCAATTCCATTGAAATACATATGTTGGTAAATCGTGAAAACGAACAAGATATGAATATATAATCATTTTTGCACTGGTTGCAAAACAGGTAGTTACAAACTGTAATCTGTACCTACGTACGTTTGGTACGTAAATTGGTACGGTCTAGGATCACTCATCTGACATCGCATAGAAGAAAAATTCCGACATCTTATCCACTAATGACAGCCGGGACCAACGGCTTAACGTGCTGTCCGAGACACGGAGGAGTCTCGATAAGTAAAGATGGTCACCCACCCACGGACTGACCCCGGCAAGCGTAGCTTAACCTGACGGATCGACCCGTGCGGCTGTTATTACTTAGCCACGAGATCGAGTTTTTATATTTTTTTAAATTGATATATAATTCCTGCCAGTTGATTCTTCGGCAATGTCTCATTAATTAGAGAGTTGTGATATCAAAAGGAACACATTGTTTAGTGAATCTAAGCAAAGTGAAAAAAAAAAAAAAATTGTTGAAAATACGCCAATTTCGCTGCGTCGCTCGTTCATTTTTCAAAAATTTTCAAATTTTCTGTTCGAGTTACCTCGAGTAATTTCCTTCTCTCAGGAAGGAAACTGGCCTTGGTCACAGGATCGGGCAGGTCTTCCGCCCTGTCGCTGAAAGTCACTTCTGCCAACTTCGTTCTCGACGGCTGTAATAGAAATCCATGTCATCGAAAGAGACATGCTGAAGCACTGAAGAGTGGAGCAAAATGAGATATATAAAAACATGCAAGTGGCGTCGTCAGCGAATGAATTTAGGTGTCAACGAGATAACTTTTAAGAATATTTTGACAATAGATGACTACGATTATGTTATTAATCAGAAAGAAAAAAATATTTTATTTTTTTGGGACACGCACAGGGAATTTCAAAAAGACACGACATTATAACAAAATCAATAAAACAAGTAATAAAATAGAATAAAACAACGTGTAACAGGTAAAGAAAACCTGTGCGAGGCCAAAAAGGCTCTTACATAACCAGCCTATAATGTTCCAACTGCTGGGACACAGGCCTCCTATGAGAGGGAGTGGGCCGTAATCCACCACGCGGGCCCAGTGCGGGTTGGTAGATGTCACATGTCTTCGAATTTTTGGTTCTAAGACATGCCGGTTTCCTCACGATGTTTTCCTTCACCGTTTTGAGAGCAGTGGTGATGAAATTATTTACACAAAGTAAAGCGCCTGTCAGGGTTCGAACCTACGACCTACAACTCGTAAGCCGCGGCCGTTACCGCTGGGCCACCACTGTTCTTAAAAGGCTCTTACCTCATCATAATGCATTGCAATTACCTCATCATATTTGAGAAAAAATAAACAAATAGCGCAGCATAAACAAATAAATATAATACTTATTATGACATAGAGGAAAGGTCACATACCACAGGCGTAGGTGGTCTGTTCTTTGTGCTTTTGGGGTCATAGTCAATTTCGAATTCGTCGGCTATTTTGGTAGTGTCGCCGAAACCTATAACGCTTTCGGTCCGCTGGGCTGTAAACAGACGAGTCATCTCCCGCGCCACTTGGGTAGACCAACGCGGCTGTTTGGGCCTGTCAGAAGATAAACGCTTCCACTTATTTTAGTTGTTCAACTTAATCTAGCCTAGCCTTTTCCCATCAATGTTGGGGTCGGCTTCCAGTCTAACCGGATGTAGCTGAATACCAGTATTTTACATGGAGCGACTGCCTATCTGACCTCCACAACCTAGTAACTGGGTAATACGATACCCCTTGGTAAGACTGGTTGTCAGACGACCCGTAACGACTGTCAAAGATCCACAAATGACAGCCGGGACCAACGGCTTAACGTGCTTTCCGAGGCACGGAGGATTCTCGTTATGTAAAGATGGTCACCCATCCACGGACCAACTCAAGAAAGCGTAGCTTAACCTGATGGATCGACCCGTGCGGCTGTTATTACGTAGCCACGAGCTCCTTTAGTTCCTTTAGTTGTTCAACTTAATATAGGCTGAAATAAACGGTAAGATAATGTGTAAGAATTCCTGCTGCCAAATCTTTTGCTGTTTCTTTGGGTCCCATAGAGTAGATTATACTTTAAAGTAGGAACTAAGAACGAACTTACTTCTTCTTGGCGACCGGAGCTCGATAATTCTGGAAGAATATGAGGGCTGCCCGAGCCTGCACCTCTCGTTCCACGTCACCTAAGAGCAGGTGTACGCGACGACGGGCGAACTCCATAATCGCGGATTCCAGCATCTAAGAGAAAGAGTATAAATGAATAACTTTATGTTATTGAGTGACGAGTGTTGGTCGTAGGTATTTTCATATTGTATATTAGCTTCCGCCCGCGGCTTCGCCCGCGTGGTATTTCGATAAAACGTAGCCTATGTCCTTTCTCAGGCTCTAGACTATCTGTTTACCAAATTTCATTTAAATCGGTTCAGTAGTTTTGGCGTGAAAGCGCGACAGACAGATAGACAGACAGACCAACAGACACCGACAGACAGACAGATAGACAGACAGACCAACAGACACCGACAGACAGACAGATTTACTTTCGCATTTATAATATTAGTAAGGATTATTTGTGTACCTGTACATAAATGGTTTATAAATATATAACAGCAAAATCCTTCCTGATTCCTAGAATATAATCCAAAAATTACGGAATATTCTTGCACAAATGCGTCTTAAAATATTGTAATTTATGTAGGTTCACTTACTGCCGACATATGGGCACTATTATTTTGGCCTCTGTCAGCAATAAACCGGAGTTTATATACGGACCCTTTAAGAACATTGTGTACTTTGATTATTTATTTACATAACAGAAGAAATGTTCATCGAATTAGTAGGAAGTACCTACTGTTCATCATCTGCCTAGCCTTTTCGCAACTATGTTGGGTCGGCTTCCAGTCTAACCGGATGCAGCTGAATACCCGTTTTTTACATGGAGCGACTGCCTATGCCCCTTAAGTAGACTGGTTAGACTTGTTGTCAGACTTTCGGGCTTCAGACGACCCGTAACAACTGTCAAAGATCCACGTATGACAGCGGAACCAACGGCTTAACGTGCTTTTCGACTCACGGAGGCGCGGTATGTAAAGATGGTCTTACTTTTCGCGGGTTTGCGGTTAAAAGGTTATCAGGCAACTAAAACAAACTTCTCGTTATTTTTAGTAGAATAATTTATGTTTGTCGCATAATCCAGCCTTATTGTGACTTAAAACAGATATCTTTGTGTCGATTATAATGGCAGAAAAAGCAATAAGAGCTAGAAAATATAATTAAAAACCAAAAAATCATAATAATAAGGCCTGGCAGCTAAGAGATTTCCACGATGGACTTGTTATGGTGTTATTGTTGACTTTACAACTTACCTCATCTAGTAATCGAATTGGTGCCATCGGCAGCACGGTCTCGACGTCCATCCTGGCGCGCGCCTGTCCCAGGGTCATCAGTGTATCGCCACCCGTGGACATTGCACCCGACATCGCTTCGGTGGCTATCCTGAAGGCCAGCTCGGGACTCATGCCTTTGGCGCCGCGTTTCGACTGAAAACGTGCAAAATAATGGGTTAATGTAAAAATTGTTTAAAGATATCAAAATCAAAAGTTATTTCTACAAATTAGGCGAATAATCGGCACTTTTTGAACGTCAAAATTACATAAAACAGTCCCACAAAACGCCCGCCCGCGTAGGTTTAGCTGGGAAGCACAAACAAGCACAAACTCCCCAGCAGCTCCCCGATATCGTTTTTAATACTAACCATTCTCATAGAACGGAATGGAAAACCCTCTTAGGCCTTATAGCTAATGACGCCTTTACAAAATGCAAACAGAACTATTTTTGACTGAAAGACTCAATAACACTGCCCGTCCCGGGAAAAAAAAATATGCCTAGCCTTTTCCCAACTATATTGGGGTCGGCTTCCAGTCTAATCGGATGCAGCTGAATATCAGTATTTTACATGGAGCGAGGTCTGATAGGCATATCAGACCTCCACAATCCAGTAACTGTAACAGTAACAAAATGCAAACAGAGCTATTTTTACTGGAAAAATCAATAACACTGCCCGTCCTGGGAATGGGAACGTTTAGCAGCAGTAGATCAACAAGGCAGTCAAAGTTTTATGAGATCCAAAATACTGTTTTTATTTTACCCTTTCGAACTCTACGCCCATTTTCCTGACGAGGGCGGCTTGCTTCCATTCGCCTCCGTGTATCAATTTCCAGTTGGCTAGCCTGATGCGCTGCAGCTGTAAGTCTGTATTGTACGCGTAAACTTCTGCTTTCCTGGTAAAGAAGGGAGTTGTTTCTGTTATTACCCGACTACGTTGAAGCAAACAGGAGGGTTATGATTTTGACGGGTATGTATGTATGAATGTTCATGTGTTCCCTCATAACTTCTTAATCTACTTACAAAATTTGACAAATGAGGTATCGTTGGAAGCGTCTTCGTCTATGCTTCGTCTATGCTATGCTTCGACGCTGGTTTAGGCTATGTGATCTGACATCAAATGTGGTCACAAAATCCGGAGTTACAGGTAATCTGTTCGATTTATGCCCAAACACGTGTGACTCCGGATTTTTAATTTGTCTGTCTGTGATTTCTTTACATCTTTTTAGTTGACATTTTTGTCGGGTTTAGTTTTTTAACTTTATTTTTTCGGTGTAAAATTATTTGGCATTTTGGTATTATTAGAATACGAAAGAAATGCATGACTTGATACATCTTTAGTTCAACACAAACAGAGCGGAAAACTACTGTTCTTTGCTGCCAATTGAGTGAAATACTCGAGAATACACAAACACATGTTACACGGAATCATCTCTACTCTAGCACGGTATGTTGAACTTGATGTTATTAATTTCCGTATCAATTATCGAAGCATGAAGCTTCGGTTATAAATTGTATTAGGAACCGTACGTACTAGAGGAAAATAAGTCTATGATTATATTTTACAATCTAGAAATTATTTAAAACTAAAAATTTCCGTGGCTTTAAGTTCCTACTTCCAAATTAAACCTAAGGGAGGTTCCAAATTGAGGTTTCAAATGCTAGTTTTTATTGACAGCAGCCCTAATGAAAAACAAACAGAAGAGGATCTTCCATCAGAATCTTTGAACTGTTACATTTGAAAGCAAATTCATTAATTCCATTCATTTGTTTCAGCCACTGGAAGCTTTTCTCAAGTTTATTAGCTCTCACGTGTATCCTACAAAAGCAAATTTGATGTCGTTCGGAACACAATGAGGACTTGATTGCACAGTAATCTGTCGCTATAAAGAACGAAATGAATGAACATAAATTAAGATAAGGTACTTGCTTAAGGTATATCCACACATATATCAGGGCCGTGCCCGAGACGAGGTGTTCCGTCAGGGTTTCAAAAAAATATCGGTGTGTACATTTTATATGAAGTGATTCACACACGTCCGTGTCCGGGCCGCGGCGACAGAACTTCAGTGCATGCCTTGTGTGTGCCACGAATCTGTCTCGGGTACGGCCCTGACATGTGTGGATAGACCTCTATAGTCTCATCGATCCGGCAATTGAATGGGTTTTTAAAAATAATTATTGGTTCCGTGTAGCTAACTTCATAGCTGTCTCTCGTTCTTCGCCAATATAAAAGAGTAACTTTCGAAGTTACACATGAACAACGCGGTACGTTTAGTAAGGTTAGTGATCTATTTATTGAGAACTAGCTTTTGCCCGTGACTGAATGCGATCCATGTCCTTCTCCAGGCCAAGGTCAATCTGTTCAGCAGTTTTAGCGTGGAAGCGTAACAAACAAACAAACTCACTTTCACATTTATAATATTAGTTAGGATTTCGTATTTTTTACCCGACTGCGGCGAAGCCAATAAAGAGGAGAATGTTTTTGTGTCTTTTAATTCAGGCTTTCCTGCAGGCGTAGCATGGCGCTTTCTATCTCTACGAAGAATACACATAGCTTTTTCTATATAAAGTGACAGTTCGTTACTTCATTTTTGACATCCACCGTAGAAATCTTTCTACCATCTGTCATTTTGTCTTTCATTTCTAACGATCTTTGCCTACGTCTTTTTGTAGGTAGACTATTTCGGAAGAAAGTTTTCTATCCTTACTGTCAAAATCACACTGACAACCAATAAATCCTATGACAAAACAAAGAATTCTGAGTCGAATTATGTAAAAGAGTGAATTTCGTAAAAAGTGCAGTTGACTCTTTCTACTTTGCTGCCGTCTCGTACTGTCTACTGTCTACAGGAAACGTCATTTTTGTCTACTCTTTTGTAGACAAAACGGTGCTCATGCTATTTCTGCTGTCTCTCCTATTATTTCCTGTAGGTAATTAAGTGTCGTAATTCGTAATAGCGTCAAAAATATCTAGTCTTTTAATATAGCACCTATCGTTATAATTTTAAAATTCTTTTTCATTTCTATACTTGCAGAGTACGCGTGAAGTTACCTGATCAGAGGGATGAAAACAGTTCATTTCGTCCCTGGGAAACGATAAACACTGCGGTCAAAAAAAAAAAAAAAAACTGCAATTCATGTCCTGACTTTTTAGATAGTTATTTTGTTAAATCCATTCTGTTAAATCGCGGCGTATTATTGTAATTAAAAAATATTAAATAATTATTTCATTTTAACATGGATGGCATGGGTGGAGTCCTCATCAGCCTTCTTTTAATCTTTGTAGGCTTAGCTACAAAGATTTTCATTAAGTATCAATAATTTTGTAATATGACTTTATATTTATAATTTACTTTTCACTAAATAAATTATTATTTATTTTACATCGTTTTGAGCTAAATGTTTACCATTATCAATATCAATGTGTTAATGTGTTAAAAAATACTAGCAGTATCCTGACTTACCATGGGGTCTCAACTCGAACAAATTATAATTAGTCTTGAAAAAAAATCATAGATGGCAACATAAGTAACAATTTATGAAATTAACAATCACTAAAAAGCGTTATACGACAAATTTTGGCTGAGGTAATGTTAGTAAAAATCAAAACATCTTTGTTTAATGCTGATTTATGTATTTACACTCATAAATCTCGTATTTTCAACAAAATACTTAAATTAAGCCATTTACTTCAATTCGAACCCTTAGAATGATAAAGTAGCCATCTGTTAATCATTCTGTTGAGAGCTCTTTGCAATAGATGGCGTTTTACTCAAGTGATGACAGGGTCACTTTAAACTTGCGTTTAAGTCGTTTCATTAAGGAAAATCAAATAACTTTTTTTTAAATCTAGTACTTTACGTAGAAATATAAAAATTGAACACCTAGGAAGAAAAACGTAAAAAAGGAAGAAAAACATCTAGGAGTCTTGCGAAGTATCTAGGCAAGACTCCTAGATGGCGTCGTAAAACTACAGTCTCTGGCAATCAGAGTCGCCGATGCTGCCATCTGTTAAAAAAATGGAGGAAGAAAAATAGCCAGCTCAATAGCCAGACTTAGGGTGGTGTCAGTTCTTTGTATGGGATTGGGTATCTGTACGTAGTATTATAATATCTGTGCCTGACTACAGAAAAAGAAGTTAGCATAATCCAATCCCCATAGCATAGAACATAGAGACTGACTGACTCAAAGTTCAAGTAATCAAAGTTAGTTACTTAGCTCTCCTTCTGGCCCCGGCATTCATGTCATCGGTGTACATCTGCAGAAGTAGACGCTCTTCCTGTATCTTCATGTTCTGAGCCTCCACGCGTGCTATCCATTTGTTGTTCGCCTGAAATTTTAACAAAGGTTGTATTGAATGATAGTTGCAGTATTAGCGTGCACTGTGCCGCACACTGTACAGTACAAATGTTTCTCTTGGTGGCCTCATGCGAGACAACATTAACAAAATGTTCGCGCACTCTGTTGAAAAGTTCGCGGACAAACGAACTTTTGTTCGCGCACTCGTTCAAGTGGTGGATTCGCGACAGCGCACATGCACACGAGTTCATGTACTCAGTTTAGTCTCCACCGCCAGAGCGAAAACATTTATTTATTCATACATTCGGTGCCAACAGAGTGCGCTCACGTTTTGTTAATGAAACAGATGATGATGATGTTGTGAAAATATTCGTGATGACACTGTGCTGCACAGTGCTGCACTGGTGGAATGGCACCACAAAAACCAATTACTTTAACAATTCGGCACAGCTGAGTAATGGTTGCGTCTCCAGCCTATCGTTCACTGAAACCGCGGCGACCACTTTCCTCAAATGTACACAACGAGATGAACTCAAGTCGGTAGGCCTCAGACAGAATCAATATTATGTTGTTTAGAAGGAATGTGGAACAATAACGTTTTATTTTGACGTAGTATTTTGTTATATTTATGGTCTGTCTTATCACCTCCTGCAGGCGTAGCATGACGCTTTCTATTTCTACGAAGAATAGAAATAGCTGTTTCTAAACAAAGTGACATTTCGTTTCTTCATTTTTGACATCGCACCGTAGAAGTCTTTCTACAACCTGTCATTTTGTCTTTCATTTCTAACGATCTTTGTCTAGGTCTTTTTGTAGGTAGACTATTTCGAAAGAAAGTTTTCTATCCTTACTGTCATAATCACACTGACAACCGATAAATCCTAGGACAAAACAAAGAATTCTGAGTCGAATTATGTAAAAGAGCGAATTTCGTAAAAAGTGCAGTTGACTCTTTCTACTTTGCTGCCGTCTCGTACTGTGTACTGTCTAGAGGAAACGTCATTGTTGTCTACTATTCCGTCGACAAAACGGTGCTCATGCTACGTCTGCTGCTAGGTTCCAGTTAACTCAGCAGGAAAAAAGAAATTATTTAGAATTATATATTTATCAATAATTTATAAACTTTATACGGCGTGTTTTTAATCGGGACTACAGGTTGACCTCGAATGATACACTTAATAGTTAAACACTGCGCGCGTTCTGCCCTCTATCTCGAAAATGGTTCAAGATATAAAAATATGTTAAGACAAAAGTTGTTGACAATTTAATCCTCAACAATATTTATAATACATACAAATAGCATAAAACCCATAGGAAACGAGATATTTGCAATAAATGTGTAAAAAATCGTTTTTTTGACCTTTGACCTTGGAATATCTGTAGACACGGACACCCTACGATAAGTAGGTTTTGAGACAAGCTTTAGGGTGTCAAAATAAAGGTTTATACAAGTTTATAGCTGGCTATCTCTCATTCCGAAGTGAAACCCTAATTCCTGGACTATTTTGACTTCAAAATTTGAGCTCAACCATGTAAACTTTTCAGTTACCGTCAGAGGAGCAAAATCTAACTTACGTATGCACCAACAACCTGCCAAAAAATGCAATATCCTTCAATATCTCACGTTGAAAAATATTTTGAATTTCATTGTCATCGCTATAGGGACAAAATTCAACCAGAAATCGAATTTCCCGGTAGCCGAGCACGCATTTTAAATATTGCTGTGCGCCAGCGAGAAGAATGAAAAAAAAAACTCAACAGCATTTCCAAGCTGGTACAGAGTTCCGACTTATTGGATAACTGTGTTTTGTCGTGTTATTTGTTCGTGTATACCTACGCTTTTTGTTATATAACATCCCTATGACTATCTTGAAATAGAAAAAAATATTCTAGTGATAACACTGCTTGAATTTATATTGGCCTGTCGTATAAAATTGGCCTTTAAGCGCCCTTTTTATAAAAAAATTATCAAATGAGCACTATCTAAGATACAACTTAAGTACCTGGAGAGCAGAGAAACAGAAAAAACCGGTGCCAAGCATTAACATAACAACATAGCAGTAACAGAATGTCACATTACCTCATTCTCCAGCCGTCTCAACTTTGACTCTCTATCGTGCTTCACTCTAGCCAAACGCTTCTTTTCATTGGCTCGCCATTGCCGTATCATAGTGATCTTGCGCCGGAGTTCCATTTCGTTAGCAGCTTGGACTCTCTGCTTGATCCTGTTCTGTTTTTCATAGGCCTTCATTGCGCGCTCTTTTTGCTGTTTCTTGTTATATTCTTGTAAATATTGCATCCTAGCTACAATTTTTCTTTCTTGTTCTTTGGCTCTGTAGGAATTAA
This sequence comes from Lithophane semibrunnea, assembly GCA_947363905.1. Lineage (NCBI taxonomy): Eukaryota > Metazoa > Arthropoda > Insecta > Lepidoptera > Noctuidae > Lithophane > Lithophane semibrunnea. The sequence goes on from OX376187.1 coordinate 5,376,757, forward strand.
CATCCGAGTTAGTTACGTTTAAGTTTCAGCGGATACCTTATACACATACACTTTGTAACTGGCAGTAAATGGTGGTGGTGTAAATTCGTGGACGAATATGGAAGCCATATTTCCAAGAGCATGTTTTTACGTGTAAAACAAACAAAAATGTTCAGGAGCATAACAATGTTTCCGCTTTCCAAGAATAATTTGTGAATGTGTGAACATTCGAATGAGATTCGTGTACCAAGCTCATGCCCTCAATGAATATTGATGCAGGTACTAAAAGCTTTTACTTTTTTCTCGATTTGATTATTGTATCCAATATGAAATAGATGGAATTATCTTTTGATTTGAATATAAAATAAGGTGACGCAATGTATTTTGTACTGAATTTACAACGTAATGTTATTGAATAAATTTATTGAGATGATGTCTGTAATAATAAGATATATTATTATCATTACCTACAATACCTTCAGACTAAAGGCCTTGGAAGGTATTGAAGCGGAATTCTACAGAATTTAGTAGGTAGGTTCACAGAGTCCTAAAATTACAGAAGACTGTATGAATTTTGTGGTGACAAGTAGTTAACATCATACCATCTCTGCACCTAGAAATAATTATATCATACTAGAAAAAATCCTGACGACATTTTCCTCATTCCTCCGCATCACATGCCCATACCGTGACAACCGATTTCCACACAACTTTTTAGCTTGGTGTACAGTCACGAGCAAAAATATGTATACACTCAGCAAAATTCAATAACGATTTTCTCGTGGAATTAAAATTGTAACTTTGAGATGATAATTTTTTCATAATAATAGGGGTTCCAAAATACTATATTCGTAATATCATAAAGTTACAATCAATACAGTAGGAGAAAATCACTTTTAAAAGTTGCTAAGTGTATACATATTATTGCTCGTGAAAGTTACAATCAATACAGTAGGAGAAAATCACTTTTAAAAGTTGCTAAGTGTATACATATTATTGCTCGTGACTGTACCTATATCTCAATTTTGCAAACTATTTAACCTACGTCAACCTACCTACGTCTTAAAAGATAATTCAACCTACCTACGTCTTAAAACCTACGTCTTAAAAGATAATTCAAGTCCTCATAATATTCAGGTTCCTTAATATCAATTTCACCGGCTCAATAAGGTAAGACTATTAACAAATAAAATGGCGGAACCACATGATAATAAACCATAACTAATTCAAATTGCTTAGCACCAAGGTCATATGGGTTATTTTATAATTCAATACAGTTTTGCACACGGATATAAGTAGGTATATAAATGCATACATGCACTTCATAAATAGTTGCATTAATCTAAACTGGCAAAACAAAGATATACCTTACCAAAAAACCGTGTTTATCAGTTGTTTTTTAACCTAAATACTTTTTAAACTTAGAAAGAAAGAAAGAAAGAAAGAAGACATTTCTGTATGGAGTTTGACATAAAACTGACATTAACAAGCGTTGAACAGAGTCTAATTTTTGTGGTAAGGCCCTAGATCTACGCAAATAGGAGATTTAGGTATTATTCCCATCATAACAACACCCAATCTTCATTTATTAACTAGCTGCTCGCCCCGGCTTCGCACGGGTAGCAAGTACATATCTACGGCGCACCTACCCTACCTACCTACCCTACCTACTTACCCTACCTACCATACCTACCTACCCTACCTACCTATCTACCTACCCTACCTACCTACCTACCTACCCTACCCTACCTACCTACCCTACCTACCTACCTACCTACCCTACCCTACCTACCTACCCTACCTACTTACCCTACCTACCCTACCTACCTACCCTACCTACTTACCCTACCTACCATACCTACCTACCCTACCTACCTATCTACCTACCCTACCTACCTACCTACCTACCCTACCCTACCTACCTACCCTACCTACCTACCTACCTACCCTACCCTACCTACCTACCCTACCTACTTACCCTACCTACCATACCTACCTACCCTACCTACCTATCTACCTACCCTACCTACCTACCTACCTACCCTACCCTACCTACCTACCTACCTACCCTACCCTACCTACCTACCTACCTACCCTACCTACACCTACCTACCTATCTACCGAGATATTATCAAAAAACCCATTCTATACAGAATGTATGAGAAAACGATTTTTCTTCATATTTTTTTTGTATAAAAAGTATCCTATGTCTTTCTCCTGGCTCTAAACTACCTCCCTGCCAATTTTCAGCTAAATCGGTTCAGCCGTTCTTGAGTTATAAGTGGAGTAACTAACACGACTTTCTTTTATATATATAGATTAATCATAATATTCGTAGAAGGTGGCGTTCTGTAGTTTCTGCCTAGAGAGTAAAACGGGTGTAAAAAGGCACTTTACGAAGCCGAAAGTCACTTATTATCCCCATCTTTGTGATATTTTTTTTATTCTGGACCACACCTGGGAACCTTCTGGTTACGGAGATATTGAAGGTCAAAGTTCCAACTTTTTCAGACGTTTTTTAAAGAAAGCAAGTTTTAAATATTATAATTTAATTTTAAATACCCACAAACCCTGAATCGTTGCATGCACCCATATACACAATGTCTTGCGTGCGTTACGTTGCGCACTATCGTCAACAGCAACATCACACTAAAAATAAAAGTCGTTTCCCAGCAATTATTTTTAATGCAATGTTACTTAATTTGATGTACAGAATGCGTAGTTGACGGCTATGTGATGGGTCTTTTTAGCCAACTACGGCGAAGAAAAAAGGAGGTGTTATGATTTTGACCGGTATGTATGTATGTATGTTCATCTGTTCCCTCCTATCTTCCAAACCACTTATCACAATTTGACAAATGAGGTATCGTTAGAAGCGTCGTGATTGTCCGCTGGTTATAGGCTATGTGAAGTCACATTAAATTAAAAATGACGCCCTCTAGAGGACACAAAGTGAGGAACTTAAAAAAAAAATGGTTTAATCGTACCATGTTGGGTATCAAATTAAAGGGCTTAATGAGCACATTTCAAAAATATATATATTATAACCGCAAAAGAATTAAAAACGTAATCTGTTTGATTTATGCCCTAACACGTGTGACTCCGGATTTTTAATTTGTCTGTCTGTGGTGTCTTGTTTATACCTTTTAAGTCGTAGTTGGGTTTTAGTTTTTATTACTTGATTTTTTTTTACATCCTGTGTGTAACATCACCATTCTCCTGCCCTTCATCCCAATTTATTTGGGGTCGGCGCAACATAATTATGTCTTTTGCTTCCATACTTCTTCTCTATTAGTCTTCATTTCTGTAGTATGTATTTACGTTATTACGTTATTACGGTACCACAAAACCGTGTTTAACAGTTGTTTAGCCTAAATACCTTTTAAACACTACATTTCTGTATGAGTACCTTTGACAGTCGTTACGAGTCGTCAGAAGCACGAAAGTCTGACAACTAGTCTAACCAACGGGTATCGTATTACCCAGTTACTAGGTTGTGGAGGTCAGATAGGCAGTCGCTCCATGTAAAATACTGGTATTCAGCTGCATCCGGTTAGACTGGAAGCCGACCCCAACATAGTTGGGAAAAGGCTAGGCAGATGATGATTTCTGTATGAGTACCAAAGTCCAAAAGTTTTACCAAAGTAGTTTTACCAAAGTCAGATATCTTTTATCCGTGGAATAAAAATGGCGTCTGACAGTTTTTGTATGGAAAATCTGTCAAAAATTCAAAATTTATTCGCAGGATAAGACTTATACTCGGTATAAAAGTTTGGTGAAATTCGCCCTTAATGTAATGATTTTGACAAAAAACTGACATTATACACTTATTCAACGCGTGTTTAGTGTCAGTTTTATGGCAAACTTCATACAGAAATGTTTAAAAGGTGTTTAGTCAACTGATAAACACGGTTTTGTGGTAATAAGATTAATGTTTATTATACACCAGCCGAACATCCCTAATGAATTGAAGTTCATTCGCAATCATTTAAACTAAAGTTCATCAGAAACTCAAAGACTTGAACATTCTGAAATTCCTCCATCTTTCAAATGGTGATGTTAAGCCTTTGCGGTGAGAAGCAAGCCATGTTCCTTTTAATTAAAGCCTTCACTTTTCATTCGCGTTTACAGGGAGACGTTTGAGTTAAACATCTCTTCGGTGGTTTATTTTAATTTTGAGTAATGAGTAACGTTAGCTTTCAGATATAATTGTGGCAACTTCGTTGTGAAAGAGGAAATTTTGTCGTTTTATGCCTAACGAAACTGATGATTTCTTTAATCAAAGTGGTTTCCTTGACCCTAAAATGCCTGCTCCATAAACCAAAGACAAGATCGATGGATTGTCCGATGTATGATATGAAAGAAAGAGAAGAAGTTCTGACGGCTGACAGGGAAGAATGGAAGAAAAATACACCATGTTGCGCCAACTCCAAGTAACATGGGACAAGGGCAGGAGGAAGACGAAGTATCCTTTCCATATTCCATTACCAGAAACATAAAAATACGTGAGAATTCAGAACTAGCTTCGGGTATGCAACAGCTGTAATTACTACGACCATGTAGCTCATAATATGTAATGGAGGGTAAATCTTGTTGCCGTTCCCCCAGGCTAAGACTAATGAATTAGTGTATCCAGGCCGCTGAGGCCGCAGGAGGCATGGCTGACTCTCCTGTGGTTACTGCACGAAGCTATTAAGGAATCGTGCCGGAAGGATGTTTGTAAGCATTAACTCGATGAAAGTCTTGAAATGGCTGAAAACCTAACTTCCTGAAGCCGGCGCCAGACATAGCAACAATATTTGGACACTTGGGTGTTTGGGTATTTCATCAAAGTTTCATCTCATACTTATTACCTTACCTCACAAATGCTCAAACAGGTGTTCACTTAAGTGTTAAAAAATGCGACTGTGTCTGGCACCGGCTTTATCCAAACCAATATTATAAATGCGAAAGTGAGTTTGTTTGTTTGTTACGCTTTCACTCTAAAACGGATTTGGATCAAATTTGGCACATTTGTAGACCAATAACCTGCAGGCGTAGCATGAGCACCGTTTTGTCGACGGAAGAGTAGACAAAAATGACGTTTCCTGTAGACAGTAGACAGTACGAGATGGCAGCAAAATAGAAAGAGTCAACTGCACTTTATACGAAATTCACTCTTTTACATAATTTCGACTCGGAATTCTTTGTTTTATCATAGGATTTATCGGTTGTCAGTGTGATTTTGACAGTAAGGATAGAAAACTTTCTTCCGAAATAGTCTACATATAAAAAGACAAGGATCGTTAGAAATGAAAGACAAAATGACAGATTGAAGAAAGATTTCTACGGTGGATGTCAAAAATGAAGAAACGAACTGTCACTTTGTATAGAAAAAGCTATGTCTATTCTTCGTAGAGATAGAAAGCGCCATGCTACGCCTGCTGGAGAAGGACATATTATGATACTTTATACGAAGGGGCAACTAGAATCAATTCTATTCTCTTGTAAATTTTGGCGTTTAAAAGTGCCTTTAAGGCGCGAGACAGACGCAAGAGCGAGGGTTCTGGGGGCGAAACGACGCGACGGTGCGGCGCGGACGGTGCGCCGCTCCTTTCATATTTCATACAAAATGTATAGGCGCGGGCGAGGCGCGAACCGGGTGCGTATCGTCGCTTTTCTCGGTAGGTTACAAAATACCTTTCCAGGGACCAGAAATACCCTTCAAAATCATAATACCCATTTCCAAATACGATTTGCATTGCATCTTATGCAGACCAACTTCAGCCTAACAAACGAGCAGTTCGCAGAAGTTGACGAATGACGTCATTAAATAGGTTATGTAAATGAAACTTATCCAAGTTTCGGCGACTCAAGTGCAAGATGCACAGACTTGTGTAACAAGGACAAACGGTGCATACAAATATTGAATACCTACATAATATTAACTCGGATGATAATGTGAGTAGTAGTTTGTTTATTCCACTTTGATGGGAAAATTTTACAAAGCTATTTTGTTCTAAGCGTAGTTCAGTGCATATAAAAAAGGTTTAGTTTACCACTAAGGCCTTTTGTACACACGCGTTTTTCTTGCCGTGAAAGAGTACGGTTTATTTGCAGGGTGTAGGCACGGTCGTCATTGTTGTATGGAAACTTGTTGACAGACACTATTTTCTACGGTGCGGTTTATACCGTACAGAAACCGTGCCGAGTACAAAGGGTCTAAAGATGAAAACAAAGGTGTTATTTCGAAGATAATAATAATAATTATGTTCCTTTGACGATCAAGAGGAGCACTAACAAAGGATTTCTCCCTAAAGAGGCAACGAGGTACTAACACATGTATATTAAAATCAATCGGTAAATTCACACCCAATTTAATAGATGATGATGACCGTAACAACAGACCACAACAATTGCGTACACCTATAAACAAAAAAAACGAGCGAGGCTTGGCTGACAATACCAATCTCCCGGAAAATGGGAAACTTTAGAACCCCGCGGCCTCATTGGTCAAATCAAATAAAATAGCGCGCTTTTCCCCGGCTAACTGTTACACATTTCCGTCTCTTTTTATAATCACTCCCACAGATTGCAAGAAAGCGAGAGGAAACATGTTACACATCAAAAATACGAAAGAAAAACCACAGCAATAAGTTAGTGATGAATATTGTCAAATCAAATCGAGAGTTTCCTTTAAAATGGATGCCTATGTGTTACTGATTAAGATGTTGTAAGGGACCCAGATTGTGTGTTATACAGTCACGAGTCGCACGTTTTATTGAGCAAAATGGATTATCGATTCGTACGAACGTTTACGTAGAAATACATTTTTGGGCTAAAGGTGAGAGTGCCGGGCCAAACAAAAAAAAAGTTATATTCCGAAAGAATACGTTTTTATCTTCATTTTTTATTACTACAGCTATTATTTTAATTATATTACCTACTATGAATTATTTTAATTAAAACAAACTGAAAACATTTTTTTTTCAAAATCGTGTAACTGCGCAGGGAATGGCACTACAGATTTGGTCCAATAGTGAAAAGTGAAGAGAATAACATGTTCTAACGTAATATATCTTTTTTTTTTGTTTGACCCGCACTTCCATAATTTAGACCAAAATGAATGATTTCCTTTTACCATTAAGGTATTTTATTGCCCTGAAACTAAAAGATATTCTAATTACTAACTATCATCTCTGTACGAATATTTAAGTGCTTGATAAAGTAACATTCATACCTTCAAAGTAACAAAGGGTATAATATCACTCTTATAAATCTTAGGTAATTAAGGTTACCTTGTTCTACGAGTATCTACATCTAGCAGATGCTCCTAATTAGTCTGGCGATAGTTACGTCAAATGAGAACTTTGTAAGCGTACTATAAAACGACCAGATGAAGCAGACAGATTGAAGTGGTGATTAATTTTAGGAGTCTGGACTTATTGACCCGATAATGTTTTATGTAGTTACTAGCTGCCGCCAGCGGCTTCGCCCGCGTGTAATCTTTATAAATTATAGCCTATGTTACTCAGGGTGAAGCTTTCTAATGGTGAAAGAATTTTTGAAATCGGCGCAGTAGTTTTTAAGTTTATTCATTACAAACATACACACAAAAATACAAATCTTTCCTCTTTATAATATTAGTGTAGATGTAGATAATGGTTCCCGAGAGGGATTGGAAAAGGTATTTTTAATCGACTTCAAAAAGGAGGAGGTACTCAATTCGACGATGTTTTTTTTTTTGTGCCAATTATGAATTGATTATGATGACTCTTTTTTTGTTTGGTAGAGTCATACTTCAGAGGTGATCCTATATAAATGTTATTAACTTTGCTTGGGTAGTTTTAGAGTTTGCTTCAATAATACGTATTTTTGCCACTTAGTATAAGTGAATGATGTTATAATAAGTTTCTGTCACTATTATTTACAGTAGACATAGCAGGTAGTGGTATTCGAATTTGGGTGGGGTAGGTATCACAACTAAAAAGTGTTTTTTTTATTTAAAAAAAACAACCGACTTCCAAATAAAACACTACAAAGTGAAAAATAACTTTGATTTCGGAAGTCGGTGGCAAAAAAGAAAAATTCAAAACTAAAGATACCTAATGACTTCCGAAATTAAAGTTAATTTGTTTTGTAGTGTTTTTGTGTCAAAACAGTAGCAAAACATTGAAAAATATACCTATATTTCTCTCAGTGTTAGACAGAGGTGAAGAGTAACATCATACATATTTTGTTGGTCATGATTAAGTTCGAAGTTGGAAGCGAATCAATTGGGCATAAGTCCAGACTCCAGGCTGCTTTTGCGAAATTCTTCTGGAAAAACCATATTGCACATTGCCCTACTTGGGGATCCCGATTGCGACTTGCGACCAAAAGACTTCATTAGACACAAGGCAGTTGGGAGCAGTATTATCCAGCATGTTCTAATATACAGCGATCTTTATTGTTGTGGTCGAGTATGGTGATAATAACCTTATCACGATAGCAAGGCCGTTGTCAAGTTATAAAGTCAAAGCGGATAGACAGCGCGGTGATAGAATTTTAGGGGTATGAGGAACAGGATGTAAAGTTCACTCATCCACCATAGAAAAGGGAGGATCAGACGGGTGTTGTGTCTGGCGGGCAACTGCCCAACGATTGATTTTGGTTTCTTGTACATCGCACGGTAAACTCTAATTGCGCGATGCAGGATTTTTGTGACGTTAGGATTTAAGTGTGAAGTCAGGTCTTTGATGCGTAGTTCGCATGTGGGGATGTAGATACCGCCACAGAATCAAAGAATTCTCCGCTTATAGTCCCGCTCGTCGCTCCGCTCCTTCTTTACCTCAGACCACAGCCTTAAAACGGGCTATGAGCAAATCTGAGCTAAGTCACAAACTCTATCTAGCGTATAAATCCAATAACATTTAAAACGAGACAATGACAATGTTTTACCATTAATCTCAAATGGAGAAGAAAATAAGAAAACTTTACACTTGAACAAATCCTTTCGCAACGTGTTTCATGATTCGAGAAACGCCATAACTATTGGCTATACACTTACGAGTTACAATGTACTTTGGGAATGAAACCAATTCTCTGAATAGGCAGCTAAGTGTATTCTTACGATTAGGTAATTATATTAACACATATAATAATATTACGTACGGTTATTCCCAAAGTCTGTACTTGTTTCCAGTTGATGTTATTTCCACTAAGGGCTGATTTCACCAAAGTCAGATATCTTTTATCCGTGGAATAAAAATGGCGTTTGACAGTTTTTGTATGGAAAAACTGTCAAAAATTCAAAATTTATTCGCAGGATAAGACTTATACTCGGTATAAAAGTTTGGTGAAATTTGCCCTTAGTCGATTTCAGAATGTCGAGAGTCATAAAAATTTTAGAACTGAACTTTATGTGTGGGTATTAAAGTTGTTTTTCCAAAAACGCATATTTGTTTACAAGTTTAGATACTAAACCGCGAACGCAGTATACACTCTCATCAGATTATTACTTCATGAATACGATTCACGAATATCAGATAAACGATGGGTAGACGCTATTCACTTTTTCTCGCGATCTTACCTTCCACTTGCATAATTTGAGAGCTAATTCTCCTGAATTCGTTATAATCTTCCTCGCAGTGTTGACGTTGCATGCCTTCTTATCCAATACATCTCTATAAACCGTCATGTATTCAGCGCTTTTAAAACCATAATTATGATCTTTCACACAATCCATCCAACATTTTCTAGGTTCGCATTTTTTGAAGTGGAAACTTCTTTAGGTGCGTTGAGCGATTTTTGGTAGGAGGGGCAAACTTATGGATTCGATAGTGCTTTACTATAGAATATAGATGGCGCTAATACCTGTTAAGTTTTAACTTCTGTTGGCAATCTCATTACTGCCTGTGTTTTTTTATCAGTGTGGTTTAATCTCTTTCTCTTCATGATTAACTTATTCATCTTGTTCAAATCAAATCAATCTGCCTAGCCTTTTTTCAACTATGTTGTGGTCGGCTTCCAGTCTAACCAGATGCACCTGAATACGAGTATTTTACATGGAGCGACTGCCTATCTGACCTCCACACAACCCAGTAACTGTGTAATACGATACCCCTTGGTAAGACTGGTTGTCAGACTTTCGGGCTTCTGACGACCCGTAATGAGTGGCAAAGATCCACGAATGGCGACAGCCTTATAATTTTTTTATCTTGTTATGGTACAAAAAACTATTTTTTATATCGAAGCTTGAGATTAAACTAGGGAGAAACTAGAGTCCACTACGAGTAATAAGCACGTTAAGTTTCAAGTACTTAAATCGATAGAAACCAGTGTGCTGAAGGAAGTCTCTCAATGTCGAAGTTTATCGGGCTTTGATTGAACACTATCCAATAGTAGTGGTTCCATTCACAGAGTAACTAGCAAGTGGAGTAACAACGTGTGACCGTAAGCAAATTCAAATGCTCTGTTCTAGGATAATTAATTAAGTCAAGAGGTGTGATTGTCCATTTAAGAAAAATATTATTTAAATTGTGAAGGATTCCTAAAGGCAATGTATGAGTAAGTAACTATCAAGAATTTTAGGTTTTACCTTTAAATCAACAATTTTCTCAGTATTAAGTATGTATTATTGAAAAAATCGTAGGGTGTTACTATGCCACAGCTAAACAGGCAGAATGAAGCTTGGTGTAAAAAAACAGTATGACACCGCCTTCGGCATTAAAGCTGTTTTCATGTCAGAAATAACATTAGTTTACACTCTTGATGCTATTATTTTCGCAGTAGATAAAATATGATGCCTCTGTGTTGGTAATCTTTGTGAATATTTTCAAGACTGTTTGTTTTACTTTATAATACCGCAAAATACGAATTTTATTCAATCGTCAATATTCGCAGAACCGAATCCTCCATTTGCTAATTAATCCTTGTGTCTGATCGCACTGTATCCTCGCTACGTCGATGCAATATCAGCATATTGTGTTCTCCGTGTAATTACATTTTAGCAGAGTGCTGTAGCAAATGAAAATGCAGCTACCAATATGGCGCGTTTCTTTCTGTTTAACCCAATGTTCAGCGTAGTGTTTAATCATTAGTTTGATGAGATTTTTATGTAGTTATAGTATGTTTGAAGTTAGATTTTAATTTGATTAGTCTTTATGACATTTTACCTACTCTTAGGGCGGGTTGTTTCACGTCCAGTTTACCCACGGGTGCATCAAAAATGGCGCTAACTATCGTCAAATTAAAAACAAGCGTTGTTTCACGAAATAATGGAATAACTTTGACACAACGCTTTGTATTTAACGAACGTTAAATTTGACGTACGTATGTTACGTTAACCAACCGTTTGAAACAACCGGCCCTTAGGGCGGATTTCACCAATGAAATTGAACGCGATCAGCACATCTAAACCGCGTTCAAGAGCTGTCAGTGTCATAATTGTTGTGGAATGTTGACACCGATCGATAGCTCTTCAAACTCCGCCCCTTAACTATTTTCATCCTACTTACAGCACCTACACATCATTATCTATATCATTCACCTAGTCATATTTATTTGGAGTCATTTCATGCTTAGGTATCGCTTTAAGAAGAACCAAGTTTTCGCTCAACGAAGTTGAATACAACGAACATTCCAAAAACCAAGAAAGACAAAATTCATCAGCCAGCCATAACCTCATAAATAACGCAGCAAATAAAGAAATACGTTTTCCGGCCCAAGGTTGTTGTAGGTATAAACAGGGACTAAATGAAAATAAGTGGCGACATTAATCAGTGGGCCCTCGGCTCAGGTAACGACGACCTTTGAGCCTGCAGGGCTAAGTAATGGACCTTCTCTCATAAGACTGTAGGAGAAATGTGTTTGAGAGGATGGCAGAAGACTGAGAAAGATTGCAATCGACTCCTGCAGTACTAATTTATTTCAAGAAGAATCACTGATGATAGTGGATTTCACAAATGAAACTGAACGCGATCAGCACATCTAAACTGAGTTCAAGAGTTGTCAGTGTCATTGCTAGTGAATCTATACTAATATTATAAATTCGAAAGTAACTCTGTCTGTCTGTCTGTCGGTCTGTCTGTATGTTACCTTTTCACACCTAAACCATTAAACGGATTTCAATCAAATTTGGCATGGACATAGATAGCATCCCGGGGAAGGACATAGGCTACTTTTTATCGACATACCACGCATTGTATAAATATAGCACAGATATGCTTTTCATGTTCTGCACCCAAAAAAAATCAAGTAGACCTGTTAAAAGGTAAGCGCCATTTGAATTTTATGAATGGCCAGTACTTCACAACAATATTAGGCTTCCAACGTTAAATGAAAAAAACCGAACCATTATAAGATCACTTTTTTATTACAAGTCTATATGAGATGATCATATTATGACGTTTTATAATAATAATAATAAAAAATAAAAAAAACCAAAAGTAATGTACAGTCACGGACTTTAATTGATGAGCCACCTTCAAACTTTTCAATTTTGCAGTTTCATACATTCACGAGATTACACGATTAAATACGAACTCAAATCGCAAGCTCGTGAACAAGATGACAAATAAATTACTTTTAATCGGAAATATCCATAGAGGTTGACTAATAAGTTCTCAATGATAAAAATAAATACAATGTTGCATTAAGTTTATCCAATCTATTTGATACCGACCTCGTTTGAATCATAGCTCATTAACTCGATAATTATGAAAACATAACTGAAGACAGTGCCAGTTGAAATATCAAGATGACAAATAAATTACTTTTAATCGGAAATAGTCTTATCCATAGAGGTTGACTAATAAGTTCTTAATGATAAACATAAATACAATGTTGCATTAAGTTTATCCAATCTATTTGATACTGACCTCCTTTGAATCATAGCTCATTAAGTCAATAATTCTGAAAACTTAACTGAAGACAGTGACAGTTGAAATATCGATGTCAGAGAATTTCTCCGTACAATAACGTTACTATCGCAACAGTAACCTAGCAACAATTGTTTATCGTTGCTAGGTTACTGTTGCTAGACCTGCAATTGGTTGACTTTGAGTAGGCACTGCTGTCAAGTTTGTAGTTCTGCTCTCAGGCAGGTTAGCCAACCGGTAAAGATATGAAATATAATTTTCTTCTTCTAATACGAAGACATATGACTTTGCGTGTCGGGAACCGAATAAACCCGATTTGCATAACACGGCTAAAATACGAACAGGTGGCTCATCAATTAAAGTCCGTGACTGTACATAGTAGATATGCGCGTCATTTACAGTGTAGGACTTACAATTGCATCGAAATTTGATAAATGGCCCCCATGCTAGGTGGAACCTGTGTTACAGGGGTCATCCATCCGTCCACTATACAAGATAACAGGTAAGTAGGTACTTATTTTTTAGAGGTACAATTATGCGCTTAATTCTAGTGTGAAAAAGGTGTGATGAGTGCGTGTGTGAGTGTGTGTGTGGGGGTGTGTTGTGTGTGTGTGTGTGAGGGTAGGTATGTGTGGGTGTAGATTGGATAATTGTATTGGTCATGTATATTGCGATTTTAATAGGTCTTCTGTTTTACTGTAGTCAAGAGTTAGGAGATACTCTTTGATTCTAGATTTACAATGGAATATGTTAAGGGAATGTATTATTCGAAATCTGGTTCAATTTAGGTTCAATTTATTATAAGTAAGTTTTATGGCCCTTGGTTTTACCTAAATAAGGGAGAGTCATCAGTTAGACAGTAAGACAAATGCAATTAAAAAAAAGCCCGTAGTATGTAACAAACAAAATAATTCAACCGAGACTAGGCATGAGAGAAGATTTCCATAATCATATTTTCAGGCGATTATAAATGCATGAGAGAGAGTCTTAGCTCCAATAAGATTAATTATAATCTGTGCCGTCATCCAATTAGAGGTAACCATTTTATGTAAGTGTGTGTATTATTATGTGTAAAAAGATGTAACGTATTTACATTATTAGACCGAGATTGGGAGGTTTTCCTAAAGATTTAAAACTCTTATTAGAAGAATTTAAATGTATATTTTTTTAGGACATTGCTTTTACATTCTGTGATTACTTCACCTCACACAGTCACTCATAGATTGTGATAATTATGAAAATCGTCAACTTTTACAATGTTTGTAAATAAGTGAGCACCATGTATCTATTACATAATTGATTTATTTGTCATTGCTTCATTTTTAATTATTTTTATCTTAATCTTCTCCTCACGATATTGCCTTTTGGAAGGGGCAACTAGACTCAATTATATTTTTCTGGAAATTTCAATGTTTAAAAGTGCTTTTAGTGAGCCTATTTGAATTTAATGATTTGACAAATCGCTTCCCTAAAAAATCGTACACTCTAAAAACAATCATTATACCTACAATTGCTAAACATCTACTAACAGGGGATGTTTTTTTTTGAGTGTGGGAAATCATCAAATTACTTCTCCCGCTCTGGGCGGCGCGGGGAGGGCTTGTCAGACTTTTACTGACTAAAACCCACCCGTGTTCCTTCAGTTGCCTGTTGCCAAAGGCCCCGGTATCCCTTTCGGACTTTCCCGCAGCCCTGGCAGTGACACTCTAAAAACAATAATTATACCTACAATTGCTAAACATTACAAACGGGCAACATACCGTTCTGCTACATGATGGGTTCATTTAAAATATTCCAGGCACGTGTATGCTTTGTTCCTAACTTTCAGCACATAACAACTCAGGCAAAATATGTACAAGTTCACAACAATAGTTGGACAACTTTCGAACGTTTACAAAACATTACCCCTTAGCCTAGACTGAGTTAAGTAACTATCTGGAATAAATTCTACCAAAGAATAAAAATATAGGGATTGTGAGAATGGTTCAATTTATCTAAAGATAATAAAAGTATTCCTTTTTCTTTCTGGGATCTTTGACAGTCGTTACGGGTCGTCAGAAGCCCAAAAGTCTGACAGCCAGTCTTATCAAGGGGTATCGTACTACCCAGTTACTGGGTTGTGGAGGTCAGATAGGCAGTCGCTCCATGTAAAATACTGGTACTCAGCTGCATCCAGTTAGACTGGAAGCCAACCCCAACATAGTAGGGAAAAGGCTAGGCAGATTGATTTTATAAAAGTATTCCTTTAAAAAATCTCATATATAAGTGTCGTATGAGGCCCTTTGTACACACACGTTTTTCTTGCCGTGAAAAACCACGGTTTATACGCCGTGAAGCTTGTTGACAGGCACGTTTTTTCTGCGACGCGGTTTATACGTCGTATTTTTGTATGTTGGTATTTGAACTAGTGAAGTAGTGTGTGTCCACGTTTTCGTAACAATTAGGTACTTAATCGTTTTTCATAAAAACTTTACACTAAACATAAAGACGAGCAGGACAAAAGAGCTAACCATAATACTTCAAGACGATCCATTTCAAGACGGTTTCCTAAAGAGGGTCACTGAAATCACTCACAATAAAAACCATAATACCTACTGAAAAATGACGACATGGTTATTCATACATTACCCATTTCCAAATCTTCATGACAAACAAGGCACATCCAAAGAGTGATTGACAAACAAAATATTCTGTGTACATAATATTAAAAAGGGCACTCCAACGACAACCGGCTTATTCACGGAATAACTTTTGTCAGTATTGTCCGAAGTATTCGGGAAAACATTTTAGTATACATCTACGCGGAATTTTGTAAAGGGTTGACTGACAAGGATTATTATTGTGTTAGTACATTAGGTATGCAAGGTTAGGTTAGGTAAGCAGTCGGAAATAATGTTACAATCAACTCGTTGGGTAAAACAATGGGGATACATTTTATGGTATAAGTACTACATTTATTATAGCAATACGCAAATAACGACAGTTATTGTGTAACTGTTGAAATTACTGCACTAGAGTAATTTTTTTATGTAAAATGTAAATAGATTTTGTGTCTACATTTCACCCACATTTCATTTGACACATTTGTCCACATTTCATTTGATGCGTAGTTCGCATGTGCGACATGCGAACTACGCATCATACTAAATCTCATGTCTGAAATCATACTAAATGAAATGAAATGAAATTGTTTATTCTGTAAATAGGATATTGGAATCACTTTTACACGTCATATTAAAAAGTTGTAAAAATAAGCTAGATGAGGTCGGCGTTTCCTATCTGACTACTCTGAGAAGAAAGGCCGAAACAAACTCAGAGGTCACCGTCTCCTTTAAAGTCCAGCCATAATCTTGGTCAGGCCATATGAGGACCATGTAGATAAGAGTCTGAAATGGCCTGACGTCACACAAAATCCTGCATCGCGCAATTAGAGTTTACCGCGTTATGGACATGTATACAAGATCCCGACATCAATCGTTGGGCAGTTGCCTGCCAGACACGACACCGGCCTGTTCGGAGGATCTTCCCTTTTCAATAGAGGATGAGTACGTTGAATGTATACGTTTATTTCGAAATAACGAAAGGGTGATAACCGTTTTTGTCTAATGTTATAATAAATGGAGGATAGATAAGTTTAGAAAAAGATATAGTGTAGATGCCGAATGCCGAAATCCAACATCATTGAATCGGTTCACTAATATACGTATTCAATATTCACTTTTGATTCATTTTGTGCTCGAATGAAATATAAAATGAACAAAAAGTTGAAGAGTCTAATATTTGCTGTAGAGACCTTACATTAAAATAGTAGAACGTCTATACATACGCTCGTTTCTTCGACGCGAATTCATCCTTGTGTTCTTGTGCCACCCTCTCGAGATGCACTCGTGCTTTCTCCGCCCTCGTGAACACCTGGAATCTTCTAGCCACGTCCGTCTCCACTCGCTTTAGGGTTAAGTCGTCTTTCGCACGTTCATCCTGTTTGTAATAGGTTTAATTGTATGAGTAACATATCATCAGGCCTGTCTCCCCCGCAACGGGTAGGCGTAAGCAGAGGTGAATGGTACAGCCACGTTGTGACTGATATTTTTAAGTCCTATGTTATGGGGCAACCCAAATGTCATCAACCAGGCACAAATTCAGACCTCGAGCTGCTACTGAGAAATTACTGATGGTAAAACTCACGCTCATTAATCGCGGATCTGACTACAAATACCAGCAACGCAAGCTGATAATATAATCTGTATTTTCTAGATCGTTCTTCTGCATAGATTAATTCTACGCTTTGGAATGGGTAACTGCTTCATCTTTCTGATTGCCCGAATCCTTGACAATTTAAAAGTGCCGGTAATTGGTTTATTTAAAATAAATGCTTTGAGTCAATTTATACTTTATTAAAAACAAACAATTTTTTTTTTTTAAACTACAAAATAAAAAAGAACTTTTAAATTGTCATAAAAGGAAAATTGGAAAATTCATGAAACCTGACAGTGCATTGTTATGGGAATTGAATTATTGAAATTAAGACAGGACAATATCTGTCGGGTAAATTAGTTATTATCAATAAAAATTGCATAGCATACCAACTTCTTCATCTCCACATGAATTCTGTCCATGAATTGATTATACAAATACTTTCTGTATTGATTAAACTCCTTCAGCGAACATACAGCTCTTCCATCCTTCGTGCAGTATCCCAGCTGTTTCATACTGTTTCTGGCTGGCTTCTGTGAAAAATAATGGGCCAGGTGCGGGTCGTGCATGGGTACGTAGTCGTATGAGACATTGTTGCAGTACGGATCTGTCAGGTCGAAAGTGGGTCGAGGGCCGCCAGTGACACCGAGTCCGACTCTTCGAACCTGAAAAAATAATACGGATTTTATAGGACAGATTAAAAAAATTAACACACTGTTATTTAATGCTGGTTTATCTATCAGGAAAGCCTACGTACAGACCACGGGGCCTAGACAAAATCCCTTTTCTGTAAGCGTTAACGCCAATGGAAAGATCAAATTGTATAGACAGCAGCAGTCACGTGACGTCTCTAAAGCTAATGTCGACTCCATACAATTTGATCTTTCCGTTGGCGTTAACGCTTACAAAAGAGGGATTTTGTCGATAGCCTCAGGGATGTTGCGGATATTCGCATCCGCAACCGCGGAGCTTCCGCATCGATTTGGACATTTGTATCCGCATCCGCAGTAAATAATACGGATGTTCATGCGGATTCGGATGTAGCACAGATCGCGACAAGAAAGAAAATAGGCGGGGCTGGCGACTGGCGCGTGCCGTACGCACGTGCAAGCGTAATAGCAAACTCCGATTTCAACAAGATTTGGGTAATTTTCAGCTCATACAGAAAAAAAATACTAAACCGATCTTTCGTAGAACAGGTTCTAGTGAAAATGGGAGAGCAAAGGTCTTTCCCGATTTCAACAACAATGATTTGGGCATTTTCAGATAGGTATAATGTAAATCAGCGGACACAATGGCCCAAATTAAACTCCATTATTATACTGATAGTATAAACAAAGTGATCGACTTCCCAAAGTAATTAACTGCACTGCGTAACAAAAGGTCATCGCCAATATACGTCGGAAGCGAACTAAGTGACGGTAAAAGGTGATTCCCGCTGTTTAAGAGCGACAGTGAGTGGTGACGTCTTTTGTTAAATGTTTTAATATTAACGTTAGTAAGTATATATTTTTCGTCAAACAGTCTTTCTTTCTTGGACTTTTCGAGTCGATCGTATATAAATGGAGTATTTTAAATGAGTTGGGCCCAGTAGGTGGCGTCTTCTGTGGCATTTTTGTGGGTCCTCAGAAGTGCAGGTGTAGATAGACACTTTGGACACTCTAACATATGGGACATGATCAAGCAGTGGATGTTATGAAGGTGTTAACATTTATCCGCAATTGTTTTTAAGTATGAGAGTGAGTGGTGAGAGTCACTCGGTAACTAGATTATTTACTAGGTTTATTTTTGTGTCGACACTAAATGTCATTTTAGTTTGGCAAATAAAACATCAGAGTATACTCGGAAAAATAATAAGGTGCACATAAAATATAATCTTAAGCTGCTTAAGGTGATCATCAGAAACCGACTTATGCCGAGATCCGACGATCCGCAATTTTGCGGACGGATACGCACAGCAGACGACCACAGACCGCCTCGCACCGCGCACCCAGGAACTTCCGATGTCTGCGATACCCCGCACGTACACCTTCCCACGGTGCGTCGTGCGGGCTCGTCTCTGTCCGTCCGCAATATGGCGCACCGTCGGATCACGGCATTACACGGAGTATCTCTTAACAAGTTTAGAAGATCAATCATAATATTAGTTATCTCTCACTCTCTCTCCTTCTACCTTTTCTGGCAAAATTTTATATAATTTTTTTAGTACATAGGTAATCTATTTTGTATTTTGATTACTTATTGTATTTTATGTTTCTTTCAAGTTTTATTTTTATTTTATTAATAAGTTGTCGTGTGGCAAATGCTGTGTATACCTTAGGCATTCATACCAGTACATTTTTATCTTACTGTTCCCATTTATTTGTTTTTAGTACTGCTGTTGGTGTACCAAATAAATAAATAAAAGGTATATTTCTATGGGTCTGTGTCGCCTGCAATAAATGGTTTATTATTATTAACATTATTTATTCCTTGACATAACCTACTGACATCGGCCACCTTTTTGTCCGTGAACTGTGACGAAATACCTTCCCTCTTCCCCTGATTAGAATACTTTATAACATCAAATACCTTTCTATTTACAAACGAAACAGAAAAGGTCACAACGCCTAAAGCATTTCCCAGCGTCTCTTTGATTGTATAGATTACAATTCAATCAGCTAACAATGAGATTTAAATATTAAAACCTCTTCGACAAGAAATCGAAAGAGCTCCTGGCAAAATGAGACGATCGATTGAGGTAATTTATAAAGATTTAAGTAAGTAAGTACGCGTAGGCAGGTATATCAGAGATTTTAAAGCGGTTTGTACCTACTTTAAAATGTTTTAGGTTTCTGTACCCGAAGGGTGCCAAATGGAATACTATTACTAAGCCTCCGCTGTCCGTCCGTCCGTCTGTCTGTCAGCGGGCTGTATCTCAAGAACCGTAATAGGTAGAAAGTTGACATTTTCACAGATTATGTATTTCTATTGCCGCTATAATGAAAATGAAATAATTAAAGTTAATAAACGTGTTTTTTTCGGCGGTTTTTGGCTTGATCTTAATACGGTACGGAATCCGACTTTGACTTGGCTGGTTTTTTTTTTGGGTTCCGTAGTCAAAAAGGAACCCTTATAGTTTTAAGAATTGTCGTTGCACAGCGTGTTTCGGAAGTAGCCGCAAAAATGCAGTAGATATAGTCAGTTTTGGCAATTTTGTAGCTTATTGCCCGCAATGACAGAGGCAGACGTGTGTGGAAAAGGGAAAGGGAGGCCTTTGGCCAGCAGTGGGATATTACGGGCAATATACACAGATATTGCCCAATCATCATGAATTCAATGTCATATATTTGTCACAAGCACACGTATGACCATACTTATAATGGCAATTTCTGGTTTATACGATGCCAGTGACTGGACCCAGTACCCAGTGACTCGGAATTTCAGCCCCAGTCAGTAGGTTCATGTAGACGAGATCAGCAGTAAGTCGGACTGGGGAATCTACTGGGCCCGAAAATAGTCGGGTAGGTTAGTCAACTGAACTGATTCTGATGCGGTCCCTAGTCGCCAGAGCATCCAGTCTCCACGTAGGGGCCGGACGTTGGCTGGGTCGTGGCTACGCTTGCAAATTGGCGACGTCGCCAGACCGTAGCCAAGTGAGTTAACTGTCATACATTTCAATACGAATTGTTTGGATAGCGGGCGACGTCACCATCGCGGCGTCTCAGTGTTCATTTAGAATTAGAGATATCTAGATCTCTTCTTGCCTTTTCAAGTGGATTATTCCACACAAACCGCATTTTTCTTATCGAGTGACAACAAGAAAGTACGCTAGTTACGTTATCCCCTAGAGATGACATCGACAAGGAAATTGCGGGTAGTCACCGCTGCACTGTATTGCCTAACAAGTAAATACAAATAAATGAAAGTTGATAAATTATTTTGAAACCAACTGTAGAGCTTTGTGGCTGCAATATTTAAACATTTTTACTAGATAGAAAATGTTTTTTAATAAATATAAAATAAAAGATAAGCTGCTTCAATTTTATTTATTTTTGTGGATATTTATGTATAGATATTGTAAACGGCTATGAATCGTACAACTGTGGTCGGAGCAATCGAACCCCATGCAACGTGAATGCAAAACCAATTTATGAATTGTCAAAAGAATGTCATAACTATACTTACAGTCCTTTTACATTATTTTACCTCTGACAGCAGCAACTTTATTGTAACGAGAATAAAAATCACAGTGATTTTGACAGTGATGCAAAATCAGGGGTATAATTACTGAAAAAACTGTATGTTAGCAGTACATACAGCTTTTTGCGTAGTAAAAGTAAAAACGTCTGTGGAAGTATGAATTAAAGTAATTCCACTACAACATCCGACAGGGTATAATTGAAATACAACACTTTATTTATACCACTCTGCACTTACACCCACCTCTATCATGCACGTGTATCTGATCTGTGACAATAAATTTCTCCTTTTAAATCTTCCCCCTGCTATTTGACAAATAACACGTGGAGGTATCCACCTACACTTTCTACCTACTGAAGCTACCTTCCTGCCATATATCGTCGACACGGTCCACTTTTGGCACGTGCCTCTACCGGAGATGACAGGCTATCTGACGGGCGTCCCGACATGGGAAAGTTTGCACGTTAGCACCGTTATCAAAAGCACGTGTATTTTGGGGCTTATAGTGATGTTCTGATCAGGATTTGGGTCGAGTTGCATCATTTTGCGTTAATTAAGAGCTATGGTTATTTAGGTTGTATCTACTATTTGATCAAATTAATATTCCATGTAGTTATTTGCCGCGCAGCCCAAGTCGCCACAAATGTTGTGTGATCAGACACATTAGATGTATTTTATCTTACACCGTAATATGTAAATTACAAGTATGTGACGCAACTCATACAATGCAAATGTATTTTAGATGGCCTAGGTATGTATCTGAGATGCGCCTAATGCGGGTCATAGACGTTCAAGTAATTTGATCAAATAGGCTGGTTGAAACAGTTTATCAAATTGGCATAATGTGTGTGGGAGATTAAAATGAGTTGTCAAATGGTATGAAGAAATATTATGAATTCTATTTGATAAAACTTTTTGAACCAACCTTTTTGGTCAAATTACTTGGTCCGCATAAGAATACGTAACAGATGCAAATAGCTATCAACCTCATCACATCCCTTCCTGAATAAAATCCAAGTTTACCACAAGCCCAACTCCGAATCTGTTACTAACCACATATTTATACAAACAGTAGGGGATTGCTAAGCAGATTTATCACGCGAAAACCCTCTATACAGAGACACGCTGTCATTCAGCGAGTGAATGCTTGCATTAGCATAATGAGAACTGCCGAGTCTTAAAACAGATTTCAAGTGTTGTGTGTATGTAAACATTCGCGGGAGAAACACTTTTTGCTGTGTGTTCTATGCTATGTCAATCATTTCATTCAAAGAATGACTGAAAACGTATGTGCATAGAGGCAAGTATTTGAGACACACAGTGATTTGATTTAGGTGTGAACAATCAGGACATAATAACACCATGTTTGAGGTTATTGACAAATGAATTGATAAACTCTGATAACATGTTTCGATTGGTTGAGTACAATCGAATTTAACTTATTGCTTGTGTAAATTTCGGGAATAGGGAATCCTAACTACAGGGTGTTAGGGTAAACACCGTTATCCTTGCAACCAGTGGTTTGGTTTCATTTAAAGAACGTAAAATCAATGGAAAATTACATTTTTTTTTTCTTTTTTTAAAATCTACATTTTACCACAAGAGACGCAAGTTCGTTGTCCTATGCGCTAGGGAAACAAACTTGCGTCTCAACACGGGCGGGGGGTACGGGATGTGACCTGACCGGCCGCGAGCGCGACCCCTCCCTCAGTCAGTCAGCTGTTCCGCTAGAGAGCACGGTGTCGGATAGAAACTTTTTAAAATCTTTTAATGAAAATGACGTTTTTTTTTTGTTGTGTTGGGTCATTTATTTTTATATTTAAGTCAACTACCCATGGTTTGAATGACAAGACTGTTTACTCTTACAGCCTGTATATTATAATACTATGTATTTTATATTTTATCCTGATCCTAACTAATATTATAAATGCAAAAGTGAGTTTGTTTGTTACGCTTTCACGCTAAAACAGCTGAACGGATTTGGATGAAATTTGGCTCATTGGTAGATCATGACCTGGAATAGTACATAGGATACTTTTTATCCCGATATTCCCACGGAATCGAGACATACGGGTGAAACCGCGCGGCGCAGCTATTAGGGTAAAAATGATCAGTTTGTTTTTAAAATGCAATATATTGTGCAATCAAGAATTCTCTCTGTTTAATACCAAACTATGTTAACAATGGCTTTATTTCTCTTCATTTATATCACAACACACTGTTACCGCGTGTCGCTTTATGCTTCTCATTTCGTACGGGAAATGAGCGTAAAGAAAATGAAAATAAGAGAATGTACACTTTTGTCGTACACGACAAGAAACATTAGTGGTGAATGTGGTGAGTACAACTTCTTATACGCACAAATAAATATGTTTATTATGTAGCTTTAACAAATGGGGATGATATGAAATGGGACTATAATTATTTTACTAGGATCCGCCAGCGGCTTCGCCCGCGTTATATGTCGATAAAACGTAGCCTATGTCCTTCTCCGGGATGTCATCTGTCTCCTTGCCAAATTTTATCGAAATCCGTTCTGTGGTTTAGGCGTGAAAAGGTAACATACAGACAGACAGAGTAACTTTCGAATTTATGATATTAGTATGGATTTGTTGGTCTAGTGGTCGCAAACGCTACTGCAGAGCGTAGTCCTGGTCGTTCAATATCCGGGTCGGGCAAGGTGTTATGGGTTTTTCCATCTAGAATTTAACAGTAGCCACCTGGACTCTGGATCTGTGCCCGGTTGATGGCAGTAGGTTTGCCCCCTATAAGATGACTGTAACATAACTGACGAAATGTGGGGATACTATAGGTTATATCTCAGCATCATTGAGTTTCATGGAAGCTCGACATTAGTGTCACGGACACAAATCAAACTAAATCTTTTAGAAACCAGAAAGAAGTAGGTTCATTCTTTTTAAGAAATTCTGTTAGTTCCAGAAAGGTTGTGCCAAACTTCAACACATAGTTCTAAGAAGCTAATTAATTCCAACTCATAAATAAAAGAACAAAGGCTTTTCCTAATGGTTTTAAATTTTCAACCAGCTCTGGAGGGCAGGTCATTAATTTAGTCATAAAAATTCTGACTGCGTGGTTGGTGGATGTGAACACCTGTCGCTTGCTACGCCATCTGACGGCTAGCACCGAAACATCGAGGCTATGTAGTGTGGGAGATAGGTAGGTAGGTATTCCATCTACAGCGGCTGGCACACATTGGGGGTATGTTGTGTGTGACATAATGGGCGTTATGTGGGATGTAAGGCATATTAATCCTTGGGAGAAAAATATTGGTTAGTAAAATTACTCACTTTCCTGCAATTTTGGTCAAACTCAGATCTTTGGGTCCGTTCTAGTTCTGGATAAAAGACTATCTTATTAATCTGCCACTGATAAACATCAGACTTTAGTTCTGTCTTTGTCTGCTCTCATATTCTCTCTTTGCTCCGAATTCAATTTATAGTAGGTTAGGTACCTAAGTCCCAGATACTGAATGCCAAACCACCTTTGGGCAAATCGTCGAACGCTGAGCGTTGAGCGAAATGGCGGATGTTAGTCGGTCAAATCATGAAATGGCGGCGTATTGTGAAATGGCCAGTCAGATCGCGATATGGCCATTTCTACGATCGGACCACGACATATACACCTTTTTGAGGCTACTTTATATGCCAATATGATACATGGATGGACAAACTATGATAATATTAGCAATCTATTAGAAGGACAGTGCTAGTACCAGACTTAATTATTACATTATTTGTATGACAAGAAGCTTTTGCCAGCAGTGACACAAATAGAGACTGATGATATTATTACAACGACATCAAGTACCTGATAGGTAATTTGCACACACTTGCAACTCGCACAGCAGTTATAAACAGCTTGATTAAATTGCGATTGCCTTGCTTGCATATTGAAAGATTGATTAACATAACTGCATTTAGATCAATATGACTATATTGCATTGTATCGAGAAGATTCGAGTCAATTCCGTATAAATCAGACAATATCGTCCCTGTTGGTATTCATTGGTATTCGGGAGAATATCTATGGGCCTTCTAAAGGTGGCTACACACGTAAGGCACCTGTCCCATCGTAGATGAGGAAGCGACTAGATATCAACGATTTTCTTGTTCAAGAAACGTAGAAAAGATTGTAAGTCTCGAGTAACTGAAACAGATATAGTTTGTCCACTCTGAAATGACGCGCCCCACCACCGCTTTTAAAGGCGCGATATCGGAAGTTATCAAATAACTTCTGGGCGGAGCTGGAAGGCGTGTCAGACTCTTACTGAATAAAACCCACCCGTGTTCCTTCAGTTTTAGCCTGTAAGTTGCCCTATCCCTTGCAGTATCCCTTTCGGACTTTCTCGCGACCCCGACAGGCATCGGCCCTAGCGGACGCCTTCAGTTGTGCTGACATCTCTTTGAGGCGCGCGTGGAACACAACGCGCCGTCAACCAGGGCCTGGTCCTTATCGGGCGGCGAGCTACCCATTGCTAACCGTCCGTAAGCCCGCGCCTACGGTGGCCGGGAATCCGCCTGGGATTCCCGACGCCCAGGGCGTCTCCTGCGGCGGCTAGGGGCGTGAGGGCGCGAAATTTGCCCCTCCCTCACGCGTTCCGCCTTCTCCTTCGAAAGCATTACTGTTTAGCAGAAGGAGGTGACGGCTTCCCATGCCATCTCGCTCCGTACCATGACTTGGACCAGGGCCGGACGCGAGAGATCACCGCCGCCGCGCCGATCGCCTCCACGAAGATTTGCTGCTACCTGCTCGCCAATTTGTTTTTAGTTACTAGTTACTCGCTTCTCGTTAATCGCCGACGGTGGGACAGGTGTCCTAGCTGCAAGCTTGACGAGCAAGTGTGAACATTCATTTTGAGCAAGCATGCTTGAGCGTCTGTATGGTGATTTTGTGCATGCATCTTGCTTTGCCAAGCACACATTCATTATTCAGGCGCTCGCACAAAATGGCTATTCATGTAGACTTGTCATGCTTGGAGTTACGTATGTATCTTTACAGCCACCACAGTATCACTCAACGGTTGTGGGCGAATATTGTTAGTTACCTACTGTAGTTACTAGGTGGGCAATCGTGATCATAGTTTGTAATATGTTTTATGAGGATGATGGTGCGTTCTATATTGATAAGTCCCTTTCGTTGTTATCTGTAAAAGCAATGAAAACTGGTGGTTCATCCGTTACTAAAAGCAAGCGGAAAAGCAGTGGAATATTTAGACTTAAGGGGCCTTACCACAAAAATTTAGACATTTGTTAAACGCGTATTTCATGTCAGTTTTATGTCAAGCTCCATTTACAGAAATGTCATGTTTAAAGATGATTTGGCTAAACAAACTGCTATACACGGTTTTTTGGTAATAAGGTAAATATCTACCGTTCATAACTAACCATTTTTCCCAATATGACTTTTGCAGTATCGTTTGACAAGAGCCTGATACCGTCTATAAATAGTATTAATAATTTGTGACCAACATAAAAAAAAAAACTCTAGGAGCTCGTGGCTAAGTAATAACAGCCGCACAGGTCGATCCATCAGGTTAAGCTACGCTTGCCGGGGTTGGTCCATGGATGGGTGACCATCTTTACATACCGAGACTCCTCCGTGCCTCGGAAAGCACGTCAAAGCCGTTGGTCCCGGCTGTCATTTGTGGATCTTTGACAGTCGTTACGGGTCATCAGAAGCTCGAATGTCTGACAACCAGTCTTACCAAGGGGTATCGTATTATATGAGTTACTGGGTTGTGGAGGTCAGATAGGCAGTCGCTCTATGTAAAATTCTGGTATTCAGGTGCATCCGGTTAGACTGGAAGCCGACCCCAACATAGTTCCCAACATAGTTGGGAAAAGGCAGATGATGATGATTTTAGAATAAAATTAATAGAAATTAAAGTCGCTTTTCGTGTTTGTCTGTATGACCGCGTTGTTCTTCTAAACCACGCAACAGAATTTTATAAGGTTTTCACCATCGTTTAGAAAATTTATTCCGGAAGGTTTATGTGTATAATACGTTAGTATTAAAGTTTCATAATAACTAAGAAATCTCGATGTTTCGTCAAGTCGTAAAAACCGTGCGAAGTAGGAGCGGGTCGCTAGTTTTAGAATAAAATAATTGTTCTTGAATTTACCTTCAAAATAGATAAACCATTTTATAATTTACAATCTAATAATAATTTCATCCCCGACTCGCGTTCCTAAATTAAACGAAACGTATTATGATCTCGTACTACTGCCGTAATCCTACTTAATCCCACTAAAAGGGTACAATCTAGCCATGGGTACAAAGGCACGGAAAATTAGTGGTCGGCCTTCATACCCTTTTTGGTATATAGATAGTTCTGACTACGATTTTGCACAGTGATGCGATGACTAGGATATCATTGAAATAGTCATTGCGTTTATAATTGTTATGTAAATTGAAATATCCAAAGTTGGAGTGACCTCGGTTCACTAAACATCCCGCTTAACTGGTGAGGCAAACAATATTATTGGTATTTTTTAGAGACCATTATGTCCATCATCAGCATAATTTATAGAGCACCTACTACACCCACTAACTAAGTAGGTACTTATATGCGAGTAAAGGCCGGTAAAAACAACCACAAGAAAGCCGCCTTTTCTGTCGTTGTACCGGTCTTTGCTTCCCTGCATAATCAGCCTATAATGTTCCCACAGCTGGGACACAGGCCTCCTCTCTTCGAGAGGGAGCGGGCTGTAATCTACCACGGGCCCAGTGCGGGTTGGTAGATGTCACATGTCTTCGAATTTTTGGTTCTAGGACATGCCGGTTTCCTCAAGATGTTTTCCTTCACCGTTTTGAGAGCAGTGTTGATGAAATTATTTACGCAAAGTGGCTGGCTGGGTTTAAACCTTATTATCACTAGGCCACCACAACTCCCTTGCGCCCAGCCGCCCTATCTCAAAATCTCTGCATGCCCCATACACCAATTAAATGCGTGAAAATATCATCCATGTTCACATCATACATCACATCATACACGTGAATTTATTACTTAACAGTGTTATGTACTGAATTATATTTGAATTTCAATAATAAATTCAGTAATGAATCCCTTTGACACAATACTATTTATATTCTCTAGATCCTCGTTTAGAATGATGGATATCATAAATATAATTTATGGCAAACAGCATCGGGATGACAATCATATTTTTTCATTAAGTGTAATGAAAAACTCATATTGCTTTTATTTGGTTTATATAGCGAACAGTATTAAACGATTTCGTTATATCAAATTAATTCTGTTCTGAATATTTCCACGCTTATATATTTCCTACAATCTGTAATTTGTAGAGCAAATACGCTTTTTATTATGACATAATCAGAAACTATTTCCATTTTATATCACTTCAGGCTTATTTCCACATTGTTAACTAATCTACACTAAGAAACTATTTCACATTTGCAACTTAAAAAATTTTTACTTAAAAAATATCTACTTATACTCACGCCTTTTTCCCATGGGATAATAAAGTACAGAACGCCACCTGCTACAATGTTTGCTAAGACGAAAGCTTTTTAACGTTTTTTTTGTAATTTGTAGGTTAGTATCAGGTTGTATGTTGATCTAAATATGATTCGCGGCCGTAACAAATATGGATTTACAGAATTATAAACATTAGAATCAGCAATACAACTCTCTAAATTCATATAAGTGTATTGAATGACTATTTCATGAAATTATGACATTTGGCACTTGTGTTAAAAAAAATGTAAAGAAAAAAGAGTGTCACAGGTAACACACTCAAAAAAAAATGAAACACATTACGTCTCCACGTTGCACCAAATGGGAGTCCAACTCAGCATGTGTCAGGCAAATATACCTGACGCTGATATTTTGCTGGATCCCTGCAGTGACATACGGACGTTGAGCAGACATAACACTTTCGAGCTGTGTAGATATGCCGATGTCCACCACTTGTATGCCAATTACCTTTGTTTTTCCGTATCAGGCACACAACCCCACTTTCCTATACATTACAAGAAAAACCTCCAAACATCTGTTATTCTGTACCTATCCCCTAAGTTCTAAGCATTTAAATTCCTTTAAATATTTCTTAACAAAGCTTACAATGTTTACCAGACGCTCATAAAGGAATGGAGCAATTTCAATGCAAAGTAACGGTTGATTTATGAGTTCTAAAGCCCCCATTCAGTGCCCCATTCACGCATCTACCAATGGTAGGTATTTGCATGACAAACATTTAAAACGAAGCGTTTAAACCTTAGATATTAAAGATGTTAACGGGGACTTAGGCTAGGTTTACACAGGCAAAGTTCTTCGCCACTGAATTCGCAAGGTTTTAGCCAAATCCCTTTGTGGAAGTCGTGTTTGATTACTCTGAATATGAATTGGTGTGACTTATTTTGGGTGTGATCTCGGCTTTACGGTGTGAAGTGAAACTAATCGCAACTCGATAAGTTATAAATGCGAAAGTGAGTTTGTTTGTTTGTTACGCTTTAACGCTAAAACCGTTGAACGGATTTAGATAAAATTTGGCAAAGGGGTAGACCATAACCTGGAATAGGACATAGGATATTTTTATCCCGATATTCCCACGGGATCGAGACTTATGTGGGTGAAACCGCGGGACGCAGCTAGTAAAATATAATTATTAAATTGTGTACTTGTGTGAATTTCTACCAATGCAATGTGTGTATTATTAAATATGTTGGACTGTCAGTGTTAATATTGCCTTAGTAGTTAAGAATGGATGTAGC
Source organism: Lithophane semibrunnea (assembly GCA_947363905.1). Lineage (NCBI taxonomy): Eukaryota > Metazoa > Arthropoda > Insecta > Lepidoptera > Noctuidae > Lithophane > Lithophane semibrunnea. The sequence continues at coordinate 5,406,708 of OX376187.1, forward strand.
ATAAGATCGACTATTCACTATAGCAACCTTACAATGGTCCACGTACGTTCACGCTCAGACCAAATAAAAAGCCAAGACAGAGCGCTGCGAACAATACAGTGAAGCATGCTAAAACTACACCACCGCTCTGTGCATACATGCTCACACGCACACATTTACAATCAAACTACAAAATCAAAATCAAAAATCAAAAGTCATTTATTCAAACTAGGCTGAGAATCAGCACTTTTCGAACGTCAAAATCACATAAGACAGTCCCCCAAAAACGCCCACCCTTCACCACTTCCTAGTGCTTTAGCTGGGAAGAAGAAGTGGCGCAACAAACTCCCCAGCAGCACAGCTGTCTGTTCAGTTAGAAAAAATTGATTCTATACAAAAGTATGCAAAATCATTTACATTATGACAAAAACACAATCAAACTACACCTCACTAAGTGCACACATGTTTATGAAACCGGCCTCACTGTTGAAGTGTTGATAGCGCTCTGTCTTGGTATTCTATTTGGTCTGAGCGGTCACACGTACAAGTTTTAGGGCAAAAAATAACAACTTTAATATGGTGTAAAGAAAAACATTGTGGTTTAACAGAAGGCCATGTGCAACGAGGCTTAGGCGTTACGTGACAATACAAACGGCTACAGTGTAAACAAGCAAAAATATCAGTCACGACTCACGTCTTCGCCGATTCTCCCGCGCGAAAATATAACCTTTCCAACTGGCATTTTTGGTACAGGCAGCTTGCTCTCCAGTCCCAGTTTGTACCACAGGGGCAAGCCATTTTTTGGCACAGACCTCAAAGGTTTCGGAACAGAATCTATCACTTTCTTCAGATCTGTAGGCTTCCTCAATGTCATCAACGTGATGTCGATGTCATCGAAATCTTCGACCGAAAGATCCGTTAGCCTCGAGGAAGACATTGTGTTTTTTTTTAAATAAGATAAACAAAAAAATAATTTAAGTTAAAAGACGCGACGCGCCGGCTTTGCGGCCCAACCAAAAAATTTGACAGCTATTGATGTTCTATTTTTGAATGTTGATTGGTTTTTAATTGGTTTTTCTAGACTGCCAGGTAACGGTGTTATCTGACATTATAATAAAAAAGAGTTTCTATGGTAGCTTATTAATTATATTGTATGGCATAAAATCTTGCCAAATAAGATTTTACGATCAAGAATAGATTTTAGACAAATAAACAGATTAAAGGCTCTTACATACTGGCGCGATACGACGCGCGACGCCACGCCGCCGCATTGTTCGCCGTGAAGTTTTCTCAGAAATTGTTTTGTTAAAATTCGCGTCGCGCGACGAATCGCGCCAGTATATAAGAGCCTTGATTTACAGAGATTTGATTGTAGCTTTACAAAGTAGATATTATGTTTGTACTATACATGTACCTTGTTTACATACTGATGAGTTATTATTGCAAACAATGTGTTTCATGTTGTACATTGTTACGTAATAAATTAATAATAAAAATTGCTGCATGAGATAATACTGTATTAAACTAGAGGAGTGTACTAATAAATAAATATAATTACCCCAAAATATGTAACGTCTAGTTTGAGCAGCACAAAAATACAATACAAAAAAAAAACAACCGACTTCAAAAAACAAACACAGAAAAGTGAAAAATAACTTTAATTTCGGAAGTCGGTGTCTGCTTTTCAATTTTCGTTTTTTGCTACCGACTTCCGAAATTAAAGTTATTTTTCACTTTTCTGTGTTTGTTTTTTGAAGTCGGTTGTTTTTTTTTTGGATTAAGTTTTTATTTTTCACTTTTTAGTTGTGGTACCTACCTCACACAAATTCGTATACCGTTATCTGCTATGTAAATAACAGTGACGGAGTGAAATAATGATATCGTCTACTTATCAAAGTGACAAAACTACGCAAGCAACATCAAACTGGCGGAGTAATAGCGTAACATACATCCAAAAAAAAAAAAAAAACATGCAGACGAATTGAGAACCTCCTCCTTTTTGAAGAAGTCGGTTAAAAAATAAAATGTCGACACACACATATATAACACATACGCTACAAAACTACACTTAGATTCTATTCGTAACGAACCTTTTGTATTATTTATTTAGTATCAAACTAGCGACCCGCCCCTGCTTCGCACGGTTTTCACGACTTGACAAAACATCAAGATATCTTTATTTTGTGTTAGTTTATTAATAACTAGCTTCCGCCCGCGGCTTCGCCCGCGTGGTATGTCGATAAAAAGTAGCCTATGTCCTTCCCCGGGATGCCATCTATCTCCTTGCCAAATTTTATTGAAATCCGTTCCGTGGTTTAGGCGTGAAAAGGTAACAGACAGACAGACAGACAGAGTTACTGTCGAATTTATAATATTAGTATGGATGTTTTACACAAAAGCCTTCCGGGATAAATTCTCTAAGTGATGATGAACACTGCATGCGTTGTTTCGAAGAAAAACGCGGTCACATAGACAGCCACGAAAGATTTATGTATATATTTTTATAATAGTAATATGTTTATAATATTATGTGTACATAGATAATAGACCCGAACCTAAATATAACAATGTGTTCAAAACGCGATACTTAGTTTAAAAACCTGAACTACGACAAAAATGTGAACTAGAAAGGTATAAACAAGACATCACAGACAGACAAATTCAAAATCCGGAGTCACACGTGTTATGACATAATAAATAGATTACGAGTGACTCCGGATTTTGAATTTCTTTGTCTATGATGTCTTGCTTATACAATTTTAGTTGACTTTTTTGCTGTACAGTCACGAGCAAAAATATGTATACACTCAGCAAAATTCAATAACGATTTTCTCGTGGAATTAAAATTGTAACTTTGAGATGATAATTTTTTCATAATAATAGGGGTTCCAAAATACTATATTCGTAATATCATAAAGTTACAATCAATACAGTAGGAGAAAATCACTTTTAAAAGTTGCTAAGTGTATCTGTGTTCTAATTTTTATAACTTTTATTTAAATTATTTTGGGGTTATTATATGCCTACTTATTTGAAATGTGCTAATTAAGCCCTTTCATTTGATACCCAACATGGAACCAATGTTTTTTTGTTTGTTCATGATTTTATTTCCTCTAGAGGGTGCCATCATTCATTTAATGTGACGTCACATAACCTAAACCAGCATCCCCAACGATACCATTTATCAAATTATGATGAGTAGTTTAGAAGTTATGAGGGAACAGATAAACATACATAGGTACACACAGGTTCAAATCAGAACCCTCTTTTTTGCTTCGCCGTAGTCGGGTAAAAATAAACTAAGTTGTGCCAAGAAGCTAAGTTGAACAGTAGTCTGCGCTGCCAAATGATCAACGTATGTATGATATGTCCTTCAGTTCGGCACTTGTTACCGCTGCCAGCTGTTTCATCCCCCAAATTAAACTGGGATTCCGTATGTACTTTATTTGACATTATTTTTTATAGCCCGTCCGTATTTTGTATTTTTTTTTAGCTACAAAGTGTACAAATTACATAACATTACATTACACCAGTCAGATGAGTTCTCAGGAGGGGTACAGCCAGAAAAAAGAATTGAAGTCAAATTGACACACTAGTGGGTTTCATCAAATAGTTCATTTGCCGTAATGTTAAACAAACTCACTTAAGCATTTATGATGTTAGTTAGTGTTATACAAAGTGCCGCTACAATGGCGACATTAATTTAACACACATATACGATTTCGCGTATTCGTTTTATGAAAATATTTGAATTTCATTAAACGTTATTATTTATTTATTTAATTTCAATTTTCTAACTTACCATCTTGGAGCAACCTGTACTTAAAGAACTGTAACGAAGAGGTCATTTGCCTGGGTCACGGATCATATGTAGGTGAATAAAAGGATAGCCGCGTAATTTCTTAGAAATTATGGCCGACAAAGGATTTTACCGATAGAACGACGCCGACGTAAGCTAGCTGGTAGGCAGCTTCATGAATGACTCTTTTACACAGAGTGATCTCAATTTTGGTTAAGTTTTTATTATTTAGTTTGTTTGAAATTTTAAATATTTCAATTTTCGAATTATTTTATTTTATTTCATTTTTTATGTTTACTGGCCACTAGCCCTACCCGTGTGTTAAATTAATGTTGCCATTGTAGCGGCACGTTGTATTTAATAGGATTCATATTAAACTTAAATTAATAAAGAAATCTCGATGTTTTGTCAAGTCGTATTATTAACCATGCGAAGCAGCTGCGGGTCGCTAGTTTATTAATTACAAGCTTTACTATTTGGTACACCAACAGCAGTACATACAAAAACAATTAAAACAGAAAATTAAGATAAAAACATACTGGTATGAATGCCTATTATAAGTACGATGATGAATATCATCGTGTAAAAACGTCATCGTAAAAAGTTCTCAGATGGTGTGGCCATAATTTAAGGGTGTGGTCAACAGCTTGGTCCATGGGACCAATATTCGGACAGTCGGACATATAGGAGGACAGTTGATTATTTTTTTGATTACTATGTTGGTCTCACGAGAAACTTGTTCAGTTTCATGGTCTGTACAGACGGCTACACATCAAGCTGTACATTTCCAGTTTAAGCTGACCTCGCAATGTACGGAAATCTTAAACAATGCGAGATCAGCATAAACTGGAAATGTATAGCTTGATGTGTAGCCGTGTGTACCTGTCTGACCCTTAAATATGGCCACGTATATTATGATACACGCTGTATACATAAAAAGGAGTTTTCTCAAATATATTTAAACTTCCGCCCGCGGCTCCACCCGCGTGGTATATGCCATCTATTTCCTTGCAAAATTTTATCGAAATCTGTTCAGTGGTTTAGGCGTGAAAAGGTAACAGACAGACCGACAGACAGGCACGACAGACAGAGTTGCTTTCTAATTTATAATAAAAAATATTAGTATGGATATATTTCTGTTTTCTCAAAATTTCAACATATTTTACCCTTCCTTTCTTTCTATAAACTTTACCCCCGTATTGATATGAACAAACAATTTGTTGGAAAGCTAAATGTGTCACATCAAAACTCAATAAAGTTACGTTCAGATATACTGTGGAAGGAAATTAAAATTCCTGGAAAATTCGAGGCGTACTGCGGCAAACGTAGGGTTACCGGGTAAACGTACCTATACAGTAGTATAGGTACGTATTGTTAGGTAATTACCTACTTTGCATATTTTAAAGTGATAGAAATTTCAAATTATTGTGGTTTTCATTATTTTATAGTACGTTTTTAAGTAGGTATAAAAACAAAAAAAATATTGTCTTTCTTCAGCAAATCAGCATGAGTTTTTATCATCATTTGTAAATACAACAATTCATACACCACGGAACGTACCTCGACAAAAAGTATCCTATATCGGCCGCTTTGGATGATATTTGGCACACTGCTATCCGTGTGCCAAATTTTATCCAAATCTGGGGGCCTACCACCGCCGCTTACAGCAGTATTATTTTAATATTACTTCAAAGAGATGAAGCTCTACAGGACGTATAGCTCCATCTCTTTCCCCCACGAAGTAAGAAACGAAGTAAAATAATACTGCAGTAAGTGGTGGTGGTAGGCCCCCAGTTCACCCGTTTAGGCGTGAAAAGTTAACAGACAGAGTCACTTTCGAATTTATAATTATTTTTATACAATTAATACGGTATGTTAACTAACAAAGGGCGTTCCCGTTAACCTGCAATAGTATAGGGTCTATACATGCTAAAAAAATATGTGTTTATTACCATTAAAAATATGTGTTTCTTTTTGTTTTTGTATAGTAAAATATTCACAAAAAATATTAAATTACAAAAAATTACGGAAATTAAACTCTCTGTACACGCTCACTTGTCACACTTGTTTTTCTACGTTGAAATACAAGTGTGCGTGTACAGAGTGTTTCTTTTACGTTTAAATTTAATCGTTTTGTGAAAATTTCACGACACAAATGAAAAAAAAAAATTTTTTTTTTGTGATATTTTTTTTTTTTGCATGTATACACGCTATACTATTGCAAGTTAACGGGAACGCCCTTTGTTAGTTAACATACTGTATAATTAAGTACTTCTGTACTATCTACACTAGAAATCTTCTTAAAAAAAAGTAATAGAGACAGCATAGGACGAATAATAACAACAAGGATAATGACAGCATAGAATCAAGTTGTTTTTCTTTCAGTATTTGAAAATGTACCAAACACAAATACTAAATTGCATTTAATATTGTGAATTGTATTTAAAATGTTGTATAGTATTCCATGTGTGAATTGTATTCGTGCGGCACAATGCCTACAAAAGACTGCATGAGTAGGTATCAATCCGACCGTTATCATTCATTTTATCATCGACTGTTAATAACTGTGGCCACGCTTCAGCCAGATTTTAATTGTACATTAACCAAATAATATTATGATTGGAGCCAACGATATTTGTTCTATGTTTAAAAAATAGATAACATCACGCCTGTATTCCGCGAAGGGTTAGACAGGGGCGTACCTTTAGTACACCCACATTTCTTGTCGGTTATGTTTAATTCCCATTCAATAGCATGTTACAGACTCTGGGATGCTACTGAGAAATTCCAGATCGAAATACCTAAATAACATTTTGCCCGGTCCGGGAATCGAAACCAGGACCTCATGCTCAGCAGTGTAGCGCTTGCGACAACTAGACCATTGAGGTAGAAAATAATTAAAGCAGAAAATAGGTGTTAGAATCTAATTTGCATTTTTGGTGTACCTACTTACTGACAATCTTTCAGACATTCTTTTTTTTTAATTCTATTTCTTGTCTTATGCAAATCGATGTTTTTCTTTTGTTGTTTGATTCTATCAATTCCTAAAATGAATTGAAAAAGCAAGTGAGCATAGACAACATTATTTTTTGTTTATGCTAAACCCAAAAAGGGGTCATTGTACTCATCATTTTGAACAACTTTTTCTATGGGACCAACATTGAAATCGCGAAAAAAAAATCAGCTGTTCCATACATTTGTGTTCACTTAAATCGACAAAATGTATGGAAAAGCTGTTTTTTTTTCGCGATTTCAAGTTCGGTCCCTTATCGATTTAGATAACGGCGACCATTTAAAATTATTTTCACAAATGTATGGAAAAGCTGTTTTTTTTTTCGCGATTTCATGTTCGGTCCCTTATCGATTTAGATAACGGCGACCCTTTAAAATTATTATTTCCTAGCGTGTGCCCTCGCTAGACCGAATTTTGTTTTAAATACCCGGTCACAACCAATGCAATAGAGAAAAAAGGACGTATTAGGGTGTTAGAACCCATTGACCTGGTGAAGGCCTGATTTTCGTCACAAATATGGATGCATACAAGGATATATAGGGTGTCGGAACCCATTGACCTGGTGAACGCCTCAAGTCCCATCTTACATCGCTCTGGGAAGGAACGAAGTGCGCTATTCATAGCTTGGCACATGTAAATGGGTTACCGGGGACTCTTGTAGACTCTTCACAAACACACATTTATGCCTACAGGTGGTTCCGAATTGTGCCATGTGCCAAAGTGGGGTAATTGTAGTTATCTTGCTAGATATGGGAAGTTGAAGGGGAGATATATTCATACTATCCATACTCCATACTAATATTATAAATTCGAAAGTAGCTCTGTGTGTCTGTCTGTATGTTACCTATTCACGCCTAAACCTCTGAACGGATTTCGATAAAATTTGGCTAGGAGATAGATTGCATCCCGGGGAAGGACACAGGCTACTTTTTATCGACATACCACGCGGGTGAAGCCGCGGGCGAAAGCTAGTACTGATAATTCTAAATGGATGATGCAGCAATATTTTGAAACAATATTTGGATTTAAAAGAGTGTCCGTGGAGTTTCTTGCCCGTTCTTCTCCATAGCCATCTACTACGCTTTGGAATGATTGATGATTCATCCTAGGGCTAGTACATGATTCTCATGTACTAGCCCTAGGATGTTATCTCTATTATGATGTACTTAGGTATTACAATATACTCCACATATTTCCTCATGTTTAATAGTGAAAAGGAATAATATACCGCCAGGTTAATCCCCAATTAGTAACAGTCACATTTTAATTAAGTATTAGGTACTGCAATGAATTAACTGTTATGTAACGCACCCATTTCATACTAACAGAGTTACTTTTAAAACGCAACACTATAAGATATTATAGAACATGCTTTTGAATACTGGAATGCAATAATGTTTACATTTTACAAAATGCTGTAAATAAACGCTTCATGTAAATGTAAACGTATCGGGCGATTAGAACGCGCGGTACAACTTGCTAGTACTGTGTTGCACTTGCAGGCGGCGCACTGAGTGAGAATTGCGCAGAGTGGCGGCGCGGTGTGCCCACAGCCCACAGCGGTGCTGAACGTAGTCTGAGTTCAGACGTGTCCTAGCCGCCGCGCGACGACCGCGTACCGCTGCGGCCCCCCCACCCGTCGTGCGTGTAAACCAATAAAAATACAACTTACGAAAACGTACACAAAGTGCCACTCTCTGAGAAAAAACTACAGTTTTTGTGACAAACTTAAAAGTTTGTAGGTGCATAAGTGCGTTTACTATAAACATCGTTTGTTTACGAATGCCGCGCGATTTACTTATATTATAAAGGTTAAGTTTGTTGAACTTACATTTCGCGGCACGAGCCGGCTTCATGACGTCACTGTAGTGCAACGCTAATTAGATTAGATACGCTAAGCCAGTATGTAATGTAAACGAAGAGAGGTAAGGCCTGCGACAGACTTGGCGTATAATGTAAATACTGTTTCAGTTTCATTCATAGTCGGCTGAGCCGTTCAAGGCCCGCTCGGTAGCTAAATAGTCATGTTTTGTTATCACTGTTTTCCGTTGTTATTAAACAATATGTTCGTCGTGTTAGTTGTAAAAGAATAACTTTGTTGGACGTTAGAAAGTAGATGGTAATAAATGGGTAATTAATATACATACATAGTTACATACAAGCAAAGTTACAGCTTTCATGATAATATTACAGCGTTACAATGTTGCTACACATTATCAGTGAATAAACAAATACAGGGTATTTGGTAGAATGATCAACACAATTTTCTTAGCGATATGTGGAGTCATAAACTATAAGTTTTCACCCATAGAAACTATGTTTTAAGTGGCACGGTAATTGAGATAATGTTTTCTTCATGTCGTCATATCTTTTTTTTGTTTGTGGTTGTAATAGAACGTAATAACTTTTGGTGTTATTATTTGCAATGCAAATTTAACTAATTATGTGTCTCCATTCTTAAAATGGTGTTAAAATGTATTTTAAATGTTATTATTAAAATAAATAATAATATTACAATTTTGTGCTAGCAAATGACACTCCCTATCCCTCAAAAAATTGAGTCGGTCCTTCTACCAAACACTGTGTATATGGGACATGAATTTGAACACAATGATGGACGATTTTCTCGCATAGTTTGACACTGAAAACTTTTTTCATAATATTCAGGAGAGTTTCCCTTTGAGCTCATGTAAGTCTATCGTGTTGTAGTTTCCTAAGTATTATTCTTCGAAAGTACTTTGGATACCTATAAACGTTTGAATTAAATAACGATTCAGGGTACTGTTTTCTTACTTTGACATTGACTGATTATAGTTTAATTATTTTACAAAATAGTGAGTAATTTCCAAGACGGTTACAGTGTTATAGGGCTCTACATAACATTGAGGTCGCTGGAATTCTGTACTCTATACATATTATAAATTAAAGTCACTTTTCGTATGATCTGTCTGTGTGACCGCGTTGTTCTTTTAAACTACTCAACGGATTTTGATGCGGGTTTCACCTTCATTTAGAAGATTTATTATCGAGGGTTATGGTTTACACACTTATGGTAAACTAGCTGCGGTTTCACCCGCGTACGCCTCAATCCCTTAGGAATATCAGGAGAAAACTATTTTATGTCCTATTCCAGGTCATGGTCTACCTCTGTGCCAAATTTTATCTAAATCTGTTCAGCCGTTTTAGCGTGAAAGCGTAACAAACTCACTCTCGCATTTATAAAATTAAAAGTTTCTTTAATAATTACGAATTTGTAAACTTTAGTCTTAAATAAAATAGGCATACCTACCTAGTTAGTGGCCTGGTCTTGCGTTCCTTCTTATCAGTTTTATGTTAGGTGGGTACTTACAGAAGTTAACATAAACGCAGAACAAATGGTAGATTCTTTCAACTGTTTAGTTATGTACTTATGTGTGAATATTGTGGTTTTTTAACCGACTTCAAAAAAAGGAGGTAGTTCATAGATCGTCGGAATCATAAAAAAAATTGGTGTGTCCCCCGATTAGGTAGGTACTCGAAGAAGCCTGGACAAATTCTTATTGATTTTTTTCTACAATCTCTTACACAACTTCACAAAATGACAATTATAATTAATTATATCCGTGAATAATACGCATAATAAGAAGATTCGGTTCGTTACTGTTTGGTTAGGTGCAAATGATATGTTTTTAATAGGTAACTACTGTTTTTTTATGTTATAAAATCAGTATTATAATATTTTACACCCTGTATACCTACCTACATTTTTACATAGTGCTAAATATCCAATATACTTAGTAATACACATCCGTGCATAATCGGCATAATTATCCCTAATGCACATTTGGGATTCCCTAATGATTAATGGCCAAAATGAAACTTTCGTCTGTCTTTTATTATTTGTCAGTAATTCTGTATTGTTGCAATAACTACAGGTATTATTAATAGTACCTATTTAATTTATTATAATCTAGGTAGGTAAAATAATAAGAGTCACCTTTGCCTGCACGATAGATCTGTGGCCCTAGTGAAAAGGGATCTAAGTCCAAAAATGCAACTTTACAGGAGACGCCAAAAACACTCCGCGCGCTTCAAATTGCGTGTTTGACCTCGTGTGACATTTAAACCGCTACCAATTGAAATACATGTGAAGTTTTTTATAGGTAAACAATTTATGCTCTTTATTATTATTGAGTTATTTTTATTTAATGTTATTAGTTTTAAGATAATGACTTATACTAACCACAAAATGAATTCATTTAGGGTATAATATAAGTTATACCCCTTCTTCCATAATGTTAAATGTTAATTCATACAAGTGAAAATGAATACGCATTTGGAATGATTATGTTCATACTAATCTCAACAGAGTTACTTTGATTTTTTCCCTTTATTTTAGTGAAAACGGATTTATGTCCAATAATATCACATTACTCACTAAACCATTTTTAAGAACCAGGTCTTGTTGTATTGATAAACACGAACCAAATAAAAACGTGGGTAATTTATGTTAATTTAGATTAAAAAACACAAAATATATTTGAAAAAATCCGTTTAAAAGAATACAAAAGTACTTGAAACCGACTTTTGTAGTTTTTTTTTGTGTCAGTTGGACCCTTTTACACAAGGTAACTTCTTTATTTTTAGAGATAGCTTAGATCCGTTTACACCAAACGATAGAGCATTTTTCTCTGATCACTTCTGTATACTTAACTCATTTTCCACAAAATCGGACTTATACCCCATTTCACTAGGGCCACAGAGATATGAAAAGGAAAAAGTTAAAACAAATGAGTGTCGATACTATTAATAAATAATTGTTATAGTTTGCTCTAGTAAAGTTATCACATTTTAGGTACGACACTACATTATTATTTTTGCATATAAGTATTTGCTTCTATAGTAAGATTAAGGTTAGGTTAGGTTAACCAACCTTTTACGAATTTTTAGGAGAATCTTTTTATTGTTCCAATTATCCTTATTTATACTGGTATTCAACTGCATCCGGTAAGACTGGAAGCTGACCCCTACATATTTGAAAAAAGGCTAGGCAGATTGATCCTTATAGCTACAAGGTAATAACTGAAAACTTCCAAAGGGGTCATAACAATCTTGAACAAAATTGTTTTTAACAGCTTTCAATACGGGATCAAATTATTTGCTCCATACATTTGCATTAGCATAACCCGTCAAAATGTTTCAGTTTCCTCGTAACCAATAAAATGTTGCAAGTAGCTCTCCTAAACTTATTCTTATACCTAACTTAACCAGTTAACTAAATCTATTTCAAATTAAATGATATCACAGTTAAAGATATCAAAGTCGTGGAGCATTGCCAATTCTGAGGACACTATCTCCCTTATTCATGTGGTTTCAGCGGTCGGTATTCATTCATTTGTTTAACTGTCCTAACATTCTTTGTGCTATCTTTCCGGGAAAAAAAATGTATTATAGTTGACTAGCTGCGCCCCGCGGTTTCACCAGCATAAGTTTCGGTCCCGTGGGAATATTGGGATAAAAAGTATCCTATGTCCTATTCCAGGTCATGGTCTACCTCTGTACCAGCCTTTATCCAAATCCGTTTTACCGTAAAAGCGTCACAAACAAACAAACTAACTCGCTGATTCTAATGTTTATAATTCTGTAAATCAATATTTGTTGCGGTCGCGATTCATATTTTCATCACAATACAACTTGATGCTGACCTGCAAATTGCAAAAAATGTAAGAAAATTGTAATTTCGCGGGCTACGCTGAAGCTTTCGGTCGGCCTATAATCGTCATCTCGGTAGTCAACCCCTTTCTAGCCATATCATCTTTCACAAAGTCCAGTCATCGTTTCTTTGGTCTTCCTCTACTCTTACATTCATACTCGAAAACTTTCCTCACGACATTTTCTACTGGGATTAAGGGTGCACCCTACCTCAAATTGCTTAGCATGATCCTCGGTTATGCTGAAAATACTGCAGCATTAATTTTGAAATAAATATATGTTAAAGTTGAGGATTGATGCTAGGTCCTATGTGTGGCGAAAACACGATTACATAAAATTTTCTCTATAGAAAAAAAATCCAAAGTTACCTCTAAACCGAACTATAAACCGCTGGTATTCAAAAAATACTTCAAATTAGATCATGAAACTTTGCATAATAACTGAATTAACTACAAAGCAGGTCTTGTGTTTAATTTTTTTTAAATTACCATTATTCTCACCGTAAAAAGCAATTACCTAAACTCTTCGAGGTTTCCGAGCCACTAGTACCCCACTTCGTCTCGCTCTCACTCAGGTCGCGAGTAGTATGGTGCGAGCGAGATAAAATCTGAGGTAGGGTACAGCCTTAAGTAATATACATACATACATATATGTGTAGTACCTTAGTCTGAGAGCAATTACGCATGTCAAGCGTGGGGTGGTGTCGATTCGTAGAAAAAAGTTAAGAGTTTTCCTAGTGGGAATTTCCAAGCATGAGCTTAGTGAAAATGGCCGGAAAGGCATGGGTAAAAGTAGTAATAGGGATAAATATTGACCACACGAAAATCACCCTTACTGCTGTGTACGACCATGGAATTCGTTATTAATGTTATTATCATCATCTGCCTGGCCTTTTCTTAACTATGTTGAGGTCACCTTGCAGTCTAACCGGATTCAGTTGAATACCAGTATTTTACATGAAACGACTGCCTATCGGACCTCCACAACCAAGTTACTGGATAACACAATACTCCTTGGTAAGACTGGTTGTCATACTTTTGGGGTTCTGACGACCCGTAACGACTGTCAAAGAAAGATCTACAAATGACAGCCGGGACCAATGGCTGCACGTGTTTCTCGAGGCACGGATGGGTCTCAGCCTTTAATGGATGGTCAGATACACATCCACGGATTATTCTTGAAGATCGGCCCGTGCGGCTGTTATTATTTAGCCACAAGCGCCACGACCATGGAGGTCGTACCTACTGCATAAAGGCGCTGCTGGTAATGTCAAAATGTTATCAATGATTTGCGGTTGAATTTACTAACAACACTGATAGAGAGAATAGGTACAAGCGACATAATTATACAAATAAACAGGATTTAAAATGTAGCGTGAATTGTTACGTTTTCATAACAAAAGCTAACTTTAAAGCGATAAAATACCTACAGCTGCAATCATTGTTTTGAAGAAGGGTATTATAATTATGTCAAAATTATCATATAATCGTAATAATTGTTTGTATTATTATAGGCATTACACTTGAAGCTCATTAACGTGACTTAATAATAATAATTTGTGACTGATAACATAATTATAAATACAGCCATTGATAAATTAAAGATGCATAAATCTGCAATGATTTTAATATAACTTTTGATTTATGGTTATGAACTTATGATCATATAATTTGTGTAATTTATCATTTAGTACAATTATTATTGTTAATTGTATGTACGACGCGTGAATACCTACAGGTTGATTAATTCTTTAATTATAACGTTTTACATTAAGTTATAGGTACTAATGTACAGTATAATAACGCCAGGTATTTTTAGTGGCGCAGTAAGTTAATAAATAGAACTCTATGTTGTCGCCAAGACGTGTAAGGAACGCTACAGACTTTTCCGGGTCGGGACGGTTCGATACTTACAGTCGGGCGGCAAAATCGAATATAATTATGTTGATATATCATCATCATGCCTAGCCTTTTTCTGACTATGTTACGGTCACCTTCCAGTCTAACCGGATGTAGCTGAATACCGGTATTTTACATGGAGCGACTACCTATCTGACATCCACAACCGCATGGTTATCGTATTACCCAGTAACTGCAGAGTTACTGGGTAATACGATACCGCTTGGTAAGATTGGTTGTTTGTCCGACTTTCGGGCTTCTGACGACCCGTAATGACTGTCAAAGATCTACCAATGACAGACGGGACCAACGGCATAATGTGCTTTCCTATCGTATGCACAAACATGCGGTCCGGCGCCGGCGCCGTCGCCCTGGTACAGCTCCGGCATCTTGTACAGGAACGTGGAGAAATAGCTCTTTCATTTAAAAATGTATAGTGCACTAGTGATACATTCAACTCTCGCGTTTCTACGCCGTTATTGATAGTTTTCCTGACTAAAAGTAACTTTTAAACGATGTAGCTTTTAATATTTTAGACTACATTTCAATATTGACGAACAAACGTGATTGGATAGACAGCAGTGAAGTAGTTTAACGACAAAATCAGCTGAAGAAAAAAAACTGTAGATACCATTGTGATATTTCTTGATCTGAAATGATGTTTATCAGGTGTTATTGTGGTAAGGGTGAGAGAGATATAATAACTTACACATTATAGATGACAAAGTTTTCATCGCTTTCCAAGATTCTCCCTCGCATCTTGTTAGAAAATTACCTGCTTCGGCATTTAATTCTCAAACCAAACATAAACAAACCTAATCCAGTAGGGACTTAGGGACTTCCAGGCTTAGGTAGATATATTATCCTCAAGGGGCATTAACCCTTAGATTAACATTCCTCAAACTGTCTGAAAGGCAGTGTGTGACAAGTTAACGTTAATCTTGCCAGAGAATGCCAGAACACCAGACGTTCAATATATCGACGTCAACGATACTACGACCCGTAGTAAAGGCAAGTTCAGATTACAAACGCTTGACTCGAATGTTCATATGTCACGGGTTTTCCGTTTTACTGGGACGTTGCAAGAGAAGGATAGATACTCGCGCGTCTAGCTACTGTCATGCTCTTTTTGGTAATGTAATTTAATTATCGTTAGGCAATTCTTACATGACAGATTACATTGTGCACGTTACATACTACGTGAAGAAATATAATGTAACATTAATTAACATGAGCAGCCAGTTTTTGCAAGACCCTGACCATATTATATTATGCCTAACATACTTTTAGGCAACATTTTACATAATGATCAGCCTAACAGAGATATCGACTGGATGAAAAAGAAAAAACTTATTCAATTAGAGCACCTGCCATCTAATCTCTTCACCACCCTTAGTTGACTGGTAGAGAATGCCTCAGGCATTAAGTCTGCCTTTGTACCTTTTTTAGTGCGAAAAGTTTAAATAAATAAATAAACTATTTAGTCCGTCAGTCAGTTAATAAAAAAATATTAGAAACGTATTTTTTGGTTTATCAATTAATAAAAAATGATTTAAATAAATCGCATTAAAGTTGGGGACTCGCTACGTCAGAAGTCAGTATAAAATCTACCCGCCATTGACGTCATGCCACATTTTAACTAATTAGTATTGTCGTATTTTATTTGATTACGTAAAAAAAGAAAAAAAATACGTGTCCAATATTTTTTAATAATCTAGTAGAAGGTTTTTTTTTTTTTTTGTCTATATCCCTGATAAGTGGTGTCTCTACTTATTCTTCTTCTACTTATACTAAGAAGATATTATCACCTTTAAGATATTTCGCCGCTTTTGTATATTCGAGACCCGGAATTTCTTTTATCATCAAACGTCACGCTGAGCATAACGGGCCGTTTACTAACTCAAGCTAACTCTTGTAACCATAGATAAGGTTGAATGAAACCGAACCGTAGGTTGAGGAAAAAAGACTAGTATTTTATCAGAATTATACTTCCTTCGTGTTTAATAAGTAAATTATGAAAACAGTAGTATATTTTAATGGCATATAATAGTACATTACTATCGCGGCTTACAACTGGGCCATTGATGAACAGCTCTATTTCCAAGCCAAATCGAAATTTAAATAAAATCTTTGATAAGTTACCTTCTTGGTTGTCATGTGTAAAAAGTTCGTTTCATTTTTAAATAACACGCCAGAAGAGTTTTCATAGTAATTTATTTGGCCGCTAAACATGACAGATAATATGAATATTCATAGTAATATTGCCGGCCGCATCGCACTTGTTTTATCTCGAAGAAGGCTGTCAAAATAATGATCGAATTTCCAAACATGTTTGAGAAACATATAATTTTATCATTTTTATTCGCAGCATTCACAGATTTACCGCAAAACGTCATACCTACTTATTTCTTCCCATTCATCACAAATACTCTACATCCGACATCACCCACAAACTCCCAAGCGAGCTGAACCAATTACCGCCATAAATGATTATAAAACAAGAACAAACCGTTCCCTGTACCGGCAATTGGCCGGACATATTAATTCTACTGCTTGGTTTATCAATATGACGTGGTCAGGACCATTGTGTAGTTCAATTGTTATTCATTCCTCCGAATGATGAACTTTAGAAATAATATGAGTAGGGAATTAGGTTTTTGTTTAACAGTATGGTTCGTTGCGTCGTTGGTGTACTAGGTCGTAAGCGCTACTGCTGAGCAGGAGGCCAAGTCTACTAATTTACAAACGTGTCAGTGGTCTCACAATGATCAGTTTTTGACAGATATGCCATACAAAATCTGTCAAAAACTGATCATTGTGAGACCACTGACACGTGTAAATTAGTAGACTTGGCCCCCAGGTCTTGGGTTTGATTCCCGGATCGGGCAAAGTGTTAATGGATTTTTCAGCTGCTCGGAATCTGGATTTGTGCCTGGCTCAGGCTCCAGCAGAAAGGTGCGACGCGACAGCGCGATACACGTCAAATATGTAGAACCATTTCTATGAAGGCTTAATGGAAATTGTTCTATCAGAATCGTGTCGCACCGTCGTATTATTGATTCTTAGAATTAATGGCACTCTCACTTTATTGACATTTAATTAAAAGTACTATTACTTGAAGAACGTTTGTTCTATGATCTAGGGAGTATTTCGCTGAACTGGTATTACATACGCACGAGTGTTTCTCATGGAAAATCAAGACAAACATGTCCACTAAAATGGCGGATAAAAAAAACGTGTTGAAAAATAGTGTGACAAATCGATGTGCTTGTTGCTAGTGCACTTGATGCATCAGCGATTTGAAGGGGGTGTCATAAAAGGCACTTACACTCGAGTAGAGCTGGGGTCAAGGGTAGTGTTCATAGGTGGCGGTTATAATACTATGCAGCGTTGATATAGAACTTAGATAAAAGTATCTAAATATAGGCAAATATTCAAACATTAGGTAATATGTTCAGAAACTTATAGCACCACGATGTGACGTTTCATGAGTGCCCATGTTAGTTTATGTGAAATAAAATATGTATGTGTGTTGTGTATGTTGTATGCGGTATAATTGTAAATTATGACATAGTATAATTTTAATGATAATTTTGCATGCCTGAACTGGTGCAATACAGTGGACGGCGCATTCACTTGACATCTAGAAATGTATGATTATGTGTTGACCAATAAACATTTGAATTGCAATTTTTAGAATTTGAATTTGTTTCATAGACAGAAACGATCTTATCTTCCTCCTGCCCATTGTCTATTTATTTGGGATTGGCGCTGCTTGTCTTCTCATTCCATGCATAATCAGCCTTTTAAATCAATCAGGCAGAAACCATCTATACGCCACATATTGCACATTGCACTCATACATTTTGGGCTAAATGTGAAAGTGCCCAAACAAAAAAAACACTATATTCCGAAAGAGTACGTATTTCTCTTCATTTTTTATTACTACAAGCTATTACTATAATTAGATTACTTACTAATAATTATTTTAACGAAAACTCAGCGAAAACAGTATTTTCAAAATCGTTTAACAGCGCAGGAAATTGCCGTACAGTGTTGGTTTAATAGTGAAAAGCGAAGAGAATAACACGTTCTAACAGAATATATCATTTTTTTTGTTTGACCGGCACTTTTTTTATTTAGCCCAAAATGAATGATCTCCTTTATCTCCACTAGCAGCCACAAAAACCTACTCATCAAATAACGTTAGATTTATTTTAATTATTATCAATACGCAGACGAACACCTTAAATGAAACACCGTTGAAGCGTCCCTGGCGTTCAATTCTCAATACAATCATAAGTATCAATTTTACAATACATATCAATTGGTGTCATTTGACCGAGCGTTTGTTGCACTGGATCGCTTCGGTATCGGCCGATTGCGACCCGATATATTTATAAGTAGAATTACTTCTGTTGGTGCACTCGAATTCTTATACGGTATTTACGCACTGATTTTTTCGTACATTTGTTTTTAAAAAATACATTTAATTACCAACAAATGTGCAACAAAATCACTGCGTATACGTAGTATGTCAGATGATATGGGCCTTATTTGGGCATCCGCGGGGTAATTACGTAACTCAGTAACAAATGCAATTCCTTTCATTTTGACAATTCAACTACATTCATTGCGTTATTTACGTTGTGAAGCATACGAATTTTTCAAACATTTGCAGCAATGGATTATGATTTTTTTTTAAACTCCTTCAGATTTCGAAAGAAAGTGCGTTACGCAGGTCACCATTTGACAGCAAAATTTTTAGGATGGCTTTTGCAATTTTTAACGCGTTTTCTAAGAACTATCTGAAGTGATGATAAGCGATGACGTGGTCAACATTGCTGCATATTGACCTAGAAGTAACCTTTTTACTCGAGACTTGAAGACTTCCAGGTTATGGCTGTTTTAAAACACAGATAAACACCGACACAGACAAAACAAAGTACTTAATAAAGAAAAAAAAAATAGAAATTACGTTTATTTACGTAAACATGACGTAAAGAAAGAACACAAACACAACATAGAACAAGTTGGTGGAAAATGTGCGTCACATCCGCAAAACGGTCATTGCTAGGCTTATCTCAAGAGAGAGATAAAGATCAACTCTTTAATGCAACACACGATGAACGTGGTTCTGAAACAATTTTTCATATAAGTTAAACTTAAATATGGATGCAATTTCATCGGAAAAACCTTTGATTTCTTTCGCTCATCTGCGCCAATAAAAAAGAATTTAATACCAATTCTAGAAGTAAAGGAACCTGAGGTTGAACTTCCGGGAAAAGTGTTTATCTATCTAGAACTTATCTTACTTTAAATTGAAGACTTGCTTGTTGCAACTGGGATATTATTGATACTTCATACTTCTGCTCATTAATCGTTTATCTGTGGACGTATTTAATCTTCTTTTTATTTGCTTCAATTGTGTATTA
Source organism: Lithophane semibrunnea (assembly GCA_947363905.1). Taxonomy (NCBI): domain Eukaryota; kingdom Metazoa; phylum Arthropoda; class Insecta; order Lepidoptera; family Noctuidae; genus Lithophane; species Lithophane semibrunnea. The sequence goes on from OX376187.1 coordinate 5,426,523, forward strand.
TGATTAGAAAAATACGATTAAAAAAATTAAATATATATTTTCTGGCGTATACTTACCCAAGGGCAATGAATACTTTGCGAATCCATTCTAACCACGTTCCGGTGCCTTTTCAGTACTTACTCATTAAGTTAATATTATGAATAACGGCTCCTATTTACTTAAACACTACAAGTAGATTAGAAGCCAAACAGACATTGAGAAAAATCGTCACTCTACCGTATTAAGCAAAAGGATTTATAATAATCTTATAACCTTACCTATTGATTAGATTTTTAGACTAGAAATGTAATTTATTCGAATAAGTGTCCAGTGATAATCAATTATCATGTTTCTAAATTGAGACTTGGTGCCTTAAAAATAAATAAATAGTAAAAGCTTTTTTTAGTTCTTTTCTTGTTTTTACTTAATTTTCTTCTAAATTCGACCCAAGACCCAAGTCATTTGATTCTATTTTGTGGAGACAAAGTTTTTTCTATAATTTGTCTTTCTCGATTCCTTAATACTTTTCCGTGTTTTCTGTTCTGTTACAACTTTATATTCACCTTTTTTACCTTCAGAATTTTCTAGATAGTTTTCGACAGAAATTATGATTTGAAACCTTCAAGCTTATTAATATTACCGTTATAGATGGAACTATTCATCGCTAGCGAAATTGGTCTGGAATTGAATTGCTATGTCTTTCGTTAAGAAATGTCAATATAATTTATAAAATATACATTTTGATAGATTTGCAAAAGCAATTTCAGTTTTTAATTTAAATTGTGACAAATCTGAGGTTAATTATTTGAAAGATATTCAATGAAAGCAACTGTTGTAGAAATAATTATCAATACTTACCTAATTCCTTAGGAAATCTGACATCCTGTCTGATCCTCATTATCTTGCCCATATCCCAATTTATCTGGGGCCGGCGCTACGTTTACTTCCATCCATACTTCTTTAATAGCATCCTGTCTAAGATTGATAAAAGTTTATCTTTGAAAGGCATGAAAAATACTATAAGTAGGTAGGTAGGTAACCTACCTACTTATAGTATTTTTCTTGGCACACGGTATACCGTTTGTATCTCATAATAGTGCAGCATTGTTCATTAATCCGCCCGTATACGCAGATATCAATTATTTGTTACAATTTGAATGCTTGTTTTCGGACCATTGTTTATTATCTGATGTGTTGAAAGAATTTCTATATTTTTGTATTCATTATTCGTTGAATTCGTTTATCAGTCGTAGAGAGGAAAACCTATCATTCGTCGTCTGATGCACTTCGTTATTCGATATATCAAACTAGTAGTTGCCCGGGACTTTGCCTGCGATCCAGGGTGAAATGTCCTTCTCCAGGTCAAGGTCTACCCACGTGACAAACATCCAAATCCATTTAGCTGTTTTAGCGTGAAAAAACAAATGAACAAAAAAACTCACTTTCGCATTTATAATATTAGTTAGGATTCGTAAATCTGCCCAGAAAGGTAAAATCTTTTTTTGCCTTATTTTCTCAATGATTTTCTCGCACTATAATAATAATTATACGTTATATCGTTGATTATACTTTAACACTTTTATGCTACGGCTACACTTCGCGTTATCGCGAATTTCTTCGTGCGCTCTCTCTTGCTCAGCGAGCAATCGAGGGATGTGCGAGAGAGAGCGCACGAAGTAAAGTTCGCGATAACGCGAAGTGTAGCCGTAGCATTAGGGACACCAAACGCACATACGCGTTATAACCATAAACCTGCTATTTGACAAGGGACTGTAAGTTCCCAAAATACTCAACTCAAGTTAGAAATGGAAACCAGAATCATTTGATTCTGGTTTCCATTTCTAACTTGAGTTAGGCACTATATTTACTAGTTGATTGGTTTGCATTGACCACAATACAGGAGTCTGCAGAGTTACATCGCCACATCTATTAATACTACAACTATGTCATTTGTAGGCTAAGTGTCCGCCCAGTCGAGACCATTGTATACACAACAGGCAGCGGCGAGAGACGGACTTGATGAGATGATTTTACATTTATACCTATGCATACGTTAAAACAGTGTAATTTTGGCTGAAAGGTGTTTCGATTCTGGGGTTTGTGCATTATACATGATGGTTGCCGGTTTACGGTTACAGCATGGATAAATTATTCATGAATCAGGGATTTTTATTGATTTCTTATTTTTAACTGCTACACAGTTAGTTCGTAGTTCTTTTGCTACAGTATCTTCGAATAATATCAAGCCAGGGCTATCCTTTGGTGGGAAAACGCCTATTTCACTACCAATAGACAAATATTCTCCCAAGATAATCGACCCAAAACAGTAATAAAATCAAACAAAATATTTACACCTAACATTTTCCTAGTACCTAAGCTCTACTGTCAAACATCACAAGTATTTCAAGAAATTCTCCAGTCTGTTGGTAAGTGAAGAGAATAAGGCTGCCTTTCAACCAGAGATGAGCGAGGATGCGTAGCGCGAAATGCTAATAACAACGCTAGCTTAGCTCAAGCTATGACAGTCAAGTAGTTTTACACACATCCCTCGCTACGCATCTTCGCTCATATCTGGTGGAATCGCAGCCTAAGGGTACCATTTGTCTCTCAATTTGCAACCTCCGTTGCTTCGTATAAATTCATTGGATCCACTCGCAAGCTGCTCGTACGTTTGCCGTCAGTACATAGATTTTCTGTTCAACGGTACACAGTATTGAAAAGTAATTTTATGTTTTACTTCAATCGATGAAATGTTATTGTGATAACAAGTTCATAATGTAGGAACACCACACAAGTTACAATCAATTGATTAAGGTAAATGGCGGTTAAATTTGCAGTTATTGTTATAAAAATAACGATGTGTGTGTGTATCTGATGTACTTTATGACGTACTCAAGTGTTATAGAATCCCGTTTCATACATATCTAAGAATTAAACAGAATTATATTAAAGTATACACCATTCTAGGCTATATCAGATTTTTGCTGGAATTTATTTCCCAAATAATTAGGTATTGATATTAATAAAAATGTTTCCATTATAAAAAATATTAGCTTCCGTCAGCGGCTTCGCCCACGAAGACACTGACAGAGAATAAAATCATCTTTATATATTATAGCCTATGTTATTCAGTGATAATATAGCATTCTTCTGGAGTAATATTTTTTTTTATCGGTCTAATTTATTAATTACAAGCAAAAATACAAATCTTTTCTCTTTATAGATATTTTCATGAAGTGAACGATATCTTTTGTAAGTAGGGTAATTTTCTAGTGCTTACCTAATTTAATAAGCTACTCGGTAGGGAATAATTTCTCTGAAATATCAAATTACGTTATTACTAAGATGATTTTATGTACAACTAAGAGATGGTTTCATCTGAATACGGGCCCAAGATGGATCCCTTTGGCATTCCAACCATAATTTACGTGTTTTTTCGATATTGTCTAAATTATATTACGTTAAATAGGTTATCTCAAATTCTGAAATATAAACACTGATTAGGTCTGTTACAAAAATGTAATTCGATAGTTGCATAATAATGAAATCATCGCCACCACAATGACTCTACGTATCAAACGCTTAAGTGTTATCTGCTTGCAAAAACTATTTTAAGAGTAACTTTCTTTTATAGTTTCTTTCTTTTCTTTGATAGGTAATATATGCGGGGCTGATGTCCGCAACTCCACGTCAAAGCGCGTATTTTGCTTGATAATTCTATTAACAAAAAATACATACTTGATGCACGTATTGATTGTGCAATGATAAAAACCAGTTTTACTTTTGTATAAATTAAACTGCAATAATTTTATTCTAATATACAGATTGCAAGTGCATATTCTATAAGCCTGATCATGCCTTAATAAGTGTGATACAAGAATAATTTTAGAACCAGTTTCATATGTAACTACCTTGCCTGATACTGGCCTAAATGTTCAAGGATCTAATACTTTACTTGATAACAGATAACAGTGTATGCCTGGATTAGATGACGTCATGATTGGATCATTTCTTTGTTGCTTGGTTCAATGCTTAAACTTGTGTGTAGCTTGTTTGACATTTACCTACTATCACCTTCATTCTCCTACCGTTATCACAATTTATTTGGGGTCAGCGCAACATGTATTTTTCTTCCGTACTTTTCTATTAGTTGTCGTCTCGGTAGACAGCCCCTTTCTAGCCGTAACATCTTTCACACAGTCCATCCATCGTTTCTTTGATCTTTCCCTACTCTTATAGCCGTCCACATTCATACTTTAAACTTTCTTCACGATATTATTATGTACCTACTAATTACTCCTAATATCATATCATTTAGTAAAGTGAAGTTTCTTAGTAGGTATTATACACATAAACCTTCCGGAATAAATTCTCTAAACGATGGTGAAAACCTCATCAAAATCTGTTGAGTGGTTTAGAAGAACAACGCGGGTATACAGACAAACACAAAAAGCGACTTTAATTTATAAATATTATATAGATGAGATGCGTTCTTACTAATTGGTGTTCTTCAGATATACCAATGTTAGACAGTGTTGAGATTGATGCGTTAATTATTTTTTTTCCATTTCCCACCTATTATGTACTTCAAACACAGATAGAGTCTAGTTATAACCAAATAGAACAAATTATGAATAAGCAGATAAATGAGGAAAAACAGGTTTCGTTTTGTAGTTTTATTATATGCGTTTACGCAAGTATCAAGTTATCTGCCTACTTAACATAGATGAATAGAAGTGATTGCAAATAGTTAAATAAGAATAAAATATCAATTTAACTTTTTGTGCATTTACCTCGTTCTATTACTATGGCACCTTTGGACCTATTGTCTTAAATGGGGACGAACCAGTGGTATTATTCGGAGACCACTATGATGGGCGAAAATAGTACCAAACCATGAAAATAATACAAAAAGATCCGAATGGATATTGTGCTATATAATTATGTAACATTTTGACATCTCTATTGGTTGATATCTATAGCAAAATTACAATTTATAGTAAAATAACTTACCAAGTTTCTAAATTACTATGGTGTACTGTACAATCATCATCATCAGCAGGCCTGTCCACTGCCGGACATAGGCCTCTCCAATTGCATGCCATTCCGCATTCTCGGCAACTCTCATCTAGCTGCTATCAGCCACCTTGCAAAGATCATTCATGCCTCAGGGCACTTTTGTTATTCTGTGTGCTATGTCGACAACAATCAAGTGAGCAACTGTGCAATCAAGTGTATATTCTATCCATTCCGTTATAAACTTCCACTTAGTTCATTCATCATCATAATATTCAGTATATAAACGTCCACTACTCCACATGGTCCAGTGAACGTTATAATGAACAGTCCATTCATAATCTTCAACACCTAGCATAGTGTTATTTTGACTCCAACGAAAAAACACTGCAGCATTTGCATTTTAGCGCTCCGAGCTCGCCTCACATACAATAGGAATCTTTTTAATTCGATTTACTGTGACAGTCCCACTTACTCGGGAACTTTTCCGAACCATTCCGAACTGCCAACGGTCCATTTCACTGGGTATTTTATCTGCTTCACGTTTATTACACATAAGCTTTGGGTAGTTAATTGATTCAGGCGTGATTTTGCGGAAATCCATTATAAAATACAGTAGACGTAGATATATTAGTAGCCTATTCTGTTTAACTATTCCTCAAGAGTCATAAAAATTGACCTCTCAACGAGGCATCCTCAGGATGACTATTGTCGTGAACCCGATCACGACGTGTCGCCACGCCGAGCACTCTGCGTCCGGCGCTCGGCATGGCAACACGTCATGCGCCGGGCACAGAGTTCTTAAGACTGGGTATGATGGCCAACAGCTGATATACGTACTTATACAGGGTGTTAGTGTAAACACCGTTATCTTTGAAAGCAGTGGTTTGGTTTCATTTGTAGAACGTAAAATCAATGGAAAAATACAACTTTATTTTTTTAAAGAAAATCTACATTTTTCCACAAGAATAACGGCCGGCGGTTGGCGGGGGCGGGCGGGGCGCGCGGGACCTTACATGACTGGCCGTCAGCTGTTTCGCAGCTCTTTCGAACGCGTAGCCATGAGTATCGGGACAGTGACGGATATTTACTTTTTAAAATCTTTTAATGAAAATAAGGTTTTTTTTTTGTTGTTACTGGGTCATTTATTATTATATTTAAGTCAACTACCCATGGTTTGAGTGACAACGTTGTTTACCCTTGCATACTGTACATACATTTTAGTATCCTTAAGCATTTCACTGATGATTAATATGTATTAGGACATAAAGGTTGGTAACGGAGCTGATAACCTAGTGCTGAACGTAGGTGCTTGAGCATCGCCACGTAGAAGAGTCTACGCTTCTCATAGTCTGTAAAAAAAAACGACATTTTCTACACTAGAATTGCCATTAGGGAGATTCCTTAAAAATAATTTCTATACGTAACATAATATAGTACAAAGTACAACAACTATTCTTCAACTTTCCTTCTAATAATATTGAAGATCTAAGCTCAACGTATAATCAAGGGTTGTTTAAATCAGCATAATTTCCTCACTGCAGTTAGGTTACGCGGCGTTTTTCAACGAGTGTTGCAGAACCACGGCATTCGTTCATTAGCACACATTTACTTACTTCTTTAAAGAAATGAATTGAAATATTTAAAGTTATAATATGTTGTATCAAGCAAATGTCTGATCTAATATATAAAAATCAATGTTTGTTTGTACGTATTTTATGCGCTGCCATATCGTTAATCCGATTGCGATAAAACTTTGTCAATTTATTGCTTGCAGTTGAAGATTTTCCGAGATAACAGGAAAACAAACTATCAAATTAGTTTTCTTGGTCTGCTAAAACTTAAAATTGTAGTATATTTTGAAAATATTCTACGATCGGATATGTGCACTTAAGTGATTTCACGAGTGACACTAATATACCGAGTTCTCTATACGTTACTTACCTCGTACTTCGGCTAAGCCTTAATTCCTGTCACTGTCATACAACTGTCAAACTACAAGTGGAAGATAGAGACGGGACATGTCTAAGTTAAAGCATGGGCTAAGTGTTTTTGTGCGTGTTTTTATTTTGTGTTGGCGTGAGGGTAACACCTTTACTTATCTGTGCCGTTACCTCCTTCTCAAGGGTCTTATCACACTGGCGATTTGCGAGCGTGTTTCCAGTGAGGCAATTTTTCGACGCACTCGCTGCGTGTGCGTAGCGAGCACGCCACGTATGCATGTTCGCCGCGTTTGTGTTACGAGAGTGATTGACGTGAGTGAGGCAAGCGAGTGTAAAATTTTGTAAAAACGCGGGGAATGCGTCGCGTAGTCTCGGCTAGCTCGCTTCACGCCTGTGGAGAGGACGCTCACAAATCGCCTCGCTGAAATCACGCTTGCAAATTGTCAGTGTGATAACGCTCTAACCTCCTTACTAATAAACGTTGTATAGCGCCTGTATAGTTACACAACGGTTTGTCTTCTTCTTTCAAAAGTCAAATTACTTTTGAAAGAAAAGGTAAGAGTTTATAGCTATAACCCTTCTCATCAAATAGAATTAGTAGAAAATTAGATTGCTTACCTGGGTTAATAAGTGCTTGGCAACCGGAATTATCCTAGTATTGTTTACGTGTACATAGAACATAGTTCAAGTAAACCAAGTTAAGTAATTACTTCTCATTAGTACTCATTTATTACCTAGCTCGCAGGTAAACCTCCGCGGCTTTATTAAGGTCGAGAACTTTCTATAAATGCAAAGAAAAATGTTTTGCTTAGGATTCGAATGAGTTTTTTACACTTTTATTTTGTTCACGTTAAAGTTTTTTGCTGGCGTAGATGAAAATGGCTTTACCGGTGGACTACTATTTATAGATTTTGCTTTTAGTATTAATTATGCTCAAAAAGTTACTCCATACATGCATAAACTCACACCTTCCCATGGGGTAGGCAGAAACTATAGAACGCCTCCTGCCTGCTATGCTCCTTACATACTCCTTTTGCTTCGTTTACGTTCATACATCTGTTGGCTTAAAACGGTCACTTGAGCAGAATAATATTTGAAAATATTATGTATCATCGTAAAATGTCACAAACTGACAATTCATAATATGATCTGCGTGCGCTTATTACGAAATAATTCATCTGTTTGACAGTTTTTTTATCGAGATTCGTAAAATGGTCTTCAAATTATGAATTGCTTTTATGTGAAATTAGAGGAATTGATAATGACAGCTGGGATTAATGTGGCCGGTTTAAGCCCCCTGGGGGCCTAGACAAAATCTCTTTTCTGGTAAGCGTTAACGCAAACGGAAAGATCAAATTGTATGCAGTTGACAGCAGCAGTCACGTGACATCTCTAAAGCTAATGTCAACTCCATACAATTTGATCTTTCCGTTGGCGTTAACGCTTACAGAAAAGGGATTTTGTCTATAGCCTCTGGTCATACACGCACGCCGGTTGCGAGTACTACGCACCTGACGTCTCTGAAGAACATCACGAGTTAGGCTACTATAAGGCCTCCCAGGGCGTCCCCCTCCCGGGATTTCCACTCACTCAGCCTTGTAAAAAGTTACTTTTACGCAGTAATTGATTTTGAAAATAACTGTTTATTTTTTTATGCCAATTCATTGAAATGACTGTTTCGTAATTTCGTTGATCTTTAGTAGGTTTAACTTGCTTGTACCATTCGAGATATTTTGCACTAACATAAGAAACGTAAGTAGCCAACATCGATATTTCACGGTTTCTTCATAGTCAAACAAAATCGTTGTTTATAGTAACGCCAGCACCAAGACAAAACAGTGAAAAACAATGTCTAAGTGACCAAAACAATACGTATCACGAAACATATCAGTGTTAACGAAACAGTGTATAATATCCATATCAAGTGTTAGTGTAAAACCAGTGTTATAAGTGTTAGAATAAGTGTTAAAATTGAGTGAAAATGTCGGAAAGATTTAAAGTGACGAAGTTTGAGGAGCCTTCGGGAAAAACGTATAAGAACTATGGAGCGACGTCCGCGGAAAGCGACGTGGAATTGAAAGGGAAGCTGCTTCCCGACTCAGGTTTGTGCGAAAAATATTCATATTTTGAGTAAAATGTCCGGATACTTATAACTTTATAAGCAATGTTTCTTTCCGCACGTTTAGTTGTTGGTATTCGTAGTGTATATTGAAAATTCATGAAATTGAGTGAAGGTGTGAGAATCGCTAAACTCTTTTTCATTTTATGATACGTAGGTTTAGCTCACACTTTATGCGAACAGTTGACAACCCAATTTTACATTTATTTTATGCCACCTAAAAGGTTGATAATACAGATACGCTAACCTAACTATGTTTGAGGTTGTGGTCAAAGCTTACCTAACTTTGGGCATGCCCGAATTGTTTTGGGCTTGACCTAAACCCTTAACATTGAGCTTTATGGCCTATTTCTATATGTGACTGTATGAATTTTGTGATGAATGTTATGTTTGTCGACTAGCAGCCTAATGGACGGTACTTACTACAAGCACTCGCTGCGCAAATTTTTGCGTACACTCGTTCGCGAGCTATTATTCGCGAAAGGAACATTCGTTTGCGACCACAAAATAAAGATCACTCTCATTTTGACAGATTTGTCAGTGGCAGCAACCCGACAGCGACAGTCACCCTTATTGTGACGAGAATAAAGATCACTGATTTTAACAGTGATGCCAAATCAGGGGTAAATAACTGTGTATTACTCATTAATGTTTTGCAAAATAAATAAGTGAAATATAGTACAACTATTTTCTTAATGTCCCTCGGCAAACTTAAACTATAAACATAACAAACGGAACGGCTGAACGGATTTGGATGAAGATTTAGCACTCGGGTAGACCACGAACTTGAATTACGATTACGACATATTCGATACTTTTCATCCTGGTAGCACGTCTGTTATGTTTATAGTATAAGTTTGCCGAGGGACATTAAGAAAATTGTTGTACTGTACATTCGTCGTACGTTCACTGTTAGCGTCTGTGCGTGGTTTAGGGTCAGCTCGGACCGCGACGTGAAGCGAAGCGACGCTGCGCGAACTTTTTGACAATTATCGTAGTAACTTATTTTCTTCATGGAAAGGTATAATTTCAGTTTGAGGTTGTACGTGTCAAAGTACGCTGAGATGCGCGGTGCTACGCAGCGGGTGTACCTTATTGTGTAGTAAATAAATTCTATATTGCATCGGATCATAAAAAAGTGCGCATCGCGTCGCGTCTCGAACTGACCCTTGTTGTTGCTATTTCGGTAGCAAAACAAGAAGTTGAATGTCATTAATTACTTTCAACCAACGCAGTTGCAAAAGGCCTATTGAAATTTGGTTGTTGATATCATGTCTAGTAAGTTCTAAAAATCTTGGATTATTTAGATTCATAGTTAAGATACTCCTGAATGAATGAATACTTCTAAGTTTTCTACGTTTAGGTACCTATCAGAAAATATAATTTTCTTAGACATTTTGAATATATTATTTAACAACCCCATGAAATCTTCAATACCTAATATTAACATAATAATTTAAATAAAATGAATATTCAAAGTTTTACATAAATGAATTCAGTTGATGTTCATAAATAATTCTTAATTTTCTCATTTAAACGAGTGATCGTTCTAATTGAAGATACGAATGGGTGAATCGTGAACAATAAATTAACAAGAAACAAGATCTAGGGAGACAACCAACAATAAGTAATATTTGAAAGGAAATATAATATTATCTAATGTTCCAAATAAATTAAAATAACATTAAAAAAAACTAGGTTTTCGTATGATTTCTGTTAATAATAATAAATTCTTTATTTCGGAAAACATAAGATCCACTGTGTTAGTAAATTTCTTATAATTATAATTATAAAATAAAATAAAATGTTATAAATGTTAAATCTTTCGAGTTATTTTTGCTACAAACACAAAGGCACACACATATGCATTACTATTATTTATTTATTTTATGCGTATGCATTTATGTGCTACAATAATTTTAAGCTAAAAATTAATTACGAAGTATTTCCGGTTGACCACCTATGCATTGAGAACCAAAGGTATTTTAAATGGGAATACTCACATAGGACTGATATTCTCACGGGATTGAGACTTATGCGGATGAAACCGCAGGGCGCAGTTAGTATATAATATAAGTCTGTGAGTAAACCTTTCTACCATAATTTTCTATTAGAACGATTAAAACGTGAAATTGGTCAAAAATTTACTTCTCAAAAGAGGTACCTAAAAGGTTTAATAATAACTTGTTAAGAACCCATTATTTATTATGGCCCGTCTTGATTGAAGGCGAGTTATAAATGGTGTTAATGGCTGAAAATTCAAATACGCAAGTAAACGTACAGTAACGAGCACCAATATGTATACACTTAGCAACTTTTAAAAGTGACTTTCTCCTACTGTATTGATTCTACATACATAGTATTTTGGAACCCATATTATTATGAAATCATCTCAAAGTTGCAATCGTTATTCCATGAAAAAATGGTTATTGAATTTTGCTAAGTGTATACATATTTTTGCTCGTGACTGTACTTACCTACTTTAGAACAAAACCTTATTATAAAATACGCTTAATTACTTGATTAGTGGGTATGTAGTTGTAATAGGGTTTTGATTTCTATAGCAGTTGTTCTGAAGTAGATGCAGACTATTAGTAAGTTGATGAATCTTCGCTTCTTATTGTCATCGTCATTATGCTCCTGATTTAGTTGAAGACGGCGCAACACTTCTTTTTTTCGTCACACACCGACACCGGTCTTTACATACCGAGACTCCTCCGTATCTCGGAAAGCACGTTAAGCCGTTAGTCCCGGCTGTCAGTCGGGGATCTTTGACAGTCGTTACGGGTCGTCAGAAGCTCGAAAGTCGGTACCAAGGGGTATTGTATTACCCAGTTACTGGGTTGTGCAAGTCAGATAGGCAGTCGCTCCATGTAAAATACTGGTATTCAGCTGCATCCGGTTAGACCAGGGCAGGAAGATAGTGATATTATATAGACATTTCGATGTGTTGTCAAATTGTAAAAAAACGTGCGATGCAGGAGCTGGTCGCTAGTATTTTATAAATTAGGTATTTGTTTAATTAGGTATTTGTTTGTGTCCCAAATGCATAGGTACTATATAGATAGCAACAACAACTCATCAAAAGTCTCTAATGCTGGGGCTACACTTCACGTTATCACGAACTTTTCTTCGCGCGCTCTCTGTTACTCAGCGAGACATCGAGGGGTGCGCGAGAGAGAGCGCACGAAGAAAAGTTCGCGATAACGCGAAGTGTAGCCGTAGCATAACAATTAACTATCTATACCGACGCGGCGAAGTTCCTAATATTCTCACATCAACATTTCTCACGACCTGTCACACATACATCGGTTCAGTCAGTCAGGGATCCTTCGAGCATACGATAACATATATCTGAACGCGCCGAGCGGCAAATCTTTCGGATCACGTGCTCATGTATGCAAGGAGTCAAGCATCATTAAACTGTTAGGTACTTCATTTGCATGTAGTTAAGTTACAACGCCACTACATTTATTTATAGGTGATGATGCATTTTGTACCGCTACGAATTATTTGTGTTAGTTTATTGCTTCATTTGGTCTAAAGCTTGTTTTAATGAACATAACTAGACTTGAAGGGCCTTGCCACAAAAACTTAGACACTTGTTCAATACGTGTTTAATGTCAGTTTTATGTCAAACTCCATACAGAAATGTCATGTTTAAAAGTTGTTTAGGTTAAACAACTGATAAACACGGTTTTGTGGTAATAACGGAAGATTCTTAATTATGTTTTTCTTAATTTTATTTATTACGTTTGAGTCCCTAACCTAAGGATTTTTTTTTTTTCAAAAGAGCTTTCTTTAAAAATGTTAATCATAAAGAAGCATTTTGTGCTAATCAAAGTTTACCTTGGGACGCCGTTGTACTAAAAAAAAGTCGGGAGGTATATATGTTTTCATACAAAGAACCAAAACTTTTAACACTTTAAATTTGAGATCTTGAAAGTGACTTTGCGGGCATAATCCTTTTTCGTTACGTGTCGGTTTCTACTAGCCAACTCCTACTGAAAGGCGCGTTAAAGAACTTCGTTCCAAAACTTCAAAAAAAACCCAAAACCCAAAACCGTTCCAAAACTTGTTAAAAAGTAATGTGCGTGTAAATTGTATATTTAGGGCGAATTTCACCAAAGAAACTAATCGCAATCAGCACATCTAAACCGCGTTCAAGAGCTGTTAATTTTCGACAACAATGATGACACTCCACACTGCTCTTGAACGCGGTATGTACTGATCGCGTTTTACCTTAACTTTTTCTGCAACTATATCTATGAAGTATTCTACTTTTGTAAACAAAATGATATTCTAAATCTATTTAAATTAAGTTCACCTTATTATTTTCTTCCTAGTACCTAAACAAAACTATAACGTAACATAAAGTATTCCCCTCACTTTCTTTTGCAAGTCGCACTCCATACAAAACATTGTAAGAAACATAGGGTTGCTAAAACCCCAGCTCGCTACACATTCCTTTGTTAACTTTGAAGGGGATCCGGAGCGGATCCAGTTTTTGAGGCGTTACTTAAGTGATGTGGTGTAACAAAAAATAAAATGCGACAACCCTATTTTTGTGGTCGAGTTTCAAGTAAGTGCTCGGACTTTCTTCCCTTTTAGTAAAATACCAGATTTTAAGTTTAATAACGTTCCATTTTAATAAAATTTAACGATCTTCAAATGATTCAGAAGTGTCAAGATCTGAAACAAGCAAAAATACTTCAGAAAATCTTTTGAGTTACAATAATGTTACAAACTCACCATAAAAAAATCTCTAAAGCCCGTTCTTACCTACCTACTCAACGCATGTCACTTCGTGAATTTGTTTTGCAAATATTCGTTGCGCGATCTTTTGTTACGCAATGAACATTCATTCACGAAACGAACATTCGCGCGAGCACCTTCTAGATAACTTGTTCGTCGTGTTTGGATTCATAAATATACTCACCAAACTGTTTGTTTCGCGAATGACTGTTCGTTGCGTAACAAAACCTCGCGCAACGAGTGTTTTGAATAAAATATCGCAGTGTGAACGCTCGCGGTAACTACCGTCCTTTGGGTAGGTATTTAATCATTCAGTCGCTTCTAACGACACTCGAGAGAAATGTTTTCTGTGGGTAAGTAACTGGTATATTTATTTATAGAAGACAAGTAAACGACAGGAAAACATTACCTAAGAGTTATTGAAGGGATTCATTCATTTGGAGCCCCATTTGTTGATGGAAAATGCCGCTATGTGTTACCGTCAAGAATTCTATCATTAATGAACATGCCTAGTCGCACTAAAGAAAACAGCCTTTCTTACGTAGCTGTCAAAGGAAAAATATAAAGCTTATTTCAAAGAAAGCTACCTATATCCTTTCGTAAGCCTCTTACAAGCTACGTTCAATGTATATATACCTATGTTATGGAATCAGGAGTTCCTTCGCGGAAATCCATGACTGTAAAAAATGTTATGCAAAAATACACAAAGACAAACTCACGCCTCCTTCAAAATAATAGTTATAATTCCACAAAACTACATTCAGACTTATATACAGACTGCTCCCAGACCTGAGCCAGGGTGCCGCGGAGGGCGGTGCTGTATCCTACGTCTAAGCCTGGGGTCTAGTTTTTGCGGAATTAAAACTAACATAACATTTTATGTTCTGTGTATCTTAGTCACAATAAATGTAAACAACCATAGATAAATCTCTGTAAACAAATACAAATTGACAGCTGTAGTCATACCATTACAACCCTGCAGTTTCCTTTGTATATTTATAAACGTGTTGTCAACATTGCCGGTATTTCCCACGACTGGCGTGTCTCGGGATTATTACCCCATGTAGGACCGGACAACTTTCTACGTATAGCTTTACTGCGAAAATATTTTTACGCGAATCGTTAAGTAAAATAAGGTAAGTAATAAAATAAGTAGGTACAAGGAAGTTTTATTGGTCGAATTTCGTGTAGGTATGTCATGTGTAGGGATTTTTTATGTTCTACGTATAAAATGGTTCTTCCTACTGATGTCATGATTTTTATTCTGAACTAGCTGTGCCCCACGGTTTCACCCGCGTAAGTCTCGATCCCGTGGGAATATCGGGATAAAAAGCATCCTATGTGTTAATCCAGGTTATAAACTATCTGTTTGCCAAATTTTATCCAAATCCATTCAGTAGTTTTTACGTGAAAGAGTAACAAACATCCATCCATCTATCCATCCATCCATCTATACTTACAAACTTTCGCGTTTATAACATAAGTTAGATTAGATTGGTTTAAAAGTCATTTCATGAAACAACATTCTGCCTAGCTTTTTTCGTCCAAGATTTGTTCAGCTTCGCAGAATGTTGAGCTTATTTTTAACCGACTTCTTCAAAAAGGAGGAGGTTCTCAATTCGTCTATGTTTTTTTTTTTTTTTTTTGTATGTATGTTACCCGATTACTCCGCCAATTATGAATCGATTTTGATAATTCTTATTTTGTTTATTGACCGACTTCTTCAAAAAGGAGGAGGTTCTCAATTCGTCTGTATGTATTTTTTTTTTTTTTTGTATGTATGTTACCCGATTACTCCGCCAATTATGAATCGATTTTGATAATTCTTATTTTGTTTGGTAGGTCATGCTTCAGAGGTGGTCCCATATAAATTTTATTAATGTTGCTTGCGTAGTTTTTGAGTTAGCTTCAATAATTGCGTATTTTTCCCACTTTGCGTATGTTGATGACATGTTAATTGACTCCGTCACATAGCAGACGACGGTATACGAATTTGTGTAGGGTAGTTACCACAACTAAAAAGTGAAAAATAAAAACTTTTTACAAAAAAAAAAACAACCGACTTCCAAAAAAAACACAAAAAAAAGTGAAAAATAACTTTAATTTCGGAAGTCGGTGGCAAAAAACGAAAATTGAAAAGCAAAGACACCGACTTCCGAAATTAAAGTTATTTTTCACTTTTTTTTGTGTTTTTTTTGGAAGTCGGTTGTTTTTTTTTTTGTAAAAAGTTGTTTTCTTGAAACTACTTTGTGATCGATAATACTATGAAGAGCGCTTTTCACTCCTCTTTTAATTAGTGTGTGTATTTTATTTAACAAGGTTTATATTAGCCTGTATTTAATAATGTACGTATTATTTGGCAGGAATAAAATTCTTTTCGTTCATTCGTTTGTCAAGATTTACGTGCAATACGATGATTGATGAGCCTCAAAATGTTACTTAATTCTTCATAATAAACATCTATTACATACCCATAACTAAAACAGTCAAATGATTGAAAAAAAAACGTAAAAAATTAAGTTAAAAGTAACCCTTTTTCGCTGTCGACCGGTAAAATGCTCTGGAGACTCAGTTTTACCGCGTGTACCCATCACAATTTCAAAAGAATATAAGAAAATCGTGCGAGGGATTTGAAACCAGGCAGTTTATTTCAAAATGCATTATTTCTCGCTTCAGAGATGAAAGTTTACCTTGCATACGAAATTGAAGAGTGAAATATTTAAGTTATTTTCATTTTTTGTTGAACTTTGTGTAGTAAAATGTTTAAACTCAAAGCAATTATTTAAATTTAACCATTAACAGGCACTTTTGAATTCTCAAGGAAGCTAGTTGCCCATTTCAAAGCATAGTAGCTTTTGTAAGAGGAGCTCATGAAGAGGAGCTCGTGGCTAAGTAATAACAGCCGCACGGGTCGATCCATCAGGTTAAGCTACGCTTGCCGGGGTTGGTCCGTAGATGGGTGACCGTCTTTACATACCGAGACTCCTCCGTGCCTCGGAAAGCACGTTAAGCCATTGGTCCCGGCTGTCATTTGTGGATCTTTGACCGTCGTTACGGGTCGTTAGAAGCTCGAAAGTCTGACAACCAGTCTTACCAAGGGGTATCGTATTACCCAGTTACTGGGTTGTGGAGGTCAGATAGGCAGTCGCTCCATGTAAAATACTGGTATTCAGCTGCATCTGGTTAGACTGGAAGCCGACCCTAACATAGTTGGGAAAAGGCTAGGCAGATGAGTAGTTCTTGTAAGAGAGTAGATATATTCCTTGATAGTAGGCTCCTATGGAGAAGAACAGGCAAGAAACTAACACCCATTTAAATCAGAACATTGGTTACAATATTCATGTTGTATATTGAGAACGATGTACAAAGACGTGCACGTTAAAAAGCGTCCAGATAAAAAAAGTAAAAACAAAACAAAAAAAAAAAACTAATTCAAACAAGCCAGCTAAGAGCTGACAGTTCTAAGACAGGTAAGAGATGACCAGTTCCAACTGACGCCGCCCGTTCACGATCATGAGGCGAGAATTGACATTGTTACTCATCCTTATAAATTCTGAAATAGGCCTTCTGTTGACTTGTTAAATCGATAAGATGTTTACACAAACGTAGGCTAATGCCTTAACGTCGTTAGGTCAAGTTTAAGTACCCAAATGTCTGGGTAAACAGTAAACTAAATAGACGTTACCCTTGTATTGGTTAGAAGTTTGTTCAAGGGCGACTTAGGCTGCGTCCTATTTAAAAGCGTTCGACGCGCAAATACGCGATCGTCGTGTGCATATGTCACCTTTTGTTCAGAAAACCAGAAAACGCCCTTTGTCGCCGCGATCACGCGTTCAGGCTCATCTGACTGCGTTTTTTACACCATACGGTAGAAATAAGAGCGGTAGCACACTGCGTATTTTAAGCGCCCAGACGACGCGCGTTTTAAGAAATTGACTTGAAACTTGACTTCGGACGGAGAAGAAAAGCCTTGAAACGCCCATCGTCTGCGCGTTTAAAATACGCCGTGTGCTAGGGGCCTTACGCACCGCATTCCACCGCACTGAGCCCTAAGACTGGAGTATTATTTCAGACTCTAGTATAAACTGAATCTCAACAAACATTGAAAAATAAATCGAACGAAAGCGCTTCAATACAAACATGATAAGGCGAGTGCATACAAATAAATATGACTTCAAACGTAGAGAGGAAGTGAAGGAAATGGCATATAAATGGAACAGAGCATTTTCTTTAGTTATTGAATTCCTATCGGAGAACGGAACAGGTTATAATGTGCTAAACGGAGTAACTGTGTCCGTTTACCTGGGTATTATGTCCTTTAACTCAAAAACTCATTTTGTTAAAAAGCAAACCTGACTCAGTTAACTACGTTATAAAACAATTATCTACGTCACAGAACTAAGTAGGTATCTACTAAAATTCCAATTTCGTTAATGGTATGGCAAATAAACAAACAGTACGTCTTCAACGTAAAGTCGGTATTATTAGCTTCATATTTCTTATGTGAGGAAACAAGGCCACTATGCAAACAGAAAAAAACTATGTGTACGGTGTCTTTTTCTATTTTATTCTTAAAAAACCGGCCAAGTGCGAGTCGGACTCGCGCACAAAGGGTTCCTTACCAGTATCTATAAAAACGCTCCTACCGTCCTGTTTTATCCTTTGGGTACGGAACCTTAAAAATTGACTTGTTCGTACTTTATGTACGGCACTAATTAGCCTTTAAAAATACAGGCGTAATGAAATGTAGATGATATGTGCTGTTACTAAGTGCCTCCAAGAAAAGTGAACGTGCACAACACTCGGAAGCGTTCGGATTTTTCCGAAGCCAACTAATAACGTATCGTGAGTCAACAGGAATGTTTGTCGACAATAAAGCTGCCTTGTTTGTTCATATGCCCACTATTGAACATGTGCTTGTGTTGCGCAGTTGTGTCCAGAGATAGGACATTTATTTAGGTCAATATTTGGAAATAATTTCCAAAGTTATTGTTGAATTTTGATATTGGTTTAGTTGAAAGTTTGAGGGCCATGTACTGTGGGATAACGCAGATTATCCCTGTTTTCTGCTAAAGTTATACTCATATTAAGTGAGACCGAAAAAGGAGCCTTTCGTTCTTATTACAAAACCAAAGATTTTTGACAGGTTTTATAAACCATCGATGCAATTTTAAATGACGAACAATTCCGACTATGTTCGATTATTTTGAAGTTCTAATTAAAGAAAAACTGATTTTTAACCCGAGTCTACGTTGTCAATTTTGCATTTAGAATTTTACCTGCATGCTACCTGCCTGCATGGACCAAAGTCACAATTCGTTTTGTAATAAGTCGGTTTACTTTCTGAAACCTTAATTCAGTAGGTAAGTAGTAAATCCTTGAGTGAATCTTATTTTCAGTACGTTTCTTGACAACCCTTTGGAAACTACGACTTATTTATCTATAGAAGTACTGACAACGAAACGTAGCCTACGTAGATTACGTAGCGCATCAGTGGCCGGAGGTAAAATTGACTTACGTGTTTCCTACAAGGAACAACTTTCAGAGCTTTGCAAAAAACTGTCATTACCAATTGGTAAAATAAATCAGATTGTTTTTATAGTAATAGTAATTTTAATTTTTTGTTTTTCTTCCCCTATTATTTTTTTCTAAACGACAGTATTTTTCTATATTTCCACCATAAGCACTTCTCAAATCTTAATCTGCCTAGCCTTTTGCCAACCATCAGGGGTCGGAAGCCGACCCCAACATAGTCTAACCAGATGCTGAATACCAGTATTTCACATAGAGTGACTCCTGTCTGACCTCCATAATCCAGTTACTGTGTAACACGATACCCCTTGGTAATACTGGTTGTCAGACTTTTGCAGATCCATAATGACTGTCAAAGATCACCACCAACTCGTTACTAAACCCTTCTATTTAATAACAATTCGGTCTGCAATATAAACTAGGCATTTCAAACATTATTGTTCCCACAAATGCGAATAAAGCGTTATGAGAATGTAATATGAGAGGCACGGAGGCTGCTGGCGATAAATTCATCTCGGCAAGGTATTATTACATTCAGTAGGCCTTATGAAATGTCTATAGTCTGTTTATCAAACTCAAAACTCAAAGCATCTAGTTTAATTAAACAATTTATAGGCACTTTCGAATTGTCAAAGAGTCGGTTAGTTAGTCAAAAAGTTGAAGCTAGTTGCCCATTCCAAATCGTAGATCTCTATGGAGAAGAACGGGGAAGAACTCCAAGGACACTCTTTTAAAAATGGATATAGATATTACAAAATCCTGGGTACATTATTTTTGGTGCTTTTATTTATGTGGGAATAATGTCAAACGAAAAATAATTAAAAACAATTCAAAATATAGGTAAGATTAAAAATAAGCCTTGGCAGATAAGAGATGACCAGTCTCAACTGACGGCGCCCGTTCACGAACATCACACGTGGATCAGCACCATCCAGCTCAACCATTTTGTAGGGAACCGAATGATCCAGCACACGCGCCACCATCAGCGAGACATTTAAGTGAGTATTGGTACGGAACCCTTCATGCGCGAGTCCGATTCTCATTTGGCCGGTTTTTAAGGTATTTTGTAAAGCTTATAATCTCTATGGAATAAGAAGTCCAATTGCATTACGATACACTTTCAATCACAATCCAGGTTTTGAAGGAAATTCCTAATCAAATGCTTCATAGGTTTAAACAATTCTCAACTACGTTAATAACGCAATGAATGACGCTGAATTGTTAAAATAAAAAATTCTAACAAAAAAGAATCATCGTAATCAGTTTACAATTTTTCAAAAAAAAAAAAAAAAATATTTTCAAAATTGGAGAAACAATTGGCGAACATATCGCTGAGCATATTAATAATTAAAGAAAAAAAAAAACAGTTGAATTGAGAACCTCCTCAAAAAAAGTATTGTAATCGATTGCCATTGTATGCGTTACGCAAATCCCTCTGGATATTAATTTAGATTATTTTTGCCTAAGCTTGAAGTTGTCTCACTTCTGGACAAAATTCTCGCTTTCAAACGACGCCAGTGGCTTTCTGACGAAATGACGCAATGACAAGGGACAGGCAAAGCTAATATAGATGGCGCCATTATCGCTGGTAACTGTCAGCTATCTATCTGTTGTAGGTTTACCAGTAAACGCGCCCTCGCTATAATAAAAAAAAATGGTAGTTGACAGGTAAACAACACCACGACGATGCGACTCCTAGCGGGATAAATTGGCAATGTCTCTCCTCATTTTAATGAAGACTTTCTAGGGAATATTGACACGATCTACAACCAAAAAGTTCACAGCAAAATATAATTATGTTTGCTTCAAAGAATTATCACGAGAACATTTTAGTTTATTACTGTTTTCAATAAAACCTGTGGAAAATTAATGACGATCATTAACAACTGCTGTTGTATTTTCATTGATTAGCAAGCATGTCCCATTGTCCAATACACGGAAACTGTTCGTGATGAACCCAAAATTATCAATTCACCTCAAACGCAATTAATGTCCCTCTAATTCATCAATAACCGCAACTGAATTACAGGAACTGACCATCATTTAATTACGAGTATATCACATATGTCACGTTCGTGTGTACCAATTTTATGGTGTTACGAACAAAGTAGGTATGTAATAAAAAATAGTTCTTTACTCAAAGTTGCAATTTTTTTTTCACGACGTAATCTCTTTTGTATTTTGCGTAAATGCAAGGTATTATGCTCGTGACTGTACATTAATTCCTACAAATTCAGTGCATTTTGCAGACGAGGTGCAGGAAATGTCGGTTTTTTGAAAGCTTATGCTGTAATTTTGAGTTTTTTTTAATCTCCAGTTTTCGGTATCCGAGAAAGCTATATTATCATTAGGATATCATACATAATGTATGCTAAGGACACATGACTGTCAGCTAATTAACGCAATTCCTGGTAGTTGACAACCGTAGGATCGCGTTAACATGGTAATTATTCGATCTATTTCACATAACTAAACTAGTTAGGTTATATGACGCTGACCACAATACAGTAATAGGATGTCCTTCGCTTAATGCTACATTATGAGGTATGTAAACAAATATTATCGTTTTACCTTTTTATGTTATACGGTGATTGACCTACGCGTATACATTCACTGAAAGGCTTTTAGAGGTTTTTTCTTCTGAATCTAAATAAGATAAACTTGGTTTATATGAACAAGTCTTAAATTATCATGATATCGTATAAGTTCACAGTTGACGTAATTTTCATCATAATAATTCAACGCTTTGGAATAGTTAATTTCATGACGATATTCATCCAAAAGAGTTACATTCAATTATATTTAAAAATAACAAACATTCATCATTAACATTTAAAAACAAACAGGACTTAAAAATAAACACTGTATAAGTAGGTAAAAAAAATGGCCGCCGACCCCTGAATAACTCCTCCAACTAAATGTATGACGCATTTCCTGTAAGTCGGACTCTTTGCGAGGCTTTCAGACTTTCAGTGCAAAGCTTCAGTGTAAAAAGGTACGTGAACTTACAAAGCGGAGTTTCACCTATGTGGAAATACTGGAATAGAAAAAAAGAAACCTCGCGACCGAAGCAGAATTATGCGGTGACACGAAACTCGAGTAATACCGACAACAAGTTGGCTGGACCTAGGGCTGTTGAAATATCGGATTGTGTAACCGACACAATCCGATATTTCAACAGCCCTGTACAGGGTTAAATTAAATTGGCTAGCTAAACTCCGCACACGCGATGGGTATCGATATCTAAACACAAATCATAACATTAATAATGAACTTATAATATCTCGATGTTTAAGTCGTACCTTATTATTATTATTTTTATTTAATTTTCAATTTTAATATACAATCTAATTCTAACATAATTACTAGGTAATAACTCAAAACTGAACACAAATTTTGTGTTCACTTAAATCGACAAAATGTATGGAACAGCTGATTTTTTTTCGCGATTTCAAGGTTGGTCCCATAGAAAAATTTGTTCAAAATTATGAGTACAATGACCCCTTTTCGGGTTTAGCATAAACAAAAAATAATGTTGTATAATAGTATATAGTCGTACTTACTTAAACCTTGTTATAAATAGTTTAGTTTCGGGTGAAACGGTTTTAAACGGTTTTTCGGTTAAACGGTTTTATTGTACAGCTAATTTATATGACATTGTGATTATTGTATGCCCTAAGGGCGGGACATAGCTGATCAAAATTATCAACTATTTAATAACTGTACCTGTACCTACCTATGATCCACAATAAAATATTTTGAATTTGAATTTGAAAATAACACACCATGCTGTAAAACGAAACAGTACTAATCCAATATCGGTATTTTTGGATACAGTTTATATTTTTTAGTTTATGCTTCTAATCAAATTCTAAAATAAGCTTTATAGTGTTACAGATCGGACATCTCAAGGTTATAAATATTTGTGATGGCTACGAACAAAATAACTTTTGATTGATGATAATCATAACATTATATTCTATTCATGGTCTGGGTAAACACGATACAGAAACTATTATATTATATTATTATTATTTTTAGTCATGTCGTTAATTGTTCATTAATAGTTCCTTTTTGTTGTCCTAAATAGCCAATTAACTGCGACCAACTTAGATGTAGCGCTCGCCGGCAGCTGCCGTGGTATCGCTCGCTTCGCTCGCTTGTCTCGCGCGCGTATGGTCACGGTTCTTACCTTTTTGAGGAACCTTCTTCCTGACCCTTTCTTTTTTAGAAGGTCAATAAGTTTTGAAGGATTTTCGCTATTTTATAGATGATTATTTATTTAAAATATTTATAATATAAAATATCAGTAGCAGCCCTACTGTGACTTGATTGCGACCATGCCATTATGATTTTAGTTTTCTGTTGAATTTCAGCTCGTCGTTACGATACGGAACTCTCGGAAAAGTTGGTTTCGGGACTCTATTTAATTATCTGTTCACTGGGGCGGGTTTCTGCACTAGATAACTACTATTTTAACATTGACGCAAGAGTTATACCTACTGCTTTGCGCTCTGATGGTCCTGGGTTCGATTTTCTGGTTGGGCAGTGTTGTTAGGTTTTTCTCAATAGTAGTTCCTGCCCGTTTTATGGAAATATGCTCGCCCCCTATTATATGGGACTGCAATATAATGGCGAAAATTGGCAGTACTATACGGACATCTCTGCCTAACCCTTGGGGACGCGTGGTGTTATGACATTATGATTAAGTATTTAAAAGTGGACTGACCAGTATCATCAATGTGTATGGTTCGAAGAAACTTTGTGAATATTTCTTTATATTCAGTGCTTACAATAATAGCGCGTGTTATTATATTCGTATATAATGTGTCTACTGTTTGAGAGTTGATCGATTTTTTCATTCGAGCAAAGTATGCGAACTCCCACAAAACGTCATAGACGCAATGCAACACACAACAGTACATTCGAGGAGGCAAAAGTTAGAATCGTTCATGTCTTAAGTGTATAAGTACTTGTACCTACTCACCTAGTAAGATTTTAATTAGGTATCCTAGGTAAAGGTATTTTAAGGTATTTATTGTAAAGGTTTCTCATTGGAAAACTCTCAGGCACAATTTTGAGAAAGAAGCTGACAGATGGAAAACTTTGTCAAGTCTGCTCGTCGCGAACCCCGCAGTGTTTGAAGACTAAGCTAAGGTCTTCAACAAGTGCGTCCTGCCCGTTATGACATACGTGCCGAAATGTGGACACTGACAGTCGGGCTGGTCCATAAACTCAAAGTCGCTCAGCGCGCTATGGAGCGGGCTAGGATAGGCTCGGATTTTCTTTGAAGTAGAAGTTATCCGGAAAAGAACTGGAGTTACCGCCATAGCCTGAAGAGTAAGCAAGCTGAAGGGGCAGTGGGCTGGCCATGTTTGTCGAGGGACCGATGGCCAGTGGAGCAAACGAGTCTTGGAGTGGAGACCGCATATCGTCAGGCCTAGTGTGGACCCCACAACTAGATAGACTGATGACCTTAAAAAGTGGCTGGGACAGACTGGATGCGGTAGGCGGAGGACGGGGTGTGATGGCGCAGCCTGTGCCCTCACAGGCTGCGCCTATATCCAGTAGTGAACTGCGATATACTCAGATGAACCTCTCAGAAGCCTTAGGAAATAAGTTTCCATGAAAAAAAAAGAAAGAAAGAAAACAAAGAAAAGAAAGAAAAGAAAGAAAAGAAAAGAAAGAAAAGAAAGAAAAGAAAAAAAAAGAAAGAAAAGAAAGAAAAAAAAGAAAGAATAACATTTATTTCTTTCTTTGCTTGCTTGTAGCTTGTAAACCCAACGGCTTAGGCTGTGCGTTGTCTTGTCAGAGAATGAATTTAATTTTTTTTTCACAATATGCCTCTCAATAAATCAAGTATTGTGTGAAGATTCAAATAAACTCAGCATACTTACTCATAGCCATATTGATAAAGTACCTACACCAGGTAATAGAAATTGTTCAACTGTGTCAAAGCTATTCAAGAACACGTACAAATGGTATTTCGCACAACCTTCCATACTGCAACGTATATAAAACTGGTGGCTGGTTATTTTAGTATCCAATAACTTCCAAAGTATGTATTTCAGTTTTAAAGATCGTTACGGTTGTTTGCCTGTTACAGTTTCAACGTTTCAAGTGTTTAGTTTAGTGGTTACTATTTTTATACGTTTATTAGATTGCTAGCTATTAATAATATTTGTTTCCATGTTTTGCAATAGTCCTAAACAAACCGGGGTTGTCCTTGGGTGCACTTGCATAGTGCATACAGGGATAAATCGTCAGTTGGTCAGTCCTTTTGAAATTATTTAAGGGGCCTCTGTGCGTTGGCTTTGGCCCCTCACACGCCTTCCAAAAGACCGGGACCCCATGGTCCCGAGATATGTAAACATATACTAAATAATAATAATAATACCATTTATTTCAAGCGATACAGGCCCATAGAAAAATACGCATAAAACATACATCATTATTATATTTTTATTTTTGCCCGCGGCTTCGCCATGGTGAAAAGAAAGAAAGAAAGAAAGAAAAATGCGTTTATTGGCATTATCACAGAAAATACACCTTAAAACTAAAAAAAACAGAAAACAGTCATTACAATGCCAAAAGGGCCTCAGCTCAGCATATTGTCAGATGGCAACACACAGTGTACCACCTGACGCTGATTTTCAGCTGCAACCCACGAGTATCAGTGTTGGAGGTCGTAATATAATCCCACGGGAACGTAAGTACCTACTACCGAAATAAAAAGTATCTTATTTGTTAATCCAGGTTAATAACAATCTGGTGAAACACTAGTGTATTAAAGGTACACCTCTGCCTAACCCTTCAGGGATTACAGGCGTGTTATGTTATTTCATTTGTATTCAAACTAGTTACTACATAACATTGCATCACGCCTGTAACGTAATGTTATGTTCTAATATAGTGACTAGTTCACGAATTGAGTCAAAGACAATAATAACAATTCATTAGACATCCTGATAAGTCCGTTTTCCTCCCGCGGTGTGTTGATTACATCCCACTAGTTGATAAAGTCCTTCCCTCACCTCACAACGCAAGCGTTATTGCGATATCTGTTCTCAGTACATTTTGTATTAGGACGGCCACGAAGTTACACACTAGTGCGATATTAACGTCGCAATAGGAGTAGGACGCGCGTGTCTCCCTCTTGCGATGTTCCGATAGGTGTTGTTAGAACATTTATTATGCGATCTTACAGACACATCTGCGTTATTATCTCGCAATAAAAACGCGCCTTTAAGGTGGAGAGCACGTTAGAAATATCGCACGATAAAAACGTAACTGTGCTTAATCAGGATGAAATATCGCGCGGGGTAAAAACGCGCCAGTGGGGGAGAGGCTTTTCACAAGCTCAGCACTTTCGTGGCTTTTCGACTTGTTGCAATGTTAGGTTTCCGTGAAAAATGCTAGCGGCGTACGTCTTTAGTTAGCGTGTTTATTACCGCAATTTATTTGTTGAGAAGATTCTGTTACTGCTATTTTCTCGACGCTGTAGTGCTTTGAGAGTTTCTTAGTTTATGCTATTGATTGCTTTTGAGTTTATTGCGGTACTTCTGCATTCAAATAATTTATTTCAAGTATTACATAAAACGATTCTAGGCGCTCCTTTCAAAGGTAGTTACGACAAGACACTCAATAGTTACAACTTTTAAAATGTTTTACAATATGTTGTATGAATTCATTTTATTTATAAGTGAAGACGATCTACCTGGATTGAAATTAATATATTATCTACTCAATAGGTACAAAGTGTTAACAATTAAGCAACATTAAGCTCCGTTTCAGACGTTCTTTTCTTAGGAAAATCTAGGAATTCCGAACTGAGAAAAGTTACTCACAAAACTTGAGCATGATTTTCGGGAAAACTTAATCAACTCGGCGTATCGCAGTCCACTGCTGGATAAAGGCTCTCCCAGGCTGCGCCATAACACCCTGTCCTCCGCCTTCCGCATCCAGTCTGTCCCAGCCTACTTGTAAAGGGTATATATAGGCCCATCTAGCTGGGGGGCGTCCCACATTACGCTTCCCGATACTCGGTTTCCACTCTAGGACTCAACTGCACCACCGGCCATCGGTCCTTCGACAAATATGGCCAGCCCACTGCCACTTCAACTTGCTTACTCTGCAGCAAAAACAGAAAAACTATTTGCTCTACTGACTTTTATAGGGTACTGCGTTAAATGCTATAACAAAATACCTTGTGATATATTGCAATTAAATGAAAGAAAATTTAAAACTCATATAAAAAGTACACTTTGTAAACAAGCTTATTACAAATTAGAGGATTATATCCAAGATAAGAATGCTTGGAAACATGCTGGTCTTGCTCCATAGGACGATTTAGTGTCTGGACAAAATCAAACTGATAGCTAATTTAGTTTTTTATTTTATTATTTGATATCATAGACTTTTACACTCTGTCATTACTTAAACTCACGCACTGACTTATTAGTACTACTTGTAACAATGTTAGGACTATTGTAATATCGTATACTTTTACAATCTTTGTAAATATGTGAGCACCTATCTAGTAATTAATTTATTCATTATTGCTCCATTTATAATTCTTTTTACCTTTTGTGGTACAGTAATCTTATTGTCCCTCAGCATCGTCTTCACATATAAATAACTAATTCATGTAAACAAAATATTGTAAAACATTTCTAAAAGAGTAACGGTGGAGTTTCTTGCCCATTCTTCTCCATACGAAAACTACCTTTTGGAAGGAGCAACTAGAATCAATTCTATTTCTTTGTTTTAACGTTCAAAAGTGCCATATATATGCCTATTTGAAATAAATTATTTGACTTTGACTTTGACTTTGAGCCACCCTTACTAAACTACTACTACTAATAAACTTGTACAATTTATCTTTATAACAGCTGTATTCATCATATGTTTTTATATACAATCTAACACTAAAATTATATATAAAGCGAAATAAAAATTATTGTCGAAAGGACGGGCTCATAGGGCGTCAAAAAATTTTTCCGCATCGCTGTCAGTGGGAAAAGTGCCCAAAAGGCTGGCAGCATTGCCACGTTGGATGGCAATGCTGATTCTTTGATCTAGAAATTGACCCTCTGGTCACGTGAAGAGTCGCCAACCGCTTGGCGATGTCCCGAAATACTCGATGAGCACTCGGATCCCACGGCCCTAGTGTTTCAACCCCAAACGGCTCAAAAATATAGCTACTAATAATGTTGTTATATTTGCGCCGTTTGAGGTTTTCTGTACCTGCAGCAGCCACCCCAGCACAGCCCGCCGTGATAGAAATGAAATGAAATGAAATGAAATTGTTTATTCTGTAAATAGGATATTGGAATCACTTTTACACGTCATATTAAAAAGTTGTAAAAATAAGCTAGATGAGGTCGGCGTTTCCTATAGGAAGATGGGATGGCGCGAGGGTGTCGACACAGGTTGCATCCCACACCAAACTAGGCCTACCCATCTTTATAACAGATCGACGGATATTTTGATGGTAACATAAACATAACATCACGCCTATTATCCCCTAAGGGTTAGGCAGAGGTGTAACCTATTACACCTACATCTCGACAGTTTTATTTTGATGTTCATCGTTCTAAATGAAAAAAGTTAATTTCACATAATGATGGCTAGACTGTTGCCATTAGGTACATAGTTTCCCATTACTACATTAAAGCTAGTTCACACTAACATAAAGGTCATTGACATGCGACGTTGGTACGGTCAATTACACTTGAACTATGAAAATCGACCTTGCTGCTACGAAATAAAAGCGGTATCTATCCCAAATTAAGCGAAAATTTTGCTTATACGTGATGTCAGTTCAAACAGCCCGTGTTCTGCCTTCATTATAATGTAAATAATCTCATTTGTGTCTAATACTTTGTTTTTTCATATTTTGATTAAAGTTACGAAACTTCTCTTTGTAATATTTACAAAAAAAACGTCTTATTTTGTATTTTCTATCGTTGA
The DNA here is from genome assembly GCA_947363905.1 of Lithophane semibrunnea. Classification (NCBI taxonomy): domain Eukaryota; kingdom Metazoa; phylum Arthropoda; class Insecta; order Lepidoptera; family Noctuidae; genus Lithophane; species Lithophane semibrunnea. Next base: position 5,455,839 of record OX376187.1, read on the forward strand.
ACTCTGGAAGTAATTTACATACAGTTTTCTAAGTCTTGAGAACTTTATTAAGCTTTCTTAAAAGTGGAGCTTTCACTTCATTTTCCAATTTGTATGGTAGATAGGTACTGTGTTAACCCACCAATACTGTTCCACAAATAAACTCTCTTAAAGCAACATCAATCAATTAACTTACCTGTCAGAGCTTTCTACATCATCCTTTTCAAACATATATAATATTGCAATCATTTCAAATGAGGTCGATGAAAAAAGAAATGGATCCAAATTCAACCATAGACCATAAGAGTCATGCCCAATTATAATTAGTCTCCTAAGGCATACACAAGAGGCGTGGCGCGGGCGTTGCGCCGCTTCTCTCATATTTCAGCTGCGCCACGCCCGCGCCATTCGCCTCTTGACACCAGTTTTGTCAATTTTACATTGACTAGACTGGTTTCGTGGATTTTGTATAAAACAAGAGACAAACAATCTACCGCCTCACTGATTTGCAACCTTAAAAACCATGAAAACGACACCCATACTTCATCATAATCTATTTTCGTCTAATCATCCTATAAGTCATAGCAATTTCAAACATTACTAAGCATATGTAAAGTCCCCGACAAAAACGTTAAATAATCTCACATATTTTTACTTAGATTAAACAAAACTCGGTAAATATTGGCGTGACACGCAAATTAAGTAGTTCGTTGCTTCAACAAGGTCAAGAATAAACTATGATTCATATCCACATTTTAGTACACACGGCTACAAATCAAGTTATACATTTCCAGTATAAGCTGACCTCACAATGTACGGAAATCCTTTACAACGCGAGATCAGTACAAACTGGAAATGTATAGCTTGATGTGTAGCCGTGTGTACCTACAACTGAGGTATTTGAACGGTCTGTTGCGTAATCCATTTTCCATATTTCATGGAGACTATAGTAGGTGAAGAATATAAGGCCCCTAGCACACGGCGTATTTTAAACGCGCAGACGACGCGCGTTTCAAGAACTTGACTTTGGACGGCGAAGAAAAACTTTGAAACGCGCGTCGTCTGCGCGTTTAAAATACGCCGTGTGCTACCGCTCTAATATAACATCACGCCTGTATTCCCCAAAGGGCAGGCACCTTGGTACTCCCTCATTTTGCCAGTTATGTTTAAGTCCAATGTAATAGCGGGCGAGCCTATTGCCATCAACCGGGCAGAAATCCAGACGCTGGGCCACTACTGAGAAATTTCAGATGGATTTTTTTTAATTATTATTTCAGCGATTTTTACCACTAATTCTTTTTGTAAAATTCATTCAATTACAACACGAATTATTACGAGAGCAGTGGTGGCCCAGCGGTAACGGCCGTGACTTACGAGTTGTAGGTCGTAGGTTTGAACCCTGACAGGCGCTTTACTCTGTAAATAATTTCATCACCACTGCTGTCAAAACGGTGAAGGAAAACATCGTGAGGAAACCGGTATGTCTTAGAACCAAAAATTCGAAGACATGTGACATCTACCAACCCGCACTGGGCCCGCGTGGTTTATTACGGCCCACTCCCTCTCATAGGAGGCCTGTGTCCCAGCAGTGGGAACATTATAGGCTGATTATGTTTGTTATGTAACAACACTATTAATATGGCAACATGATTTTGCTTTCAACTGAAGTCAGATATTGAGAGAAAAAAAAACAAATTCGAAGGTGACAAATTCGAAAAAAACAAATTCGAACAAGTTTGACGGTTTTTGCTGTACTCACGGATAACACTTATTATTTCCTAGAATCTGCACCGGGTAGGTTCGGAGTTAAAATAAAATATTGTAAAATACCGATAAAATTGCCTAGTGATAGTTGCGTCGTGGTGTGGCGCGTGTGGGTAGGGAAGGATTAGAAACGTGTACAACACGCGATATTTAAAAAAGTCGACATGTCCTCTACCCCTGACAAGAAATGGCGGAACAAATTCCTTACAAAATCTTTTTTAAAGTCCAGACATAAGCTTGGTCAGACCATGTGAGGACTATGTAGATTGGTGTCTGAAATGGTCTTTTGAGGAAAGAAGCACATAGATTTGAGTGCAAGCATTCATTGTAATGGTGTAGCTTAGAACTTAAAGAGCTCAACAACAAAAGGGGATATTTGAGTATAATGTGGACAGTTTATTTGGCATTCATCGAACCCTCGTAAGGTAATGTAGGGGTTGTACGTTGTTTTATAGACAACATTTTCATAGAATTTCGTTTCACAGTCGATAAAACAATAATATTCGAAATAAAAATACAAGAATCAAATATTATAGGAAACATTTTCTGCGAAACGAAATTCTATGAAATTTCTGTCTGCGAAACAAGGGAACACCGTAATGTAGGTTATGTGAGTGATGTGAAGTGTAGTAGAAGATAAAATATGTGATTTTGAATTGAAGAACGAGAAACCAGGTATGTAATTACATGTCATCTTCGTTATGTAGTTTATTTTTAGCACATTATTAAAACTTTGTTTTTATTGAAAATGGAAATTATTTAAAATATACAAACAATAGTTACGTATATCACAATAATATTTATTGATATGGATCGGAATATCTTCCTCTTCGTAACAGCCCATTTCCTTTTACATACCTACGTCATATTTAAGCATATTTTAATATACGTATTGTAGCTACTTAAACTTACGTTCAAACCGGAGGGCTTGTGACAAACTACGCGGACCTTTAAAGTATCTGTCACTTATCCCTGCCTGGAGTTTTGGATAAAACTTGAATAATGCCCAAATTATGGTAATTTACGCAAATTATGGCTTAACACACAATCATAATGCAGAAGTTCCAGTTCGTGTGTCATCTGAGAAGTTCACAGACTGCGCGTCACTTAAAATATTAGCGAATAGCGTAGAAGCATTATTTAACAACATGTTATAAAAGAGGCCGAAGTTAATGGTCTTACAAGGTGCTTCATCTAGCGATTTTCTTCAGTAGTATTAATGACTCGATAACTTTTTTCAGGGTATGCTACCATGTGCCCTCGTCTCAACACTAGGTACGGGTGATCTTTCGCTTCCGGTTGTGATTCAGTCCATGGTCGGAAGCGAAAACGCGTGGGATGCTGTCGCCTCTTTTTGCGAGGAGGTGATGCATGCAAAGGAGGCAGCGGAGAGGGAGAGAGAGCATACCTCTCATTCCACCCGCACCAGAAGAGCCGCCGGGCGTCGAAGGGCGCTTAACGATCTCCGTAATATGTCTACATTTTTTTCTCTGTCGTATCTAGTGTTGCGTCGAGCACGTAGGTTAGATGAAAATTTCTAAAAAACACGATCTCCGGCCACCATAAGGAGGGGCCTGCGGGCGGCGAAATTGGGGGCTGTGTCGTCGCCCGAACAGTCAGGTCCAAAGAGGTGGCACGCAAAACATCATGCGTGCCTTTATAGGAGGACGTGCGGTCGTGGGATCGGCCGCACTTTGTGATGAGGCCCGCTAGGCATGGCGGGCTGATACCAGTCGGGGGTGCGGCGCATGTATATGTATCTCCCGGGTCCCCGACTCATGGTAGAAGTAGGAACAGTGGGGTTTTAGTCGGTAGGAGTCCGACATAACATCCATGAGGATTTCCCCACGGAAAAAAAAAAGGGTATGCTACAACTTTTTTTTTTTTACTTTGGATTTCATCAAATTTGAATGACTTCTCCCGCTCTGGGCGGAGCGGGAGGGCGTGTCAGACTTTTACTCACTAAAACCCACCCGTGGGCCTTCAGTTGCCTGTTGTCAAGGGTCCCGGTATCCCTTTCGTACTTTCCCGCAGATTAGTTGACAGTATAGAATGATGGCAGTCTCAAACGGTAATCAGTCAAAACTCTTAACCGGTCATAACTTCTTTTGACTGCAATAATCAGGCAAAACTACTTTTACAAATAACATTTATTTTAGACCGTATTTGTGACCGATTTAAAAAATATTTTTTCGAGTCGTTTCTGATATATTTTAAGGCACACCTTCTGACCAACTTTGTATATTGTCTCAGAACATTGTCCTACGACGACGATAAGTAGAAATAAACATAATGGCTAGAAGTCAGCATTGCGGTATACCTCGCTGGCTTATAGTCCGATATTATGTGGTTCAAGTGCAATGGCTGCGAGTTCTATTAATACCGAAGTGCTACTTTATGTATGTGGGTGGGTTAAATGTAAATAGATGTAGTTTGTTTCACAAATCTAGACTCCGGGCTGCTACTGAGAAATTCCTGATGAAAAAGCCCAATAACACTTTGTCCGACCTTTTTTTTTTAAGGATGAGAAATCATCCAATGGCTTCTCCCGCTCTTGGCGGAGCGGAAGGGCGTGTCAGACTTTTACAGACTAAAAACCCACCCGTGTTCCTTCAGTTGCCTGTTGCCAAGGTCCCGGTATCTCTTTCGGACTTTCCCGCAACACCTTTGTCCGACCTGGAAATCGAACCCAAGACCTCGTGCTCAGCAGTAGCGCTTGCGACCACTAGACCAACGAGGCAGTCAAAAGGATACATATTCCTAATCAATGTCCATCTCCTCATTCCCACCGAAACAACACATCATTATTCATTGTTCTGCTATCAGTGACGTTATCAATCGTGAAATGAAGGAGTCTGTTTAGGGGTCAGCACTTCTGCATCGGGTCATGACATGTACCTATAGATAAGCTATCAGCGTCACATGACTCTGTGTCAGCTTATTGTTGCTGTTTTATCATTGTTTTAGTGTATTTATGCTAAATACAGAGTGTTTTTTTTAAATAGAATAGTATTGGGTAAATCTGAATCCATAAGATCAATTACATATACAGTGTGTAATAAAAACCCTGTCCGAGCCGTAAGGGTGTTGTGAACAATCATACTGAGCGTCTATTTTTGTGGTATTTTTCTGAAATAAAAATGAAAAAAAAACGCCGCATTTTTTTTCAATGGGGTATTTTACCGGGTTAATTACATGTGCTAATTGATAACAAAATTGGGGTAATTTTGGTAATAAAAAAAATTACACAAAAAAAAAAATTTTTCGTAATGTTATTGTGGTACCCATGCGCTCTTCGGATCGGACTTTTGTTATAGTTATAGGGTTTTTGTTACATCTAAAAGGGATACAGGGAAGCTATTATTAACTTTGTAGTGTTTTTTTGGAAGTTAGTTGTTTTTTGTATATGACGGCGTCAGCGATGGCTGAGCGATAGTTGCCGTCATCATCTCGATTCGGTAGTATGACTCCATAGTGCAGGTTTACAATAAAATACGATGATACAGCAAATCAGTTAGTATTTCACTTTCAGAACAATCATCACTGTAGTTACATTACTAATAATGTTCACGCACTACTTTACACGTTCGGGCAAACCGACAGTTTCGCATAGGAGAAGTGGAGGTCCGCATCCGTTCGTTGCCCTCACAAGACTGCCTCGCCGTTCAGCCACTTCCCCTAACACGACTCTGTCCACGTGCCGCCCCACTCCAGTGAGCGCGTCACGGAGTTTACCCTCACCTCAGTACTACAATAATCAATTGAGAGACTATTATCGCTCAACTTTTATAATCTGCGACATATATATATTTTTAAGAAGTAAGTTGTGTAATAACCGTATAAACTTAAGCATTTTAATGTAAACTGAAAACTTAAAACTGTCTATCAGCGACACAAATTCAGAAACATTTCATAAGCGTAACAGAAAATAAAGCATCAAAATGCATTTCAAAATAATTCCTTTGAGTATTTTAGCGTAACATTCCCATGTTTAATATTTACAAAGCGCTGGAAGTGTTAGTGCTATTTCAAGCCCGTATCGCGAATATCAACGAAACAAACATATTATATGTTATACAATATTCTTGTAGCACCTACACAGAGTAATATATTAGTTCTTGGAAATGTAAGCAATTTAGGTTTCAAAGCAGGTAAATGGCGATTTTGCGACTATGGACAAGTAGTGTACTCCAATCAAATAAATTGATAATGGCGATTTTAAACAAATGGGTAAAAGAACTTTTATGATTTAGTACAATGATGTACGCAAGTGATTTTACAAAGAAAGAAAAAGAAGTAATTACAAATTTTTTTTCGGCCAGAGAATCAGAAAAAGTGCCCAAAAGGCTGGCAGCATTGCCACGTTGTATGGCAATGCTGCCAGCCTTTTGGGCACTTTTCCTGCTGACAGCGATGCGGACTAATTTTTTGATGCACTTTAATAATTATTTCCTCCCCCTTTTTACATACTTGTTTTACCCCTTTTTACATAAATTATATTCCGGAAGGTTAAAATTCGAATAATCCGGTTCGTTCAACCGATTTTGGCTTCTATTGCGTTGGTGGCATGACGAATGGGAGCCGCAGTAGACAGTTGGTATTGTTTAATCTTTTTTGCTTTTAGTGCCATCCTTATCCAAAAGCTTAGTTTTTTCTAATCTTACCTATTTCAAATGGAGTATAGTTATATGCTAAGTTAATATTCCAGCATTATCTTTAGGTTTAGTCACCCAAGCTGTTGCCAAGTGGGACCAAAACAGTTTGCATATTCCGGTACGCTTCTCGTCCTAATTCATTTTAACAAAATCTACCGAAACTTTCCTAAAACGACCCAACATTTGAAGAAAAACCTTTTCAAATACATCCAGCTTAAGACTACGCTTAGCCGCGCAGACACCTTTCATTATAACAACACAAATAATATCAAAAGGTACCTGTAAGAATATTTCGGTAAAGGTTTGTTTAGACGGACTGCACCACAACTACACCTTAGAGGAAAAATGTTGCCTGGCAGTGGCCGTGTGATGGTTTTGCTACGGCCCCGGCCGGCTGCTTGAAGTTTACTTTACTAATATCACTTACTTACATTTGTTTTTACAGGTGGGAGTCTAATATTATAATGTAGTCACTTATTTCCACACTAGGAGACCACCTAAAATCCCAAAAACTAATCAAACACTACCAACAACAAAATTGAAATCGAAGCCACATTCGTTTGTTTTTGTTTATTAATAAGTGAGCTCGCTCTCTGGTTGAAAGCGATGGATCAGGTTTACGATGGAGTACTTAGGTATACGTAATATACCAGTCGGTCTATTCTGTAAAAAAATCACCGTGAAACCTTACGTGAAGTGAGCTGTCATTCCACCAGCCAGTCGATTTTGTAAAAATTTCACTGTGAAAACTTAGGTGAAGTGAGCTTGAAATGAACATCTGTCTTTCCACCAGCTAGTCGATTTTGTAAAACATCTCACCGTGAAAACTCAGGTGAAGTGAGCGTCAATAGTGTCAATCTCTATTAACGGATGGGATGCTAGGGATTGACAGCTCACTTCACATAAGTTTTCACGGTGAGATTTTTATAGAGCTGTGTATTTTATCGACCTATTCAATCGTAGCAACAACATTTCATTCGACCGCTTGCGTGTGAGTGTCGTGTGTGGTCGCAATTATGGTCGCCATATCATTGGTATTGACCACACGTTCGCGACAGCCATTGAACGCGACTACAAACTGTAGTAGGTGTGAATGGAACTAAGCACGTTTGTAAGGTCCTTTATGATCACACGAGATCACGCCACCCTACCCAAAAATCTCGCGTTAGCGTCATAATCCCTAGCCAGACGGGCGCGCGAGCTCTCCCCTAGCATATAGTATCCCCTCTGATTGTCTAAATAAAAGAGTACTACACAACCGGTCCAGGCCGGTTATGTAGACTGGGGGAGTATGTACCTACGTAGTTTAAAGTCTTTTTTAAGGAATGTACACGTTGTTTTAGAAAAGAGAATATTTTGTCAGTCTTGGTGACTAGCTGCTGGTGAAATTCTGCCAAATGTAAATGGATTCTAACTACTTATAGCATTAATTATGGATAACCAAACCAATATTGGTCCTACAAGCCACACAAGCTCAAATAATTAAAAAAAAGAATAACTTAAAAGTCCTAGTAACAATAAATCTGACGCAATACTATCAGACATTTGACTGTTTGTTCATTTTGGCCTTTCACTCGAAATTACAAGTCGGAACAAAATAAAAAAGAGAAAAAAATAATTCATTATTGATCCGCTATAATTTTGGCAGTAGTGAAATAGAATAATAATATTTTTATTATGCAACACACATGATTCATGATGCACAAAAACAGAAGACATGGTATATCTACATTAATTCACACAGATCTTGTAACCCTGTCTCCTAAACTAGGTAGTCCTGTATCTTAGGCGACAGAAAATCAATCTCAAATGAACCTTGACTTTTGTGAAGTGTCTGATATCGGAGTTAGGCAATGTTTTGGTTGATTAGTTCCCATAAACAGTCACGATTTGACCTTAGTATTTAATCAGGGGTCGGCTTACACTAATCGGACTCTCTCCACTAAGTTCCTAGCTTAGTGCCTACTACAATAGAATTTTAATGTAACATTGTTCATATAATATTATTATTATTTTTTTTTGCTGTCATTATTTGCTGGCAATACCTGTCGAACTAATTCTGGTTTGCGCTGCCCTATCCGCCGAATGGTTGAATCCAATAACCGTAATTTTGTTAATATTGATATTTTTGCATGCTCAAAATCCAAATTTAAATGTGATGCTATGAAAATTATTATTAACCAATAATGTTATAAGGAATGTAAGCTAGTCTTTATTTTATTAGTTATTTGTTTTAGTGTTATTTACTACTCTGTTGCCTAGCAATCAACTGGAATTTTATTTTATTTTGCATGATGTAGTTAATTATTATTATTAATGTGATGTAATTATTTATTATTAATTTATTGCTTATCTAGTGGCACTCATTATCGTATTTTCCTATGTTAATATGCGGATAATGTAGTGGGCTGCAATATTGTCAATACTGTGTATTATCTTTTTTTCTGTTCCAACACATATTGTCGCTGTTTATTGTCCCTGAATAAATAAAATAAAAAAATAATATGTTCCCGAACGAACCAACGAAACAGGCAAAATAAGGATTTCCTATACAAAAGCTAGATACAATATGAGGAAAGAAGGTATTATTAATCTTAAGTTATAAAAGGTCTTACAGGATTCTTTCTCCGTCGGAACGAGAACTATTCTTTTGTAGTTAGTGCAGTCGACCTAATTCCTTAAGGCGCCAGGATAGGCCGCGAAATTCAAATTTTCTAACGTTTTTTGTAATTTTTAGATCAGTATAAGGTTGTATCAATTTGCTTAGCCTGTTCCCAACTATATTGGGGTCGGGTTCCAGTCCAACCGGATGCAGCTGAATACCAGTATTTTACATGGAGCTACTACCTATCTGACCTCCACAACCCAGTATCTGGGTAATACGATACCCCTTGGTAAGACTGGTTGTCAGACTTTCGGGCTTCTGACGACCCGTAACGACTGTCAAAGATCAACGAATGACAGCCGGGACCAACGGCTTAACGTGCTTTCCGAGGCACGGAGGAGTCTCGGTATGTAAAGACCGGTGCACAATGGAACGAATGTATGGGAGAGGTTGGACTTACGCACTTCCGAGAAAAAAGAGTCTAATTTTGAAAAACGAATAATGCCATCGTGTTTAGTTATCAAATGCCTTCAATACTTGTGCTGACAAATTTATTTCTACCTCTCGTATTTCGGGAGTTAATTGAGAAAATGAGAAATTTTACTATGAAAATGACTGTATCGAGCTCTCTGCCGTCTGATTCCGGTCTCGTTTCAAGTTGTGGGCTTTACTATCGTATTACGCATAGCAAAAGCTACATTTACTGCTAAGACACATGATGCGCCAAACGTGCACCTTCTGACATATAGGGTGATCCATTTTTTAACTGAATCGAGCTTTCTACCTCCTAAATCTGATCCTATTTTAAGTTGTAGTTTTTACTATCATAATACACATACCAAGAGCTGCATTTAGTGCTGAGACACCTGGTGCGCCAAACGTACACCTTCTGACTTATAGGGTGATGTATTATTTTACTGAATCGAGCTTTCTGCCTCCTAAATCTGGGTCCTGTTTCAAGTTATACTGTTGTAGTTGATACTGCTAAACTTTACGCAGATTTGTACCCATGATATTGCCTTCTTCTCTTAATAAACTTGGTATACACGGGCCAGACATACAAGCATTCGTTCGACAATTCTTCTTCTACTTTTTATGACCTAACGGATTCCGAAAATAATGACCCCGAATTTGTCTTCTTCTTCTCGAATTTGTTTATGTCAATGATTTAGCAAATATAATTCCGAATCTGAATCGAATATTGATGGCAAAGATGATGATGAGGAGGATGATTAAAATTTGATTTTGAAATGTTCTTAAATCATCTCTTGCTTAGTTATCAAATGCCTTCAATACTTGTGCTGACAAATTTCTTTCTACCTCTCGTATTTCGGGAGTTAATTGAGAAAATGAGAAATTTTACTATGAAAATGACTGTATCGAGCTCACGTTTGGCGCACCATGTGTCTTAGCAGTAAATGTAGCTTTTGCTATGCGTAATACGATAGTAAATCCCACAACTTGAAACGAGACCGGAATCAGACGGCAGAGAGCTCGATACAGTCATTTTCATAGTAAAATTTCACATTTTCTCAATTAACTCCCGTAATACGAGAGGTAGAAAGAAATTTGTTAGCACAAGTATTGAAGGCATTTGATAACTTAATACGATGGCAGTATTCGTTTACCAAAATTAGACTTTTTTTCTCAGAAATGCCTAAGTCCAACCTCTCCCATACATTCGTTCCACTGTGCGGTGTCGGTACCCCCAACGGCCGCCATGGCCCACGCACAATGTCGGTGTGTGACGAAAAAAGAAGTGTTGCGCCGTCTTCAACTAAAGTAAAGATGGTCACCCATCCACGGACCAACTCCGGCAAGCGTAGCTTAACCTGACTGATCGACCCGTGCGGCTGTTATTACTCAGCCATGAGCCTAGTATTAGGTTGTAGGTATGTTGATTAAAATATGATTCGCGTTCGTAAAAAATATGTATTTAGAGAATTGGAATCATCACTAAAACTCCATAAGTTAGAATTGGCCTGGCCACAAATGTCATGATTTCATGAAATAATCATTCAATAGGCTAATTTGAAGTGCTACCTACAAATTGTAAAAACTTAAGAACATTTGAATTTTACCGACTACCTTAGAGCATCCCCCTTAACAGGCTAAGCTAAAGAAATATACTTTGTTAAAAATTAAATGATATAATAAAAAATATATAGGGGGATTATTTCTTGAGAGCAAATGGGAAAACTATTTTCAATTCGGGTTACAGAAATTTTCCATTTAATTTCCAGTTTCGGTGTTTCCTTCATTTCATTTTAAAAAGGTAAAGTAGACCTCGTAATTGGTCTACCACTATTGACAACTATTTCCAGTCAGCTATAATCTTCAGAATGATTATGGTCTCGCCACGAGGAGAAGTAATTTATCGATTACTTTACTTATAAACGGCTGATGATGACTGCTTGGTTGGTCTAGTGATCGCAACCACTACAGCTGAAAATCAGGTCCTAGGTACAATTCCTGGGTCGGGCAAAGTGTTATTAGGTGGAACTTCTCAGTAACAGCCTTTTTAAATGACTTCTCCCGCTCTGGGCGGAGTGGGAGTGCGTGTCAGACTTTATTGACTAAAACCCACCCGTGTTCCTTCAGTTGCCTGTTGCCAAGGGCCCCGGTATCCCTCTCAGACATTCCCGCACTCAGTAACAGCCTGGAGTCAGGATTTGTGCCCGCTTAAAGTCAAAGTCAAAGTCAAATAATTTATTTCAAGTAGGCACATTACAGGCACTTTTGAACGTCAAATACATAGAAATAGAACTGATTCTAGTTGCCCCTTCCAAAAGGTAGTTTTCGTATGGAGAAGAATGGGCAAGAAACTCCACCGTTACTCTTAAAAAAAAATGTTTTACAATATTTGGTATACATCAATTATATAATTACATGTGAAGACGATGCACCGAGAATACAATTACAATAGGTAAAAAGAATTAAAAATGGAGCAATGACAAATAAATAAATTAAGTATGTGATAGATACATGGTGCTCACATATTTACAAAAATTAAAATATACGATATCACAATATTCCTACAAACTTGCAAGTAATACTAATAGGACAGTGTGTGAGATTAATTATCATAAAATGTAAAAAAATCGATGATATAAAAATAATAAATTTTACAACTAGATTAGCAACCAGTTTGATTTTGTCCAGCCTCGAATTTGTCCTATGGAGCAAGACCAGCATGTTTCCAAGCATTCTTATCTTGGATATAATCCTCTAATTTGTAATAATATGCTTGTTTACAAAGTGTACTTTTAATATGAGTTTTAAATTTTCTTTCATTTAATTGCAATATATCACTAGGTATTTTATTATAGCATTTAACGCAGTACCCCATAAAAGATGTTTGTACTTTAGCTAATCTAAAAAATGGTTGATCTATTTTATCTTTATTTCTAGTGTTAAAATGATGTCTATCACTTATTTTATTAAAAAGATTTAGATTTTTTCTTACATACATAATATTCTCATAAATGAATTGGCAAGGTACCGTCATAATATTAATCCTTTTAAATAGTTCCCTGAGAGATTCGCGGTGACATAGATTATAAATGGCTCTGACAGCTCTCTTTTGCAAAACAAAGATGGATTCAATGTCAATAGGCTCGCCCCTAATACATGGAATTTAAATATAACTGGCGAAACCAGGTGTACCTGGTACATTTCGCCAGTTAATGTTGTCCTCAGTTTTGTTCTGCCTAACCCTTCGGGGAATACATGCGAGATGTTATGTTGTGTTTAATTGTAGGTGTAAATGAGTCAACGAAAAAGTATCTCCGACATTATTTCAGGAATTCAACAGGTGTTTTAAGGACAATACATTATGTCCTTCCTCAAACGAGCTGAAACAAAAGATATAAATAACAATGCCTGTCTATTGTTTACTCTAAAACCTATATATTATGTATGTTCGTATTTATTTATAGAGTTCAAAGCCCTAACATAAAACTCTATTATTAGTCACCGCGATTATGCGTTTTTATGCGTCAATGGTAATAACTGTTCTGATATCGTTATCAAGTAACTGGCTGGCTGGACTATTGTAACCACGTGTAGTGGTATGTAACCCACACATGCAGACGAACTTGTAAACTCAAGTGCCTGTGACGTCTAGTTCGAACTCAGGGTTCAGTATTCGGTCACTAGCCGTCAACAAAGTAGGACACGTTCACTAACCACCAATCGCATCACTTGTGCGTCAAATTATAATCATCATAATCTTACTTATTGTACCGTGTTTAGTTATAGTACCTTTATTAAACTCATTGTGAACTAACCAATGAACATTTAATTTAATTACACTATAGAACCCGTAATCACATCACAACAAAAGTTCTATACACGGAATAGAAAACATTGTTACATTAACATAAACATAGTATTATTAACCACTAGCTAATGCCCGCGGCTTCGCCCGCGTGGATGCCGGTTATTATATACTAAAACCTTCCTCGAGAACCACTCTATCTATTGGTGAAAACAGCATGAAAATCGGTGCAGTAGTTTTTGAGTTTATCGCGAATAGAACGACGGACAGACGCGGCGGAGGACTTTGTTTTATAATATGTATGTAAGGATAAACATTGATGTGTGTTAAATAACGGAAGTAACTTGGTGGAGATTGTGACTGAGAGCGTTTGCTCTTTCGTCGTAGATATTTTATTTAAAAATAAACTTATGCAATTTGCTAAGGTAAAGATGTATAGTACCTACTTCCCACACTATGCCAGTTATATTTAGTCCCATGTCCAGAATAGGGGGCGAGTAGTATGTAGTAACAGGGCATAAATCTAGCTGCTTCTCCTGACAAATCAAACCAATTCATCTTTGCTCGACCTTGAAATCGAAACTGAGACCCAACGTTCAGCAGATGCACTAGATTAGTCAATGAAGTTATCAGTTTACTGATAGCTAAATGTACATTCAGTTAATGTTCAATCCTTTCCTCTTGGCCTGTCCTAATTTAACCGCATCTTTATAAACTAGAAGCCAAACAAGTCGCAGATGACGACAGTTCTCAGCGTCCAGCGCTCGGTGTGGCAACACGTCGTGTTCTGGTTTGCGACAGGTCAATCGTCAGCCTGATGACGATTGACCAGTACACCTCACAACGAGGCATTCGTTGAGAGATGAAACACGTGTCGATTTCTTACAGGGTTTTTTATGACTGAACCTTGGTCTATTTTTAAGAGGAGGAACTACTCAGCTGTATATAAGCTAATACTTTATACCCAGACCAAATAAAATACCAAGACATAACGCTGCGAACAATACAGTGAAGCATGCCAAAACTACACCTCCGCTCACACGCACACATTTACATTTAAATCAAATTACAATCAAACTACACCTCAATAAGTGCTCACATGTTTACGAAACTGGCCTCACGTCACTGTTGACAGCGCTCTGTCTTGGTTTTTTATTTGGTCTGAGCTTTATACTAGCCTATTTCTAACCTTGTCGGGGCCGGCTTTTATTGTAACACGATGCATTTGTTTAAACCTATTCACACCTAGGTTGACCGCAAAAAAGATCTAGATTACGTTAAGTATAATATACAATCTCGTTAGTGGACTAAGTTGCAAGACCGACTGTTGCGTGTGTGGACCTGAGTTCCATTCCCAGGTTGGGCAAATTTTATTGAGTATTTCAATCAAGAATTACTCAGTATTACGGTAGCCTAGGGTCTGCATGCGTGCCCGGCGATGGGCTGGCGATACATAATTATTATTAAAGTCGCTTTTCGTGTTTGTCTGTATGACTGCGTTCTTCTTTTAAACTCCGTAACGGATTTTGATGCGGTTTTCACCATAATTTAAAAAGAAATATTCGGGTACATCACATGTATGTACAGTCACGGACTTTAATTGATGAGCCACCTTCAAACTTTTCAATTTTGCAGTTTCATACATTCACGAGATTACACGATTAAACACGAACTCAAATCGCACGCTCGTAAACAAGATGACAAATAAATTACTTTTAATCGGAAATATCCATAGAGGTTGACTAATAAGTTCTCAATGATAAAAATAAATACAATGTTGCATTAAGTTTATCCAATCTATTTGATACCGACCTCCTTTGAATCATAGCTCATTAACTCGATAATTATGAAAACATAACTGAAGACAGTGACAGTTGAAATATCAAGATGACAAATAAATTACTTTTAATCGGAAATAGTCTTATCCATAGAGGATGACTAATAAGTTCTTAATGATAAAAATAAATACAATGTGGCATTAAGTTTATCCAATCTATTTGATGCTGACCTCCTTTAAATCATAGCTCATTAACTCAATAATTCTGAAAACTTAACTGAAGACAGTGACAGTTGAAATATCGATGTCAGAGAATTTCTCCGTACGCTAACGTTACTATGCAGCAGTAACCTAGCAACGATAAACAACTGTTGCTAGACCTGCAATTGGTTGACTTTGAGTAGTCACTGCTGTCAAGTTTGTAGTTCTGCTCTCAGGTTAGCCAACCGTTAAAGATATGAAAAATAATTTTCTTCTTCTAATACGAAGACATATGACTTTGCGTGTCGGGAACCGAATAAACCCGATTTGCATTACACGGCTAAAATACGAACAGTACCAGGTGGCTCATCAATTAAAGTCCGTGACTGTACATTACTGTTAAACGTTAATATTATAATAAAGAAATTTCCATGTATTGTCAAGCAATTCAACCGTGCCAAACAGGGGCGGGTCGCTAGATTTAATATGATTTCAAACTCAAACTTAAGGGCAGGACTCTCAGAATCGACCTATTTTTGATTCAACATTAAACAATCAAATATTATTTGTTTTGATCTGATAAAAATACATGTTGTAGTTTAATAAATATTCTTGATTATTTTATGGTTCAAAACACGATTTATACACGATTTCACTCGATCAAAAAAAATCGAGAAAACTCCCTTTTTTCGCGATTTTTTTATCGTTTTTTTATTTTTACTTGTAGTAAAACCAACTTTTACCCCCGAAAAACATGTCAAAAAATAGGCAATGAAATTACGAAGAATATTGTATGGTTCATTTTTCTCAAAACAGTTTTTTATTGTTTTAACAAGATATTATATAACAAGGTGGCCCGCGCGCTTCGTTTCAGTAGCCGGGCAGGCGTCTTTGAGGTAGGACCTGTGTCGCTGTTGCTAGCTCGCTGCGTTCCCCGCAAAATATACGAGAAATTATTGTTACTTTCCGTGTGTGTTAGTTTTAAAAATCAGTCTGTATGAAATGAAATGAAATTGTTTATTCTGTAAATAGGATATTGGAATCACTTTTACACGTCATATTAAAAAGTTGTAAAAATAAGCTAGATGAGGTCGGCGTTTCCTATCTGACTACTCTGAGAAGAAAGGCCGAAACAAACTCAGAGGTCACCGTCTCCTTTAAAGTCCAGACATAATCTTGGTCAGGCCATATGAAGACCATGTAGATAAGAGTCTGAAATGGTCTTTTGAGGAAAGAACCACACAGATTTGAGTGGACCTATCCAGTCAGTGCAAGCATTTGTCAGTAATAGTGGAGCTCAACTCAGAACTTAAGGAGCTCAACGACTCGACGAACAATACCAAAGAAAGGACGTTTGGGTAGGTCGCATAAAGTTCTCAAATTGCCAGACCTTCGCTAAAACTAACAGAACGAAAAATAAATATCCACATAGCATAAACAATAAGGTTTGTTTGATTATAATTTTTCTACGTATATTATAACTACGTACTCGTTTTTAATATTACAGTTTACAGAAAGAACAGTAGCACAACTACACCAAAGATCATTTTTGCAAATAAAACTTTTTATCTTGGCAGTTCAACTGACTGTTCAGTTGAACTGACCTACAACTCGATTTTTTGAATGGGATTTAGAATGGCGACACGACGATGCGACGGCAGAATTTGCTTCTCGCTCAGGCGCAATAGGTAGATTTTATTACGTGAGCGTCAGACATGTACCTAGTGTACCTACTGCATCAATTCAACTCGCGCGCCTACTGTAGGTATCTATTGTACAAATTATAATAATAATGCAAGGTTGTTGATGTTGTTGTATTTTCACAGACTAGATATTTGTTATCTCATAACATACCGACTGACTTACCGGCTGCGGCTGACTTACCGGCTGCGGCTGACTTACCGACTTACTGGCTGACTTCCTGCGGGAAATTGCCTGCCATACCAAAATTCTATAGATTATAATGCTTGTTTTTAGGGTTCCATACCCAAAGGGTAAAACGGGACCCTATTACTAAGGCTCCGCTGTCTGCCTGTCTGTCTGTCTGTCTGTCTATCACCAGGCTGTATCTCATGAACCGTGATAGCTAGACAGTTGAAATTTTCACAGGTGATGTATATCTGTAGCCGTTATAACAAGAAATACTAAAAACCAGAATAAAATAAATATTTAAGGGTACGTTTGTTGTATGGGAGCCTATACAACAAACGTGAGTTTTTTGCTTGATATTGAAAACGACAACAGGTGAACGCTTGAAATATTCACAGAATATTTAGTTACATATTCACTTTCAAAATAAATAATTAAATTAAAATAAAACAAATAGTTAAGGGTGGCTCCCATACAACAAACGTGATTTTTTTGCCGTTTTTATAGATAATGGTACGAACCCCTTCGTGCGCGAGTCCGACTCGCACTTGGCCGGTTTTCTCTTTTCAGTTATGTTTTTGCAATCGTGTTTACTGTTTTTTTAAATAATTTGTTTTTATACTTCGTTTTTTAGGGTTCCGTACCCAAAGGGTAAAACGGGACCCTATTACTAAGGCTCTGCAGTTTGTCTGTCTGTCCGTCTGTCACCAGGCTGTATCTCATGAACCGTGATAGCTAGACAGTTGAAATTTTCACAGATGATGTATGTCTGTTGCCGCTATAACAACAAATACTAAAAACCAGAATAAAATAAATATTTAAGGGGGCTCCCATACAATAAAAGTATTTTTTTTTGCCGTTTTTATAGATAATGGTACGGAACCCTTCGTGCGCGAGTCCGATTCGCACTTGGCCGGTTTTATTATTATAAGTAAGCGTAGTGCGGTAGTAAGCGTAAGCGTAGTGCGGAAGCGCTGTAAAAGTCATGAAAGAAAAGGAAACTGTTAGTGACATTAAAAAAAAACAATGGTAGGTAGGTAATAAAATAAATTGTGTTGCTTATATTTCCCTAAAAACTAAACACCCGAAACATTAACATGAATTCCGTAAAACAAAGTTAATTGTACTTACTGCTACAATTTTATACTGTGACGCAAAATTTTTGCACAGCTTGGTCAGCGAGTTCATTTAAACTACGTGTTCGCGCGACTGGCTCGCAGGGATTGAGGTAGCGCTAAATGCCTACTACGCTCGAATATGGTAGCCTTAACGCATTTATTTCAATGAAAACAATTACAGGCACTTCTGGATAGTCAAGGGGTCGGTCAGTCACAAAGATGAAGCTAGTTGCCCATTTCAAAGCGTAGAAAATTCGTAAGGAGAAGGACGGGCAAAAAACTCCATGGCAACTATTAAATCAAAATATTGTTACAATAAAATATAACTTGCGAAATGTGGAGAACCTCTCTCTCCACTCTACAAAGGCGTGAGGTGGTGTACTTGTTTATGATACTGAGTACATTGACCTGTTACTAGTAAAAATATATATTTAAAATGTGCCTAAAGATTAACATCATGCTACTTTTGCTGGCTACCCGGATTTATCGGTCTATGACGAATTTAGACTGCATTTCATTGTAAACACTGTAACTGCGTAGGTAACAGTGTTTATAATGTAGCAATGACGTTGGTTTAGAAAAAAATACTTCGAAAATGCATATAGGTAATTCTCTGCGATATACCTAAATTAATTTTTCAATTTATTAAGATTTTTTGTCAAAAGTTAGAAAGCAATTGCAAGGTCGAATATACTTGAATGCGAGAGCAGTGGTGAGCCAGTGGCAACGGACGCAACTAACGAGTTGTAGGTCGTGGTTTCCAAGTTCGGAGGCACTTTACTTTTTGTTGTAAATTATTTCATCATAGTTAATTGATTCAGGCGTGACTTTGCGGAAATCCATTATAAAAAAACAATAGACGTCCTAGATATATTTAGTAACCTATTCCGGTGGACTATTCTTCAAGAGTCATAAAAAACCCTGTAAGAAATCGACACGTGCTTCACCTCTCAACGAGGCATCCTCAGGATGACGATTGACCAATTGCAAAACAAAACGCGACGTGTTACCACATCGAGCGCTGGACGCAAAGTTGCAACTTTGCGCCCAGCGCACAGTGACTCTTGAAGAATAGTCAAGCGGAATAGGTCTATTGTATTTTTTAATTATTTCATCACCGAGAGGAGAGAGAGGAGGTCTGTGTCTCAGTAGAGGGAACATTATAGGCTGATTATGCTTTAACTGAATGCGTGTGATTACCACAAATCGTGTAAACAAATCTTCATAATCACGAGGTATAACCCACTTGATCCAAGTCATGTGATGTTTTAGAATAAACATGGATTAAGACTATGACCCTGGTGATGACCAGTCTGAAAGACCTTGGACTCAATGAAGTCACTATGCGTAAAGAGCTCATGTTAATTCAGTTTTTACGGGGCAATGTACCGAATTTGCATTACATGAATATTGTTTACACAATTGTTGGAGTTATATGATCTTTTGTACTGTTATGTTATATTTAGATATGTATATAGACTTTTTATTCACGATATTTTGAGTATATTCTGGTTATAATTATAGTATATTATGGTTTTGGTGTGACGATACTTCAGCTCGTCCTACGCAGTCTACTTCAGTCAGCCTCACTGCCAACTTTGCTGCGGGGCTTATTTAAGTCTCTTCACGGCATGAGTTATTCTTTATATCTTTCCAAAACTGGTGATCAAGGTAATATCCACGAAGGAAAGATCTCCATATTCCTGCCTTTAACCTAAATTATTTGGCGCTGGCAAACTATTTTCGTCCGTCATCAGACAGCTGATGATATATCATGGTTAGTAACAACAAGAGCATATAAACTATTATTATTATTATATAATTTATTTCAGGCTACGCCCATAGTGTTAGTAACAATGGTCTTAAAAGCTAGTGTTAGTCAACATACAAGTTTTATACATTCGTGTGGAGTTTCATCCAATGTCGCAGCATTAGAGACTCCCATCTATCTGCGAATAAACTCAAGATAGCGTTAGTACTGCCACGAAGACGAGCAAGCAGAGAAGCGCTTCTTTTTCGTATGATGGCCGCAAAACCATCTATATGCCTTTCCGCAAACATCCTTGACGCGCTGCATCGCCATGGCAGCCCCAACAGTATCCTGAGTGCGTTATTATACTGGACTCGTAGATCGCTATAAGCACGCAAACTATAACTAGTCCACAGGCTGCACGTGTAAAACGACGAGCAAAAACACTTAAACAAAGGGATCTCGGGCCAGCATGTTGCAGCGTACCGACAGCGATCTACGTTCCCTGTCAATGTCCTTGCGTCTATGTTAGTACGTAAAGAATTTAAATATAAGTAACAACAATTAAACATTTTATTTTACTGTCTCAAACACATGCTTATCCAGAGCGAGTGAATCGGACACTGATATTTACTAGAAAATATCCTCAGAATGGTGTTGTTACTGCCGCGTACTCTGCCCAACAACGACGAAACACGCTGGCGTCTGATAGTAAAACAGCCGCACGGGTTAATCCACGGTTAAGCTACGCTTGCCAGGGTTGGTCCGTGAATGGGTGAACATCTATACATACCGAGACTCCTCCCTGCTTCGGAAAGCATGTTAAGCCATTGGTCCCGGCTGTCATTCGTGGATCTTTGACAGTCGTTATGGGTCGTCAGAAGCCTGAAACTCTGACAACCAGTCTTACCAAGGGGTATCGTATTTACCTAGTTACTGGGTTCTGGAGATCAGGTAGGCAGTCGCTCCATGTAAAATACTGGTATTCAGCTGCATCCGGTTAGACTTGAAGCCGACCTCAACATAGTTGGGAAAATGCTAGGCAGATAGATTGGTCTGCTTCTTGTCATAGTAATAGCCATCCGCATTCATACTCTCAACACTTTTCTTGTCAATGATCCTCTTTCGACACAACATGTCAATACCATGACAATCGGCTACTCAGATATTCTTTGGAAAATAAACTCGATGAAAAACAGTTCTCCACTAAATACGGGAATAAACTCCCGAGCGAAAGCTAGTGTTTCTGATACAGCTAGGATTTAGTTGAGTGTTACTCCGGAGACTGCGATAACGAAGGGGCTAGGGAATGATGATGTTGCAACTTGATATCGGTACTATATACAGGATGTTGATGGCTTAGTAGCGCAGCCAGTTAAGCAAGGGTTTTTTGTTAAAGAATCTGCCCTCGGCTGAAGTATCTACAACTAGCAACCTGTATACATCACAAAAATACAATAATTTTGGTAGTCTCAAAACGTTGGATGAATAAAAACGCAATTTATGTGCGAGAGACTGGTTGTGTTTGCTGGGTTCCAGGTTTAAACCTTTTGATGAAGGTTTCCTAGGTATTTTATGTTATCGTATATCATGGTTGAAACTCAGACGTGTATGTTTCAGTACTTGAAAGTGAAAAGGAAAACTTGTACAGGATGAGTTTGCCAAACGCTATTTTTCGAAACTGCTCATCTTTCAAATAACCGTTGTTTGTTTTCAATAAGAACGCTAACACACTGCGATGCCATGGCGACTTCGCCGGCTACGTATCCAAACAATTCCTATTGAAATGTATAACAGCTAACTCATTTGGCTACGGTCTGGCGATGTCGCCAATTTGTGTGTCGCCGACCGGCCTCTACGTGGAGACTGGATACTCTGGCGACTTGACGACGCGTTGCCAAGTGGCCAGTATTTTGTATACAAGTATGTTACGCCTCCCCTCAGTGCCCAACTGATCGCTAAGACGGACGCCCACGTGTTACTGGCGGCTACTTATTTGGCAACCTCATTTGGCTACGGTAGGTAGCCAGAGGTAGCCATGGCTACCGACGTAACAAGAGACGTGTCATGGCCTCCCAATGTGTTAGCGCTCTAAGACTTGCCAAAATGTAGTAATGTGGGTATTAGGTGCTCAAAGTAATATTATATTATTCAGAAGCAAAACGAGCGCATCACGTAATATCTACATTATCAACATCAGACACACGTAATGTCTGTATTACCGTAACACGCAGCTAGACAGGTATTTAGAATTCTAAAGAGAATGTCAGATGTGTATGAATGTTACTGTTTAGCTTGGCGTTTGCCTTCAAAGCAACAAAGGTTTATGTACTAGTAATAATAATACTTGCCCAACTCCGTAGCATTGGAAGGCCCCGACAAGGTGGACCCATGAACTGGTGAAGATTGCGGGAATGCGCTGGATGCGAGAAGCACAGAACCGGTCGAAGTGGTGGTGCTTGGGGGAGGCATATATCCAGCAGTGGACGTCTTTCGGCTGAAATGATGATGATGATAAACTTCATGTGACCGAGTAGCGTCCAAGGCCTGGAAGACAAAGTGTCGGTCGTCAGGCGCTGAGATGGGCGGACGACATTGTTACCATCGCGGGTAGGGCCTGGATGAGGCTGGCACAGGAAGGTGGGGATTGGCTCATGAAAAGAGTGGCCAGCAGTGCGTGAAGTCAGGTTGTGGATGATGATGATGAATAACACCAGCCTATTATTGTAACGCGGAAAGGAAATGGCCTCTTCTCATACAGAGAAGGCACGAGCATTGGTATAAGATCATTTTCTTTGTTGATTTAATCTTCCACTAGGTTATGTCAGGGACTTCGATTCAAATAAAAAATCAAAAGATCAGAACCACACAGATTTGAGATTTTATCGTTTCATAAAGCCTAAAAAGAAGAAAATATAATAATTTACGACAATGTCTGTCTATTCGTGAACCTTTTTAGGAATAAAGCCATAAATATACATAGTAACTTCAAAAGGTTCATTCACAATTATAAAGCACTACACATTTCCTATATAACTGAATTTAAATGAATTCTTTACACAATATATTGTTCAAGGTCTTAAGCCAATGCTCCATAACAGCCCATAACTAAGTCACGCACGTGTACTGAGTTTCGCTTTGTATAAAAATATAGGCAGAATCGTCCACTGAAACCCATGGCCATCCTGCCACGCTGACCGCACGTTGGTTGGCGCTGCGTGGCTGGTAAACAAATGAATCGCACAGCTAACGTGGTAAACTACTCCGTGCATATCCTATGTAGCAGTGGCTAATTGACTTTAGCTTGGTCTTCGATAAATCTACATGATCCAAGTTTCGTTCACAGTTCGTCATGCTGGAATCATGTGGAAGGTATTTGGTGTTAGAATCTTGTGAGCGTGACGAAAGAAATTTGTTTGCAACCGGGGTGATAACGCAATGTTTAATCAACCTTTTATAATCTAAACTAGCAACCAGCTCCGGCTTCGGACGGGTAGCAGAGCATAATATGTCTACATTTTTTTATCTGTCGTATCTAGTGTTGCGTCGAGCACGTAGGTTAGATGAAAATCTCTAAAATTTACGATCTCCGGCCACCATAAGGAGGGGCCTGCGGGCGGCGAAACTGTGGGCTGTGTCGTCGCCCGAACAGTCAGGTCCAAAGAGGTGGCACGCAAAACATCATGCGTGCCTTTATAGGAGGACGTGCGGTCGTGGGATCGGCCGCACTTTGTGATGAGGCCCGCTAGGCATGGCGGGCTGATACCAGTCGGGGGTGCGGCGCATGTATAAGTATCTCCCGGGCCCCCGACTCTGTCTCCCAAGATACAGGCTCCTGGCCTAGTTTGGGATTCAGTATCAGTACACATATATTGTTACAAACATCCTAAGACTGTTCATACTTAAGTACCATTGTTGTAATTTTTGTGTCAATAAACAATTTTTAATTTTTTTTTTTTATTTTAACTCATGGTAGAAGTAGGAACAGTGGGGTTTTAGTCGGTACGAGTCCGACATAACATCCATGAGGATTTCCCCACGGAAGAAAAAAAAAAGGTTAGATGAAAATGTAACTCTGGAGTAGGTATTTCAATGTATTTATTTTCCAATCTTACAAATATTTGAAAAAGTAACTCAAAAAAAAGTACGCAGCGCACCCTAGTAAAGCTCAAACGGCATGATTTTTCCGACATCAACTCAAACATCATCATATTTCAGCCAATTTATACAAAGCCTTAGAATTATACACCTAAACCTTCCTCATGAATCACCCCGTCCATTGGTGAAACCTGTATAAAAATCCGTTCAAGAGTTTTTGAGTTTATCGCGTTCAGACAGACAGACAGACACGGCGCCACTTTGTTTTATAATATAATTATGTAGTGACTAGTTGTTAATATGCGTTTTCGCCCACATTTACGGCAATTTTCGTTCAAGTTAGGCACACAATGGGTGTTCCTATGTCTACTAATTTAAAAAGGCTTAGGTAAGTCAAATGAGCTAGATAGAGCAGCAGTGAGAATAACTTCTGTAATCGTTTGCACTACTGTGTTGATTTTGTTCGGCACAACATTTAGTATGACAGTTTTAAAATATATTATTTTGCCTAGACATAAACATTTCTATAATTTTTATGCGTGAATCTCTCTAAAATTCACGAAACGGTCCGAGTTCGTTCATCTCTCACTAAAACGATATAATTTAAAGACGCAGCTGTCTCTTACTTATTCAAGACGTCTTAAAATTCAGAGATGTGTTAAATAAGTAAAAGACGATAACGTCTTAGATTGCAATTCTCTTTTCCAAGCTGAGGGTTGAAATACAAACTTTGTCGAACTATTGTGGCGAGGCGCTTTTAGTTCAAGCGGCTGAAGCAGTAAAGTAAATCATCTAAGGGTCTATATGTAGGTAGATATAGTTTTGTTGAAAAGGCCGTGCTAGAGTTAATTCGTCTTAGGTAAAGCATAGTTAATTAAATAAAGTGAGAAGTGCTTTGCTATTCTGTTACCATCTCACCGTGAAAACTTAGGTGAACTTAGGTGGAGTGAGCTGTCATTGTCATCGATACCTACTGATGCTAAGGCAGTGACAGTTCACGCCAAGCTCACTTCACCTATGTTTTCACGGTGAGAGTCTTATAGAATAGACTGGTTGGGATTTTTTTCAAGACGTAACCTATATAACGATTCGAATAACAATAGCTCCATTGCATGATTCAATTACTGACAAACTGAAAAGCAACTTAGGACTATGAGGAAAAAGCCGGACAAGTCGGACTCGCGCACGAAGGGTTCCGTACCATGATCTATAAAAATGGCAAAAAAATCACGTTTATTGTATGGTAGCCCCCTTAAATATTTATTTTATTCTGTTTTTTTGTATTTGTTGTTATAGCGGCAATAGAAACACATCATCTGTGAAAATTTTCTGTCTAACTATCACAGTTCATGAGATACAGCTTGGTTACAGACGGACGGCCAGCGGAGTCTTAGTAATATTGTGTACGGAACCCTAAAAAAGTACTTACCCTTGGATGAACAGAAAACAATACGGTTGGTAGAGAATGGGAACACATACAAGCATCACTTACCAAGTTACTCAGGGTACCGTTGCCTGATAATGCAAACTTGAACCACCATCCGTTCGAAATTGTTTGTGCGACAGTACATCGGAAAAATAGTTTTTTGTTTTTGTGTTGTGTTGCGTACATTCCACCTAAAACCGTTGAAAGAGAATATATGTATATGTTTTACTTGCTGGAACAGTTATGTAGTAATTATGAGGAAGTTGTCCTAGTGGCTGATTTAAATTTGTACTCAGCTAACCAGGATGTACAATGTTATTATGAATATTTTATCACCTTCTGTGGGTTTCGCCAGTGTAATACCATTGTCAATTGCAACAATCGCACGCTTGATGTAGTCCTTACTACAGTGCCCGAACACGATATCGTCGTTATGGAAGAGCGCGATGAGTGTTTGTCTTGCATCGACCCGCAACATCCACCGCTGCGAGTTAGTATAAGCCGTGCGCGAGCGACTACCAGCTCTGGAGGCCCTATGCCGCAGGCCTCCACATCCCTGCCGCGGTGGAACTTTAGCAAGGCTGACTTTAATTCTTTGTATGCGTCGCTTGCGACGGTAAACTGGAACGTTCTGTATGAAGCGAGCAATGCCGACGAAGCGTACAGTATTTTTTATGATTTACTATACGAGATTTTAGATGGTAGCACTCCAAGAAAAGGTTCGAAAGCTGACTGCTCTCGGTATCGCTACCCAGAATGGTACACAGCTGATATTATAAGTGATATTAAGCAGAAGGCTTTTTGGCACAGAACGTTCAAGAAAACTGGTTCAAACAACGTTTATCAAATCTTTTCTTGTTATCGTTCTGTGGTCAAAGTTAAAATCAATGCCGCTTATCGCAATTATCAAAATCGTATTGAGCATCAGTTGGTAAAGGAACCGAGGTCGTTTTGGGGTTTTATTGGTAAAAAACGTTCGAAACGTAGTAAAACTAGAATTGTTAAAAATGATGAGGCGTTACCTGAGCATGAGTGCGCCCAGGCGTTCGCAGACTACTTTCATTCGGTTTATGGTGAGGTGGCACCGCGGTTGGATGCGGCTGCCGCTGGTCAGGCGGCGCCCGAGCGCGGCACGCGCGTTCATGTGGGCCAGCTGTCTCTTAATGAAGTGACCGCGGCGCTCGCGCGCCTCAAGCCCAAGCGTTCGGTTGGGCCGGATGGGGTGCCACCCTACATAGTTAAGGATTGTAGGACTGTACTCGCCAGACCTCTATTGCATTTATTTAATAGCTTCCTCCGAGAATGCTAGTATCCGGACGGCTGGAAACTGACTAGAGTTACTCCGGTACCAAAGGGTGCTCCGACCTCTGAGGTCAGTGGATACAGGCCTGTTGCAGTACTGTCAGCATTTGCAAAGGTCTTTGAGTCTGCGTTGTGCTCTTGCATCCATTCGCAAGTAGTTACTCAGCTTAACGATGCGCAGCACGGTTTCCGAGCGGGCCGCAGCACAAATTCAAACTTGATGTGTTTTATGAACCAAGCCGCCCGAGTGCTGGACTCGGAGGCAGGGGCCCAACTGGACGTTGCTTACTTCGACTTCAGGAAGGCATTTGATAGCGTAGATAATGACATACTGATAAGTAAATTTGCAAGGGCTGGTTTCACTCCAACCCTGCTAAAGTTCTTTTCTAGTTACTTAGGTAATCGGAAACAAATTGTGGAATACGCTGGCTTCACCTCAGACCCATATTGCACCCTTACAGGTGTGAGCCAGGATACTAATCTAGGACCGTTGGAATTTATTATAATGGTAAATGACCTTCCTGAAATTGTAAAAGATGCTAGTTGCTTGCTGTTTGCTGACGATCTGAAGTTGTTCATGCGGATTACCAATCAGTCGCACTGTGAACTGCTGCAGCGAGATATTGATCGTGTCGTAGGGTGGAGTATCGAAAACAAGCTACTCTTCAATGTGACTAAGTGTAATGTGATGTCTATTACGCGGGCCGTGGTTCCCCGACGTCACGAATATAGCATGGACAGACATGTGATATCGCGGGTAGTGTCGGTGCGAGATCTTGGGGTCACTTTCTCCGATGATTTGTCGTTTCGCACACATATCGTGGAGGTGTGTAAAAAAGCCTTCAAGAATCTTGGATTTGTAATGCGTGAAACCCGTGAGTTTACTAACACAGCAGCTGTGAAGTCGCTTTATAATGCATTAGTGAGAAGCAACCTGGAAACGAGTGCTATCATCTGGAATCCATTTGAAATTAAGTATACTATTATGGTTGAAAAAATGCAAAATAAATTTACCCGGTTCCTATACATGAAGCAATTTGGCGTTTACCCATTCTATCCACTTATGTATCCAACCCTCTTTGTAATAGGGATGGTTGGTTACTATAAGTTGGAGGTAAGGCGCAATTTCGCACTAGTTAAATATGTTTTTATGGTTTTTCGCGGTATGCTAAATAATCCGCAAATATTAGAATCTTTGGGATTGCTCGTTCCAAACAGTAGGCTGCGGCAAGGCCCGAGAGAGAGCCTGTTTAAAGTCCCAATACAGACACTCAACAGCGTGTCTCTGCGATTGGATATCTTTACTTGCTCATTGGTGGAATTCCAGAGGGTGACACTTAATATGTTGTCCTCTGTCTGACTTGTGCTGGTATTCAAAGTCGTTGCTTGGGACTATTAATCAACCACGTTAACCCTGTTAGTCAATATGTACCTATACGACAATATAAAAACATTACATGTTTGTTGGTGGTGGTGTTTAATTGGTTTTTGGGTAACGCCTCTGACTGTAAAAAAAAAAAAAAAAAAACTGACTACATTGTTGTATTGGGTTCCCACCTGTAAGAACTAATGTAAGTGGTAAGTAAATAAATAAATAAATAAATAAAAAGATAAATAAGCACACAAAAGGAATTCTAGCATAATATGGAATAACTGCTTGAAGAAATAACCCTCATTTTTTCTTCACCGTAGTCGGGTAAAAACTGAAGACGATGAATACAAAGGCCATGAACAATAGTGAAACCTTTTTGGGTTCACAAATCAGCGAACAAAAGCTAGAATAACATTATAAAAGGAAATAGTCAAATTACCAACTCCTATATTTCTATTATCTTCAATATCTACAATACGGCCGTCCAGAGAATGCCTTCCTGACACCTGTCAGTTGAACAATTTCTAGTAGTAATAAGGATCAAATTCGCAAAACACATAATGTCCGTTAGACATTACTCGACGCCCGGACTTTCCTTAAATCCTGCACCTAATTAATTATTAACCTGATTTGCAGCGCTACTTGTTATATATTTTTTTCTTTCTACATATGTCCCGTTGGAGGCTCACTAAGCCTGTATAACTCTTGGTTAACTTTAAAGCCCCTTACTTAATCGGGTACTTATAAGTATACGTATATTGACCGTTATTATTATCCTTCATTTTCCTATAGGTACATTTAGTTGTCCCCTTGAATTTCGCGGGCTACTTTGGCGCATCCCCCTTACGTGTCATGATTAGAGAACTTAAACAACATTCATTTCATCATTGAAATACTACCAGATAGCTGTCATTAATACATTAACAAATCGAAGCCGTAGAAATCTTTCTTAATATTTAACAGTATCATTCTCATTATTGCCGACCTTAATTTCACTGTTCTCTCTCATTGTACCTCATCTATAATCTTTGTGGACGAATCTCAATTTTATTTTCCGAATTCTGCATTTTTGCAATACGTGCAACACTAACTTAAATTTTTTAATCTCGTAAACTAAATTGACATTTCAAGTGATTGTTTTTTCAAATTTCTAGTTTGACATTTGCACCTGTCAAATTAGTCTATGAAATTAAAAAACAGACTATTTATGCGCGAATGTTTACTTTAATGTTGACTTATTTGTCCCACGTCAAATCTACCACTCTCTGAATTTATGGGAATCTTGGTCCAATCCAGCTGCGATATCTAGACAAGGCTCAGATACAAACCATCTCGACTCTTACCTCACGTTTGGACGTCCGCCAACATTGTTATAAGTATCATTATCTTACGTCAACAGGTTGTCGCCGCTCATTGGGGGATACTTAGTGGCTATCTCGACTCTCTTATATATCTTTAGTATTATGTTGCATTAAGAACAGCTTTTTTTTTTTTGAGGGTGGGAAATCATCCAATTTCTTCTCCCGCTCTGGGTGGAGCGGAAGGGCGTGTCAGACTTTTACTGACTAAAACCCACCCGTGTTCCTTCAGTTGCCTGTTGCCAAGGTCCCGGTATCCCTTTCGGACTAACCCGCAACCCTGGCAGGCATCGGTCCTAGCGGACCCCGCCAATTGTGCTGACATCTCTTTGAGGCGCGCGTGGAACACGACGCGCCATCGACCCGGGCCTGGTCCTGATTGGACGGCGAGCTACCCATTGCTCGTCGTCCGCAAGCCCGCGCCTATTTTGGCCGGGAATCCGCCTGGGATTTCCGACGCCCAGGGCGTCTCCAGCGGCGGCGGTGGTTAGGGGCGTGAGGGCACAAACTTTTCCGCTCCCTCACGCGTTCCGCCTCCTCCTTCGCGAGCATTACTGCTTCGCAGAAGGTGACTGCTTCCCATGCCCTCTCGCTCCGTACCATGGCCTGGACCAGAGCCGGACGCGAGAGGTCACCGCCGCCAATCGCCTCCAAGAGGACACGGCGGGGCTCCGCCCAAGCGGGGCAGACCTCCACCGTATGCTCCACCGTGTCCTCCGGGCGATCCACACAGTGGTGACACCTGGGCGTTTCCTCCCGCCTTATACGAAACAGGAACCTCCCGAAGCAACCGTGTCCGGTGAGGACCTGTGTCAGGCGGAAGGTGAGGGGGTTTCGTTAAGTGGGAGTGTACTGATTTTATAGAGACTTTAATTTTATCTTCTGATAGCTCTTTGTTGATTCGTTTTTGTGTTTTTCTTTATTTTTGTATGCTGGACTTTTGAATTCGAATTTCGAATGAGAAGGTATGAGTAACATACCTTCTTTAGAACTTCCTAATGACTAATGCTCGGTTCTTATAAACAAAAACGAATCGTTTTTCTTACCAATATTCCTTTTTTAGTGCTAAACTGAGCATATAGATAGATTCTTAAGCTAATTTTACCTGTGATAGCTATTTCCATAAGGAGTCTACTATGCAAGGCTTCGAGGTCTTTGCTTCATTATTGGTAAAGATACAAGAGTATTAATTCTGACCAATACCTAACCGACCGTAAATTATAAGAATCGGCCATAGATGAGTTCGTGCTTTATATCATAACTATAAAATGAATCGATTTCACTCGTGGTTACGACTGCATTTTAGCTGATAAGGATAAAGCTTAATATGTGGAACGGCTAATTAAGGAGGAACTAAGCGCTAAATTTTGAAAAGCGTTTACATTACGGGCTGTATTAGTTCAAAAGTAATGCTCGTACCTACCTGTTACTCATTACGAAAACTAGTACTGTTGTTGTTAAGTCGACATACGTTTCACACATAAATAAAGATATAAAAGCCCATGAACTAGCCTGAAACATCCTCACTATCGATCCTAGCTTATAAAGCCAGTCCAATATTCCGTCACGTAACGTCCATGAGTCGGATTGGCTAATAAAGTCCGACTGCATCCTTCGAATTAGCTCGCGTGCCTGAATGCACAGCCTAGTTGTCGATAGTACCGTCAAACTCACGTCCAAGGTAATTCGACATTGACAGCGCCTTTATGTCGTAGCGTTAAAGGTGATTTTCGAAGTCCGAGTGTTACCACAGACGTGCTTTTGACTGTAACTACCTACATCTATGCATCTTCTTTTGTTTTGCCATTTGAGATAAATACTGTTAGTGACAGAAGGGATTTCGTTTGCACTCTGCATTCTGGCTAGTAAAAATAGCAATGTTATCTTTGGTACTTACGTTCACCATCAGCTATATGAAAGTTCCTTTCCTTACAATGACTTGTTAGTATGTATTCAGACGTTATTCATAGGTAGTAGGTACCGAGTCTTTCTTGACATTAGGTACGATGAACCGCCTTTCTCCAAGACGGATTAGTACGCCTCATATATTTAAAATCGGTAGTAGACGTGAGCTAGCAACATCAACGAAAAACTTTAAACTTTAAAAAATAAGCAGAGAAACTTGAGATGAGGTTTTTATCAAAAATAGTTGCTGTCAGCTCGAGTAGAGTTACCCAGGATCATCGTGACGAACATTCTCGTCGCTCTTGCGTCAAAGAAAGTTAAATTATCTTCAAACTTTTCACCAATTTAATTATGAGACAAATATAGGTGCGGAGAGAGTTTGAATAATCGATGTTAAAGTATGGAAGTATGTGGGAGTCTCGCTCTTTGACAGGCTTTGTACTCACTCATATTTTGTTTTGCTTATACAGGTTGTTAGATTAAAGGAGGGACTTTAAGGGAGTAAAGTATTCATGAAAATGAACAACGTTTACAATGGGACCAACTCTGCTAGTCCTTACATTTTGTCAAGTTATGGGAACATAAATGTATGTAGTGGAGCAGTAGATATTTTTTTGCTATTTCAGAGTTGGTCCCATAGGAAAAGTTGATCATTTTTAGGAATATTTTTCTCCTCGTTTAACCTTACACCCTGTATATTTCTCACTGGGTATTCTTTGAGCTGAACATACTACAAAAACTCTTTGACGAACACTCAAAGATTCTCTTAGTGTGTTGTTGTTGTGTCATGTCTTTAACAAATATGTATCTGTTTTTTTTCCATTCAATTCTATTTGTAGAGTAGGAATACGAAATAATGTATGGTGTTATAGAAACCACAATTATTTCCCATTTTAAGTATATATCGGGCTTCTTTTCTACGTATCACAAATGGTATCTCTTATTCAATTTACTTGCGCAATGAGATTCATTTCCCAGAATTCAGAAATGATGCTTTTGTGAGAACGCTTCCAGTTCTCATATTTTTATGTAATCTTCAACTTTCTGTATTACTGATGTTCCTACACAACACATACCTACTTAGTTGGGGCTGAACATCGGGGAAAAAATAAAAAAGTCATCATGTGAATTTTCAATGTGTCCGGTCAAGGGCGAAGCATGTATACCTAAGAGCTTGATCTTTTTAAGGCACTAGTTTCTGCTCGCGGCTTCGTCCACGTGAAGTTTCTTGTTCCCCGACCCACCGCGTCGCATTGCATCGCCTGCCCGCGCTATTTCTTCATCTTCGCTTAGCGTCCTTTCTGTCCTTTCGTCTTTTTTTTTCTTTTACCTCGTATACTAAGGGTCGCAGCATGATGTTAAATAACCTGCCTTAAGCCTCCCTCAAGAATTGGACTATCAAATGCAAATCCGACTGGTAGTTCCAGAGATTAGCGCGTTCAGACAAACAAACAAAATAACAAAGTTTTCAGCTCTATTATTAGTATAAATACATGATTTTACACAGAAATGCGTACCTGGGATACGTCATAGAACCCAATACACTCCATCAAGTCAATCTGCCTAGCCTTTTCCCAACTATGTGGATCGGCTTCCAGTCTAACCGGATGCAGCTGAATACCAGCATTTTACATGGAGCGACTGCCTATGTGACCTCCACAACCGAGTAACTGAGGCAATACGATACCCCTTGGTAATACTGGTTGTCAGACTTTCGGGCTTCTGACGACCCGTAACGACTGTCAAAGATCCACGAGTGACAGCCAGGACCAACGGCTTAACGTACTTTCCGAGGCACGGAGGAGTCTCGGTATGTAAAGATGGTCACCCATCCACAGAACAACCCCGGCAAGCGTAACTTAACCTGGTGGATCGACCCGTGCAGCTGTTTATTACTTAGCCACGAGCTCCTGCCTTGCAAAAAATATCTCCTGAAAATTCAATAAACAAAATTGCTCCTGTCCACTTTTAACAAACAAAATTAACGTGAACTAAATAAACTATTTGTAACATAGCTCGTAATTTGGCCTATTTCAGGGAAGCCGTAACATTCAGCCTCGGATTAATCAACTAATTCCCTTCCGGCTGTATCTGCAGTTTTGAGTGTCGCCCTAACCGTTTTACGTTTCATCTCTTAGTAATGAGATTTAATGCCCTAACCTGATTTTGACTGTGAGTTTATTACCTGTGTGTATAGGTTGGTAGGTACCAACATTATAGGTGGTAATAAGAAAAAAATTAAAATACAAGAGCGAGGAATCTATAGCGTCGATTTTAGGATGAAAACTGCAAAAATTACAAACACATTATATAACATTACGCCTGTACTCCCAGAAGGGTTAGGCAGAGGTGCACCTATGGACCATAGGTGCACCTCTGCCTAACCCTTCTGGGAGTACAGGCGGAATGTGTTTTCGCCAGTTAGGTTTAGGAGCTCGTGGCTAAGTAATAACAGCCGCACGGGTCGATCCATCAGGTTAAGCTACGCTTGCTGGGGTTGGTCCATGGATGGGTAACCATCTTTACATACCGAGACTCCTCCGTGTCTCGAAAAGTACGTTAAGCCGTTGGTCCCGGCTGTGATTCGTGGATCTTTGTCATTTGTTACGGGTCGTCAGTTGCCCGAAAGTGTGACAACCAGTCTTATATACCAAGGCGTATCGTATTACACAGTTACTGGGTTGTGGAGGTCAGATAGGCAGTCGCTCCATATAAAACACTGGTATTCGCCTGCATCCGGTTAGACACAGCAGTTAGGGCAGACTGGAAGCCGACCCCAACATAGTTGGAAAAGGCTAGGCAGATTTGAGGTTTAACTGACATGTAATTGGAGACGATTCTATTGTCATCAAACCGGGCACAAGGATTTAGTCGGACAACCTATGTAGCCTGTTGCTTCATATATTCTAGGTAAAATAAAAAATAAAAAATCTTTATTGTCGCAAGTTAATACATTCATCTTGACAATAATCTGGGTTATGCATCGCATTAATGTATTGCACAAGGGTACTGCTACTGATTCCCAAACTAAGCTTGAGCTTGTATTTTGGGAAACAGTGTACAGCCGCAGGAAGTATCACTTAATAAAATACGAGTACATTGGTTTGAATGTCGCTGCAGTAGACTTACAATGTTCTTACGATAACTTTTGGGTAATTCTTATTTTTATTGTTATTCTTTAATCTAGTCTAATTTTTTATTTTTTATCTAAGTGTGCTAGATGTGTGTGTTCGGTGTGTGTGCGGGTGTGTGTGTTCAGTGTGTGTGAGGGTGTGTGTGTGTAATGTGAGTGTGTGTGGGTTTGTTTAGAAGCATGAGAAAGAGATAAGTAATAGAGGGATGGATGTGTCATAGGAAGCATACCAAGCGTGACATCAAACACTTCATACAAATTACTGAATGTACTAATAAATTAATAAATACGAGTAGAGACAGATTGTAAGGAAACAGATCCAAAAAAAAAAAAAATACGGGCACAAATCCAGACTCCGGGCTGCTAATACAGGGTGTTAGGGTAAACACTCTTGTCATTCAAACCAGTGGTTTGGTTTCATTTATAGAACGTAAAATCAATGGAAAATTACAACTTTAAAAAAAAAATTTTTAGATCAAAATTTTACCACAAGAGACGCAAGTTCGTTGCCCTATGCGCTAGGGCAACGAACTTGCGTCTCAACACGGGCGGGGGGTACGGGATGTGACCTGACCGGCAGCGAGCGCGATCCCTCCCTTAGTCAGTCAGCTGTTTCGCTAGCAAGCACGGTGTCAGATAGAACCTTTTTAAAATCTGATAATGAAAATAACGTTTTTTTTTTGTTGTGTTCGGTCATTTATTTATATATTTAAGTCAACTACCCATGGTTTGAATGACAAGAGTGTTTACCATTACATCCTGTATATCTGAAATCGAACCCTGATTATTACATAACGCTCAAACGCTATCTAGATAGCTCTAAAAATTTAAAGATGTCCCAGCGTTTCCCATATTTTCATTTTCTCAAACAGTTTCATCAGTTGTCACTTATCGTTGTGTTAGACGTTGAATTAATCAGTCGGTACCCGTACTACTAGTATTTCAGTAACAAAAGACAATTCTAAAACATTACCGGCAAACACATTGAGGATAGTACTTAAAGCAAGCTTAATTGCCTTGCTTACGTTAAGTCTCTAAACAGATTTAATAGTCAATAGTCGTTCTCTAATAGGTACTAAATACTAGTCTATAAAACATGCATTTTACGAGCTATGCATAGTGATGTTCGCAGATGCAACTGTGGTATATTGACGATTGAGAATACAAATGTAGTAGTTACTACTGTGTTTATGTTACGATGTTGTATGTTTTAAGAGCCATGTGGGGTTAGATTTGTATAGGGAGTTGTTGATGACAACGGTTTTCTAAAGAGGGGCGTAAAAACCAAGCAAAAAAATAAATTTTACCCGCGCAACCCTACCTACCCCTCTCATCAAACACGACAGAAACAAAACAATCCCTCCCCGCCAGTAGATACTGTCGCCAGGCGTTTATAGGTATTAGAATTTGAATCTTCCGTAAGTAGTACCTAATTTAATATGCACAATAATCAGATGGAACGGCTCTATTCCAAGTCTGATCGCTGTGTACATGTAGGTATATTATTCAATATTATTTTATGTCTGAATCTGTTACCAATGCTGGTGACCAGTTGTTGCATTTTTCAACCAATTTTGGTGATTGGTGAATTTGTAGGTTGATTTTTAAGCCTTTTAAATAATATGACATCAATGGTAGTATTGCAACGAACAGTCAGTTGTTGTTCAAAGCTGGATTTATAAACCACAGGAATTGACTTCCTGCCGCTGTGATCTTGATTTTTCTTGTATTCTGTACGTCGATTCTGTAAAATTCAAACAACAACTCGCATCTCACATCGCTATTCCCTCTCTCTTCGAATTTTGAATCGGGTTCGAATGCGAAGTGAGCGTCGAAGTGACAGGGGAATTACCTTAATGAATGCCACTTCTTACGTCATCTCATACTTTATCTGTCAAAATCTCACGGTCAATTTAGTTCAACTCGCTGATATGCTCGCAAGGATAGAGCTAGTGTATCAACCGAGTTTTTAGCATGCCAATCAAGATTTCACAGCGGATTCAGATTCGAAGTTTAGAATGAGGGCTTACAGAATCACACCCCTGGTTCTTCATAAAAAAAAATATTGGAGTACAAGTTGACAACTGTTATTGTTTTTTTCTATTTAATCTCTGTTCTCAAATTACTGCGGGAGTCAAGCTCGTACCACTATCTGTGCCTTGATATTCCGTGGTAGCTTGCCATAAACATAAAATAAAATGGCATAATCACAACACTAAAAATATAAAAGATTATAACATTGTCTGTGTTTACTGTCAATTCATTTAAAATAAGTATCAATTTCAATTTCCCAACCAAGGTTTTGGCTT
This sequence comes from Lithophane semibrunnea, assembly GCA_947363905.1. Classification (NCBI taxonomy): domain Eukaryota; kingdom Metazoa; phylum Arthropoda; class Insecta; order Lepidoptera; family Noctuidae; genus Lithophane; species Lithophane semibrunnea. The sequence goes on from OX376187.1 coordinate 5,492,739, forward strand.
CAGCCTTCCTCATGCAAACTCGATTTCCAAGGTAAGTGTTACATCTGGCAACACCGTAATTTCATGTCGGTTACGTTACAGTACGAACGGTAATAAAAGTGACTTACGACTGTATTTGACGTAACCATCACTGCCTAATACGGGTGAAAGGTCAGGGCTCCGTCGATCGAGGTCTGTGCAGTTAGTATTTTGAGGGCCCTATGTTAGGTTTAGCTTTTGTTTGGCGAATGGTAGTTTCTTGCTATTAAAACAAAGCTGACTGGAAAACTCTGGTTCTTCTTAGCGTGTCGATGGAAATTTATACAACATTAGTTTTTGTTTATGCTAAACCCGAAAAGGGGTCATTGTACTCATCATTTTGAACAACTTTTGTATGGGACCAACTTTGAAATTGCGAAAAAAAATCTGCTGTTCCATACATTTTATCGATTTAAGTGAACACAAATGTATGGAACAGCTGATTTTTTTTCGCGATTTTAGAGTCAGCCCAGAATTTGGCTACGAGTTTGGCACCATCAGAGGGCTTAAAACAGTCACTTTAGCAGAATCTTATTATGCAAATATTATGAATCATCGTAAAATGTCACCAACCTGAAATTTCATAATAATAAATGATCTACGTGTAATTCATGTACGAAATAATTTATCTGTTTGACAGTTTTCTATGGAGATTCGTAAAATGGTCCACAAATTATGAATTGCTTTTTATGTCAAATTAGAGGAATTGCTAATGACAGCTGCGATTCAGGAAATGAACTGCTTTAAGAGGAATTGCTTATGTGGCCGGTTTAGGCCCCCAGCTCCTGTAATATGCAGGCAACAAGACACGACGATATTAAGTGCCTCAATGTTTGTGACAGCACCACATTTACACTCCAGGGCGGAGTCATCTGGCATGGAAAGCAGTCACCTCCTTCTGCGAAGCAGTAATGCTCGCGAAGGAGGAAGCGGAACGCGTGAGGGAGAGGCAAAGTTTGCGCCCTCACGCCCCTAACCGCCACCGTTGGAGACGCCCTGGGCGTCGGGAATCCCAGGCGGATTCCCGGCCACCATAGGCGCGGGCTTGCGGACGGCGAGCAATGGGTAGCTCGCCGTCCGATTACGACCAGCCCCGGGTCGATGGCGCGTCGTGTTCCACGCGCGCCTCAAAGAGATGTCAGCACAATTGGCGGGGTCCGCTAGGACCGATGCCTGCTAGGGTTGCGGGTTAGTCCGAAAGGGATACACACACGGGTGGGTTTTAGTCAGTAAAAGATGAATCAATGGATGATTTCCCAGGCTCAAAAAAAAAAAGGGCGGAGTCATCTGTGAATCTCCACCTGAGAAGGTTTTCCTTGCTTCCACCTTCTAGGGTCCGGAGTCTATTTAAAGACTTCCAAGTGAACCAAGGCTTCTCATGTTCAATTGGGAGATTTTCAGCTGGTGGAACGGATGGGTTAACTCTGATAATGGAACGTTGAGCGTTTATTTTTTCCATACCTAGGCCCGCTTGCTGCTGCACGTCAAATGACTACTTTGCTCCTATTGGTCAATGAGCACTTCTCATTGACCAATAGCACGCAGATTTTTATCGACACCACCAGCCAGTTTTCCTAGCGAAAAATTGTTCAGTAGCGCGGGGTTACCAAGGAAACATGCTATGTTCTTAGTTTACCACCATATTGAATTTCAGCAACCAATTCAAATGTCAGTGCATTTGAATTCACAGAACATTCACGATCACAGAACAAACACTGAAACTAAAATTCTAACTCTCAGACTCCATATAATAATATCCGTGATATTCCAAATGTGTGTAATCCTAGAACATTTTATCAAATTATTCTAGCGGACCAAACTATTCTAGGATTGCGTCCCTCGGATTTTTCACCGACTTCTTCAAAAAGGAGGAGGTTCTCAATTCGTCTGTATGTTTTTAAAATTTTTTTGTGTGTTTGTTATGCGATTACTCCGCCAAATATGAATCGATTTTGATGATTTTTTTTTGGTAGGTCATGCTTTAGTGGTGGTCCTATATACATTTTATTAACTTTGCTTACGTAGTTTTTGAGTTAGCTTCAATATTACGTATTTTCCCCACTTAATATATCTAGACGATGTTTTAAGTGACTCCGTCACTGTGATTTACATAGCAGGCAGTGGTATTCGATTTTGTGTGGAAAAATTAATTTCGGAAGTCGGTGGCAAAAAACGAAAATTAAAAAACAAAGACACCGACTTCCGAAATTAAAGTTTATATTTCACTTTTGTGTTTTTTTTGGGAAGTCGGTTGTTATTTTTTTGTAAAAAGTTTTTTGTGTTTATACTCCTCACAAAGGAACTAGGGTGATGAAAAGCTGTAAGCGATTGCATGCCAGGTAACAGAGCACAATGTACCTAGCTTTAGGTTTCCAATTTATACCGAAGCATAATAAGCGACAATGTGTCAAGGGTATTACATATCTAGTTGATATGATGATAAGCTTATATTGACCTAAATCTAGGGTGCAATGTTGCGTTCTGATGCGGCGACATGTAAAAAAATCGATTTTTTTTGATAAATCTAAAGTACTTATATTAATGTAGTTATTATAATTTGAGAGCAGTAGTTGCCCAGTGGTAACGGCCCCGAATTACGAGTTGTAGTTTGCGGGTTTGAACCCCGACAGGCGTTTTATTTTTGTGGAAATAATTTCATCACCATTGCTCTCAAAACGATGAAGGAAAACATCGTGAGGAAACCGGCATATCCTAGAACCAAAAATTCGAAAACATGTGACATCTACCAACCCGCAGTGGGTCCGCGTCGTAGATTATAGCCCACTGCCTCTGAAAGAGAGGAGGCCTGTGTTCCAGTAGTGGGAACAATGATTGATTATGATGATTATACAGAAAACTTTCAAAATTAATTTTATTAATTGATCGTAAACCACAAAATCCATTGTGCAGATAGAATACTATTTATGTATTATCAAAATTAAAGATATAAATGTCGAAAGACCGTAACGATTATTAAAATAAACAGTTCTATTCAAGGTGTGAATGCAAATGATTTACTCGTACTTTTTCACTGAAACTTAGATACGTTACCTTATAAAAAAGAAATATATGTAGAATAATTTATATGCCAGTTGATTCTTTGACATAGCCTTATTAATACCCTATGGGACATCAAAAGGAGCACGTTGTATAGTTTGATTCCATGAAATATATACCTACTTATTTGCTCGGTATAGGATTGTATAATAGAAAGCCATTCCACGCGGTTGACGCGAGTGAAGCCACAAGCAAAACCAATATACAACCAATATACCGTATCTTCACACATAATACACCTACTTATTGTCAATGCCTACCCATCAGCGTAACCTAATTCGATCTCCCCTAATGCGACTCCAGATACAAAGTGCTTATCACTTCTGTGTATTCAATACTATTGAATATTATCTGAATGCATACCGAAGCCTATTTAGAACGTATTGAACAAACAAAAGAATATAATATTATCGTACCGTCCCCGTGTCTAAAAGCCGATTTTTGTATCAAAATGTTGTCGATCCCTGAAAGGTTTTCTACGTAATTTAATTTGGAAACGTCCACGTCCTGTTGCCTCAGAGACTCAAAACATTTGGTTAACATGAAAAGTTCTTGGGTTTTAGGGTCAGTTCACACCTAGACGCGAAGCGACGCGCACTTTTTTATGATCCGTTACAATATCGAATTTATTTACTACACAATAAGGTACACGCGTTGCGCAGCACCGTGTATCTCAGCGTACTTTGACACTGAAATTATACCTTTTCGTGAAGAAAATAAGTTCGATAATTGATAAAAAATGTGCGCAGCGTCGCGTCGCTTCACGTCGCGGTCTGAGCTGACCCTAAGAGTCGTTTGACATTTTCTGGGATATCAAGGTACAGGAAAATGTCTGTCCTAATCTTTTAGAGTGGAAAATTAGAGGGAGTTTGTTGCGACCTCGATTAAATTTAACGCTGTTAGGATTGTCACCGTGGTTTGTTAAAGGTCTTAAATAGAATTAGATTTTTCATTTTGGGTCTTCATTTTCACGTTTAAAGGTGTGTCCAAACATTGAGCGGCAATCGTGGGCGGCCCGACGCCCTGTGTTTGGGCGACTGCCGCGCGCGAACGCTTCTGTCTACCTGCCGCGCACAAATATTCGTCAGTAATTGTGTTTGGATTATAAACAGAGCTACGACACACGCAAACGCTTTCATGCCAATTGAAGAGCGCGGCACGTCTTGGATATGCCGCGCAGACTGCCGCGCAAACATTCGTCGGTTTAGTCCATACTTGAGCGTGACAGAAATGTCTCCTGCAAACATTCGTCGGTTTAGTCCACACTAGAGCGCGGCAGAAATGTGTCCTGTAAACGCCGTGTGTTGCTGCCGCGCTCTTGCCGCGCAATGGTTGGACGCACCTTTACTACTATAATACTTAATATTCCTTTATTCCAAGCTTTGTCTAGACCCATTCAAGGTCAGGTGTTTTACAAAGGTTATCTAATATTCTTTGACGTCCAAATTAGACTAATTTCTTTCTGGCTTATTTTAATTTTAGCCGGCTGGCGTACAGTTGCCAGACGGCATAATTGATATCGTTATCATCAAGAAAACCAGCGAAAAGAAATCCTAACTAATATTATAAATGTGAAAATGAGTTAGTTACGCTTCACGCTAAAACGGCTAAACGGATTTAGATGAAATTTGGCACATGGGTAGACAATGACCTACGTTAGGACAAATAGTACTTTTTATGAAGCCCATGATATCGAGACTTATGCGGGAGAAACCGCGGGGCGCAGCTATAGTGTAACGATAATTATGATTTTATTGAATTCTTCTTTGCTATGAAGATTGTATAAAAACGAGGAGATAGCGCAGCTTTTCAAAAAGCATGTAACGGCAGGTGAATAATAAATAAACGCGATTTTATTTCTTCAGATTTTTTGTATTAATATTCTATTTTTGCTCCAAACATGCCAAATCGCTACCCATCTCTGAAGATTATAATTTTCTTGTGTGATAAGGTTCCTCCCACACTAAAGTCACAGAAGGAATTACTGTGGTTCACAAGACATTTCCCGCCTCGCAAGATATTATTTATCATGACGTGGGCATCGAAAATGTACCAGTAATCTGTATTGGATTATCCTACTTCTAATAAATGTATTTTATTCTGTTTTTCGTCCATTTGGTCTCGTTTATTCGTTTTATCGCCTACAGTAGTGTCGGGATTAGGTTGTTAGATGCTTGTCGGTTAGGATGGTGATCTTATGTGACATGGAGTGGGCGATATCCTTTGGAGCGTATGATGCGATTAAGAACTTGGATCTTCAATGACTGAAATAGGAATTCTGGGAAAAAGCTGTAGACAGTCTAAAGTACCTATTTTTAATTATTATCTACTTACCTACAAAGAAATGGCTGCCGAAAAAGCGGTGTCAATCTGCCTAGCCTTTTCCCAACTATGTTGGGGTCGGCTTTCAGTCTAACCGGATGCAGCTGAATACCAGAATTTTACATGGAGCGACTGCCTATCTGACCTCCACAACCCAGTAACTGGGTAATACGAAAGCCCTTGGTTAGACTGGTTGTCAGACTTTCGTGCTTCTGACGACTCGTAACGACTGTCAAAGATCCACAAATGACAGCCGGGACCAACGGTTTAACGTGCTTTCCGAAGCAGGGAGGAGTCTCGGTATGTATAGATGTTCACAAATTCACGGACCAACCCCGGCAAGCGTAGCTTAACCTGATGGATCGACCCGAGCGGCTGTTATTACTTAGCCACGAGCACCTCCGAAAAAGCGGTGTAGTGTACCTATTTTAATAGATACGTAAACACGATCTCATGCACTTCAGCAGTGAGGTCGCTGTCACTAATGTCAACTGTCAGTTTACCACGAATGGCGGGAAACTGTTGAAAGTGAGGCGGTGCCTGCACAAGAGGCTTGGTGTGGTTATGAGCCAAGGTTGAGGGGGATGTTGCTTTTTTGTAGGGCTTACAAAAGGTGTTTTTTTTTAAGATGAAAATATTTTCATATTTGCGTGAAAGCTACCTGAAAAACAGGCCGTCCATTTAACTCGGTTCTTTCACTTTTCTAGAAGTGTTCATTATGCAATTGTGCGTAATCTGCGACTTAAGTGCCACTCTATACGAAGGCTGTAATTGGCACCGACGCGCCGCGAAGCCCCTCAGTGCCAGTCACGACATTTGATTTCCCACTTATTTTATCACTAGGTCAGAATTATTTACCGAATATACAGAAAGATATTTCATCTATGTGCCAAGAGAAACGTATTGGAAAAGGATATAGGTACCTATAATTTGTATATTTATGTGGAAATGGAGGGGATCGAACCGTTTGGTATCCGGTTGGGGCGTGATTTGCAACTATTTCTTCTTTCAGCCCTTTAACCATACTAATATTATAAATTCGAAAGTAACTCTGTCTGTCTACCTTTCTGTCTGTCTGTCTGTTTGTCTGTATGTTACCTTTTCACGGCTATACCACTCAACGGATTTCGAAAACAAATTAGCAAGGTGATAGATGGCATCCCGGGGAAGGACATAGGCTACTTTTTATCGACATACTACGCGGGCGAAGCCGGGGGCGGAAGCTAGTCGAATATATTTAAGGGCGCCTTTAACGATCTTAGGTACCAGTGTTATTTGATTTAGAGTTAAAACTACAAGGCTGTTATTTTATGGCAATTCAATTAATTAGTCTTATGATGCAGCGTATAGAATTAGGTCAGCTATCTTTGTGTGGTTAGTGACTAACCTGGTGTCAAAGTTTTATAAAGCCACGCATGGCCCCTGACTTGGCTTCACATGCCGTTGAGAAATATCTCTCAGGCATGCCGTTTTCTTTCACCGTTCAAGCAGTGATAATTTATACAATACGCACATGAATCCGAAAACTCAGAGGTGCGCATCTTGGGTTCGAACTCGTGACCTATGACTTGGCAGTCTGACGGTTACACCACTAGGCTATCACAGCTTTCAGATCAGGTCAGCAATTAGAAGCATAATATGCTGCAAAATATTACCAATTTTTGTGAACAATTTTGCAATTTATTTTAATGAAATCGATTAGTTCATAGGTCTAGACTTAGCAAACGCTACTAACTAATTTTTATCTTCTTTCATACTCAGCCTATAATATTTCCTCCTCTCTTCGAGAAGGAGTAGGCTGTACTGTAACATACCGTTTACATAGCGTTTTTCCTTCGCCCGTCCTTTTGATGCGCCTTGCAGGTCACATCTTAGAAATCTCCTTAAGTCCCCTCCCCATTCCACTGACTTCTACTCCTACTCCTTCACTGTGCACGCGGTGCGGTTATGGAATTCCCTTCCGCCTAACATTAGGGACTGCCAAACTGTTGCAGTGTTTAAAAAAAGAGTGAAAGAACACTGTCTTTCCACTTCGTCATAGTTGTGTATGTATTTATTTCGATATATATTTATGAAGTAGGTAGTTATGTATTTATTATGTATGTAGTATTTATATTTGTATGTAAGTGTATGATCATATTATTTGTTCTAGTTTATTAAGTGATTTGTGTTGATTTTATGTATTTTACTTTCTCTTGAATTTTACACACGGTGTCTACATCTCTTATCTACTTTCCTATCGCAGGTGTGCTGGAAGAGATTTCTTTAGAAATAAGCATCACCTTTGTACGTTTTTTTTCTGTTCTTTTCTTCTTGTCTGTTTATTATGTGTGTACATAAATAGTTAACTAAATAAAATAAATACCATGTGAGCCCAGTGCGGGTTAGTAGAAGTCTCATGTCTTCGAATTTTTGTTTCTAGGACATTCAGGTTTCCTTACGACGATGTTTTCCTTCACCGTTTTGAGAGCAGTGACGATGAAATAATTTACACAAAGTAAAGCCCCTGCCTGTGTTCGAACGAACACACTACCGTATTTTCTTTACCACCTACAAAAATAAAACCATTATTATTTTCTCTCCACCACGACACAACTCACCCACTACAAGTTATGGTCGTAATATCAGTTAAGAGAGAAGCAACAGCTTTGTGTCGTCAGTCATCGCGGGAAAATTAATGAGTTAGGAGCGGGTCGCAGGCTTATTAGTAACTGTCAGGGCGCCACTAACACTGGAAAGACGAGAGGGTGTTGTTTTTCATTATGAGAATGTTTTTAGTTTTGTTGAAGTGGAATTGTAACTAGCTTTTTTGGCTCATCCTTGTTAGGAGAAGGAGGTCGTGAGAATCATTAGAGGTGGGCGTTTTTAAGTATTAATGCCATCATGATTCTAGCCCGAAAAAGGAATGGTGCTATCGGTCATGTATAGCTCTGTCTCTCTCTCGCACTGGAACCATGATGGCATTAAAACTTATACTGTAATAAATCTGTAGTGTTACAGTTCAGTTTCCTGCCCCTATGAGGAAGGATTATTTGTCAGGAATATTTGTTTCTTTGCTAAAACAGGCAGGCAGTCGCTCCATGTAAAATACTGGTATTCAGCTGCATCCGGTTAGACTGGAAGCCGACCTCAACATAGATTGGGAAAAGGCTAGGCAAATTGATTGTTCTCTTTGTTAAAACGATCTTTGAAGGTATAAGCGTATCTACTCAACCTTCTATCTTTGTGAAGCAGGTTACCCTGAGAAGAAGGTACTACCACCATAGGTATTTCTTCCCCCAAGCAGCGTTGCCGTATTCCCGATTAAAGTGGCACCCATAGCTGCCAGTGTAGGCCCATAGACGTTTCAGCTTTTTTTTGGGACTTGTCCATTAGCCGCGCTTATCACGTACTATAAAGTAGGCCACCTATTCAATTCCCACACAATAACATGAAAAAAACATACGTTCAAGTGTGAGATCCGAAGCCAAGCCGAGGTCTAACAAAATGTCTGTGCAAATATCAAGTATGTTCACAGTCATGTCCGTGGGCGGACATCGGAACTTCAGTAAATGTGAACAAAGGCCACGGACCGGCCTAGGCCCTGAAACGGCACGGATTTGTGCGGTTACCGTAGGTACTCCTACTACAAGTGGGTTCTAGCAAAAGTCACGTCTGAATCCTTGACAAAATTATGCCCGAAAAATACCGAAAGTCTATACAGTATGTAACAAAAACCCTCCGATCCGTCAGGTTGTTGTTAAGAATCATACTGAGAGTCTATTTATGTGTTTTTTATGCTAAACAGAAAAAAAAAAAATCGACGATTTTTTTTTTATCGGGAATTTTTCCGTTTTAATAACCCGGAAAAATTGCCCATGAGGCGCAGGCGGCCGTCGTCTAGCGTTTGTCTACAAGTCATAACATAATTATGACCTCGGCAGAAAATATGCTATTTTTTATAGAAATTGGGGTAATTTTGATTTGGAGACATAGGCCTCCCCCAAGCACCGCCACTTTAACCAGTTCAGTGCTTCCCTCATCCAGCGGATTCCGGCGACCTTCACAAGGTCATCGGTCCACATTGTGGGAGGCCTTCCAACGCTACGTCTTCCGATACGCGGTCGCAACTACAGAACATTTTGGCCCCATAGGCCATTTGTTCTGGGAGCAATGTGTGCCCTTCTAAGTACTTATTACTAATAATTTATTTATTATAATCAAAAGAATATGAGCCATGTTTACTCTATTAACCAATAACGCGTGAAGCCCTACTGCATTCGATAAGTGGCAAATAATCGAGCGAGAAACGATTGATTGAATCGATTAGGCATACCACTATATTCTAGTCTCCGTTCTACTATTATAGTTTCTTTAAGAGATGTTTAATCGAGTTTCTTGTTGTATTGTTACTGACTTTACCTAATTAATTACTGAAAGACTAACAAAACTTGAACCGCTTTAAAAGTATATTCAGCAGAATATAATTTAAAGACTTAACCCTGATTTACACGGAACGATTCATTTGTCTTTGCCATACCAAAAAGCCTGATTTACACCTTGTGATTAAATTGAAGAAACTTTAAAAGTTGTATCACAATGATGTCAACTTCATTTTGATGCAGATGCAAAGTCATTTGTTGCTTGAATTTTATTGTATGCGCCACGGGCAAGCAACTTGCATCATGTAAATGGGGCTTATTAGGTTGAAGTTAAAATAACTGTTGCAGTGTTTAAAAGAAGAGTGAAAGAACACTATCTTTCCACTTCGTCATAGTTGTGTATGTATTTATTTCGATATATATTTATGAAGTAGGTAGTTTATATTATGTATGTAGTATTTATATTTGTATGTAAGTGTATGATCATATTATTTGTTATAGTTTATTAAGTGATTTGTGTTGATTTTATGTATTTTACTTTCTCTTGAATTTTACACACGGTGTCTACATCTCTTATCTACTTTCCTATCGCAGGTATGCTGGAAGAGATTTCTTTAGAAATAAGCATCACCTTTGTACGTTTTTTTTCTGTTCTTTTCTTCTTGTCTGTTTATTATGTGTGTACATAAATAGTTAAATAAATAAATAAAATAAAAGTTGCATCGTCTAAACAGTGTTTAGACGATGTAAGTAATTTTGTTGCTTCAATTTTATTGTTTGCGCCAGGCAAGAAACTTGCATCATGTAAATGGGGATTAAGTCAACTTAAGGCACATTTACTGTAACTGTTATTAAAGTAACAATAACAGTTACACCGCTTAAACAGTGTTTAGACGATGGAAGTCATTGGTGCTTTTGTATGCCACAGGCAAAAAACTTGCATCGTGTAAATGGGGCTTTATTCATTCCGCATTTTGTCGGCAGCTACCTTTGACTATTTTATTCTCGCAACTACACGTTTTCGAGCTCATTTTGTGTTCCATTTTCAGGAAGAAAGTGTAACAAAAATGAACTGGAGTGCATTCTTGGAACCCGATTATAGGTGCCATCACAAAAGCGGAATCCGATTAAAATCCTGATAGGATTTTTACAGTGTAACTACTTTGGACACTGAAACACGTGCAAGGATTAAAAATGGACGTAGGTATATAGTGTCGATGGAATATTTTGAAAAACAAATAGTCTCTCATGTCAAACTAGCTGTTCCCATGGGTCTACTTACTTGGACTAAAATATGCTAATCTATACAGTATACAAATGATAAAAAAGTAACGAACTATACATTGAATAATTGTGGAAAAAAAAGTAATTGCTACGAGATGTGGGAACGAGTGTGATACCGAAAATATATTTAGAAGCCGCAAAAGCTAGTAAATGAATAAAGAACTTAATGGTCTATTAATCAAAACAATAAACTCGTAAATCGGACCAGCCGTTCCTAAGTTATAAGCTGATAGAAAGGCATACGTTGTGTTATGAACATACCGACTTAGAAGTTACCTTAGTATGAAAAAGCGTGTTTATCAGTTGTTAACCTCAACACCTTTTAAACATGACATTTCTGTATGGAGCTTGACATAAAACTGACATTAAACACGCGTTGAACAAGTGTCTAAGTTGGATTTTTTTTCTATAGAGAAAATTTTATGTAATCGTGTTTTCGCCTCACATAAGACCATCAATCCTCAACTTTAACATATAATATATTTATTTCAAAATTAATGCTGTAGTATTTTCGGCATAACAGAGGATCATGCTAAGCAATTTGTGATTGGGTGCGCCCTTAAGTTCCAATTGTTACTCTAATTTTAGTTTTCTAGAATGCCAGTCATCGTTAATTGAAAAGCGCCTACGCATGTAAAATTCATTCATTAATTCATGCGCAATGCGATTACCTATTGTGTTACATAAAACAAAATGAACATACACAATCTACATTTCACAATTAACAAGTTTATCGGAAATACAGAAAATAGAGTGCATTATCAGAAAAAAATACCAATTAATGGGAAATAAACATTTATTTCCCATTAATTGATATTGGATTTTCCATTAGGAATTTCTCAGAAGCAGCCCGGAGTCTGAATTCGTGCCCGGTTGATGGCAATAGGGAATTCAAACGTTTTAAATTAATCAACTAAATGTTCCGAAAAAACACGTAAATCAGTACTTCGTAATGAGAATCTCAGCCCATCTCACTCAGCCAAAACAATCCATAAACATTAATTTCAAAGTTAATTTGTCCGGTACCTATGTCCGTCCGTTTCCGGACATTGTCCGGCGACGTTGTTGTCTCGGCTCACTTCACCCCACTTTAGTGTTCTCTAATCCTGTAATTGGATTGCTCGACCCGTCATGTTAAGGCTCCTACACATTCGCTGCCTCGTAGGGAAATGAGCAGTCGATTGTGAAGCTAGTAAGTGCGAGAACGGATTTTGTATTCTCCGTACTCGAGCATTACTAATATCTGTCAGTGAGTGATGAGACCAATTTATTTATTTATTACAATATTCAGCCGGCTGCCATTCGTACATCTTTGATAGTCATTACGGGTACTCAGAAGCCCAAAAGTCTGATAACCAGTCTGCAAGGGGTCACGGTACATGAGATACAGCCTGGTGGCAGACGGACAGAGACCGACGGAGTCTTAGTAATAGGGTCCCGTTTTACCGATAAGTTGCTGGAACTATGGGAATAATTTTAAAGATAAATAATTCCCATAGTTCCAGCAACAATAGCTTCATTTTATTAGAACACAATATCTATTCACTTCCAATCTCGTCTATTTGCATTTTGGGATTGAGTTTCGATTATTGAATAAACGAGGACTGCAAACGTTTATTATTTCCAGTTGTGTATTGATTCCGTAGAACAAAACGGATACTACAAAACAAAAAAAATAAATTGGTTACTGACTAAAAGCTCATTTACACGAGGGTATTTCTCGTCGCGAATAGGCGATTATCGCAAGGAGATATAAGTTTATATTCTGGTACTAAACAGTATGTATGATACGTAGAAAGATGAGAATGGTATCGCTGTTAAAAAAAATGCGGGGCAGTCTTGTGCCAATGTGTGGACTGCCGGTAGAAATGAAAACTAAGCAACAATGCGTAACCTCAACGTAATTCAAACGGTAGACGGTAGATGGCGCTAAAAACATTTCTTCAAGCGTGACGGTGACGATGACGCGAGTTCCATGATTTTGTTCACCCAAAAAGTGCTCAAAGCGCCTAAAGTTTTCACTTCAAAAAAAGTCGGTGACGTGGGACACCTGGTTGGAACGAAATTCCTTTCGCTGTATATTACAGAGCCATCTAGTATGGGCTCAAGTTTCAAGTGTCGACTATATCGGCCATAACGGTTTATTGTTACGTGACGATTTCTACCAGTTTACTCCTGACGTAAGTCGAGAACTTCGTTCCAAAAGCTCGATTCATAATTGAAGGAAATCGCTTGACAAAAATCTCGTATGAATTTGTCGTGGACAAGCATTTTTCTTATTCTTTTCGACATTCTTTTTTTTTTCTTTGCGAAATACTCGTGAGTGAGCTATTTATTCACTTGGCGAATCTCGCATGGACATTCTCGCCTCGCGATGGACGACAAACTTTTGTCGTGTAAATGAGCCGTAACTGTTCAAGTTCTCAGTAAATGCGGGAAATAACAATTTTCAGTTTCCAATGAAGTTAAAAAACAAAAGTTTATTTCTTGTATCGATATCTTTTTAAATAATAAATAACGCGGTGTTCTAAATAAAGATGAAAGTAATGGAAAGTCCATGTTTTGACATTTATAGTTGTTTCAGTTCTGATAAATTATTTCAAGCTGATTGAATAGCATAATATTTCTTAACTACTAACTAATTGTTGCGATGAACAATCCCTTTGATACGTTTGATAATACCTACTAACTAGGTACGCCTATAATACTCACTTTCGTTACTAAAAAATATTTTTGAAAATAGATCTTTGCCGCGTTTGTCCACCGCCTCCGTCAACTACGTCAACGAGTTACGAGATTATTCGAAGTGAACGTGACGTCCCAGTGACGGCGATCGTTTGTCCACCGCGACCGAACTATGCGGTTCAGTAGCTATGTTATAAATATGATACACAAAACAATCCGGGTGAACGGTGTGATGGTAGTGTGTAGACAAAACCAAACGTGTTCTGTATTGCCGGTCCGTCAAAATCTCGACTAATCTCGAGCCGAGGTCTAGCGGTCGCGCCGAAATACTCGAAAATTCGAGGGCCCCAATCCGGCGCTCAGGTGACGGACGTGTGGTGGACACGCGGGCATATTGAATGTCGTCATTTCGTTCTCGTTGACGTCCAGTTGGCAGTAGCGGTGGAAAAACACCCTAATGGGTTAAATCATGGTGTGGAAAAGCATAGTGTTATTATAATTGACTTTCAATGTTTGAGCAGAGATCTTAAAAATGCAATTCTCTCTATAAAAAAGTATAACTTTTAAAGCCAAATATTAGTCATGGCTGAGCGTCGGCGCTGACGGCCCAATATGTATGATTATCGCACGGCACGGCCGTCAGCGCTGAGCAGGATGATGATATATAATCATACATATTGGGCCGTCAGCGCCGACGCTCAGCGACGCTCAGCGTGACTCTAAAATCAGCCTTATTTATTAAAGCACGAGCTGTAACTGTTATCTATTATTTACGTTAACATAACACATAACATAACATTACGCTTGTAATCCGCGAAGGGTTAGGCAGATGTGTACCTAAAGTACACCCACATTTCGCCAATTATGTTTAAGTCCAACCGGGCACAAATCCAGACTCCGGAAAATTCCAGATGGAAACACCCAATAACACTTTGACCGACCTGGGAAATGGAATCGAACCCAGGACCTCACACTCAGCAGTAGCGCTTGCGACCGTTAGACCAACGAGGCAGTATTATCTTTCTATTGTCAAGTAAAAGCAGTAGCAATATACCTACATATATCAGGCCGTTACACGTCAGAATGAGCATCATTATTTGGCACGTGCTTTTCACAGAATTACCCCGAACTAATAATAGTTGCTATTAATCCATTAGCTATAATTATTGTTATTGTTTTGTATACAAGTGCTTTCGAAGTAATTACTAGTTGGTTGATAAAGCTAAGTAAAAAGCTTTTTGATTAGTGCTTTTTGATTAGTAGGATTAGTGCTTTTAGATAATTGTTAGGTACTAGTATTATCAATTAAAGGTGAGGGTAGAATATGCTAAAGTCACTGATTGGAAATACATACATTTTTTCAGTGTCCTTAGAAAAATATTAGGTTACAATAATGCGTCACTCTCTCACTGACCTACTGCTAGACAATTCAAAAGTGCCTGTAAATGGTTTAATTGAAATAAATTCTTTGATTTTTTTTTGAGTTTTTTGAGTTTAATAGCAGTTATTCATTTAAAATAATAATTTGATTAAAAATGTCGACGGACAATTTTGCTTAGAAATTAGTCTTCTTTTCATCCCTACATAATCAACCTATAATGTTCCCACAGCTGGGACACAGGCCTCCTCTCTTCGAGAGGGCATGGGCTATAATCTACCACGCGGGCCCTGTGCGTGTTGGTAGATGTCACATGTCTTCGAATTATTGGTTCTTAGACATGCCGGTTTCCTCCTCGGAGGAGCTCGTGGCTAAGTAATAACAGCCGCTCGGGTCGATCCATAAGGTTAAGCTACGCTTGCCGTTGGTCCCGGCTGTCATTTGTGGATCTATGACAGTCGTTACGAGTCGTCAGAAGCACGAAAGTCTGCCAACCAGTCTAACCAAGGGGTTGTGGAGATCAGATAGGCAGTCGCTCCATGTAAAATACTGTTATTCAGCTGCATCCGGTTAGACTGGAAGCCGACCCCAACATAGTTGGGAAAAGACTAGGCAGATTGAGACATGCCGGTTTCCTCACGATGTTTTCCTTCACCGTTTTCATCCCTACTGATTTTCAATGTTTCAATTTTCAATTATTACAAAATAAAGAAGCTTCTCATTCCTGACTAAATTAAACAGTTTGCTGAGATTGCGATTAAGCAATTATTCTTTTTACTTTTTTTATAAATGTATTATGTTGGCAATTTATTTGGCTAATTTCAAACATATTTCATGACTAAACAACACCTAAAATATACGCAGGGGACGGACAAAGTACTTTTTTAACCTTCAGTATTTCAGGCGTACAGTTAAGCCTGGCCTTGGGAAACACAGGTGTAAACCCATAAAAATACTTTTAGCCAAGACACTACTATAAATAAAGGGAAGTTCGTGAAAAGGTAGTAATAAAAGTCCAAAACTTTTACAGGAGGATCACGAAATTCAATTACTGGAAGACAGGATATGTTTTTTCTACTATAACATTTTTGTTCGGACAACAAACTTACCGATATATTTTTCCTATTTTGTCTAATCCTTCATCTTAGTACAAAATGATCTGGGGGCTTAAAACAGTCACTTCAGCAGAATCATAATAGGAAAATACATAATATTTTCCTATTATGGTTCTGTTGAAGTCAGTCAATCATCGTAAAATGTCACAAACTGACAATTCATATTATGTGCTGCGTGCGATTCATATTGCGAAATAATTCATCTGTTTGACAGTTTCTATGGAGATTAGTAAAATGGTCCACACGTTATGAATTGCTTTTGTGTCGAATTAGAGGAATTGCTAATGACAGCTGGAAATTCAGGAAATGAATCGCTTTTAGAGGAATTGCTAATGTGGCTGTTTTAGGCCCACGCTGCTGGCCAAAACATTTTTCCAAGTTGCTCAACCTAGAGAGGAGAGGCGGTGGAATTTCACCAAAGAAACTGAACGCGATCAGCGCATAACCTCTGTTCGTGTCAGTTTAATTATTTTCCGTGGAGCGGGTCGTTAGTATATTAATATAAATAAGGATTTCCACACGAAAATTCAGGGGCATTTTTCGAGTCGTTCTGCAACACTTGGACCTGCAGCATTGCGATACTGTAACCATCTCTCCGTGAAAACTTAGTTAAAGTGAGCGTGGAGTGAGCTGTCATTGTCATCGATACCTACTGATGCTAAGGCAATGACAGTTCACTTCAAGCTCACTTCACCTAAGTTTTCACGGTGAGATTTTTACAGAATAGACCGGCTGTTTAGTTCTAGCCCAGATATAAAATAGAAGCTCAAAATTTCACGAGGAATATGCTTAGCTGTTTATCACTAAAGCAACATGGCCCAGTCTTAACGTACAAAATGAAAACTTAATTGAATTCTAATTGGCTAATTATTTTTAGCTGTAACCGGCCCCATCCTTAGCCCAGGCATCTAAGATCAACATAATTAATATGAAGTTATTTACAGAATTTTATGAGGGTCGACCGTATGTATTTGGGAAAGGAAAAGGTGCGTCCTTAGGGGGAGACAGATCTTTACTTACATAACTTCAGAATGTATAGTCGACGTCATAATTGTTTTAAGAGCGTTTATCCTGAAACTTGGCAACGTCGCAAATAACTGTAAAATATTTACCTTTTATTCATAATCGATATTTTCGACAGATGTCTAGCCATATTTCATATTTCCATACAGTAATATTGCCAAATTAATCAAAACAGCGAAATATTTGACATCTATTTGCAACGTTGCCCACTTTCAGAATAAACGCTCTTAATACTTTTGACAACAATTCCCATTTTACTGAAACTTCACTAAGATTTTTATGATCTAACAGTCCCATAGACAACCTAGTCGTTATATGACGTGGAACCTTATGGTGATAAAGTGATTACGAGGCTGGTTATAATAACGTTAATAATAAGCTGTGTAAGGGTGAATTTCACCAATGAAACTGGAACACATCTAAACTGAGTTCAAGAGCTGTCAGTGTCAATATTGCATAGCAATGATGACACTGACAGCTGTTGAACGCGGCTAAAATGTGCTAATCGCGATCAGTTTCAATAGCGATAATAATATATCCACCTAAGGGCGGATTTCACCAATGAAACTGAACGCGATCGTGTCATTATTTTCTGTAGAATATTGACACTGACAGCTCTTGAACGCGATTAAGATGAGCTGATCGCGTTCAGATATGTTGGTGAAATTCGCCCTAAGTATCTCGTGAATACGAGTATCATGATGTTATCTGTAATTGTTCATTGTTGAACATGAATATCGTTGTTGAACTAATCTGGTTGGATCATTGGATCGTGTAGTTATCACTACACTTGACTAGCGGTTGATATTACAACGTGCTTTCTACAATTTAGGCGAAATACTTATATGCTGCTATCAGGCGGTTCACTTGAGTGACTGCTCATTTTCGTTTCATTCCACGTTCACACGACACCGAAAAAAATACTTACATAAGAATGAAATAAACAGGAAGTTCACCATCATTTCTTTTCATTTTTCGATCATTCTGTAGACGAAAGATGCCGAGAGACTCTTAGTACTAGAAAGCTGTAATTTGACAAAGTGGTAAAATAAAATCATGAAAAAATATTTTTTGAGGGTACCTCCTCTTCACTTAAAGTGGGAAAGTTTTTTTTTCATCTATCCCATCAAAACATTTTGGCATTATTATATTAGGTCCTATGAAATCAGCGTTTTGTATGGGGAATTTTAAAGAAGTTGCATTTTTCATACTAACATTTTCTTAATTTATGTAACAACCATGAACACTAATGTTTTAAAACTTTTATGCACTATTGTTTAAAAACTAAGATAACGTATGCCACTTAGATTAAGCGAAAAAAATAAGTTTTGGCTGAGTAAAAAAAAAATAGTGGTAATTTCTGCTAACAAAATGAGGAGTCATTTTTAAGGATTTTTTTATGTTTAGAAAACTATAAGTAATAAGGTTTTTTTACTATTGGTAGTTGTCTATGATGGTCATTATTCGACATACTAGCAAGCAATTGATGAATATTTTAAATCATAGAAGTGACGAGGTTCTCTATTTGTGAGAAAAAAACGCCAATTTCATAGGTCCCACCCAATATAATAACGAAATTAAAAGGAAAACCATGACAGGCTTTGTAGGCTCTACAAGTTATCGAGTAATAATCGACCAAATTACATTTTCAGTTGCAAAAATATGTCCTATATATTCCATATGGGAGAAAAAGTTTTTCAACTACAGTTTGTGCTTGGGATAAATTCATCCCAACTACGGAAGCCTTCACTGTGCGTGGTTCGACATGCACTTGTTAGTACATTGTAGAGTATTCAGCGACTCGTGGTCAGCAACGTCTATGATTTGTATGTAGGTATAAATTAATGTTTACTTACTAAATGAAAATATTTATTTCATGTCTCATGAACAATTTGTTTAAATCGAAGTTGAACTTACACAAGAAGCATTAAACAATGAAACTTAATGGATCACAAAAAGCTTTGAGAACTTTATTTTATTAACTTGTTGCTTGCCAACGAAGTTAATTGAAGAAATTGTGTGTTATTATAATAAACCTTTTGAACTGGCAAGCTATTGTGTCGAAGAAATTCGTTGGGGGACATGACTCGGCCAAAACTATTCATAATCTTTTTAAGTCACGCTCAAAATTCTTTCGACTATTGCTAAGCCGTTTATGTAAGTGCATAGCGAACAATATCGTGAGCGTTTAAAGTAGAATATTTATTGAATTCGTTGAAATTCAGTATCATTACAGAAGGTAAAATAAATAAAATAGACAAGATCTTGTCGGGCCATGGTTACGTGTAACTAGGTACGTCGGAGACAGGGTGATGTGGCTCAAGTAGAGTTGAGCAGGACATCTATTAAGACGCGGAGATGGCCGATAGAGTAAAGCTATGACTGAATGGTGGCCAAAGTTAGGCCATAGACACCAGAGCCCTTCAAAAGTGCGTTGGACTGATGAAGTCGCGGAAAACATCAGAGACACACAGAACCGGGAAGTATGGCAGAAAAAAGGGGAGGTCATAGACCCAGCAGTGGGTGATTCCGGACCGAAATAATGATGAAAGTTCTACAAGGGATAAAAACTTAAATCGCTTGGCTGTATATCTGCTGTGGTCTCCTATAAGTGAAGGAGTACACCTGCTTAATACCTGATGTTGCCCTTTATTTATGTGTCATGTATTTTGTACATCTTTTGTTGGAGATCCTAAATAAAATAAATAAATAAACGTATTTGTCTCTGTCCTGTGACTTTTAAAAGTAATTTCGGTCTAATATGAGCTAGTATAGACATTCTAGATTTTCTCGGATACAATCCGAAAATGCCTTTAGGATAATATCGGCCTTTTCAAATAGCATTCTTGATAATCCCATATAGCTAAATATTTTCGTTACACAATTGGGTTTACATAAATGACACATCAGAAGACTTATTCATTGAATAAGTCACACATAGTCAAAAGCCTATTCACGATCCACACTCCAGTCCAACACCCTAATCATGTGCGATAATCGCTTTCGAAGGTTTTCACAGTTCGATGACTCACATAAACGCAAAACCATGACAAAGGACAAGGCACCCCAATAATAGAGTGCCGAGTGCTACCGAATCATTAAGGCGAAAGCTTAAGGATAGCGAAATTCATTTTTTTTTTTACGTTTTTTGCAATTTGCTGGTCAGTATCAGGTTTTATAAACAGTAACATGTATTTTACAGAATTATAATCACTAAAATCATAAATAAAATACCCCTAAGTTTGAAATTACCCTATTGCATGTTCCTTGTTTTTTTGATGTTTGATGACTAACTGTGCCCCGCGGTTTCACCTAAATAAGTCTCGATCCTATGGGAATATCGATATAAAAAGTACACTATGTCCTTATCCAAGTCATGGTCTACCCATGGGGCAAATTTCATTCAAATCTGCTCACCCGTCTTAGCTTAAAACCGTAACAAACAAACAACCTCACTTTCGCATTTATTCAAATTTTCTGTAAATACATATCTGTATTTGTGTATCAATATAGAACCTAATACTGACGTACAAAATAGAAAAAACGTATTATATTTCGCAGGGTACCTTTACCGTACCAGGCCCTTTCGCCTAAGGGAGAAGAAAGTTTATACAAACTCTTTCATTTGGAGTTCCGCCATGAATTTCCCCATATTATGAATTTTCCTCATTAGAAACTTGTTGATATTTTCTTTTGCGCTTTCGCAACCTTGAGTTCCTTGTCCCAAGTTGATTAATTACCTCCTAAGTTACACCTGACATAGAAAATTTATGGGACTACCGCCTTTATTTATCCATTAATCTTTTAGATACATTTTGGGACAGAATCTTTTCATAGAGGTACCCCATTAACTACGGGTCGACAGTCAAAGAATTTATAGGCGGCTGAATTTGTGAAATGCGTTTAGATGCCTGGTTTTCTCTCCCTCTCTCTCTGTTCAACGATTACCATTAATTGACTAGCGCGTCTCGATATCTCGTTTTCTTATGGTTTTGTAGCTAAATATGCAAACATAGTTCAACTATTACAACGTTTTTGTCAAAATTCTAGAGTGAGGTACCTACCATACATGTTTAACATTGCTTTTCGGGGCTGTTGATACTCTATTAAGATTATTATTAAGTAACAAGCGACCCGCGCACGGTTTTTACGACTTTAAGAAACATCGAGATTTCTTAGTCAACTTTAATATTTACGTATTATACACATAAAGCTTCCGGAATAAATTCTCTAAACGATGGTGAAAACCTCATCAAAATCAGTTGTGTGGTTTAGAAGAACAACGCGAAATAGACAAACACGAAAAGCGACTTTAATTTATGATAAGTATAGATATAGAAGTTTATGATTTTGCAATGGATCCAATCTGTTATATTCTAATACTCATATACATTTCAGCTTAGATCCGACCCATTTCACATTATCACTGAAGAGAAAGTTATCCGTGTAATAATGCCATAATCTGTTGGCAGATGGGTTTGTGATTGCAATATGATCGCTGTCTTCTAACGGTTCCTTACGGTATTCCCCGTTTAGGGAGCTTTTCTAAGGAAAGGGTAGGCGACCTCC
The DNA here is from genome assembly GCA_947363905.1 of Lithophane semibrunnea. NCBI lineage: Eukaryota > Metazoa > Arthropoda > Insecta > Lepidoptera > Noctuidae > Lithophane > Lithophane semibrunnea. Next base: position 5,514,551 of record OX376187.1, read on the forward strand.
GACATTTAGCCTATTGAAGTGAGAATGTAAGTGATGTTTTATTGGTAAAGAAAGAAGAAAGAAAAATTGTTTATTCTGCACAAACTAAACGCACAATACAAAATAAAGAATGACATTTACTAGAACTACAAATTAGCCAAAAGCCTCGTATTAAACAATAAGAAAATTTAAAAAAATGTCAAATTTTGTCTATTGCTTCATGAGAGCATATTGGTGTGTTTTTCTACAGAAATTCTTGTAGGTATTCAAGTTTGTCAAACGGCTTTTAATTCACATAGGTATCGTGAAAATTCACGACATAGGTGTCGTGAATTACAAGCCGTTCGACCGTTACTTAACTCACTAGCTAAATTTTTACCACGACAGGAGAATTTCATTTTATTTAAATCGTATCAATATTGAATAGTCAAAAAATCAACTTTTTTGACTACACATTCGAAAGAATTTTATTGACTTCTCTGAAAATTGCTGTAAATTGAACAGTAACCGTAACAGTATCTAACCTAACTATAAAATAAATATTTTTAAAAGGCATTCATAATTTTTAGATTTTCAGAGGCCAACTCTAAAATATGATAAAGAAAATCGGCGCTTGCTACGCTTTCGAACGAGTGCTTTACAACTAAAATGTATGGAACAGATTTTTTTTTCGCAATTTTACTGTAATGCATGTTCGCTTATAGTATGGCGTTCATTTAACCTAACGTGGTCTTGTTTTTCATACCACCTACAATTAGAATTACATTATAACTTCATGGATAAACCGCTACCTGCATTAACAGCAAAATTACCTAACCATCTTATTTATCTGTAACTAGCTGCGCCCCGAGGTTTTACCCGCGTAAGTATCGATCCCGTGGGAATATCTGGATAAAAAACATCATATGTCCTATTCCAGGTCATTGTCTAACCCTCAGCTAAAGTTCATCCAAATCCGTTCAGCCGTTTTAGCGTGAAAGCTTAATAAACAAACAAACTCAGTTTCGCATTTATATAGTTACGATTCACTACAAAAATTACTTTTACAGACTATCATTCATTAAGTTATCTCCCTCCCACACCTACCCAAGAATAATAACGTCGGCTGGATTAAGTTTAACTGAGAGAGAGAGTGTATTGTGTCTCGGGTCGGTGTTAGTTAGCGTCCACTTTAACCGCGTTATTGTTCTGGTGTGACGCCTCGGTCCACTGAAGGGAAGGTTTTTGTAAGAGGTGAATATGGGTTAATACCTACTATAGTTTACAGCGATCTTTAACAGTCCGCCCGAAAGTCTGCAACTAGTCTACCAAGGGGGTGTTACCCAATATCTGCGGCGCGGCGCGACACTGGTGGAAGAATTTGTATGAAAACCTCACGGAAATTGTTATACGGAAACTGTCTGCGAGTGCCATAGCCCAAAACCGGTTCTCCTAAACTATCCTATCACCAATTTATGAAAATCAATATTTCACAATCAAAACATCACGAGTTAAATATACATTAACGTAACAAAAGGCCTTTAAATAAGTTTAACAAATTAATGTTTTGTCCTCTGAAACAATTTTCTCAGTTACTGTAATAGTTTAATGGAAATAGGTAAGTTACGCTAAAAGGTCTAAAGTTATGAAACTACATAGGTAGGCGCGTGGCTAGGCGGACCGTGTGGAGGTAGGCGCGTGGCTAGGTGGACCGTGGGGTGTTAGGAGCGGATGAATGTAATCATACAAAGTTATCTTTAGTTACAGAGTGATACGCAGTAAGAACTTATTTATTCTCGGTTTCAATGTCACAATAATCGTAAATAGGTTTATACTAACTTGTGGCTTAGTAATAACAGCCGCACGGTTAGGTTTTAAGGTACGCTTGCCACTGTTGGTCCGTGGTTGGGTGACCATCTTTACGGACGGGTACGGAATCTTAAAAAAGGGAGGTTCTGAGATAATTTAATTTAGCCCCAGATATATTATAATAGTCATTTCTCGACGGCCATGTGAAACCAAGTCAGAGGCCCATGGGCGGCATTAAAACTCTGACAATTTACTAAACACACGAAAAAGAAGACGATCATGAAACTCCTATTATATCATAACCTACAAGTTCTTTCTCTTTTCTTCGTCAAGTCCCAACCAGGCTTGTCTTATTACTGAATATTAACGCGGTTAAAGTCCGCTGATGCACGTAATAGGATCAAGTTGACCGTACCTCAGCGTGGTCTGTGCGCTGTCGAGATAATTGGCACAATAGCCTGCTTCATAGCTAAATAGACGAGAGACTCATTGTTAGCCGGGTAGTGATTTATTTTTTATGAGAAGTGGGTATTGTGAGTGACTCGAGTGAAATGATCTATTTTGGTTTTGATTTAAAATTAAATGAGTATCATAGACAAGTGACAATCGCTTTGAAAGTGTTCGTATTTTCTACAACGACTTTTAACAGGATTGACATAAGCTTTTCGATAGCTGTCAGTCCTATACATTTATGCCTTTTCCATCATCGTTATCGCTGATAGAATGTCAATTTGTCTAGGGCCTCTGGTTACTGTCAGTCTGTATCATCCCTCTAGCTGGACTTATACTGCACTGGAAAAATATAATAAATACTTACTGAATACTTACTTACTTAAACTACATACTTAATAAATACTTTGGAAAATACATGTTGTAGCAAAATTACAGTCCAGCCGTCGAGATATTGCGTTCTTGACAGCTGTCAGTTTAATACTAACGATTATGTATTTGTTTTGCGAATTTGATCCTTATTACTAGTAGAAATTATCCAACTGACCTACGAGTAATAAGCATAATAGTATAAGATTAAAGGTAGGTACGGCAAAGAAAAATCAGTCTTAACACAATAATCGAGTTTTGAATCAATTATGATAATAATGAGATACCTTGCCAAAGAGGCAAAGAAGAAGCCAAATCACCAACTGTCGATTGGCCTTCTAATGGCCGATAACAATTAAAATTCTATTGTGTCTCCTTAATGACAGTTGGAGGTTTATGATCATCTGATCCAATCCTATACATAGGAGAGTATAATCAACCTTATTACAACATAATTCTAAGAAAAACACATTCGCAACAGTATATACATTATCTGATCTAAATTCTACAACGTATAAGCACCAGAGATTACAAGCACACAAGTCAAACCATTTCCCGGAATCCACTAATCCAATTTCCTTGCATTTTTCTCTTTGTTAGCTCAATTTATTCATAAAACGAAACATTTTCTACAGAATAAACAATTACAAATTAGATTCCTGGGCTGTAATGAGCCTCTCTCACTTCAAATACCAAATCATTAATTTTGGTCACGTTTTGGTAGCGACGACCAAATCCGTCTCGGCTCGTAGTTTGATTTACTTCCAAATTGTATGCTTTAAGTATTATATCGGAATAATTAATTTGAATTCCTGGAAAATCTGGGGCTTTAAGATAGATAATGGGGATAGTAGTCCTTGAAATGATTGATTGAGGATTATTTCCTATAACTTAGGAGGCTCCAGCGTGAACGTAAATTCGAAAGATTTTAAAATTTAAAATACGCGTTTCACGTAATGTTCTATTTGCTGTGTTGGCGCCTCTTCTGCAGCTGCTGAGACGCTTCCACGGAATCCAGCGCGATGGACGATATTCCTCTCTAACCCAATATTTAATTCTTTGTCCGGGACAGTTTATATCTTGTAAAGATCAGAAGGCAATAAACCATTGCCTATAAAATATAGTCCACTCTTTCATTGCTCCCCGCGCTAACATTGGTGCGCCGCTCAAGCGGCGCAAATACTGTAACCTTATGGATAACTACAGTTTTGAGCCGTTTGGGGTCGAAACGCGCGGGACATGGGGTCCGAGTGCGATTCTCCTTTTTAAGGAAATTTCTTGCCGACTGGTCGACTCTTCACGTGACCAGAGGGCTGGCTTCTTCGGCCAAAGAATTAGCATTGCCATTCAATTCGCCAATGCAGCCAGTCTTCTAATGGGCACGTTTCCGAATGATAGCAATGCGGACGAATAGATTGACACCTAAGTGTGTGTTTTTGCATTTATTTGTATAGTTTGAAATGATACACCTTTTTATGACAAGTCATGGATTACTATAATTATATCTCTGTTTCATAGTTTGCCATTTAAGGTAAAAAAGCTTGCACCCGATTGTATCAAGCAGCAAAAGGTACACATCACATTTGCATGACAAAGGGACGCTGGGCGGTGAGCAAATCTTGCTTGTCGTCACTGACTGTTATTTCAGCGAGGGGAAAGTTCAGCACGTAACAAGTACCTAAAGTATACCTCTGAACAGTATGATATTGTTATGCTTTTATTTATTTTATCTCAATGAGAAACTCTGAAAGGATTACCCTGTAAATGCAATGCAATAGCGGCTTTTAAAGGATTTGGCGGCAAATGCAACAAAAGGTTGGAGTAAACCTGCGTTCACACCGCGGCATCGAATTACAATGAGGTTCACCTGTGTGGATGGAAACAGTTATATGAGCACTTTTTACAGAGCCTTTAGTATGCTCCTTTGGTTTGGTCTATGGGCACATTCGTAATGACGCTTACACTAGTCTAACACTCGGTTTCGTCAACGAAAATCATCGACGCGTCAAAATTAACCGGAAGACAAGTAATGCGATTGGCTGTTCATAATATAATTCATTAAACTGATAATTCATTTAACTGATTTTGACAGTTCAGAGATGTTTATATAGGTACCGATTGCACGGATTGCTCAGCATGTTACGTAAGACCGCCTATCATAATTAAACAGTACGTATTTATAACTGGGTATTCTATTGAAACAGAAACAAAGAAAAAAAAAAAGAAAAATTATTTATTCTGCACAAAAAAAAAACGCACATAACAATAATAAAAAATAAAAAAGACAAAACCTTCATTCAAATTAGCCAAAAGCCTCGCATTCAACCAATAAAGGTTTGACAGAATGAAACTGGATGAAATGACTGAATTTTAGGATTCAGCAGCTATGCTGAATCCTAACATGCTTAGCAATCCGTGCAATCGGTACCTATATAAACATCTCTGAACTGTCAAAATCAGTCGAGAACTCGAGACTCGAGATTTCCTAGATAACTAGATAAACTAAATATTGTTACCCAATTTCAGAGTTCTGGGCTAGATTGGTGAATAAGAAAAAGGCCTATGGATTGAGTTTATTTAGGCTTAAACGTTTTCCGAATCTTTTTTCAAAGTATGGTATTTCTTAGCGATTCTTTCTTTGATGATCGACATTTTCGTACCTAGTTTTTAAACAGTTAACTACCAATCAATAAAAGTTGTTGTGACGTCATCTCTCTAGAGAACTTGTATCAGTAACTTCATCAACATTTAAACTGTCTTTAGGTACGGCTAACGTTCGAAGATCGCTTGTAATATTTTTTTATCCAATCAAATCCACAAGGACCTTACTACCTATTCATGTTAATGATACAAACTATAGGTAAAAATTCAAAAGCGATTAACGAAAGTGATTACTTAATTAATTGTATTTACAAAAGACGTACTTTGCGGATAATGGTAGGTACGTTCATAATTATTATTCTCAACCAACTTTCAGCCAATATTTTATGAGAAAATCTCGTTTTATTTGGATCAAGTATGAGTATTATTTCCTTCTCCGTCTTTTGACACGTGACCATGCCAATCATTACCTTTCTGCCATGTTAATTGGGGTCATCGCAACACGTTTTCTTCTTCCATTCTCCCCTGTCAACTCACACAATCAATCCATCCATCTTTTCTTGGGCCTTCCTCTCCCTCTCCATCCGACAATATTTATATTCATCACTCTTTTAGTCGCATGTTTCCTCCCTCTTCATTACATGCCCATAGCAAGCCAAACGATTTTCTTTCACCGTTTCTGCCACTGTCATATACCTACTAACTGCTACATACCTACTCACGTGAACATTTCAATAATTCCTATTTATTTGTCGAATTGTATCCGGTACTATTCCAAGTAAACAAAGCATTATTGCTGACATTTACAACGCCCTGCTTGGGTATTGGCACGTTTCACGAATCTTCTATAAATAAATTGAATAAGGCAAATGTTTTCGTCTTGTTTATAAATAAGTAGTTGTACCTAAATAGAATTACCTACCCATTTGTTTCAGAGTAGAGGGTGGGACATGTACCCACTTGTAAGTAGAAATCAATTCTGTAAGCACAAAAAAAAAAATTGAAACCTTTGATTTGACTACATTTCATTGACTCTAGAAAATTAACCACGCTTGAAGTTAGACTTAGGGCAAGCAACTTTGACAATATTTTTTAACAAATTGCCACGCGTGTAAACTGCTATGATTGGTTTAATGAATTATATTATCAACAGCCAATCGCATTACTTGACTTCCGTTTAATTTTGACGTGAAATTATTTATTCTGCACAAAAAAAAACGCACATTACAACAATAAAAAATAAAAAAGACAAAACCTACATTCAAATTAGCCAAAAGCCTCGCATTCAACCAATAAAGGTTTGTCAGAATGAAAATGGATGAAATGATGATGAAAACCTACCCTAAAAGGTATTTTAAGGTAGGTTTTCATCATCACTATTATCAGAGTCTAAGTCTAATTCTACGACGTCGCATGTATCTAAGATCTATATCGATAATCATCACGTCTGCGAAGTTTCGCTAGATAATTTTATTTGACCCTGTATGAGCAGTCAAATATTGAGATATCGTGAGAAAGGCGTTATTTCATTTTGAATAACATGAAAGTAAACAATACATGAAATAAGACGGCATTGTATTAAGATAAAACATTTGCAAAACAAGAGAGATTTAAGATTTATGAAAACAACACTTGGTTTTTCAATTTTCTTAAAGGTGCGTTTACAATGCGTACCTATACCTCAGCATTTATGTTTGGTAGGTACCGTGTGGTTCAAGTTTACTTGACAAAGATTTAAACCTGCCTATAGGCGGGTTTAAACCAAATTAACACAGAACCAGGACAATCGCAAGAGCATTCTTTTCTTGATATTCTTGAGATTTCAGTATGGGTAGGCGAACGAGAGAATGATCTATCCCTGTTTAAACAAAATTAATTTGGTAGAGTGAGGATACAATGTACTGTGCATTCGCTTATTTGATCTAAACCGACTAAGGACTAAAAAACAAATTGCTAGATCGTATTTTGTTTTTGTTACATTTTTTTTACGATAATGTAAAAAATAAAGAATAAACAAAGGGAATTAGGGATCTCGCGCACTAGACGGCCACGACCACGACCAGTGGTCGCACTGAACAGGTAACCTACAGAAACCGATACGAATCGCGTACTTGGCCGCAACGACCAACGGTTTTCTGTTTTTCTACATCATAAGTTCTTTAACTTGTTACGAATAAAACTCATCACACAATGCAAAACGTTCAACAAAGGTACTCATTTCATCGTGAAATGTAGTTTCAAAGTACCTACCTGACATTATAATTAAACTTAGACCGTTAGTTAAACGAACGAAAAATTTCATCCAAATTACCTATAGCACGATTATGCATTGCTCTGTATCCTCACGTCAGCTGAACAAAAAGAGACATAATGAACACGATAATCGCGCGATGACCGCTTTTGGTTATCATAAATAATTAAAATCGCTACCGCTTATGAATTAGAACGCAGCAGTTTAATGAACGCGTCAGAAATTGCCTTTGTGAAGGGCATTTCACAAAAATATCATTTTAAAATATTCAAGTATTCTTCTTGGACTGTAAATATAAATAATTTTGGCATTTAGAAAAACGTTGAGACGTTTTCTTTTATTCATAAAGCGCCATTTGATTTGTTTAAGGTTGGATGTGTTTCTGCTCAAACAGATAATTCGAAAAAAGCAGCTCATTAGCTATCGATTTCTGCTACGAGTCTGTAAAAATTCTCGTAGCTATCTATAAACCTAGGAATCAAAAGATTTTTCTTAAGAAAAATAAATTTTGACGAATTTCGTCGTTATTATTCGTAGACGAAAGGGCTTTTATTTCTGGCCATCAAGGGATAGAATATTGTTTTCCCAAGTTATTCCTGTCAAAAAGCCAACCAACTCTATATTATGAAGGTACCATAGACAGTTTATCGGCTTTTTGCCAGGAATCATCTGGCAAAACAGTATCATTAGTAATGTTATAAGTTTGTTTGTTAAGTTTTCACGCTACATTGGCTGAACAGATTTAGATAAAATTTGACACATGGATAGACCATGACCTGGGTTAGAATAAAGGATACTTTGTATCCCAATATTCATACGGGATCGAGACTTATGCGGGTGAAACCGCGGGGCGCAGCTAGTTTTTAAACGATCCCAAAGTTATACCAATATTAGTTCTCAGATCCACTCAGTACACTTTTAAGAGTAAAGTAATTTAATTAGCTCCGATGGCCAACATAAATATGAATAAATCAAACTGAAACTCGGCTCAGGGTTTAATTTAATTGAAAACAAACACAATCAGTAACTGGGTGACCTTTAATCCTGTCGTGAAAACAATAGCAGTCGCCGACGTGTTTCACGAGAAAATAAATTAGGCCAATGTTTTAGTAGAGTTTCCTGTTTAGCTTTACTTAAAAGGAATAAATACTGGGTGTAAAAAGACCCGTCACATAGCCGTCTGTCTGTACATCAAATTAAGTAACATTGCACAAAACTACTCATTCTGTACATCACATTAAGTAACATAATTATGTACAAAGATAATTGCCGGGAAACGACTTTTATTTTTGGTGTAAAAAAATCGCTGTTTACGGTAGTGCGCAACGGAACGCATGCAAAACATTGTGTTTATGGGTGCATGCAACGGTTCAGGGTTCGTGGGGGTATTTAAAAGTAATAGCATTTAAGTTATAGCATATAAAACTTGCCTACTTTAAAAAAAAACGTCTGAAAAAGTTGGAACTTTGACCTTCAATATCTCCGTAACCAGAAGGTTCCCAGAACAAAAAAATGATCACAATGACTAGTACTCACGTGTATTTTTCCGATGTTTTAATAGTTATTCTGCTATTCTGGGCGGAGATAAATCCAACAAATCAAAGATCAACAAAATCGGTCCAGCATTTCTCGAGTTATAAGTGCTTGAACAAACCTGACTTAGTTTTATATATACATAGAAGATAAGATTATTATTATAAAGCATGTATCAGAAATGTGTGGTCTTATTTAAGGGTGTGGTATTTATCAGACCATCAAAATGAACAGCTTTCTCCAAGGGACCAACATAGTAAACGCGGAAAAATTAACACCGTCACATATACAATTTCAATACCTACTTGCAATTTCAAAACATAATCAGCCGCCCCACACATTTGTGTCCACAAATGTGTGGGGCGGCTGATTATGTTTTCGCGATTAAGATTTTGGTGTTGAGTGGATAGAATGGGTAGTATCGGAGTGATAATATCAGTACTATGATGTTAAGATATTCGCCCCAAGTGAATGGGAAAGTACAATTGTTATCGCGAGGTCTTTTCTAGGAGTCGACATGCTATGTTTATTTTATTAAAATTCAAACTGTTTTCTTGTTTGTTTTCAGGTAATACTATCACCAACTGTTCACCTCCGGTTTTATCAAATGAAAGGAGTGTGCAAGTAACCTGGAAAAATGGGATCAACCTGATCATTAAAAAAAAATGACGTATTAGGTATGTACCTGAAACACATTTTCAGAACGTCCAACACTTTTCTGAACAGTTTTCCTTTTCAGAAAATAGCCAAAACCGAAAAGCTCTTTCAATAAAGTAAACTATCAGTAAACGTATCATTTTTGCGAAGCAAGTTTATACTCATCAAAAAGATACTCCGACCAAAGCGATTGCGATCGCTCAGTATTCCGTGAAAATGGACTCGCCCATCGGTAAACTGAATTCGTTTTGCGAAATGAAGTTGCGATACAGTTCAGTTCATCTGCATAACCGATAACCCGAATATTGTTTGTGAATAGTGACTTTTTATCGAACGGATATTTTTATCTCGGTTTTACTGTTGGACTACAAATGGAACTAATATTTTTTGTGTCGGTTTAAAAAGGCAGGTATCAAGCCTATTCGGTAAAGATCAAGTTCGCCTGTTACTTTACTAAACTACAGTTCAACAAAAGGTTAAAAGTATCTTCTTAAATTTGTTTGGGACGATAAAAAAGAAGTCGCGTAAAAGTTGGAGAGCGTGTTTATTGAAGACTGTTTTACAGATCGCTGTGTTAACTTTTTTACACAAATAATAAAATATCATTTTTTAAACTAATAATTGACTTGCGATATGGTGTGATAATATGTACACACGGCTACACATCAAGCTATACATTTCCAGTATAAGCTGACCTCGCATTGTACGGAAAACATAATTATACAATACGAGATCAGCATAAATTGGAAATGTATAGCTTGATGTGGTAGCCGTGTGTATCTATTATGTTTGTGGCTTTCAAATAGTATGACAACGAGTATACTAATAACGAATGAAAACGATTTTATTATATTCGTCCAGGTTTTTTATATTTTTTATCGTATTTAGAAAATTTACATACTTACCAACGATTTGTAAAATACGGAAAATAGAACCGGGCTAACGTATGAACCTGAATTCAATTCCAAAAAAACTCCCTTGCGACTATACAATACGTTTATAATTCTTCTACCAAAGAAAGAACAAAAACATAATTAAAACATACACATGAAAATTCAGCACCTACTTGGCCTCCTATGTCCTCTACTTAGAAGCTTCGCCGCCTTAGACCTCTTTTCGCCTCTCGTACTGAACTCGAAAACCTTATGAGCCCATACATATTTAGCAGTTAGAGAAACAAGAGTCCCCAGCAGGAAATGCCATTTGTGAGATGTGAACTCATTTACTAAATTGACGGGCATTAAGATATAAATTTCATTGTGCACGACGTTATTTAGGTAGGTAGACTGGCTTACAATTTCATACAATAATATATGTAATAGGTTGAAATTTCTCTTTTGCAGTTCTAGGAGTAGATATAAATATTTTTCTATAATTACGATACGAACTGCTTATGTGAGAATAGTTCAAGATGCGCTCGTAAAAATATGAGCTAAAGTTTGACCGAAACCGCTTTATCGCGCCTAAGGTACGTGCGCGGCACACATTCGTCAACGTTTACGGCATCCCGACGCTCATTCATCAACGCTGACCCCCCAACGCGATATAGCGATCTCGGTCCAATTATAATCAGCAAAGTGGTAAGAGGTCTGACTGTCCAAGGGGTGTGTATGACCAGATTTAGAATGTAAAGATAGTAGCAGTTGGCATTCTGTAGTTTCTGCCTCAGGCATTAAGTCCACCTTTGTACAGTAGTTTTTTTACTTGTGCATAAATTTTAATAAATAAATAAAAGAGTAAATCAAACACCACTGCGTATTTCGGTTATAAAAGCAGAGGCCACACTTATCGGGATTTGGCTTTGATTCGTGTCGGCGTGATTTGTTCAATACACGTGTCAACTATCACGTAACTATTATTAAAATTTGAACTTGCTGTGCTTGTGACTATGCCCGTGTTTTAAAATTTGTTTGAATAAAAAAAAAATTACAACTAATATACCAGGTCAGATTTCGTAGTGTTGCAAAAGAATCGAATGTATGAAATAGATAGATCATTCGCTTTTGTATCTATACAGTATGTAACAAAAACCCTGTCCGATCCATTAAAGGCGTATTCCTGGGTTAACATACGTACTATAAAAAATATATTTAAAAATGTAACTCATAAAAATCAAAAGATAATGATTATTTTATTTTTATAAACCATGCGACATTCACACTAAATACGGCAAATTTTCATAAATTGACAACATTCCACTCACCGGGGAAATCTTTTTATTTTACCTATTTTTATTTCAAAGGATACCGCCCTACACTGGGCGCGCTGTCGGTGCTCTCTAGCGAGTCGCCGACTTGTCTGATGTAGCCGACTGGTTGCCTACCGTGCGATGCGGCGCGTGTCTGTACGCTTGTTGCTAGTCAGTCTTTCGTGAAGATTCCTTTCGATCGGACGTCCGTAATGTCATATTCCAATCGGGAATATTTTAATATGTTAATGTGCTTAGGCAAGGCCGATTGTAATTATGCAGCTGCGCGTAGAGATTATGAGGTGCGTTTTCACAGGCCAGGTGTGCCAGTACCGTCGGAGCGTGCGTTCCAACGTCTACATAACCGTGTGTTCACCACAGGCAGTGCTCATGGCCACGAGACACAGCGCGCTGATGCTGGAAGACCACGAGAGCGCAACCTGGATATCGAGGAACAAGTTTTGGATATGTTTGCGGCGGACGCCACGCAAAGCACACGCTCTGTTGCTCGACAACTAGACACTAATCACATGCTGGTTTGGAGAGTGCTGAAGGGAGATGGTCAGCACCCTTATCACTACCGGCGGGTTCAATCCCTTCTTCCCACTGATTACGAACCAAGAATGGAATTTTGTAATTGGATCTTAAGAAAAGTCGAAGAACATGAAGGTTTCTTGAATCGCGTGCTTTTCTCCGATGAATGCTCGTTTGTAAGAACAGGTGTATTCAACTGCCACAACGAACACGTCTGGGCGCTCGAAAACCCGCTAGCTATGAAACGTCCCAAAATACTGTGGGAATATATTTATTTCTGAAGTAATATAAATAAGTATTAACACCTAATTCAACTAACTTATTATGTTGTTACTAAGAACTAACTAAGACTTATAATATCTATAATAATAATTATGTACAAGGGAAAATTATCAAAGGGCATCAAAAAATTCGTCCGCATCGCTGTCAACAGGAAAAGTGCCCAAAAGGCTGGCAGCATTGCCACGTTGTATGGCAATGCTGATTCTTTGCCCAAAAAATAGGCCAGCCCTCTGGTCACGTGAAGAGTCGACCAAGCGTTTGGCGATGTCTTGAAAAACCAAGTGGGCACTCGGACCCCATGGCCCTAGGGTTTCAACCCCAAACGGCTCGAACAAATACGTCCCGATAAGATTGGAGTATTTGCGCCGCTATGAAACCGAGTAATTTCCAACATCGTTGGCGTGTTAACGTGTGGGCTGGTATCCTCGGAGACCAGATTATTGGTCCATACTTTTTGAGGCCCACAATGAATGGTTCAAACTACCTGTCTTTCTTGAGTGAAGAGCTGAGTGAAGAGTTGGATCCTTTAATAGACCTCAATTTCCATCGCTCAATGTGGTTTCAACATGACGGCGCGCCTCCACATTTCTCGCGTGCGGTGCGCGAGTATTTAGATGCTCAGTTCCCGAGGCAATGGATTGGCCGGGGGGGACCAGTTTCGTGGCCAGCACGGTCTCCCGATCTTACGCCTCTGGACTTCTATTTATGGGGTCATGTCAAACAAATGGTTTTTAAAAAAGAGTGTGATTCGGAAATCGAAGTAAGAGCTCGGATTGTAGCAGCTTTCAATTTAATTAAATCAGACACAAGTGCGCTGCAAAGAGTACGTGACAATTTAATAAAAAGGTGTCGAATGTGTATCAGTGTTGGAGGTAGACATGTGGAGCATGATCGCCGAGGTATCCAACAACAACAAGTTACTGTTTTAATAAACTTCGGTAAGTACCTTTTTCTTAGCTCACTTGTGTCTGTTTTCATTTCTGTGCCAAAAGCACATTTTTAAAAAGCCCTTTTCTGGGCTACATTTATTTCAATTAATTGTTTCTTGATGAACAGAAATTGAAGTCAAGTTCACTATGCCTAAACGATATCAGCTCAAATCAGCTGATAACAACGCGTAGGCATAACGTAGGTTTATTTAGCTATAAGTTTGTTTGGCGGCAAGCGACAATGCAGGCGGGCGGCTCATGTCAAAGAATCATAAAAACCGTCCCGCTCGGGCGGCTTCAAATTGTAGAACATGAACACATGAAAACAAATACACACACACATGAACTTTATCGAGGATAAGTGTTGCCTTTGATAAGTTTATTTTTATTTTTTTTAATTAATTATTTTCATTGGGGAAAAATAATAATCTCAGAACCATGAAATGGTTACGTATATGGGCACACAATACTATACCAAATAATACCCTTACGGATCCGACAGGCTTTTTGTTACATACTGTATAAACATTACAATAAAATAGTAATAAACATTAAAATATTCCATGTAATGTCTCCTTACATGGAATATTTTTGTAAAAAAAAAGTAAATGCTACAAGGTGTGGGAACGAGTCTGATCGGATGTTTGACTGTTTGTCTGGATGTATGTTCCAGAAAACGTCTGAGCGGATTTGGATGGGCACAAATAGTTTATAACCTGGATTAACACATAGGGTACTTTTAACCCCCCGGTAGTACGTTCTCGTGGGATATTTTCCGACATACACGCGGGCGAAGTCAAAAGCTGGTATTTTTTAATAAAACTAGCTGAAGCCCGCGGCTTCACCCGCGTGGATGTCGGATTATTACGTGAAAACAGCATTAAAATCGGTGCAGAAGTTTTTGAGTTTATCGCGAACAGGACTACAGACAGACGCGGCGGAGGACTCTTTTTTATATTATGTAAGGATTACTTACATATTATGTAGTAAGTGTTCACATTTTGTACTACTGTCATTTTGTGCAGCCCGCAACTAAAATGTCACCTACGTACCCTTTTTACCACAAAAAATAGCGGCTTTCAACAAAATATTCGTAAAACTCTCTTATGAACGCTGGGGAATCTTCATAACGCTTAAAGCTCATTCCTCTAGATAAATTCTGATCCTAACATATTTTAGACAAGAATGTTCAGGCTGTAGCCACACAGGAGATTCGCTTGGTGCCTCCCTTGGTGAGTAACGTAAAGTCTGCTTCAAAATATCTGATGAAAATGTAAAGAAAGGAATCAGAAAACGGACCTGTGGATGACAATTAGTACAAATTGAGTGCTTTGATTAGATAATTTTTAATACTTCAACCCGAAATTCAAATTTTAAATCACCTAAGATGGTTTTCATTTGATAATTGAGGTTAATTTTATAACCTCAATATTCGCCAATGACGTCGTTCGTTCCGTTTTTCAATAACTAAGTATTTAATTAAGTTATTCAAACAATAACTGTTGGAGACAGTAGTAGATATACAGTTGAAACCGGATGTATGTGTACAGATCGATTCAAACTTAATGGCGGCTTGGAAGTTAGCTTTTAGCTGCGCAGTACCCCACCCCTCACCCCCGCTGTCACATGAAATTGTTACTGCGCAGCGACTCGCCTCATGTTCCGAGCCGCCATTAAGTTTGAATGGAACTGTAACTATTTCTCTTTGATGAGTGATTGCGAAAGAATTTAACCATATCAGGCTTTGTTTACATTTTCATAAAATACTATTGGAACAGAGGCCCTAGACAAAGTGACATTCTATCAGCGATAACGATGATGGAAAAGGCAAAAATATATAGGACTGACATAAGCTATCGAAAAGCTTATGTCAATCCTGTTGAAAGTCGATGTAGAAATACGGAACGCTTTTGAAGCGATTGTCACTTGTCTATGCCCTCGAACAAATGACATAGTAGTCACCAAGCGGCAGTGTGGCCATTTCAATAGTAAAACCATGCTCAACTGCAAACTCAACGCTAAACGAAGCACTTCAACATGCACGATTTAGGTTTTCCAAACGTTTAAACAAGCATGTGTTTTAAGAAAACGACATAAAGGTCAGTTTGTGCTTCAAGGTTTTTTATGACTTTTTAGTCATTCTGAAATCAACTTAATTTATTCCAGCATGAAGTTGATATTCGTTCCAGTGGAAATAACGTCAATTGAAAACAAGAAATTAAATATATTTTACCTGTGTGGCTTCAACCTTAGTGCTATAAATAAGAGCTTGACTATTCAAGAGACTGTAAAGTGCGTAATAAACTTAAAGTAATCGGGAACAAAGAAACCATTTACAGTTTAGTGAACATTATATTGTTTAGGTAGTGTTGTATTAAACTATGTTTAGACGGGGCTTAGACTTAATTGAATTTAACTTGGGACACAAAAGATTCCTTTGAATGAAAGTGGAATGTGTGCCTTTCTATCATCACTGCATATTATTATAAAATAAAGTACTCCCCTGCGTCTGTCTGTTCGCGATAAACTCAAAAACGACTGCACCGATTTTCATGCTGTTTTCACCAATGGATAGAGTGGTTCTTGAGGAAGGTTTTAGTATATAATAACTGACATCCACGCGTGCCAAGCCGAGGGCATCAGCTAGTTAGATATAATTTTAAAAGTTTCTAAATCGTGATACTGGCTTGTGACGGGAAAATAAAGTTTATTAAAATCCTTGTTTCCAATTTGCTGATATCCATATAAACGAAAATCTACTTTATTTTGGTGAAGCTTAAGTTTGTTTCAGAATGAGTAGTACCTACTATTGAAAAAGCCTTAAAAACTTTTGGAATTGTAGCGGAAACTGAACTTTATGGGTTGACTTTTCAGTAGGTTTCAGTAGTTTTTTCCGGAGGACTATATGTTTCATATCTAGTCTACATACATTACGACGATAATTAATCAAACTCCAAAATCAATACGTACTTCATCGAGTACTTAACACATTGAAACCCAAACACACATGGTGAACTATTAACAGACAGTCAAACAAACAAACAGACCAGACAAGCATTTGACTAATCGAGCCGCCTTGTTTGCTCAATCGGATTGAACGCAATTACTGAACGGAAATAATGTCATCACTGCGACATGTGTCGATTGAGCTCGTAAAATCATAGTGTGTAAATGCATCTGTACGTGCACGTGCTGTGAATGTGCTTTAAGGGCGGGTTTAGTTCAATACGAAACAAACACTAGATAAGGGCTTTAACACACTGGTGAGGAGGAGTTTGTTACACGCGCTCGCTGCGTAGCGAGCACGCCACGTCTGCGCGACTGTACGCCGCGTTTGCGTAAAGAGAGCGATTGACGTGAGTGTACAAGAGAGAGCGAGACAAGCGAGTGTACAATATTGTGAAAACGTAGCGAACCTGTTCGTCGCGTAGTCGCGGTTAGCTCGCTTCGCACCCGCGGAGAGCACGTTCACAGATCGCCTCGCTACAAACACGCTGGCAAATCGTCAGTGTAATAACGCTCTAAAAGTTCGTAATCTCCCTTTTGTAGTCCACCTGCTGACCCTGTGCCTACGTTCCACTGAAGGAGTGCTATTTTTTTGCACATCATAGGAAATATACATTAGAAAGGGTGCAACAATGAGTGTTTTTTTAGTAACAGTCGATTTTTCTTTGAAAACTTTATCAATACTAATATTATAAATTCGAAAGTAACTCTGTGTGTATGTTACCTTTTCACACCTAAATCAATGAACGGATTTCGATAAAATTTGGCAAGAAGATATATGGTATCCCGGGACATAGGCATAGGACATAGGCTACTTTTTGTCGACATACCACGCGGACGAGACCGCGGGCGGAAGCTAGTTATCTATAAGCTAACATACTTTTTTAAACACCTAATTCAACTAACTTATTATGTTGTTACTAAGAACTAACAAAGACTTATAATATTAAATAAAATAAAACTGGCGAGCTCTGCGCGCCTGTAGAGAGACAGATATGTAAATAAAGAATCGCTTACATCCGAAGGCGGTGGTTTGGATCCGCTTCCTAATGTAGGTCATACATGTTATACGGTCGACTGTGCGGTCTACCTGTGCAGTGCCTGCACAAGTCGACCAGCGTGTCGTATGTTCCAAGAACTGCCCAGGGAGCCTAAACCGGCCAGATAAGCAATTCCTCAAAAAGCAGTTCATTTTCTGAATCCCAGCTGTCATTAGCAATTCCTCTAATTCTTCATAAAAGCAATTCATAATTTGTGGACCATTTTACGAATCTCCATAGAAAACCTGTCGCACAGATGAATTATTTCGTAATAGTACACCCTTATGATTCTGCTAAAGTGACCGTTTTAAGCCACATTCCAATACACGCTCCGGTCTACCTGTTTCTTCATTAGACCGTAGCTTATATGGCCGCCATAAGAAGAGAAACATGAAACTTACCATGGGTTCTAATCGTTTGTCCCTTCTCTGAATGAGAAGAGGCCCTTAAACGGAGACATATCGAAACAGGTATTTATTAGACTATTTATAGATACTACCAACGACAATTTAGTCCTCTAGATTAAATTATCTCAAGCCCATATTCAGGAGAGCCCTTTGCTTGATATCCTTCCGACATTCTAATTAAAAACTCATTAACAATGTTCGTAATAGAATAAGAAATTAGTTTATAAGAGGAAGTCTGAAAGTGGCATCGTTGAATGAAAAGTTGTCTAGAAATCGCTTGTCATGGTATGGTGATACGGAGGAATTAGGAAAATGTCGTGAGAAGTTTTGAGTATGGATGTGGATGGCTATACTATTAGAGGAAGACCAAAGAAACGATGGATAGACTGTGTGAAAGACGATATGACTAGAAAGGGGGTGACTACCCGAGATGACGACTAATAGAGAAGTATGGAAGAAAAAGACATGTGGCGCCGACCACAAATAAATTGGTATAAGGGCAGGAGAATGATAAACAGTCAAGTAATGACAAAACCACATGATCAAAGAAACTGTTTAAACTTTATTACAATACTGTTGCCTGTAGCCCTGCTGTAGCCTATGTCCTCCTCTAGGCCATTGTCTACCCACGTGCGTTCAGCCGTTTTAGAGTGAAAGCCTAACAAACAAACAAACTCACTTTCATATTTATAATATTAGTTAGAATTAGGATAAAAGTTAGGATACTAGCTGCACCCCGCGATTTCACCTGCATAAGTTTCGATCCCGTGGGAATATCGGGATAAAAGGTATCCTATGTCATTCTGCAGGTCATGGTCTACCCATGTGCCAAATGTCATCGAAATCCGTTCTGCGGGCTAAGAAAAAGTGACATTCTATCAGCGATACCGATGATGGAAAAGCCAAAAATGTATAGGACTGACATAAGCTATCGAAAAGTAAATTATTTCAATCCTGTTGAAAGTCATTGTAGAAATACGAAGCGCTTTGGAAGCGATTGTCATTTATCTAGGCCCTCAGAAAGCGTATTAAACTCACTTTCGCATTTGCAATATTAGTTAGAACTAGCTTCCGCCCGCGGCTTCACCCGCGTGGTAAGTCGTAAAAAAGTACCCTATGTCCTTCCCCAGGATCTATCTCCTTGCTAAATTTTGTCTAAATCCGTTCAGTAGTTTAGGCGTGAAAAGGTAACATATAGACAGACAGATAGAGTTACTTTCAAATTTATAATATTAGTATGGAAGTCTGGATTTTATAGTTAAAACAACCTTTCTTCTAGTTTTATTGCTCCGTAACTACGTGTGAATTAAAGTCTGAAACAATGTGTACCTAGCAGAATTAATTCCACAAACGCTTTCCAAGAGAACCTGACGTTTATTGCTCTGAGGTAATTAATTTTCTGTATAATAAATATATTACGTTTGGGTATTTACGTACACCTCTCGAGAGATTCAGGAGAAATCTCAATTGATCGTAAAATTGTAAATTGTAGTCTTATCTGCGTCACAAATGTGATGTGAAGAGGGTTCTACACTTGCGCATACGACTTAAGATAGATAGGTATAATTTAATTATTATTAACAACTAGCTGCGCCCCGCTGTTCCACCATAGGTCCCGATCCCGTGGGAATATCGAGATAAAAAGTATTCTAATTCCTAATCCAGGTCATGGTCTATCCATGTGCCAAATATCATCCAAATCCGTTCTGCCGTTTTAGCGCGAAAGTAACAAACAGACAAACAAACTCACTATCGCATTAAAATAGAAGTTAGGATTACTTTTTCCCGTGGCTTCGCCCGCGTTGCGATCGGCTATATTATCCTACGGACACGTACTACCGGGATAACAAATATCGTCATAGCCCAGGTCACGGTCTACCTGTGCGCTTATCATTGAAAACCGTTCAGCCGTTAAGGGCGCACCCTATCTCAGATTTTATCCCGCTCGCACCATACTACTAGCGACGACCTGAGTGAGAACGAGACGGAGTGGGTCGCCAGCGGCTCTAAAGCGTCGAAAAGTTTAGGTAATTGCTTTTTACGGTGAAAATAATGGTAATTAAAAAAAAATGACACACATGAGACTTGCTTATAGTTAGTTCTGTTATCATGCGAAGTTTCATGATCTAATTTGAAGTATTTTTTGAATACCAGCGGTTTATAATTCTGTGCAGAGGTAGATAGATAGATAGATAAAACGTTTATTTGGTGCACACAATAGACAGCACAACATACAAAAACACGGTTAAATTATAACTAATTAGGTACATTAATAATTAGCTGGGTGCCAATATACAAAAAAAAAAAAAAACATAGGTAAATAATAACATAAGTATATAATATAGGTAACTTTGGATTTTTTTTCTATCGAGAAAATTTTATGTAATCGTGTTTTCGCCTCACATAAGACCTAGCATCAATCCTCAACTTTAACATATATTTATTTCAAAATTAATGCAGCAGCATTTTCGGCATAACAGAGAATCATGCTAAGCAATTTGTGATTGGGTGCGCCCTTAATGTGTGAAAAGGAAGAAGACATACAGACAGACATAGTTACTTTCGCATTTATAATGTTTTAAAGGTATGAGGAACAACGGGCCTAGACGAGTGATAATCGCTTCGAAAGCGTTTCGTATTTCTACAACGACTTTCAACAGGATTGACATAAGCTTTTCGATAGCTTATGTCAGTCCCATACATTTTTGCCTTTTCCATCATCGTTGTCACTGATAGAATGTCAATTTGTCTAGGGCCTCAGGCGTAAACTACACTCTATAGAAAAGGGCGGATCCTCAGAACAGACGGGTATCGTGTCTGGAGGGCAACTGCCCAACGATTTGATGTCGGGAAGTCGTTGCGCGGTAAACTCTGCTTGCGCAATGCAGGATTTTAGTAACGTCAGCAGGCGAAGCATGAGCACCGTTTTGTCGACGGAAGAGTAGACAAAAATGACGTTTCCTGTAGATAGTACACAGTACGAGACGGCAGCAAAATAGAAAGAGTCAACTGCACTTTTTACGAAATTCACTCTTTTTACATAATTCGACTCAGAATTCTTTGTTTTGTCATAGTATTTATCGGTTGTCAGTGTGATTTTGACAGTAAGGATAGAAAACTTTCTTCCGAAATAGTCTACCTACAAAAAGACCTAGACAAAGATCGATAAATGAAAGACAAAATGACAGATTGTAGAAAGATTTCTACGGTGGATGTCAAAAATGAAGAAACGAACTGTCACTTTGTATAGAAAAAGCTATGTCTATTCTTCGAAGAGATAGAAAGCGCCATGCTACGCCTGCTGGTCTTTGATGCGTAGCTCGCATGTGGCGTTGTAGATGCCGCCACAATATTAGTATGGATAAACTCTTGAGCAAACACTTAGACCCGTATTGATAAAGGCTTTCAATGTCACTCTACATAGCTTAGTCCTTAGATATCTCTACCATGGACCGTGTCCTTTGACTCTTAAAACAGCTGAGGCATGACCTATTCCAGTT
The DNA here is from genome assembly GCA_947363905.1 of Lithophane semibrunnea. Taxonomy (NCBI): domain Eukaryota; kingdom Metazoa; phylum Arthropoda; class Insecta; order Lepidoptera; family Noctuidae; genus Lithophane; species Lithophane semibrunnea. Next base: position 5,536,065 of record OX376187.1, read on the forward strand.
TAGGTCAAAAACAAGGTCCATATAAAATTGTAAACAACATTATTTTATATCTTTGGTAGTTGGAAATAGTTATTTCAGACAGTCTGAAAATCTTTTTTTACAATTTTGTTAAAAAGAAAAAAATATTTTTACAATTTTGAAATCTTACTGTAACTTTGGATTCCCCCTTGCGTGCGGCGACTAATTCTGACTAATTCTGACGATTATTGAATAATAAACAACTGGACTAAAATCGAGCAGTACCTCCCCTTTTTTTGTGGGTAGGAAATAATCAAATGACTTCTCCCGCTCTGGGCGGAGCGGAAGGGCGTGTCAGACTTTTACTGATTAAAACTCACCCGTGTTCCTTCAGTTGCCAAGGTCTCGGTATCCCTTTCGGACTTTCCCGCAAAGCAGTATCCCCCCCCCCCCCCTACTATAGTAATTTCGATTTAAAACTCGCTCAAGTGTCAACAGCTCAGCAATTAGTGTCCGACACTTAAAATGTCTCGCAATTTGTGTCGTCAAGTAAAAGCAGCTGTAGCGAGCCCCAGACTAAAAAATCTTGAAAGACGTACACGGTTCACTGGATGAGAATAGTTGTGTCACTGAGTCAATTCGTTCTCGATTCAAAGGACCAATTTGCAGGAATCGATTGCTTTCAACTTGTATTTTTGTATCAGTTTATCCGATAGATAAGGTAGCAATATTGGTCCTTGTAACTTATCTAAGTACAGTTTTATGATAGCGACAATTTTTGCAAAACTTTTGACCGCTTTTACTAACACTAGGCAATACCTATGACGAATTAAAGCGCGTTGTTGAATTTTAACTTTCGGCGCTGAGCCAAGCTTTGGAAATACTTTTAAATGCCTTTATCGCAGAAAAATTTTTTTTTTTTTTGTGCGATAAAGTTATCGTTTGTTATAGTAATTTTTTAGTAAACAAAACAAGTTGCACAATAAAAATATTGCTTCGTCTATTTCCTATTTCTGTGCAGGTGTACAGCTGCATATACACACAGTAAAGGCTGCACAGTACATAAAGGCACTATCAATTTACATAATATGAATATACTTTTGTTGGTTCCTCCTTCACTTCTTCTTCCCTGGTATCGGCACGAACTATACATCTCTCGTATCAAAACACGACACGAACTAGCGTCATATGCGGTGGTGAAATATTGACTTGTCAGCAAGGTGGCACTGGGGCTGACCAGCTCACTTTTCTTTTTTCTTCAGTTGCCTGTTGCCAAGGTCCCAGTATCTCTTTCGGACTTTCCCGCAACCCTGGCAGGCCTGACCAGCACCCTAACTGGGTACCTAATAAAAGAAAAAGAAAGAAACATTGTTGATTCTGCACAAACAACACAGACATTACAAAAAAAAAGACAAAATGCGTATACTAATACAAAGTAGGTAGCCAAAAAACTCGTACTCAAAACCTTAAAAGTTTGTCAATTTTTTCCATTACTTGATGTCAGGGCAGGTCACATTAATGGTCTACCCTCAGGGTTTACCCAAGACCAAAGACAATATACGTTGCGTAATTACTAGGCTTTGCGAGACTGGCAAATGACAACAAACAAAACGAAACAAAATGTCGATTGCAGAGTGGAAATGATCTACTTTTGTAACACACTTGCGATCACCACGTATTATTATGTACTATTTGTAATCATACATATCATCATCTCATCTGCCTAGCCTTTTCCCAACTATGTTGGGGTCGGCTTCCAGTCTAACCGGATGCAGCTGAATACCAGTATTTTACATGGAGCGACTGCCTATCTGACCTCCACAACCCAGTAACTGGGGAATACGATACCCCTTGGTAAGACTGGTTGTCAGACTTTCGAGCTTCTGACGACCCGTAACGACTGTCAAAGATCCACAAATGACAGCCGGGACCAACGGCTTAACGTGCTTTCCGAGGCAAGGAGTCAAGAGTCTCGGTATGTAAAGATGGTCACCCATCAACGGACCAACCCCGGTAAGCGTAGCTTAACCTGACGGATCGACCCGAGCGGCTGTTATTACTTAGCCACGAGCTCCTCCACCATACATATGTTTAACAAAATAAATGATTGATTGATTGATTCACAATCCGAAAGATTTAAAGAATTTTCATTCTTTCATACGTTCGAAATCCCCACTGGGTCCACCCGACATAGGTACACACGGTTACACAAGGTTACACATCAAGTTATACCTAAATTTCCAGTTTATGTTGATCTCGCATTATAGAGGATTTCCGTACAATGCGAGGTCAGCATACACTGGAAATGTATAGCTTGATGTGTACATTAAACTTCTTGAAAGGATATTTATTACAAACATAGTTTGCAAAGACTCTGTTTTCAAAACTTATCCCAATACGATGTTGAAAGCCAACATTGATTGACATCTGAGTGAGTCACGAAGGGCAACAAACTATTTGATTCTTGGCTAGGTACTGTGTACATCAACTGTGGATTTTGCGCTGAGGTTGACACTCGTTTGGGTCAATCAAGATAATCCAGGCTTCACGTACTCGCATCCAAAACGTAAAACATATCTTGTCGTTTTGACAGCCAATTTTTACCCGACTACGGCGAAGAAAAAAGGAGGGTTATGATTTTGACCGGTATGTATGTATGTATGTATGTGTGTAGTATATAGATTATGTCCTCTAGAGGACATAAAGTGAGGAACTTAAAAAAAAATGGTTTAATCGTACCATGTTGGGTGTCAAATGAAAGGGCTTAATGAGCACATTTCAAAAATATATATATTATAAACCCCAAAAGAATTAAAAAAAAAAACAAGTAATAAAAACTAAAACCCAACTACGACTTAAAAGGTATAAACAAGACCCCACAGACAGACAAATTAAAAATCCGGAGTCACACGTAATCTGTTCGATTTATGCCCTAACACGTGTGACTCCGGATTTTTAATTTGTCTGTCTGTGGGGTCTTGTTTATACCTTTTAAGTCGTAGTTGGGTTTTAGTTTTTATTACTTGATTTTTTTTAGTTTTATGTTTATTTTTTTGTAAGTTCTAACAGTTTGTGGAGTGTGTCTTACCTACAAACTCACTGAGATTAGGATAGTTAGGATAATTCCACGTAAAGACGCCTTTGAACTTTAAGATAACAGTCGTGTTAAAACGACACCAACAAATTCTTAAGAAAAAAAATCTAGTAATAACGTCAAGGCAAGAGAATATTTTACGAAATATTTTGTACTTTGAAGAAAATTCAAGCCTCAAGGCCAAAGGCGTGGAGCCACCACTCAAATTGACTGCCATCTAAAGCGGAAACGAGCTGGGAGCGGAAGACGGAACACTCTTTTAGGAATTAAAGAAAAAATCTTAACTGAGTCTAAACGCTATCTTGGCGAAATTATTTTAAGGGAATCGGGGTACGCTTGTAGTACGTTTTGGTAAAGAAAGGTGAAACCTGTTTAATCTGTCTGTCTTGTAGATACTGTTAGGATGGCGCTCCGTGGGCCCTTTTTAATAAACACAGTATTTCTGATACATTGAATTTATATCTATGCACATAAAAATTATAATGAGTCAGGAAAAAATGTATATCGGATAGAATTTTGCGGGTTGACTGCGCTGCTTGCATAGCGAGGAGTTTTATGTACATGAATTCTCTTTCTCTCTCTTCAGCAATTTTAAAGTAGTTAGAGATTTGGAAATTATTTAAAAAGTACGATAATGTGTATTGTTTTATTGAAAGGCATTTGTCAAAGTAAAGGAATAGGAAAGTAAAACCTTAGATTACTTTTTTCATTGCTATAGTGATTTGCTAACATAAATGTAGAATTTTTTAATCAATTACATAGAGAGCTGCTATATGTTGCATTTTAAATGCTCCTATGATTTTTTGTAAGCTTTACTTAATTACTTTGTAATTTGCTTAAATCATAATATTATTATTTAAGATTTAAATCATTCGATATTTGATTTCTCTTCTCTATTCTACTATCCTACATAATATGTACAATATGTCACATTTTTTTCCAAGTAACTTCTTCTGTCCTTAATCAAATAACCAAAACCAAATCAATCAAATGCACAAATTGTAGATAAAACTGAAAAAAACAGTGCGGGGGTCTACTCCCTAAGCACAAAACTTTCGTTTCGGACTTAGGTACGTGCGTTCCCTACGTTACCCCGTCAGGAAAGAAGTTCCTTACGCTATACTCGCACGCACACACACACTTGTACATAATAGAAAGTGACAGAGGGAGAGAGAGAGAGAAAGTCGCATAACGTTTCTTGCTTACGTGACGACTTCTGCCAGTTGACTGGTAGAAATCGTCACCTACCGCAAGCCGCGTTAAGAAACTAAAACTTTACTCGAGAAACTAACAAAAAACTCCATGAACGTACACTTTATCATAAATATTCTTGCCAACAGTTTTATCGTGCACGAAGGGGGGTGAATCGAAACTGACAGTTACCCCAAGTATTTTGTTATGGGCGTTCTTGCTCCGAGTATGTGTTAATATCTACGTGTCCCGGTTTTGGGAGTTATAAATCTGTCACTAAATGCCCCGACGTAGCTGTAATGCCTTTTCATACGTGTAAACACTCTAATCGCGCAGGAAGGCCTATGATGGATTTTTGAGGTAAGTATATTGTATTATAAATGGTTGGTTAATGTGAATGAAATACACGGTCGAAGCCAATATTACACAGAACGCTGTATTTAAAATTTTACATTTAAAAAATAGCGTTCTGTGAAATATTACCGTTTTTATGGAAAAGCTTTTCGTAGCGAATTTCGTAGCGCTGCGTAGCGTAATGGACTAGTTAAAATAATATTTCTTGTTGCACCGTCACGTTCCATATTTTTTTTAAACGAATATTAAACAAAACGATAAGATTTTTTAAATAAAGAAAGGACAGAAAATAAGATAATGAAACAACCTTTATGATTTTAAACTTCCACGGCTGTAAACTACAAAAAAAACGTACCATCTTTCATTTTTATTCTTTTTATGTATTTTACTTCGAGCTCAGTGAACTACCGAAGCAGTACTGATGCAAAGTGCATCAATACTCGGAATAGTTTCGATGTAAAACGTACTTTCCAAGATGGCGACCCTCAAAAGCGGGACTAGCAAGAATGCATTACCCGAATGTCTATTGGACCACTCTAGTGCATAGCAGTACTCTGACGGGGCGGGGTAATTGGGTAACACCAATGATATTATATTAACAGATATGTTATACACTCACAAAACAACCGAAAAAAGTGTTCCGCGCAGCAGCGGCACACATACCCACGTTTCATTCATTTTTACATTTCACTACAAGTAAAAACGTTACAATTGGAATGTTTTCGAGTCTTCACGATTGCGCGCTTATAACATATCTGTTAATTTAATATCATTGGGTAACACACATAAAATGAAAATTGATCACAATGGGTTTCATTTTTACAGTTAGCCCACGTCATTGCGTTATTTACTTTGTTGAGCAGATGAATTTTTCAAACTTATATAGCAATGGATTAGATGGAATATTCTCCAAAACACTCGGGTCGTGATTGGAAGTGTTTTACGTAATTAGGGTGCTTTTGTGTAAAAAGTCCAGACATTATAAACACAGACAGTTTGAGTGCAAAACTAGTTGACTACTTGAGCTATCATAAATGCAATGTTCGGCTTGCATTTATATAGGTACCTTAATTTTAAACTTCTACAATTAGGCTTTTAAAACTATCCATATCCTATCCTTGCTTGATTCTTACAAAGAAAAAAGATTTTTAAACGCAGAAGAAGGTATTTGTTTATTTATTATTTACTAGCTGCTCCCCGCGTAAGTCCCGCGTAAGTCTCGATCCCGTGGAAATATCGGGATAAAAAGTATTCTATGTGTTAATCCAGGTTATAAACTATCTGTTTGCCAAATTTCATCCAAATCCATTTAGCCGTTTTTACGTGAAAGAGTAACAAACATCCATCCATCCATCCATCCATACTTACAAACTTTCGCGTTTATAATATTATATAAATTTATAAGTTTATATAGATAGATTTAGACTTAGGTTTAGATGTACACACAGTAAAATACAAAGAGAGACATACTTATAATTTTGAGGACAAAGGACTTCAAAAAAAATAAAAAATCTCAACAAAAAAAAAATTCTTTCTTTTTTCTTTAGTAGGAGAAAAAAACTAAACGATAACGGATCTAAATAACTCATTTCCAGGAATAATCACAATGTATTTCAGATTTCTATAGACCACGGAAAAAAAGGAATAATATACTGGTTGGAGAAAATAATGGTCTTCACAAAAGGTCCCTCATTTTCTATATCTGTGATCTATAATCTCTGGAAAACGTTTTCGGATGATTCCGGTGCCGTATTACGGGAATGACTTTGAACTTTTTATCTTTTTGCTCTTAAAATGTTATTTATTGATTATTTGATTTTAAAAAAATCGTATGAAAATCGAAGATTGATCATACTGTTTTCACTTTCGATGTTTACCTACTTCTAAAATGAGATGGAAAGGGCATAATATATTGCCACCACAATGATTAGCTATAACTTTATTTTTTTGTATATTTTGCCGCGCATGGACTCTAATTCTTTTTATAAAATAAAAGTAACCTTAGTTACTCCTTATATCATCAACTTTACAACTCTTATAACTTATGTTATATTATGTATTTTCTTAAAGTCAACATTATATTGTTGAATTCAAGAAAACACATTTATTCGTATGCACTGCTAAATTACGTCGCTTTTAGTCAGACACGAATTGTATTTCCCAGGCAAACGCGCTTCATAGTCGAGCATATCGTCACTTGAAATCAGGTTAGGTTAGGGGTGAGATATAGTAGTCAAACGAAACCTCAATTATTCTTCTTAAATAAAAATTACTGCGATTTTGCTCGTGTGGAAGGTCACTAAAACCTAACGCAGAGTTTTTTAACATTTAGTTACAAATGATTAAGAGTTTAAACGGTTTGATTTACTACTCAAACGCTCGAACCCTACCATTTTTTTAATGTAGGTAGGTAGCTAAATGTTTTCAGTGTTCCACCTATTCACGTGTGTTTAAATATTTAATGGTTTAATGGATGCGTAATCCAGATTAAAACAACTCAAAGGAGAAATAAAAACACAACAATTAATATGCGGGAATATGAAAAAGGTATTTGGAAAGTAGTCTATTATCTATACTAATATTATAAAGAGGTAAAAGTTTGTTTGTATTTAGGCGATAATCTCCGGAACTACTGATCTGATGCCGAGTGTCAAAAAAATTACTTAATGTTAAAACAAGTTTAACGCGGACGAAGTCACGGGCAGAAGCTAACTGTAAAATAAACGGATTTTCAATTAAGTAATGAATGCTATAAAAACAAAACAAAATAATTAGACACTTAAATCAAGGCTTTCCACCTACCAACACAACATTGAAACTTCCCAGATCCATTTATGCAAAGCATTTATATTTTTTATACCTAATTTTAATGAAATAAATAGTACTTATAATATTTTTTTTTTTAGTTTAATTAATTATAATAAGTATTATTATATTTTTCTATAATTTTAGCTTTTTTAGTAAAATACCTTTAAATTTTGTTCATTTATTGAAGCTTTTGTTGAAGTCCCTGTTTCAGGTTCTATCATTTTAATCTTCTTCACAACAAAACTAAATACCTACCTCCCAAACCAATGTATCCTAGGTTTAATTCCAATTTCATTCCGACCTATTCCAATTTTATACCGACCTATTCCAATTTTATTCCGACCTATTCCAATTTTATTCGTACACCCAGTTTATAGGAACGCATCCACATTTCACTGGCTCTCTCTTGTTCACTCAAGGTGTTGATGGCTTCAAGGCTCGTATGGTTTTATTGCACCTATAAATAGTCAAACGCTGTACTTTAGCTAGTTTATTTGCTATCCCTCGAGATGCTCAGTAGAGCTTGATAGAAATCTAAACTGAAGTATGTCGAACTCTTATTTTTGTCAGATTATTGCGTTATCTTATTTTAAATAATTTAAAATATTTTTAGTTACCTAAATTGATAAGTTAGCTAAAATTACAGAAGTATTCTGATTTGTTTAACCCTTAACCAGGCTATGGGTTAACCTTTAAATACATATTGATTAATCATCCTATGTTCGAATGATATAAAACGACAAGGTAATTACGTAATAAACTATGATAATGCCTTTCACTTTGACAGTTCAACAACATTCATTGCATTATTAACGTAGTTGAACAGACAAATTATTCGAACATAAGAAGCAACGTATTAAAAACAAATGTATTGTGTGTTTGTTCCTCCAGAATGATTAATCGTGTGTAGAGTGCTTTATCAATCAACTGGGATTTGTCAAAAGTGTAAATAAAGTGTGATAAAGCAATTACTAGGCTGACTATACCTATTCAGTATGATGACAAAATGATAAAACCTAAATTGCATATGATAATGTTTAATGGAACTGTAAAACTAATATGAACTCAGCGTTGCGATAGGCCACTGCATCTGGCATCCAGTCTGTCCCAGCCTCCCAGCCAGCTTTTTAAGGTCGATGGTCTATCTAGCTGAGGGGCGTCCCACACTACACTTGCGAATACACGTTATCTACTCCTGGAGGCCTACCACCACCGCTTATAGCAATATTATTTTAATCTGACTTCGTGGGGGAAAGAGATGGAGCTATAGGTACGTCCTGTAGAGCTTCATCTCTTTCCTACACTGAAGTAATATTAAAACAATACAGCTGTAAGAGGTGGTGGTAGGCCCCCAGGAATCGTCTGCTCCACCGGCCATCGGTTTCAACAAATATGGCTAGCTCACTGCCACTTCAGCTGCCTAGCCTTTTCCCAACCAAAGGGTCGGCTTCCAATCTAACCGAATGCAGCTGAATACCAGTATTTTACATGGAGCGACTGCCTATCTGACCTCCACAACCCAGTAACTGGGTAATACGATACCCCTTAGCAAGACTGGTTGTCAGAATTTCGGGATCAGCTTGCTTACTCTGCACGCTATAGCGGTAACTCCGGTTCTATTCTAGATAATTTCTGATGTATCAGTAAAATATTGGACAATTTCAGAAAAAGCTCGTCAGGTTACCTATGATAGTGACGTCAGTACGTAGGTACACTTCATCAGTCAGCAATTGAAGCATACAGTTCATTAGGTATTATTATTGATTGAACCAGCTAGACGGAAGATTCTGTTTTATCTCCAATAGTTTTATAAAGTTTATCGGACTGTCGTCTGTCGCACAATCCATTATTTGTTGTAGGATAAAAGTTTGATTTCAAACAGCGAGTGCTTGAAGCGATTTAGCAGCTTGAAATTACTTGTGCCAATAAATTGAGTATTGCCACAAAATATGATAGATAATAGTTGAAATTATGCTATTTTTGGCGGCGACTCTTGAGGGAGGACTGTGTCCTGTCCAGCAGAAAGCCTTTCGGCTAAAACAATGTTGATGATGCAATTTTTATTCACAACGATTAGTACATCTTGAGATACAGCGAAAAAAATATGTGCGCTTTTAACCATTAAGTATCAAGATCTATGTCCAGCAGTGTCGTATTAAAAAAAAATATAATTGTAATGATGAACGTTTCCAAACATTTTATATTACAATTAGGTATTGTAATATCAAACGTTTGGAAACGTGATGTTTTACAGTAATTATTCCAAATTTTTTCTTGGTCGGCGCAACATGTCTTTTTCTTCCATAATTATTTATTAGTCCTCATCTCGGTAGTCGCTCCTTTTCTAGCCATATCGTCTTTGACACCGTCCATCCATAATTCCTTTGGTCTTATAGTGATGTTTTACATTGCTATAACATAACTTCTAGGTAAACAAAACATAACACTACAATTTACATTCTTGAGAACATATAAAACAGACCACAAAAAGCACTACGCTATGTCAAACTTTACAGCCGATTTGGCAGTAAAAAATATCTGCGGCGGTTGCCAACAATATGTCAAGGAACATACTTTATACTTTGCGGTAACTGAGCTTGTGACCCGTTAGACAGTGCATGCTTATATGCTTGAGTCAAAACAGTTTTTTTTGTCATCGATTACATGGGTAATCGATGACAAAAAAAACCCAAATTTCGCCAGTTATGTTTTAAGTCCCATGACTTAAAACATAACTGCCGAAATGTTGGTGTACTATAAGGTACACCTCTGCCCAACCCTTCGGGGAAACAAGGCGTGATGTTATGTTATGAATATATTCATTTGGCCTTCAAAATCAACTGCGTGGGAGATACCGACCACATCAAGGCTACGTCGCAGCCACAACGCTACCACCAGCGACACCGCGCACTTGCAGCCGGCTAGATCGTAAACAGAATTATTTGTCTGTCTACACAACACTAGCCAGAACGTAACCACATCGCAACTACTAGCGATAACGTAACCACATTGAAAGCTGGCAGTTACCTGCAGTTACCTACATGAAGCTGCACCGACACTATTCACACGTAACCACTGCTTGCGCACATTTTGTCACTGCGATGGTGTGGTTGTGGCACGTGTAAACGGGCTCCTAGGCTCAAAATTATCAGAACAATGCCGTTGTAAGTTGAAACGTTTTTTCGACGGCTGAATGGGAATGAATGATAGATGATTTGATTTAAGAAAAACTGTTACTTCGGTAACTGTGGGTTTTAAAATATTTTATATTTAAAGAATAGCCGTTGTTTGAAGTCTGTTTTTATCATGTGGAAATCACTTGCTAGACTGCGGCCAGTTGTGGCCGTCTAGTGGTATTGTATGGGCTGTGGCTGTTTAACCGTTGCGACAAAGTGCGCGATTCGTATTGGTTTTTATAGTGCACATGGTCGCTGCGACCATTGGTCGTGGTCGTGGCCGTCTAGTGCGCGAGATCCCTTAGAGGCCATCTAACTAATGTAGATAACGTTTATTTACTTAGGTGTCACTTAACCGCCCACTGAAAATATAGCCTTTTAGCTAGATTCAATAGGATGACCATCTTTTTAAGAATGGTAGTACCTACTTTTAAGATAAAATTGTTTGAACACCTTGCGACAGCTCGCTCGAAACGAAACGTGTTCATTTATTTTTGTTTTCTTTGAGACCACAGTCTACACTTTTGTAGGAATCGTAGGTATCTTTTACTAGTTGTGGCCCGCGGTTTCACCCGCATAGGTCTCGATCTCGGAATCAAAAGTATCCTGTCCTTCTCAAGGTCATGGTCTACCCCAGTGCCAAATCTTTTCCAAATCTATTCTTCCGTTTGAAAGTTGTTGAAGTTGAAAACGTAACAAACAAACTCACTTTCGCATTTATAATTAGTTAGGATTATAATTATAATTTTAAATATAAATAGTTCGGATCGTGCAATAATTACGACCTAATATCAGCCTAAGGAAATAGATCAAAATCCGGGTCGAAATTAATTAAAGCAGATGCAAAATCAATGAAATTACGAATTAATTGCTCCAGATATGAACCAATGCATGAAATTAATACCACAGATGGTTGGATATAACGAACGTATAACCTAAACTTACCTGGAAGCTATTAGTATTATTACCTGGAAGGCCTATTAGTGGTGGAAGGGAACCGAACTAACAGCGCGTTTTGAAGAATAATGAATATTTTTCGTTTTAAAATTGGGAAGTCGTTTGCTTGGACCGTTGGTGATTATGATTATATACACTGATAATAAGAATAATATATATATTTTTTATTTACTATTTCTTATATTTTTTTAATGTTTTTTTTTTATGGTTTTTATAAAAATATTTAGAAATATATTGAAGTATTTAAAATGAAATAAAGAATATTGATAATTATTCTGTTGAAGAATTTTTTTTGGGTCAATTCAATGATTTTATTATTGTAGTCATTAACTCGGAAACTAGGACAACGTCCAAATGCATGGCCCTTATTTCCGAGTTAATTAGATTAGTATTTTATTTCAGTAATAAATAGGGTAACTGGCTGATATTAGTCCTTTAACCGTATAAAAATGTCAGTTAAACTGAAGTACCTACTCAGTACAGTTAATATAGAAGTTCTAAGAACCGATAAAACTGGTAACATTCGTTTTATTACAAAAGCTAGGGGTGTCGTTAACACTCACAATAAGCACTATCGATATCGGTGCAGCTCTAGTAGATAAAGTGAAATCGTTTGTGATAAAAGCTTCGTGTGTGAGGCGAGAAGTGGAAGGGATTGATAACAGATGAATGGGCAGGCGTGTTGGCTTGTGTATTGACAAATACATTTTAAATCGGAGAAGTGTTGAAATTGTTGGAATAAAGCAAAAAGAAATCGGTACCTACTACTGAAATAGTATCAATTTATTTTTGTCTGTTGAAACACTAGTCTTTCTCATTCTAACTTATAAATATTTTTCTTACCATCCGAGCCTGCCCCTATCAAGTAGTGGTAAAGTAAGGATTTCAGTCAAGTGAATGAAATCCTTAGTTTCTCATAGTAAATGTATTATTCTTTTAGCCTTAAGTGGGATCACACGTCTCACGTAATATTAGTAAACACACAGTTTCCATTATAAAGAAAATAATAATAAACGTATTTTTTTTATTTTTTTATTTATTTCTTTATTTCAGGCGACTCAGGCCCATAGATAAATACCTTAACCTAAGCATACATATCTTTATTAAAATAATTTAAAATTATTGTACACGAAATGATGACTTCGGCGTCGTGTTGCGCTGCGTGGTGTCGCGTAACCTTCCACGAAAACGTCGGTACGCCACACCTTTCGGCCAAAACTCTTCTTTCATGAAGGATTCTAGGTACTGAGTTGGAACCCGCACCACAAACGACTTGAAGTTTATGTTATGGCGCGACTCCAACTTCTCTACTCTCAAGGTCCACTTGGTCTTGCTTCTGATGTATTCCACGATGTCTTCAGTCATCGTGGAGTGATGCAGACGGGATACGTACAGCTGCGTCGACGGTATAGCAGGACGCAGCAACATATTTGGTCCCGCCAGACCAGTACCACATCGATTACGGAGTATTACTAAAATCCTTCTTAGAACAGCCTTTCCTTTAGAAATGACACGATTCCTTTCGGCTATACTATTTTAACATGTGTATTAATAACATCGTATACGGATTTTTAAACTTTTCGTCGTTATCAATTGGTTTGCAGCAATCAGACGATCAACGAATCTTGCCGGATCATGAGTTGGATCATCATATTATCCGCTGAATCATTCGCTCATTCGCTGTCCACTGTAATTTGAAATTTAAAATAATGTACACTCCTACAACATTGTTACTAAACACTAATATACCAATGTCATAAAAGGATCTTTTGGCGCACGAATGAAGTTAGCAGGGGAGCGCTGTAATCAACATTTTGTGAAAAGTACTGATAAAACAAGATGGTGGCGTTAGTTCCAATTTTGACCACGCGCCAAAAGAATCTTGTAGCGCTGTATTAGTAATATTATAATTTTTAGAAACGATATTGTATTAGAACAAAAAAGGCTTATTTAAGAACAAATAACATACCATTAGAAGCCATCAGATCATCTGAAAAAAGATTTAAGCTTCGACTTTGTTAAGTACCGAAAGGGTCGATGTGGTTACAAAGTCAAAGAGTTTGATTTCCGCAAGGACTAGCGATGTTTCCAAGACATTAATATTATCTCTATCTATAATGGGTAAAAGAAGGGTATTTTACTGAACACTAGACTGAGTTCGACTGGGTGGGAATGAGAACTTGGGGTCTCAGATTTGATGTTCAGGTCGGGCAGGAGACGCCCTGGGCGTCGTCGGGAATCCCAGGCGGATTTCCGGCCACCGGAGCAATAAGCTTGCCGTCCGATAAGGACCTGGCCCGGGCGCGTTGAGTTCCACGCGCGCCTCAAAGAGATGTCAGCACAATTGGCGGGTTCCGCTAGGACCGATGCCTGCCAGGGTTGCGGGAAAGTCCGAAAGGGATACCGGGGCCCTTGCCAACAGGCAACTGAAGGAACACGGGTGGGTTTTAGTCAGTAAAAGTCTGACACGCCCTCCCGCTCCGCCCGGAGCGGGAGAAGTCATTCGATGATTACCCAACCCCAAAAAAAAAGTCACAGTGAAAATTAAAGAAGTGGGGTGAACTGCCATTTCACCTGATGCCAGGAATTTACACTATTGACGGGCAGCTTATTTCAAGCTCACTTCACCTAGGTTTTACGGTGAGATTATTACAGAATACGTAGCTACAGGAGTCTGGATTAGTGCGCGATTATTGGGTGTAGTTTACTTACACCTCTGTATATCTTTTCTGAGAACACAGGCGAGGCGTGGGGTTATGAGAACGTAGCGGATTAGAAGAACGTGTGAGGATCTAAAGTTGTTTTAAACTAAACAAAGCACATAGTATGTCGTTTCGCGTCTCCATTTTCTGATGCGAAACTTGGTTGCATAACGACAACATTCGATGCATGTTCTAGAATTTTGATGATAAAATGTTAGAGTATGAATTTGTTAGCGGTTTTCAGGTTAAATTCTAAAGCTGAATGCATTGGTGTACTTCAAGCTACTTGTGGATTCGATTTATGTAATAAATGGAGCAATTTAGATAAAATAGAATATATGCATCACGCTAATGGCTTTAGGATCAATCAATCTGCCTAGCCTTTTCCCAACTATGTTGGGGTCGGCTTCCAGTTCAACCGGATGCAGCTGAATACCAATATTTTACATGGAGTGACTGCCTATCTGACCTCCACAACCCAGTTATTTGGTAATACGATACCCCTTGGTAAGACTGGTTGTCAGACTTTCGGTCTTCTGACGACCCGTAACGACGGTCAAAGATCTACGAATGACAGCCGGGACCAACGCTTAACGTGCTTTTCGAGTCACGGAGGAGTCTCGATATGTAAAGATGGTCACCCATCAACGGACCAACCCCGACAAGAGTAGCTTAACCTGATGGATCGACCCGTGCGGCTGTTATTACTTAGCCACGAGCTCCTAATGCGCTAATGGATTTAGGATATATGTAGGAATTTATATGAGACACATAACATAACATAACATAGCATTACACAACGCCTGTATTTTCATACCACGATTAAAAAGCAATAAACTTGCCATTGCGTTACTAAAACGCTTTAAAAATTAAATGCTTTTATAGAAAAGTTGGCTTCATAGGGTACTCTCGACCACATTAACTTTATCAAGCAAAATACCTCTGACAGGGAACCACGAAAATGGCTTGGTAAAAACGAGTTACCTTCACATGAATAAATTGACTATTCTGAAAGTTTCAGAACAGCCTAACTCATCATATCGACATGATAAGATCCCTCATCTAACTTTGTAATAGCCGGGATTGAAAATGAAACTGATAACAGCTGCTTTGAAACTAATGACATGATAACGTTGATAACGTTGAATCTGAAGACCCATTGTTTATGATGAAAAAGTGGAAAAAATTACTGAAATAATTTTTGACATAAAACAATGATTCAAAATCGCATGTAAGTATCAAATGCGCCAAATCTGTCGAAGTATGTATAAGTTCCTGAATTAAACCATTATTCAGATCAGGGATATTGCGGATATCACGACAACGATGTGAAATTTGGAAAAAAATCTTAAGATCCGCATCCGCATCCGCGGATGTGAGCCGTCAAAAATCCGCATGCGGATCCGCATCCGTGGATGTGAAAAAATTGCATCCGCAACATCTCTGATTCAGCAGGCGTAGCATGAGCACAGTTTTGTCGACGGAAGAGTAGACAAAAATCACGTTTCCTGTAGACAGTACGACGGCAGCAAAGTAGAAAGAGTCAACTGCTCTTTTTACAAAATTCACTCTTTTACATATTTCGACTATTTTAATCTTAAATTGTCTTCAATACCTTAGACAAATGTTGTCAGTGCGATGTTGACAGTAAGGATAGAAAACTTTCTTCCAAAATAGTCTACATGTAAAAAGACCTAGACAAAGATCGTTTGAAATGAAAGACAAAATTACAGGTTGTAGAAGGATTTCTACGGTGGATGTCAAAAATGAAGAAAGGAAATGTCACTTTGTATAGAAAAAGCTATGTCTATTCTTCGTAGAGATAGAATGCGTCATGCTACGCCTGCTGATGATAGATAGATGGTTTGGTCATGATAAGCAGAAAGGCGATTGGGTCTAAAAACTGCAAATACTAGTAGGTTATGCGGAACGTTAACAAATCGAAGCTAAATTTTTGTGGCGATAAACGTTCATTGAAACGACATTGACTTTACCAACAACGTTATTTTAGGACCGAAATTAAGGGCGATAGAGGAACACACCGATATTGAGCTCAGCGTGGAATTACTCCAAATGTTTTGGCTAACTCTTCGGTCGGAACGATTAGAAGGTGTTTGTATGGTACCTTAAATGTTTATCAAGTTATTTAACTTTAAATGACTTACACATAATGTAAATATATCAAACCATATTTTAGTATTATCTATCTATAGATAATAAATAAAATTCGCTCGTGTTTATCTTTATGTCCGCGTTGTTCTTCTACACCACGCAACAGATTTTGATGCATTTTTCACAATAATTTAGAGAATTGATTACGGTAGGTTTATGTGTTTAAAAAATATTATTAAACTTATATAATACTATAATCCCCCCCAAGGTGGACCGATGACCTGGTGAAGGCCGCGAGAATCCGCTGAATACGAGAAGCACAGAACCGGTCGAAGTGGCGGTGTTTGGGGGAGGCCTGTGTCCAGCAGTGGACGTCTTTCGACTGAAATGATGTTGATAAATAATTTAACTCGATGTTTTGTCAAGTTGTAAAAATGGCGTGGAGCAGGGGCGGGTCGCTAATATAGTGTCCGCAACTCCACGTCCAAGCTAGTATTTTGCGAACCAAGTATTATGTGGTTATCGCCTGTACCTAGCAGTCAACTACAATTATACCAGTCCCCTACTGGACAAAGGTAGCTCCCCCAATTTTATGCCGTTTTACTCAATACACATAACTGGCCTTTATTACTGTACCACTTATGTCTGCATTAAACGAAGGTACCCATGTCTACATTCGATGAAATGCACGCTAGTTCGCACGACTGGCAGTCGCTGTACACATGATCAATGGTAGCCTTATTGCGATGCTGACTGCATGTACTTAGGTACGTACGCTTTGACTACAAATGGACCACAGTACATTGATATCTAATAATACAGAGGTCCTGTTGATGTGTTTCACGGGCCGCCTATACAGGCTGTAAGGATAAACAGTGGGTAGTTGACTTAAATATAAAAATAAATGACCGAACACAACAAAAAAAAACGTTATTTTCATTAAAAGATTTTAAAAAGTTTCTATCCGACACCGTGCTCTCTAGCGGAACAGCTGACTGACTGAGGGAGAGGTCGCGCTCGCTGCCGGTCAGGTCACATCCCGCACCCCCCGCCCGTGTTGAGACGCAAGTTCGTTGCCCTAGCGCATAGGGCAACGAACTTTCGTCTCTTGTGGTAAAATGTAGGTTTGAAAAAAAGAAAAAAAAGTTGTAATTTTCCATTGATTTTACGTTCTATAAATGAAACCAAACCACTGGTTGCAAGGATAACGGCGTTCACCCTAACACCCTGTATAGCAAATAGAGTATGAGAAAAAGGTTTGTTTTGTGGGGTGTCGTCTTTGTCCCACTAATAGGGCTGATAAATGGGTAAAAAAAAAACTATTTAGTCCCTTAGTCAGTTAATAAAAAAATATAAGACACGTATTTTTTGGTTAATAATATTTAAAAAAAAAGATTTTGATAAAACGCATTGGGGGCTCACTACGTCACAAGTCGGTATCAAATCTAGCAGCCAGTGATGTCATTCCACATTTTAACTCAATGTATGTATTGCCGTATTTTTTGGATTGAGTAAAAAAAGTAAACATACGTGTCCAATAGTTTTTACCCGACTACGGCGAAGAAAAAGGAGAGTTATGATTTTGACCGGTATGTATGTATGTATGTATGTATTATGTATGTATGTTCATCTGTTCCCTTGTATCTTCTAAACCACTCATCACAATTTGACAAATAAGGTATCGTTAGAAGCGTCTTGATTGTCCGCTGGTTATTGGCTATGTGACGTCACATTAAATTAAAAATGGCGCCCTCTAGAGGAAATAAAGTCAGGAACTTAAAAAAAAATGTTTAATCGTACTATGTTGGGTATCAAATGAAAGGGCTTAATGAGCACATTTCAAAAATATATATATAATAAACCCAAAATAATTTAAAAAAAAATTAAGTAATAAAAACTAAAACCCAACTACGACTGAAAAGGTATAAACAAGACACCACAGACAGACAAATTAAAAATCCGGAGTCACACGTAATCTATTCGATTTATGCCGCTCTAACACGTGTGACTCCGGATTTTTAATTTGTCTGTCTGTGGTGTCTTGTTTATACCTTTTCAGTCGTAGTTGGGTTTTAGTTTTTATTACTTAATTTTTTTTAATTATCTAGAAGACAGTTTTTTTTTTTTTGTCAGTATCCCTTTTGTGAGGCAGTGTCAATCTGAAGCTCGATGTGTCATACTATCACGCTCAGGTATCATTTGCTTCAATGAGCTTTTTAGTTTGCCGACCTCAACAGTGTTTTAAAAAGGTCAAAAAGAAAGAAAGTGTTCCCGACAATAAAAAGAAAACGGAACCTTTTATAAGATCACCTTTATATATTTTTTCAAGTATGTAAAAGGGTAGACACACCCGCAACAAAATATGTATAACAAAGAAAAGTTATCTTCAAAACACAATTTACCCAAACTAAATCAAACTCCGAAAATATCCCTCAAAATGGAAAATCGTATCGTAAACGCTACGTGAAACCTCTTTCACGTAGCGTTTACGATACGATTTTCTATACCGACATGGATAAACTAAAATCCTCTAAAAATAATAAAAACGTTACTTGTGAGGGCTAGTTTGGGTAATCAATCATTCAATTTTGTTGGGCCCGTCGCGGCCGGATGCGGGTCCATAGAGTTACTAATATAATTTGAACTGTTTACCATATCGTTTGGTTTTGATATCGTAATTCCCATGAAAGCATATGGAATGAACTTGTATTAATACAAATAAAGGCAATAGTATTAAACATTGGAACGATTCGCGTGAACCTATTATTTTTTTTAGTTCTTCTGACAACCTACTACTTAGTAGGTACTTTTTGTCAGAAGAACTGCAAAAATAATTCCCGCTAATCGGTTCTGTCCTTGTTTTATCCCTTTATGGGGCTCTGTCCATATATTGGACACCACACATTTTGAATTTTCGCGGCTAAACTAAACGTTGGACAAATGTCACTTTTGGCTCTTTGGGTTGAGCCTCTAGATACTGTTAATACCAGTTCTCTTTCATATTCTTTCATGGGAATTACGATATCAAAACCAAATACCGTAAACAGTTCAAATTATAACCAAACACATTCACAGGTGAACATTATAAAAGTGTTTTCAAAAGACTAAACTACATTAAGGAATAAACTATGTCTTAAAAGTGAAATAAAACTGTAATACCTAATCATAAATAAAGACAGAGCTTTGCTTTATTAGTCTCAACAACAAATTACTCAATTATAATAAAATATCCAGTTCCAAAAATAGCTATTATAATACCTGATACTGTCAAAATCCTAAACAAAATAAACAAAAATTTCGAAACAAAACTAATTTATCCACATTCATTGTTATTTAACAAAACAAAAACTCAGGCTAACATAAAACCGCCCTGGGCGTCGGGAATCCCAGCCGGATTCCCGGCCACCATAGGAACGGGCTTGCGGACGGCGAGCAATGGGTAGCTCGCCGTCCGATTAGGACCAGGCCCGGGTCGATGGCGCGTCGTGTTCCACGCGCGCCTCAAAGCGATGTCAGCACAATTGGCGGGGTCCGCTAGGACCGATGCCTGCCAGGGTTGCGGGTTAGTCCGAAAGGGATACCGGGACCTTGGCAACAGGCAACTGAAGGAACACGGGTGGGTTTTAGTCAGTAAAAGTTTGACACGCCCTTCCGCTCCGCCCAGAGTGGGAGAAGTCATTGGATGATTTCCCAAAAACAAGCTAACATTAAACGCTTCGCAGACACGTCAAGTAAAATAATGAGAGTAAAAATCTATTGCTGCGTGCAGGACCAGGGCTACATAACTCATAGACGTGTCAGGAACAAGATGGATGGACCCTCTTGAGCCGCGTGAGCCCAGCAGTTTCCTACGTTATGGTGTTAAATTACGGTAAACGTTTTTGTGGACGATAGGTGGTTAAGTAAGAGAGTTTTGGGTTGTAGTGTGGTTATAATTTCCTTTGTCTTGCGATGTTTTGACGATGGAGTAAAGGCTCTTACATACTGGCGGGAATCGTCGCGCGACGCGACGCCGCCGCATTGTTCGCCGTGAAGTTTTTCAGAAATTGTTTTGTTAAAATTCGCGTCGCGCGGCGAATCGCGCCAGTATGTAAGAGCCTTAACTCTTAAGACTGTTTAACATACTCCTGACTATAACTCAATTTATTTGGGCGGTCATTCAAACTGTATAGGTACCAAAAGCATAGGTATTGGAATTCATCCTTACTTACCTATTTTTAATCGACTTCTTCAAAAAGCAGGAGGTTCTCAATTCGACTATGTTTTTTTTTGTTTTGTATCTATGTTACGCGATTACTCCGCCAAATAAATATGAATCGATTTTGATGATTCTTTTTTTATTTGGTAGGTCATGCTTCAGAGGTTGTCCCGTATAAATTTTATTTACTTTGCTAACTTTAATTTCGGAAGTCGGTGGCAAAAACCGAAAACCGAAAATCAAAGACACCGACTACTGAAATTAAAATTATTTTTGACATTTTTTTTGTGTTTTTTTTGTTCAAATAAGAA
Organism: Lithophane semibrunnea; assembly: GCA_947363905.1. NCBI lineage: Eukaryota > Metazoa > Arthropoda > Insecta > Lepidoptera > Noctuidae > Lithophane > Lithophane semibrunnea. The sequence goes on from OX376187.1 coordinate 5,556,926, forward strand.
TGCCAAGTTTCAGCTCAATCGAATCCCAGGAAATGTTTTAAAAGTGGATGACAAAGCGAGTAACGGGAGACACATACGAACGAAGCAAGTTAATATAATATAAAGCTTGTAAAAACTAACGTCTCTCAGTCTCAAACTCAAAGCATTTATTTCAATTAAACCATTTACAGGCACTTTTGAATTGTCGAAGAGTCGGTCAAAAAAGTTGAAGCCCATTCCAAATCGTAGATCTCTATGGAGAAGGACGGGCAAGAAACTCCAAGGAAGAATTTAGATATTACTTTTAAAAATTTTGATATCACAAAATCCTGGGTACCTACAGTATTTTATTTTTTTATTTTAAAGAAGGCTTACAGACTGACAAACCAATGATATAAAGCGAGTAACATTACAAAATTGCTAATAACAAGCCGCCACATATAGTAAAGAAAAATAGTCGATAAAACAAAAAAGTAAGTACATACAAGTGAATATAATTAGTTATTATTAGATAAGTAATTATCCATGAAAAATGACTGTCCCAAAAGCCGTCTAGGGGTCGCCACACGGTGCAGAACAAGTCAACATTAAGGTCCATAGGAATCCTATTGAAACCAAGTGCACTTCTTATTGAGAAAACATTCCGCCTATAGTTAGTCATTGCGAAAGGTACATTTAATATTGGCCGTTGAAGTAATCCCATCAGATTCGTGCGTAATGACAGATTAGCAACGAGTTCAGGACAGTCAATGTGGCCATTTGCGACACCCAATAATAAACTCATGTCTCCAATATAACGCCTCGTCTCCAGAGGAAGGAAGTGGTACCGTTTGCAGCGGTGCTTGTAGTCAACTGAGTATTGCTGAGCCCTATAATCTAGATAACGCAGGAATTTTCTTTGGACGCCCTCAATACGGGACTTATAAGTTTCATACTGCGGGTTCCAAACCTGAGACGCGTATTTATTCTAAATGGCTGCGCTCGAAAGAACAATATAATATTTTAACCGGTTTAAGGGATCAGAAACAGGCCGTGGTGCGTAGTATAAATCCCAGAGCTTTGGATGCCTTTGTAACCATACTATTTACATGTTGATCAAACAGAAGCTTGCTGTCTATGATTACCCCTAAATCTTTTATGCTATTTAGCCTGCCAATGAGATGATCGTTCAAGGTGTAACCAAAATTTATCAAAGAAGTACAACGTGAGAACATTCTCACGTTGTACTTCTTTGATAAATTTTGGTCATAACATTATGATAAAGCATTTAGAGACATTTAATTGGAGTTTGTTACGGATGCAATATACTTCAAACCTATACAGGTCATCTTGCAACTGATATGCATCAGACATGCCTCGCACAACTTTATGAATCTTCATGTCATCAGCATAAAGTAAAATATACGAATGATGAAAGCATTGTTTGATATCTGCAATGAACAATATAAATAACAGAGGACCCAAAATGGAGCCTTGAGGTACGCCTGAAGGGACAAAACTCCAACCAGAGGTGTAGCTCTGAAGCACGACAGCCTGTGTTCTGTTCTCTATATAGGAGGAGAACCACCGGTACAGGTCACCGTGTATTCCGGCGAGAAACAGAATATATTCTTGGTGCTTCCATATGTGAGAACAATGTCAAACGAAAAATAATCAAAAACAATTCAAAATATAAGATTAAAAATAAGCCCTGTCTGCCTCTGTCTGGCCATTAGTGAGATTATAATTTGTAACCAAAATTATTGCGTAGCACACGATCAATCATACTTACATAATCTGAACCAATTTAAAGGATAGGTAATGTTAAACTATTGCTTCATTAGTTTGAAAAAATTCTCTCCTCAACAACGTAAATATCGGAATGAATGTTGTTGAACTGTCAAAATGAAACAGATAGTGATTGATCGTGCGTTACTCAACTATGGTGCCGATTAATATGTTTACTTTAAACTCATAAATATATGTTTTGCTGTCTAGTTTTAATTTTTTGTGTCCATGTGAGCGGGCCACAGCTAGGACAACATTTGCGCAAACCGTGCCTACAAACTTTATAGATTTTTTTACACCAATTTGAGCCTCTACCTCTATACAATATGTAAAAAAACCCTGTCCGATCCGAAAGGGGCATATAGGTATTGCAATAAAATTATCAGAAAAAAATAATATTGAAAATAAGAAAGTTACTGCAATTTGAAATTCACGTTTTTAGTACTAAAATTACCCCAATTTCATTATAAATTAGCAAATTATCTACAGATGTCATAAGTTATAACTTGTAGATACCTAACGATAGCCACCCGCGCCCCATATAATAAAACGGTTAAATTCCCCATTGAAAAAAACATTTTTTTTTTCTAAATGAAGCCACATGTAATCTACTTAGTATGATTCTTAACAACACCCTCACGGATAAGATAGGGTTTTTTTTACACGCTGTATAATGTTTAATCTATAGTAGGAGGTAGACAAAATAAACAAAAAAAAATAAAGGTGAAAAGGAGCAAGGAATATCAATTTTGACACTTGTTTAATTTCGTTAATTTTATTTACAGACCGGGTTGAAATCATAGCCGTATCACCAAAAGGTAAGACTTTGGCCCAAATAAACTAACAATTTTGTGAATGGGGGCTACTACTAAAAAAATCAGTGGGTTAATTATGCTTCTTACCAATCCTGCTTGCATTGTCTTAATAACTTAATTCCGTAATAATTATGACAAATAAACATGTATATATAATCATCTTATTTGCACGTTTGCTTGCAGGCAGAATACAATGACTCTAATGCTGTAAGATCTTCCCTTATAAACTATGTATTTTCTTGCAAATAAACAATTTGCTTTTTTTTTTTTTTTAACCGTCTGAAAAAGCATAAAGCCCAGGTTCGCATGGGCAATTTTTCCCGCGGCGATTTTCTTTTTCGCAACAGTCTATCTTTTCGACGCTGGGATACTGTGTTGGATTCTCAACGCTCGGCTTAACACCAAGAGTTGAAAATCCAGTGCGCAATAAAATCCCGGCGCGATATTATTACATCCGAGTGACGTGGGCTAACTCAGCTTCTGGGCGAACTTACCTTTTTCGCATTCAATGCTTTCTTCCCAAAATTCAAATTCTCTATTTCAGACATGAGTCCATAGTGTATCAACGAAAATAACTTAATAACTGGTGTATTGTTAGTAATGATAATTCAAATATCAAATAGCATGCATTCTTACCCAGTGGCGCAGCAGAGTAGTCCCACCGATCTGAGAATACTCTTAAGAGACCGTTGCCGACCGGCTATGAAGGCGGTCCTTTTCCGTATTATTTCAAAAGCTGCTGAAAAAAATAAAAATTCTAAAGAAAACGTGAAACCTTTTGTCTTCGGAATAAAAATAACAGCAAGCGGCACCTGTAGGTACCAAATGAAGTTATTTATCTGCCGCTTCTTTGTCGAGTGTTAATAATGTTTGAAAAAGTTTTATTTCTCCTTTGAGATTCAAATAATTTATTAGTACAACAACAGAAGTCGCTGTACACAATTAATTTCTCTTGATAACTTAGAATTCCTAATTATAAATTACTGAGCAAACTTTGTTAAAAAATAATTTTGACAAAATATAATTACATAACTTTAATTACCTATGTGAAATGATGGACTGTGTGTGATGATAAGGCTTAAAAGGAGGTGACTACCGAGATGATGAGTAATGGAGAATTATGGAGTACTAGCTTTGCCCCGCGGTTTCACCCGCGTAAGTCTCGATCCCGTGGGAATATCAGGATAAAAAGTATCCTATGTGTTAATCCAAATTATAAACTATCTGTTTGCCAAATTTCATCCAAATCCATTCAGTCGTTTTTACGTGAAAGAGTAACAAACATCCATCCATCCAGCCATACTTACAAACTTTCGCGTTTATAATATTAGTTAGATAAAGACACAAACAACCCGCTCCTGCTTCTCACGATTTATACGACTTGACAAAACGTCGAGATTTCTTAGATATTTATGTAACTTTAATATTAACGTATTGTACACATATAGCATCCGGAATAAATTCTCTAAACGATGGTGAAAACCTCATCAAAATCTATTGCGTGGTTAAGAAGAACAACGTGCACATACAGATAAACACGAAGAGCGACTTAATAATATGTATATCTATGATACATAATAATAATAATAGTTGCGCCGTCCCCATATAAATTGGTATAAGCAGGAGAATGATGATGAGAACTAAAAAAGTTTATGAAGTGTGTCATGCCATAAATAAAATTGCTAAACATTAAAATTATAATAATAATATTTATTTAATTTTTTTAAATGTTTTTATATTCTAATATTTAAAAATGTAATTTATAAGGTGACTTTATGATATGAATAAATATTTATAATAAGCCTGGCGAGTTGGCTTCGGCCCCTCGTACGCCTTTCAAAGGTCGGGACTGCAGGGTCCCGAGATATGTCACTCTGACACTACAAGTATAATTAAGTTTATTTCAATAATTCTTTACAATGATATACTTTGCTAGCGAAAAAGGTACACATTATCAAAATCAAATGCATGATTCACTAAAACGGATTGTTCTTTTCAAAATTCACAAGTGAACAAATCCGTTATTATCTAACACCCTGTTAAAATGCAGCGAATTGGAATATTTTGACATTTTAAAAGATAAAATATATTTTTCAAATACAATTCGAAACGTTGTTGCTGGTATTTGAATGGAACTTGTTTGTTAAACAACTGGAGTAAGAGAAAACAAACATGGAACAAAATGTGAATGTAGTCTTTTTTTCTTTATGAAATACGTTTTTATATTATATGTTTCCCCAGCGGACAGCTTATTCCTACCGGCATCAAAAACTATGAGAAACTCGACATGACATGGCAATGAATATTTGTATGCGAAACTTTACGGACACTCGTATTATATGAAAGTTCAGTCAACAAACTCATTTATTTGATGCACGGACTGATATATTAAAACTTATATAATTATTATTATCGTTGAAAACTTATAAAAACTATACATACAAGTATACATTCTAGTTTTTATGTCTTTTGTTGATCCTTTTATCATATCATCTCTGTAAACTGAAATGATCTGGCAGATAATTTTATCCGAAACTTATCTGGTGGCATTTCGAAATTTATGGTTAATACCTACAATAATTTCTCACAAACACTTTACTATACATTATTACTTACGTGTACAATCGGCCGCACGTCTGTGGTAATAAAACCAGTATAATGTAGATACGCTAGACCAGCTGCTCAAGGTTAAAGAGTTACCATCGCAGTGCAGTCCACTGTACCTAAAGTACTAAACCGCAGTTACAGGTTAACTTAAGACAGTTAAAGTTAATACGACCACTTAAAACAAGAAAGACAAGACAAGCTGTGTCCAGAGAGTCCCTAAACTCTAAAGTTAGATGGAAACCTTACCTTAATGAAATGTTATAAGTACATTTTGGGGCAAGTTTATGCACTTACAGCAACCTCACAACTTCATAAAAAACAGCATGTAATGAAGAACAGCGTAGTGAAGATACATGGGACAAACATGGCATGTGTTCATTTGAGGGTGTATAGGTACATTCATGTGTATGTGTTCACATTACTTGCAATGGTTTTTGTTGAAAATTAACCCTTAGATACGGAATAAGGGGTATTAGAATAGCAGCAGGCGTAGCATGAGCACCGTTTTGTCGACGGAAGAGTATACAAAAATGACGTTTCCTGTAGACAGTACGAGACGGCAGCAAAATAGAAAGAGACAACTGCACTTTTTACGAAATTCACTCTTTTACATAATTCGACTCAGAATTCTTTGTTTTATCATAGGATTTATCGGTTGTCAGTGTGATTTTGACAGTAAGGATAGAAAACTTCCTGCCGAAATAGTCTACATCTATAAAGACCTAGACAAAGATCGTTAGAAATGAAAGACAAAATGACAGATTGTAGAAAGATTTCTACGGTGGATGTCAAAAATGAAGAAACGAACTGTCACTTTGTATAGAAAAAGCTATGTCTATTCTTCGTAGAGATAGAAAGCGCCATGCTACGCCTGCTGGGAAGTTTGAATGGGAAATAATTATTATATTTATTAGAAAAGCTATGCATTAGGTGGTTACACAAAAAAAAATCAGGAAGCCTTAGGCTCCAGATGTCAATTGTACTGTAAATAAAAAAACAGTATTTGTAGTATTTTTATAGAATAATTCGCCAGTCGCAGGAGATATGAATATCACAGCAACATAGAATTTACAAAGGAGTCATTCAGAAAACTGTATAATCCAAGTTAAATTTTTTGTGCCCCAATAACCTCCTTTCTTAAGTCAGTTAAAAACAAGCACCCATATTAGAAGGTCATTAAGTGTCTGGCACCAGGACCCTATCTCCAAACATACAATTTATCCTCACAGCCTGGCGACCTTAACGGGGTCTGTGGCACAATGCCAAACTGTCGTGACCAAGCTAAGGTGGATGTCAAATTTTACACCCCGCTGGGTTAGGACAATTGTGGTAATAGACCGAATGGCATTGTGTTCCGGGCTTAAGATTTGATGAACTAATATAGATATATTTATAAGTCGGGAGAGGGGAGGGTTTATAATAATAACGTTCATAATTTATTTCATTTGGCAAACATAAGGCATAGCGCTCTGTGGCATGCGATCAGAGGGCCGAGACAAGTGGCAATCGTTTCCAAAGCGTTTCGTAGTCGATGTAAAATTTTCAACGTCTTTTTTATGCAAGTAATAATTATATATTACGCACATGAATCCGAAAAGTCATAATGGCAATTCAATAGATTTTTGACTTTTCCTTCATCTATAAACCCATACAGAATGTCACTCTCTTCTAGGCCCTCGTGGCTATGATTTCCGACTGATTTTTTTTTCTCTTCTCATTGTTTGTTTTTTTACACTGGGTTTTGATTCAAAACTTTTTTAAATTACAATTTTTAAATTTGTTTAATTTTAAAACCCGCTTGCAGAAATAAATCCACCAATTTTTGGGTTTAAAAACTACTGTCATTTAAATAAGAGGGAGTTTAATTCTAGAAATCACAATTTCAGAATAACCCTTCTCTAAACTTGCATTATTTTTTACTGATCCTTTTTTCTCCAGAGGTGACCTGAGACGTAAAAGGTTTTCATTAAAATCGCAGTCCCTCTAGTATTAATACACACTAGACTGCAACAGATATCACAATAATATTGCAGTTTATTTTGCTTCGAATAGAAAACAATGAAAGGAATCACTCCGAGGATCGGGGTTCGTTATCTTTGCTGTATAGCTTCGTTCTTCCATTCATTGAATACACGCTGTATAAAGTGCATTGATCTGGATGTATGTACAGTACATGCCAGTATTGTTTTCATTTTTTTTTTCTGTCTTTCCCTAGGATAGAAATAGAACATATCCACAGCCGGCTATCAAACGGATATCACAACGAAATAAACGCTAAAGTTTGTAAGTATGGATGGATGTTTTTTACTCTTTCACGTAAAAACTACAGAATGGATTTGGATGAAATTTGGCAAACAAATAGTTTATAACCTGGATTAACACATAGGATACTTTTATCCCGATATTCCCACGGGATCGAGACTTACGCGGGTGAAACCGCGGGGCGCAGCTAGTACCAAATATATTTGTAGAGGGAAACAAAAGTGTGGGAATGTGTTCTTAGCACAGACAGATGTGCTGTTGGCTGTTGGGAAGTTTATCTTTTCTTCCCAGCTTTAGCACTAGGAAGTGTTGAGCGTTTTGGAGAACTATCGGTCATCATTCTCCTGCCCTTATGACAAATTATTTGGGGTCGGCACAACATGTCCCTTTCTTCCATACTTCTCTATTCGCTCATCTCGGTAGTCAACCCCTTTCTAGGCATATCATCTTTCACACAGTCCATCCAACGTTTCTTTGGTCTTCCCCTACTTTTATAGCCAAACCAACTAGCCAACTGTCTTAGGTATTTAAATTTAACGTTTAAAACTATACTATACTAATTTATTCAAATTAGGCTGAGAACACAGCGAGTGTTCTCAGCCTAATTTGAATAAATGACTTTTAATTTTGATTTTTGACACTATTTTTGGGGGTGAAAGGACGTGACGTTCTCTAAAGGATTATAATCATAAGCATAACAATCTATAGGTACAGTACAACACGACTTAGATGTAGCATCGGTAAAATTCGTAAAACCGATCACCATCCGAACTGAGTGCGTCTTTAAAATCACCAATCTTTAATACTGTTTTAGGTGAAAATTATCTTCACGCAAACGACTTATCTTGTAAAGTCATAATAACCAAATACATTCGTAAAATTGAAATTAATTAATGAAAATTTTCGATTTTATGCTACATCTAAGTTGTGTCGTACTGTACTGTGATTAGAAATCAATTACTTCTTGATGATTGAATTATGCAGTGGATGTCAATAAATCAATTAAAGTTTGCTTGTTTAAATTACTGTGTTACTTTTCTTGCTTCAAAGCGACAAATTCCGTTATACAATTTATGCAGCATTCAATTTTATCCAGCTGAATGCCAGCCAACTAAATCCGAAGCTAACTGAATCCGAGATAACGTTTTATGTCAAATTACTGAGAACCGAACACCAACGCTCGGATACCGGTTACATTTTCAAACCGTTATGATGTGACTTGACGCAAAAACCTTTACATTCGGATTTGTTCGAATAAACCGGTTTATTAAACCGGTAATTGCAATAGTATTATATAAAGGTTTTTCTGATTAACCGGTTTAGAGCAATAAAACCAGTTAGTACGAACGTACGATAAACGAAACATCGCGCGCTGTTTAGTTTTTATTCTGTAGTAAGAATGCCGACATGCTGCTCGTTGAATAAACCGGATAATTTTGGTTAAAATATAGTTCTTAAAACGTTCACGTTCTTAAGAAAAGTTCGGAGGAAAACCGAAATAAACCGGTATTTTTAAAACCGGTTCCGGACCCTGCCTAACACATTAATGCCTAAGTACTCGTTGGTCTAGTGGTCGTAGGCGCGACTACAGAGCGTCGCGTCCTAAATTCGATCTCCAGGTTGGGTGAAGTGTTATTAGAAGTGAACACCTCTTTAGGCATATTGGGCGATTTTTGGTAGAGGAAATTCTAATTGGTTCACATCACCGAACTGCAGAAATAGCGATTCTGTAGCCTTTTCACAACTATGTTGGGGTCGGCTTTCAGTCTAACCGGGTGCAGGTGAATACTAGTATTCTACATGGAGCGATTCCTTATCTCACCTCCACAACCCAGTTACTGGGTACTTAAGGTAAGACTGGTTGTCAGACTTTCAGGCTTCTGACTTCCTGTAACGACTGTCAAAGATCTTACAAGTGACAGCTAGGACCACCGGTTTAACGTGCAGCCACGGACGGGTATGTAATGGATGGTCACCCATCCACGGACCGACCTCGACAAGCGTAGGACCGTCGATGTTTTGTGATATCACAATTAACCGAAATGATTGACGGTGAACACGAATTTTGGACGCGGTTTGTCGCGGCCGGTACTGGAAATTTGTTGATTGGCCATGCCAATTAGTGTGACGTAGTTTGCTATGGATTTCTGGTGACCTCGTTCAGATGATTGATTAATAAACATTGTAATGTACTCTCGTCCAATTTGTTGATATCAATATTTGCTGAATCAATTTGATAAACTTAATACATCGAGAGCCCATTGACCTTTTTAACATGAATGCGGCAAACCGAAATCCTTACTATTATAAATGCGAAATTAACTCGTGTCTGTCTGTCTGTCGCGCTTTCACGGCAAAACTACTGAACCGATTTAAATGAAATTTGGTACAGATAGTCTAGAGCCTGAGAAAGGACATAGGCTACTTTTTATCGACATACCACGCGGGCGAAGCCGCGGGCGGAAGCTAGTGGTTTATAAATTAACAGTTTATGTAGAAGATATTTTATGTTTCTTTCGGAATCTCTGATATATCGTTCAACAAGAATATCTTATCAAAAACAAAAGGTATCGTGGATTCATCTTGATCTAGAAAGTATAATGTCACAGGATTGGATGCTAATTACATCAGATTTTCATATGTATAGGTATATATAATATATATGTATAATCAATCATATAGTTTTAATAGGTTTACGTATTTAAATAATATTTATTCCACAATTTTCGTTATTGCACCTACCACTGTTTGTCTCCGCGTCACCCAAAGGTTGACTGGTAGAAAATGCCTATGGCATTAAGTCCGCCTCTGTACATTTTTGTGCTTAAAGTATCAAATAAATAAATGAACATTTTTGATGCCTAAACTCTCTTATTGCCTTAGACTTATTCAACTTAGAATTCTGAACAACACAACAAGCTTATTTTCCTCTCTGCATGTGGCATGTTTTTCCCAGAATCAATCTCCTTTATACCTTTGTAAGGTATCAACCAACACCTATTCATAAACATACCTATGTAATATTAATACTCCTACATATTATGTACTAGAACTAAACCTATATATAGTTTCGTGGTACAACGTCTGGGCGATGCCATATAATTGGCAAGCTATCGCACCGAGTGCTGGAAATAATTGGCTCTTTACAACTACCTGTGAGGTATAGTACCTACATTCAATGGCCTTTTATATTTTTCATAAAATGTCTACTTGTTTTGACCTTCTTGGAAAACTCCAAGAAGGTCAAAACAAGTAGACATTTTTTCATTTCAAATATAGACGTGAATTCAAATATAGAACTCTCTGAAGTTGAATAAGTGGAAAAGAGGTTTGGAAAATAGTTATTTGGAAAAACTAGGTTAAGGATACTTAAAAAAAAACCGGTCAAGTGCGAGTCTGACTCGCGCACGAAGAGTACCGTTACCGTTATCTATTAAAACGGCAAAAAATCACGTTTGTTGTGCGAGAGCCCCTTAAATAATAATTTTATTCTGTTTTTTCGTATTTGTTGTTATAGCGGCAATAGAAATACATCATCTGTGAAAATTTTAACTGTCTAACTATCACGGTTCTTGAGATACAGCCTGGTGACAGACGGATAGACAGACAGACAACGGAGTCTTAATAATAGGGATCCGTTTTACCCTTTGGGTATGGAACCCTAAAAAATAACAAAGTAACCAAACAAAGAGTTATAAAAGGTAGGTAGGTAGTAGGTACATAAGTACAATACATAAACTCACGCTTTCTTTCCATGGGGGTAGGTAGAAACTACAGAACGCTACCTGCTACGATCCTTACACCTCCTCTTGCTTCGTTAAATATCCTAATCCTAATTCATCATCATCTGCCTAGCCTTTTCCCAACTATGTTGGGGTCGGCTTCCAGTCTAACCGGATGCAGCTGAATACCAGTATTTCACATGGAGCGACTGCCTATCTGACCTCCACAACCCAGAAACTGGGTAATACGATACCCCTTGGTTAGACTGGTTGTCAGACTTTCGTGCTTCTGACGACTCGTAACGACTGTCAAAGATCTGGATATCCAGATATCCTAATCCTAATTATCCTAACTTATATTATAAAGGCGAAAGTGAGTTCGTTTGTTACGCTGTCACGCTAAAACGGCTGAACGGATTTGGATGAAATTTGGCACCTGGGTAGACCATGACCTGGAACAAGACGTAGAATCACCGCCGCGACAAGCGCCATACGCCACAGCGCGCTCCAAAAATAGGATACGTTTCATCCTGATATTCTCACGGGATCGAGACTTACGTGGGCGAAACCGCGGGGCGCAGCTAATATTACAATAAAATTGACTAAAACGCATTTATTAAACTTTACAATACACCGTATGTAATGAAGTAGTAACACACGAGTGTCCAAATTAAATCAGTAAAAGGTTTATGACCAATAAACGAATACTCAACGAAGCTCAGTGATTCTCAAACTAACTGCAAACTTTTGTTAACTAAAAGTTCCTCCGTGCCTCGGAAAGCACGTTAAGCCGTTGGTCTCGGCTGTCATTTGTGGATCTTTGGCAGTCGTTACGAGTCGTCAGAAGCACGAAAGTCTGACAACCAGTCTAACCAAAGGATATCGTATTACCCAGTTACTGGGTTGTGGAGGTTAGATAGACAGTCACTCCATGTAAAATACTGGTATTCAGCTGCATCCGGTTAGACTGGAAGCCGACCCCAACATAGTTGGGAAAAGGCTAGGCAGAAGAAGAGTTTGTTAACTAAAAGGTATACCTAAACAGGAATAAAAGAAAAGGGACGTACTTAAACTAAATGAAAAACAAAAGTAACATCTATATTATGTTACTTTTGTTTTTCACTTAAATCTCTGGTTTATTTAGTTTATTCACTCATCAAAGAAAAATAATAGAGAAACATCAAAAAATATTAGTAAATGAATGAAATTGGCAGAATTAAAAGAAAAATGAAAACTGCTGCTGAAGAGAATAGGTATAGCTCGATATCCCCAGAAAACAAGTATTAGACGTTTACGGTGAAGAAGCCTAAAAACAACGTTTTCTTGTTTTTTGCAAAATATTGTTGATTTGAGACTATCTAATACAACAGAAAATCAATTTTCACCCCTTAAGACCTAGGCCAAATATTTGTTGATAATGTATTTGGATAGCTCATGGACAAAGAGGTGCCAATGCCATAAAGAATAAAGAATATGAAATATAAAAAAAAAAGGTTTGTTTTATTGCAAATTCTACTATCCTACTAATATTATAAACGTGAAAGTTTGTAAGTACCTATGTATGGATGGATGTTTGTTACTCTTTCACGTTAAAACTACTGAATGGATTTGGATGAAAGGATGGTGGGCAAGAATATATGGGAGCTGGTCCCACGACGCCCACAGATAAAACCACTGTAGTTTTGAAGACATTACTTCTCCCTTTACTCAGGCCAAGGCTCATCAAAATCTGTCCCAGGGTTATTCAGTTCTGACAATGTTAGGTCAGGTTAGGTTAGGTTTGGTCAGGTTAGGTTAGGTTAGACGGGGGATCCCCCACAGCGCATACTTCCTCGTAGTTTCCCCCGGGCAACGCCGTGTCTGACCACCGTAACGGAGTGGCAGACCGGCGGCTAAAGTGCGCTGTGATTCGTAGACATTGATGCAGTCGTCCGCGAATATGCCGAACAAGCCATTGAGAGACCCTTCGGGGCGTTTTATCGGGAATCGCTCCTCCCAGGGCGATTCAAACGGCCCTTCTCAGGGCCAATCCAACGGCCCTTCTCAGGGCCAATCCAAAGGCCCTTCTCAGGGCCAATCCAACGGCCCTTCTCAGGGCCACGCCGACGGCGCTTTGGCGTCGGAAGCTGACCGCGTATCATCTGCGGCCAGCTTATTTAGAAGGCCATATGAGTTGTCGGACTCCGACGACTCCGATATGGACACGTCGGCGGCTGAAAATAACCTCTTCCAGCGGAAGAGGTCCAAGGTCTCCTCGGAGTCGACCGGAGGAAAGGCGAAGAAGAGGTCGAAGCCTAAAAAGGCTTCGACTTCTGCTGCGCCTTCTTCCCACATTGTGGGCTTGGTGGACGCCGAGCGCCAGTTAAATCTGGCAAAAAGGGCGCAACTCCAGTTGGACCTGGAGGAGAGGGTCGCCGCCAAGGAGCAGCAGGCGCAAGTTGCCAGGTCGAGGGCTGGCTATGGTGCATCCAGTGTACTGTATGCCGACCACTCCCTGGCAGAACTGGAGCGCATGGCGCAGGAGGATCGGCAGGAGGTTCTGGAGGTCGCCTCTAAGTCGTCCAATTTGAAGGGGACCTTCCAGAAGGCCCTCAAATGCCGGGCCGCCAGCATGTACGGCATTATAACGGAGCTGGTGAAGCGGACGGCCACGGACGAGACGCGGCAGCTGCAGGCGAAGGTGGATCGCCTGCAGGCGGAGGTCAGCCAGCTACACCAGAAGCTGGCTGATGCTACGGCCAGGCCTGCCCAATCTGCTCCAGTCTGTCCGGTGGTAGGAGGCTCCTCCTCCTCCCCTGCCAGTCTTGAGGCAACAATCCGCGGGGTGATCTTGGAGGAGAGGGCCTTCATCCGAGCCTGCTTCGCAGTCATCGAGGACCGGCTCTTGCCGGAAAGGCGGCTCCGCCCACCGCTAGCGGCGGACAAGAGTCCACCGCCGAGGGAGCCGGAACCTGCGCCTCTAGCAGGCCCGGTATCGCAGCCCTCCAAGGGCAAAGGCAAGGGCAAGAGGACCAAGGCGGCTCCTCATACGCCCACCACAAGCGCGGAGGTAGCGTCTGGGTCGTCTGCCACTCCAGCAGCCCCCCAGAACTCGCAGGAGGAAGACGCCCTTCTTCCTTCCACCACCCCATCCAACCAGTCGTGGACGGAAGTGGTTAGGAGGGGAAAAGGGAAAAAGGGCAAAAAGTCGGCCCCCAAGCCTGCTGCGACTGGTCCTGCAGTCGGCAAGAAGGCGGGGAGGAAGCTGGTTCCTCCCAAAACTGCGGCCGTCGTGGTGACCATCACCCCGGAGGCCGTGGAGCGGGGCGAGACGTACGAGTCCGTCCTAAGACGGGCTCGTACCAATGCTGATCCCTCCCAGCTGGGGATCAGCAACATCACGTGCCGCCGAACCCTAACCGGGGCTCGAATTTTCGAGTTCTCGGGGGAGCAACGAGGCACAAATGCGGACCTCTTCGCAACAAAGTTGCAAGAGGTCATCGCGGATGTGGCAAGGGTCGCCAGGCCTGTTAAGACCGCAGCCTTGGAGGTGGCCGATCTGGACGATTCAGTCACCAAAGAGGAGGTGGTGGCGGCCGTCGCGGCGGCTGGAGGCTGCGACACTGGCGCGTTGAAGGGTGGAGCCATCAGGCCCGGCCGCCGCGGTATGGGTATCATCCGTGTCGAGTGCCCGGTCACCGCGGCTGGGGCCGTCCTTGCCGCGACCAAGGGACGGATGCAAGTGGGGTTCGGCTGGGCAGTGGTCCGGCCACTTGAGGACCAGCCTGTCCGGTGCTTCAAGTGCTTCGCTGTCGGCCACACTCGGGCCACGTGTCCCTCCAAGTCCGACTGGGGAGATACGTGCTACCAATGCGGGCGGGAGGGACACGGGTGGGCCGCTTGCACCGCTAACGCGCCACACTGTGCGGCGTGTGCCGCCGGTGGCCGCCCCGCGGACCACAGGATGACGGGCAGGAGCTGCAAGCCCCCCGTGAGGAAGGGCGTGGTGCCGGCGCAGGTTCGCCCTGTTGCTGAAGCCGTCGTCGCCGTCGCCGCTGTAGCTCCAGCGGCGGTAGCTGAGGAGGGGGGTGCGATGTCGGAATAATAATTTCCGACTACCGCATCCTCCAGGCGAACACCAACCACTGCAGAGCGGCCCAGGACCTGGTAGTGCAGGTCATGGCCGAGTGGTTGGTGAACGTAGCGGTGGTCGCCGAGCCCTACTCAATCTCCGGCAGCTGGCTGGGTGACGAGGACGACTTGGTGGCTCTAGCGGCGCGGTCTTCCACAGACTCCCCTCCCCTCTCGCTATTAGAGAGGGGACCGGGATACGTGGCCGCCGCGTGGGGAGACTTAGCCCTTGTGGGCGTCTATTTCTCCCCAAACCGCCCTCTTCAGGACTTCGAGAACTATCTCGGAGTCCTGGCCGCCGTGGTCGGCAGGGCGGCGCCGCGTCAGGTCTCCGTACTGGGAGACCTGAATGCCAAGTCGGTGACCTGGGGCAACCCAGCCACTGACGCACGCGGGCGGGCAGTAGAGATGTGGGCAGCCTCGTCTGGACTCTCCCTCTTGAACAGGGGAAGCGTCCAGACATGCGTGCGGCGGCAGGGTGGCTCAATAGTGGACGTCACTTTCGTCACCCCTGCGTTAGCCGCGCGCGTGTTGAACTGGCGGGTGGACCTGGTGGAGACTATGTCGGACCACCGTTACGTGCGGTTCGACATCTCCACCAGTGGCCCCGGAGAGACGCGGCCCCTCTCGGTGCGCTCACCGTTCCCACGGTGGGCTCTCACCCGCCTGGACAGGGAGGCGGCGCGGGAGGCGGCGTTCGTCCAGGACTGGCTTTCACCGCCTTCCGCCGGCCTGGATGTGGACACCGTGGCGGGGCATCTGAGGGAGTCTCTGACCGAGGTATGCAACTCCAGCATGCCTCGGTCTCGCCGACCACTGCCCAGACGCGCTGTGTACTGGTGGTCGGCGGAGCTGGCGGGGCTCCGAGCAGCTTGCGTGGAGGCAAGGAGGGCCTACACGCGGAGTCGGCGGCGGCGTCGAAGGGACCAGGCCGTCGGGGACCACCTCTATGAGGTATACGTGGAGACAAAAATGGTCCTCGATCGAGCCATCGCCGCCGCGAGAGACTCGGGGAGAGCTGAGATGCTGGAGGCTCTCGACAACGACCCCTACGGGAGACCATATAAGGCGGCGCGCAACAAACTGCGCCCGTTTGGTCCCCCGGTGGCCGAGACCCTGGAGCCGTTATTTCTTGATGGGGTGGTTCAGTCCCTGTTCCCGTGCAGGGACAACTTCACCCCACCAGTGATGGATCCACCGCAGACAGCTCCGCCAGCTGAGGAAGAAGAGGAGGCCCCGCCTGTCACTGAGTCGGAACTTGGCGCGGCGATTCTCCATATCCGCGCCAAGAAGACAGCTCCGGGCCCCGACGGTGTTCCGGCAAGAGTGGTGGCAATCGCTGCCACTCAAATGGAGGAGAGGTTTCGGGACCTTTTCAGCGCATGCCTTGTGTCTGGAAGGTTCCCGAAACCGTGGAAGGAGGGGCAGCTGTGCCTCCTTCGCAAGGAGGGCCGCCCAGCAGACTCCCCCTCGGCATACCGGCCCATCGTTCTGCTCGATGAGGTCGGCAAAATGTTCGAGGGGATAATCGCTGCCCGCCTAAAGTGCCATCTGCGCACTATCGGGCCGGACTTGTCGGACGCTCAGTTCGGTTTTCGGGCTGAGCGTTCGACGGTGGACGCACTGGCCTGCCTCAGGGGCCAGGTGAAGGAGGCGATGGAAGCGGGGGACGGACTGTTGGCGGTGTCATTCGACATAGCCAACGCCTTCAACTCCGTTCCCCACTCCACCATCCTAGAGGCGCTCCGATTTCACGGAGTGCCTCGATACAAGTGCAGGCTGCTGGCCAACTACCTGGAGGATCGGGCGATCCTCCTGGTAAATAGGACTGGCCAAGTCCGGCGGTACGCCGTTGAAGCCGGCGTTCCACAGGGGTCAGTTATAGGACCTCTCCTCTGGAACATCGGCTATGATTGGCTCCTGCGGGGAACTCTCCTCCGAGGCACGAGTGTCATCTGCTATGCGGATGACACTCTCCTCACCGCCCGGGGGGGGAATTTCAGGGAGGCGGCCAACTTGGCTTCGGCGGGCGGATCCTTGGTCGCGGGGAGGATCCGCCGCCTAGGTTTAACGGTGGCGCTGCACAAGACCGAGGCCGTGTTCTTTCACGGCCCTCGGCAGCGCCCCCCACCACCTGACGCCCACATCTTCGTGGAGGGCGTCAGAATTGAGGTGAAGGCCCAGATGAAATATCTGGGCCTTGTACTCGACAGCAGGTGGCGCTTCGGTCCGCATTTTAGCGGGCTGTCGTCGCGCCTGCTGAAAACCGCGGGCGCGCTCTCCTGGCTGCTTCCCAACTTGGGGGGGCCCAGCGCGCGATGCCGGCAACTTTACGCCGGCATCTTGAGGAGTATGGCCCTCTACGGGGCTCCTATCTGGGAGGACTGCCTCCAAAGGAGGGAGAACGCCGCCGCCCTGCGGGCACCTCAGAGGGCCATAGCCCAGCGAGCGGCGCGGGCTTACCGCACGGTGAGTTTTGGGGCAGCATGTGCTCTGGCCGGCACCCCTCCTTGGGAACTCGAGGCGTGGGTGCTCGCCAGAGTATATGAATGGACGGCGGGGCGGAGGGCGAGAGGACAACGCTCAGCCCCGGAAGAGCGGGAGGCCGTCCGGCGGGAGGCGAGAGACGCCATCGTCGTCCATTGAACGGGGGACCTCGCCACCGCAGCTTTCGGCCGCCGAACCCTCGACGCGATTGGGCCAGTCCTGCGAGACTGGCTCGAGCGGTCGCATGGGTTCCTCTCCTTCCGTCTGGTGCAGGTGCTGTCCGGACACGGTTGTTTCGGATCGTACCTGCACCGAATCGGACGGGAGAGGACGCCGTCTTGCCTCGACTGTGGTGCGGCGGAGGACACGGCGCAGCACACCCTCGAGGTGTGCCCGTCGTGGTCCGAGCCGCGCCGCAGTCTCATCGCGGTGATCGGACCGGACCTCTCGCTCCCCGACTTGGTTAACGCCATGCTGAGGGATGAGAGGTCCTGGGCGGCAGTCGCCTCCTTCTGCGAACACGTCATGTCCCAGAAGGAGGCGGCGGAGCGCGCGAGGGAGGACGATCCTGACGCGGCGCCGCTCCGAAGGCGGAGGAGGGGTCGAAGAAGACGTCAGTACGATAGTCATCTCCGACTCCTCCCAGGTGGAGGCCAGCAGGCAATGGGTGCGGGGGCACCCTTGCATGTATTGCACAGGTCTCCACCAGTGTCGGACGGGAATGGCCAGGTGTTCCCGGCCATTCCCGTAGCTCCCCAACCTGGGGGGCGTGCGGGGCCCGCCAGCTAGGCGGGCATGCGCCGGGAGGGTTGTGGATGTAAAGGCTGAGCCGGTTTCCCATGGCCCTCCCATTACGGCGATGTGGGAACACCGCTGAGTTTTAGTGGGTATACAGTCGTTAGCGACAGGAGTCCCACATACCCCAGTCTCGTCCCCCACGAGCGGGGATGCGTAATGCATTTCTCAGCGATAAAAAAAAAAAAAAAAAAAAAAAAAAAAAAAAAAAGGTTAGGTTAGACCTATTGTGACAGAAGTGGGAACCGACCTGCCGGCCGTCGCTAGCGCGATGCTAGGGAGCGCAGAGTCGTGGGATACGGTGATCTCCTTCTGTGAAACGGTCATCTCACAGGAGGAGGCTGCGGAGAGGTTGAGGGAGGTCGAGACCACTCTCCCGACCCGCAGCAGACGTTCCGGTCGTCGGCGGAGGTCGGAGAACGCCCTCTACCAGCCCCACTAAACGGGTCCAGAGGGACGGCGGACTTGGGGACGTCTGTCGCCCCCCCCCCCCGTATAACTGGACCCGAGGCGGTGGCGCATAGTGTTCCGCGCGCGCCCCTATTGGCGTTGCGGAGGGAGTACACCTCACCCCCCCCCGCAGACGCGGGCCGGCACTAGCCGAGGATTGTGGAAGGCGCACTAGTTCCCATGATCCCCGGTGCAAGTGTGAGAAAGGAACACCGAGGTGGTTTTTAGTCAGTAAGACTCTTACTACTCTGACAGACCGCTTTAAAATATATAGACCCCTCCGCCCGCCCCATGGCGGAGGACATCCATGAGGATTTTCCACCCCGGGAACATAAAAAAAAAGGTTAGGTTAGGTTACCCGAGGCCTGGCTCGGGAAGCGCCGCTTGTAGGCGGCTCTACGTGGGGATCGTGCGGTCGATGGTTCTTTACGGGGCGCCGATCTGGGCGGCTGACCTGACGGCCGGTAGTCAAGAATATATGGGAGCTGGTCCCACGACAGCCACAGACAAAACCACTGTAGTTTTGAAGACATTACTTCTCCCTTTACTCAGGTCAAGGCACATCAAAATCTGTCCTAGGGTTATTCAGTTCTGACAATGTTAGGTCAGGTTAGGTTCAGGTTATCTCGTCCACTCACCCGGCCCGCAGCAGGCGCACCGGGCGTCGGCGGAGGGCGGATAACGCCCTCTTCCAGCCCCCCTAAATGGGTCCAGGGGTGACGGACTCGGGGACGTCCGTCGCCCCCCAAACATCAGGACCCGAGGTGGCGGCGCGTAGTGTTCCACGTGCACCCCTCTTAGGCGTCACGGGGGGAGTCAAACACCTCACTCCCCCCCCTGACCCGAGGAGGCCCGCAGCGGCGGCCGGCACCAGTCGGGGGTTGCGGAAGATTTTTACGTTCCCGCGACCACCGGCGTAGGTGTGAGTCGGAACACCGGGGTGGTTTTTAGTCAGTAAGAGTCTGACAGACCCCTCCGCCCGCCCCAGGGCGGAGGACATCGATGAGGAATTTCCACCACGGAAAAAAAAAAAAAAAAAAAAGGTAAGGTTTAGGTTAGGTTAGGTTCGGTCCGGCTTGTCGGAGAGGTGTGTCACCTACATGGGACGTGATGGCGGAAACCAGCGCCGCATGTCGTGCGGTGTTCCACAGGGCTCGGTTGTAGGCCCGCTCCTGTGGAACATCGGGTACGACTGGGTGCTGAGGGGCGAGCTCAGTCCGGGGGTCGACCTGACGTGTTATGCAGATGACACGCTGGTCACTGCCCGGGGGAGCTCGCACAGGGAGGCAGCGTTGTTGGCGACGGCTGCGGTCTCACAGGTGGTGAGCCGCATACGTCGCCTAGGCCTGGAGGTGGCCCTCAGCAAGTCGGAGGCCATGGTGTTTCATGGCCCCCGGCGGGCGCCGCCACCCGGCTCACACATCGTGGTCGGGGGGGCTCGGATCGCTGTCGAGTCCACCATGAAGTACCTGGGATTGGTGCTCGACAGCCGGTGGGACTTCGGGCCCCACTTCCGATGGCTGGCGCCCAAGTTGCTGGGCGCTGCTGGGGCGCTGTCAACGCTGCTTCCCAATCTGGGGGGCCCGAGCGCCGCTTGTAGGCGGCTCTACGTGGGGATCGTGCGATCGATGGCCCTTTACGGGGCCCCGATCTGGGCGGCTGACCTAACGGCCGGTAGTATCGCAGGCCTGCGCAAGTCGCAGAGAGCGATGGCCGTCAGAGTCATCAGGGGGTACCGCACGATCTCCTACGAGGCGGCTTGTGCACTGGCCGGATTCCCCGCCCTGGGACCTCTAGGCGAAAGTACTCGCGTCATCGTATCGGTGGCGCGAGGAAGCGAGGGCGCGGGGTGAGCAACCGATGCAGCGACACATAGAGCTGCATCGGTCTCAGCTTCGCGAGGTCCTGGTGGCGGAATGGCGGGAAAGGCTTTCACGCCCTACCGCCGGCCTCGACATCATCGAGGCGGTCCGGCCGGTGCTCGAGCGCTGGCTCGGGAGGAGGCACGGCTCCCAGTCGTTTCGGGTGACGCAGGTGCTCTCGGGGCATGGTTGCTTCAGGAAGTACCTGTGTCGCATAAACAGGAAGCCGGACGCCCGGTGTCGTGCGTCGCGGTGCGTCGACTGCCGGGAGAACACGGCGCGGCATACGCTGGCAGAGTATGTCGCTTGGGAGGAACCGCGCCGTGCCCTCATCTCAGAAGTAGGCAGTGACTTATCGCTGCAGGCCATAGTCGCGTCGATGGTCGGAGGCGAGGAGTCCTGGGACGCGGTGGTTTCCTTCTGTGAGACAGTCGTTTCGCAGAAGGAGGCTGCGGAAAGGGAGAGGGAGATCTCGTCCACTCACCCGGCCCGCAGCAGGCGCACCGGGCGTCGGCGGACGGCGGACAATGCCCTCTTCCAGCCCCCCTAAATGGGTCCAGGGGCGACGGACTCTGGGACGTCCGTCACCCCCCACACGTCAGGACCCGAGGTGGCGGCGCGTAGTGTTCCACCAGAACGCGACGTGTTACCACACCGATTTGATTCACTCTGCGTCCAGCGCTCAGTGTGGTAACACGTCGCGTTCTGGTTTGCAATTGGTCAATCGTCATCCTGAAGATGCCTCGTTGAGAGGTGAAACACGTGTCGATTTCTTACAGGGTTTTTATGACTCTTGAAGAATAGTCAAGCGGAATAGGTTACTAAATATATCAGCGTCTATTGTATTTCACACTCCCCTTATCCGACCCCTACTCAGGCCAAGGTGCATAATAATCTGTCTTTATTATTTTTATCCAAATATTCAGTTCCGGTTATTCAGTTCCGACGAAGTTTGGTTAGGTTAGGTGGGATATGAATGAGCGGCACACCCACGTCATCCACAGTTAAAACCACTGTAGTTTTGCAGTGGACAACGATAGTCTGTGTTGGTTAAAATCGTACGGTTACCGTCAGCTGGGTAAAGTGGCAGCCTGATATTTTCTTCTATTCTAAATATAAAATATTTGTCGTATTCATGCCATCAAAAATGAAACTCGCGGAGGTTGCATGCTAAAAGTATATCTGGATAAAGACTCTACGGTACCCTATACAAGAAAGCGAAGGTCTGCGCCAAGCCGGACCAACGCTAGCTCATGTTGGAAAGGAAACTTGTGAACGCGAAGCTTGTGTCCATGTATTTTTCAATGTTTTTCCGAATGTTACATTGTTTTATCAGCTTTTTAGTATTATTAAATCATTCGATTAAAAACGTTCAAGCGCGTGTCGGACCACGCGCAATGAAGGCTTCAGTAGGCAGGAGTTGGTATGAATTTATCCTAGGAACAAGTTTAACATTATAGTTAAAAAACACGTTCTCCACCACGCCCACGCCATGGCAGGCCGTGCTGGGACCGCTCTCGCCCACTCAGATAGCACTTAAAAGCTTAATATTTCGTAAACGGATCCCTGAATCCGAAAATGGTTTTCACAGACTCACAATATTTTAAAAGGGCCTTTCCAACGACACCCCACACCATGGGATAGAGAAGAAAAAAAAACACCATCCCCACTTTACTTGTAGGGGAGGTACCCTAAAAAAAGATAATTTTTTCGATTTTATATTACCGCTTTGTCGGCGTGATTAATATGTCTATCCATGCCAGATAACAGCTGTCTAGTACTAACAGTGTTTGAGCTAAGCCGCGGACAGAGAAAAATACTTTAGATGCACGTAGCTCGGTTCCTCCGGGACAGATTTTGATGGTGTCATAGTAAAAAATGTTCAGTTTAATCTGCTCTTTTAAGTAATGCACACGTACTGGCTGGCCGTGCTGGGACCACTTTCGCCCACTCAGATAGCACTTAAAAGCTTAATATTTCGTAAACGGATCCCTGAATCCGAAAATGGTTTTCACAGACTCACAATATTTTAAAAGGGCCTTTCCAACGACACCCCACACCATGGGATAGAGAAGAAAAAAAAACACCATCCCCACTTTACTTGTAGGGGAGGTACCCTAAAAAAAGATGATTTTCGTGATTTTATATTACTGCTTTGTCAGCGTGATTAATATGTCTATCCATGCCAGATAACAGCTGTCTAGTACTAACAGTGTTTGAGCTAAGCCGCGGAAAGAGAAAAATACTTTAGATGCACGTAGCTCGGTTCCTCCGGGACAGATTTTGATGGTGTCATAGTAAAAAATGTTCAGTTTAATCTGCTCTTTTAAGTAATGCACACGTACTGGCTGGCCGTGCTGAATAAGTTAGGTTAGGTTAGGTGTGATATTAATTATATGAAAAATACTTCAGATGCATGTAGCTCGGTTCCTCCGGGACAGATTTTAATGGTGTCATAGTATAAAATGTTCAGTGTTATCTGCCCTTTTATGTAATTCACACGTGGTGGCTGGCCGTGCTGGGACCACTCTCGCCCACTCAGATAGCACTTAAAAGCTGAATTTTTCGTAAACGGATCCCTGAATCCGAAAATGGTTTTCACAGACTCACAATATTTTCAAACGGCCTTTCCAACGACACCCCACACCATGGGATAGAGAAGAAAAAAAAACACCATCCCCACTTTACTTGTAGGGGAGGTACCCTAAAAAAAGATGATTTTCGTGATTTTATATTACTGCTTTGTCAGCGTGATTAATATGTCTATCCATGCCAGATAACAGCTGTCTAGTACTAACAGTGTTTGAGCTAAGCCGCGGAAAGAGAAAAATACTTTAGATGCACGTAGCTCGGTTCCTCCGGGACAGATTTTGATGGTGTCATAGTAAAAAATGTTCAGTTTAATCTGCTCTTTTAAGTAATGCACACGTACTGGCTGGCCGTGCTGGGACCACTTTCGCCCACTCAGATAGCACTTAAAAGCTTAATATTTCGTAAACGGATCCCTGAATCCGAAAATGGTTTTCACAGACTCACAATATTTTAAAAGGGCCTTTCCAACGACACCCCACACCATGGGATAGAGAAGAAAAAAAAACACCATCCCCACTTTACTTGTAGGGGAGGTACCCTAAAAAAAGATAATTTTTTCGATTTTATATTACCGCTTTGTCGGCGTGATTAATATGTCTATCCATGCCAGATAACAGCTGTCTAGTACTAACAGTGTTTGAGCTAAGCCGCGGACAGAGAAAAATACTTTAGATGCACGTAGCTCGGTTCCTCCGGGACAGATTTTGATGGTGTCATAGTAAAAAATGTTCAGTTTAATCTGCTCTTTTAAGTAATGCACACGTACTGGCTGGCCGTGCTGAATAAGTTAGGTTAGGTTAGGTGTGATATTAATTATATGAAAAATACTTCAGATGCATGTAGCTCGGTTCCTCCGGGACAGATTTTAATGGTGTCATAGTATAAAATGTTCAGTGTTATCTGCCCTTTTATGTAATTCACACGTGGTGGCTGGCCGTGCTGGGACCACTCTCGCCCACTCAGATAGCACTTAAAAGCTGAATATTTCGTAAACGGATCCCTGAATCCGAAAATGGTTTTCACAGACTCACAATATTTTCAAACGGCCTTTCCAACGATACCCCACACCATGGGATAGAGAAGAAAAAAAAACACCATCCCCACTTTACTTGTAGGGGAGGTACCCTAAAAAAAGATGATTTTCGTGATTTTATATTACTGCTTTGTCAGCGTGATTAATATGTCTATCCATGCCAGATAACAGCTGTCTAGTACTAACAGTGTTTGAGCTAAGCCGCGGAAAGAGAAAAATACTTTAGATGCACGTAGCTCGGTTCCTCCGGGACAGATTTTGATGGTGTCATAGTAAAAAATGTTCAGTTTAATGTGCTCTTTTAAGTAATTCACACGTAGTGGCTGGCCGTGCTGGGACCACCCTCGCCCACTCAGATAGCACTTAAAAGCTTAATATTTCGTAAACGGATCCCTGAATCCGAAAATGGTTTTCACAGACTCACAATATTTTAAAAGGGCCTTTCCAACGACACCCCACACCATGGGATAGAGAAGAAAAAAAAACACCATCCCCACTTTACTTGTAGGGGAGGTACCCTAAAAAAAGATAATTTTTTCGATTTTATATTACCGCTTTGTCGGCGTGATTAATATGTCTATCCATGCCAGATAACAGCTGTCTAGTACTAACAGTGTTTGAGCTAAGCCGCGGAAAGAGAAAAATACTTTAGATGCACGTAGCTCGGTTCCTCCGGGACAGATTTTGATGGTGTCATAGTAAAAAATGTTCAGTTTAATCTGCTCTTTTAAGTAATGCACACGTACTGGCTGGCCGTGCTGAATAAGTTAGGTTAGGTTAGGTGTGATATTAATTATATGAAAAATACTTCAGATGCATGTAGCTCGGTTCCTCCGGGACAGATTTTAATGGTGTCATAGTATAAAATGTTCAGTGTTATCTGCCCTTTTATGTAATTCACACGTGGTGGCTGGCCGTGCTGGGACCACTCTCGCCCACTCAGATAGCACTTAAAAGCTGAATTTTTCGTAAACGGATCCCTGAATCCGAAAATGGTTTTCACAGACTCACAATATTTTCAAACGGCCTTTCCAACGACACCCCACACCATGGGATAGAGAAGAAAAAAAAACACCATCCCCACTTTACTTGTAGGGGAGGTACCCTAAAAAAAGATGATTTTCGTGATTTTATATTACTGCTTTGTCAGCGTGATTAATATGTCTATCCATGCCAGATAACAGCTGTCTAGTACTAACAGTGTTTGAGCTAAGCCGCGGAAAGAGAAAAATACTTTAGATGCACGTAGCTCGGTTCCTCCGGGACAGATTTTGATGGTGTCATAGTAAAAAATGTTCAGTTTAATCTGCTCTTTTAAGTAATGCACACGTACTGGCTGGCCGTGCTGGGACCACTTTCGCCCACTCAGATAGCACTTAAAAGCTTAATATTTCGTAAACGGATCCCTGAATCCGAAAATGGTTTTCACAGACTCACAATATTTTAAAAGGGCCTTTCCAACGACACCCCACACCATGGGATAGAGAAGAAAAAAAAACACCATCCCCACTTTACTTGTAGGGGAGGTACCCTAAAAAAAGATAATTTTTTCGATTTTATATTACCGCTTTGTCGGCGTGATTAATATGTCTATCCATGCCAGATAACAGCTGTCTAGTACTAACAGTGTTTGAGCTAAGCCGCGGACAGAGAAAAATACTTTAGATGCACGTAGCTCGGTTCCTCCGGGACAGATTTTGATGGTGTCATAGTAAAAAATGTTCAGTTTAATCTGCTCTTTTAAGTAATGCACACGTACTGGCTGGCCGTGCTGAATAAGTTAGGTTAGGTTAGGTGTGATATTAATTATATGAAAAATACTTCAGATGCATGTAGCTCGGTTCCTCCGGGACAGATTTTAATGGTGTCATAGTATAAAATGTTCAGTGTTATCTGCCCTTTTATGTAATTCACACGTGGTGGCTGGCCGTGCTGGGACCACTCTCGCCCACTCAGATAGCACTTAAAAGCTGAATATTTCGTAAACGGATCCCTGAATCCGAAAATGGTTTTCACAGACTCACAATATTTTCAAACGGCCTTTCCAACGATACCCCACACCATGGGATAGAGAAGAAAAAAAAACACCATCCCCACTTTACTTGTAGGGGAGGTACCCTAAAAAAAGATGATTTTCGTGATTTTATATTACTGCTTTGTCAGCGTGATTAATATGTCTATCCATGCCAGATAACAGCTGTCTAGTACTAACAGTGTTTGAGCTAAGCCGCGGAAAGAGAAAAATACTTTAGATGCACGTAGCTCGGTTCCTCCGGGACAGATTTTGATGGTGTCATAGTAAAAAATGTTCAGTTTAATGTGCTCTTTTAAGTAATTCACACGTAGTGGCTGGCCGTGCTGGGACCACCCTCGCCCACTCAGATAGCACTTAAAAGCTTAATATTTCGTAAACGGATCCCTGAATCCGAAAATGGTTTTCACAGACTCACAATATTTTAAAAGGGCCTTTCCAACGACACCCCACACCATGGGATAGAGAAGAAAAAAAAACACCATCCCCACTTTACTTGTAGGGGAGGTACCCTAAAAAAAGATAATTTTTTCGATTTTATATTACCGCTTTGTCGGCGTGATTAATATGTCTATCCATGCCAGATAACAGCTGTCTAGTACTAACAGTGTTTGAGCTAAGCCGCGGACAGAGAAAAATACTTTAGATGCACGTAGCTCGGTTCCTCCGGGACAGATTTTGATGGTGTCATAGTAAAAAATGTTCAGTTTAATCTGCTCTTTTAAGTAATGCACACGTACTGGCTGGCCGTGCTGGGACCACTTTCGCCCACCATCCTTTGGCAAACAGATAGTTTACAACCTGGATTAACACATAAAATATCCCGATATTTCCACGGGATCGAAACGTACGCGGGTGAAACCGCGGGGCGCAGCTAGTATTCACAGATATTTTTTAAACGGGACAGAATATTTATTAATTTATCTGCCAGGTAACCAGAAACGAACCACCAGAATAACTAGAATTTATCCGGTGGCCTTAGGCCTGTAACACCATCTTACGAAAAAATTCTAAAACTTTGAGCACCTTTATTTGATAAAGCTATTGTTGATTGATAATAAAGCAACAATATTGGTTTGATAGCCTTTCCTTTATCGTCTCTGTGACCATAAATGTGATTATGTCGGCCACAGCGGCGGATCTTCGGAGGTTGATGTCTTTATCTAGAGACTCGATTAAGACCAAGATAATCTAATACAAAATGTAGGGTGAGATTTTGTGAGATTTTTCCGTTTGTAACAAACAAAATAAATGTATATATGTGGGCAACAAAGTATTCATGACTGTCACTTTGACAGTAGACAGTGACAGCTGATCTGACCAAGATTACGTCTGGACTTTAAAAGAGACTGTGACCTCTGAGTTTGTTTCGGCCTTTCTTCTCATAGTAGTCAGATAGGAGTTAGGACCCGTGCGACTGCGTTTGACATGCCGTACGGCACAGTATAAGGCATCATTTCATCGCACCGCAGTACGCGCTAGCCCTTAGTCTCTCTCTGCTCTTTTGTCAATCTGTTCGTGACATACAGCGAAACTTGTAACACAATGATCAAATAAAAATGACGACAATGAGGGTTGAGGCCTCTGTTTGAATTAACTTGATTTTCCTTCCGACTCGACAATTTGTACAAACATAGTAAAAGCTGATTTTCGTTGAAATAATATTATTTGTTAAGAAAATAGTGTTTCTGTTAAATAAACGTGTTTTATTTGGTAAATTTTGATAAAATGTTTATCTATTTCATCGCCAAACTAAGCTAAAGTAGGTACTATATGTAATTAATTAACACTCTTCTTCTTCTAGTGAAAACTTCTTCAATAGGGAATATGCATGTATTTTTTTTATATTTTTATTCGATAGTTTACATCGTCAAATAATAGCAAAAAAAAATTCGACGGCAAAAAAGGAATTTAAAGTACTTACATTTTATTTTTTAAATATCCAACCTATCCGGGCTATTTACGCCCTTCATGTTGCGCGCTTGGTGTGGTGACGTCACAGTCCGTGAAAACAAACAAGCAACTGTCAAGTCAACGTCAAACACTCCGTTTTGAAGGAGCGTTTGACATTGACTTGACACTTGTTGATTGACTTGACATTGACATTTTGATTGTTATCCCGGATTGTTACGTCACATCCGCTCTTAGCTTTTTAAGTATTTGAATTACCCACAGTTTTTTGGGAGGCATAATTCTGAAGTAAGTAAGTAAGTTTATAAAAAAAATATTTGACCCATATTTGAATCACATGCATATTCCCTATTGGTAAGTTTATCCGGATTTGAAGCAGCACGACATTTTTCCACCTGAACCACTAGGCACTCGATATGTCAGCCCTAAATGCAATAATATCGAGATATCCCACAAACGAGCATTTATTTTTCATCACGTTCGATTTACCAGATCATGCTCTTTCCCATTATGACACTGACCTCGACCTTTCATCAAGTATACACGATCCCTAATAATTGCTTTCGCGGTTTGCGTGAGTTTGCACATTTTTCCCTGGGGTTTTCATTAAATTAATTTTAATTTTCAATCTCTCTTCTCCGTATTTAAATATTAAAAAAATAAAGTATCGAAAAACAATATGCATAGGTTTTTCTGAGTTTCCTTTTCTGCTCTCAAGTAATTAAATTGGTTTTTGAAAGGTATCATCTGCCTAGCCTTTTCCCAACTATGTTGGGGTCGGCTTCCAGTCTAACCGGATGCAGCTGAATACCAGTATTTTACATGGAGCGACTGCCTATCGGACCTCCACAATCCAGTAACTGGGTAATACGATACCCCTTGGTAAGACTGGTTGTCAGACTTTCGGGCTTCTGACGACCCGTAATGACTGTCAAAGATCCACAAATGACAGCCGGGACTAACGGCTTAACGTACTGTCCGAGGCACGGAGGAGTCTCGATATGTAAAGATGGTCACCCATCCATGGACCAACCCCGGCAAGCGTAGCTTAACCTGACGAATCGATCCGTGCAGCTGTTATTACTTAGCCACGAGCTCCTTTGGTTTTGGTTTTTGAAAGGTATAAGAGTTATTAATTTGTTAGTTATAGAGCCTTTTGTGCCTTGTGATTTGATAGGTACCTTGTTTTTAATTACGATCGCTTTCGTGAGCTTATTCCGTGACATTTAAATATCATTTAGAAGTGGCTTTTAGAAGTTGTTCGTTTTCAGACTGTTTGATTGTATTAATATTGGTGTCTCTCCTAAATAAGTAAATTGAGTTTTTATTATAATTGGTTTATTGAAAATAATAATCATCAGTAAAACGAGCAAAACACGGAATTACCTGAGCCCGTTAGCAACACTAATTAAAACCAAAATGTAATATTAATACAAATGAAACAAGCATTATTTGTCTCGTCACAACGACCGCACTGGTAACGTGACCATAGATTAATTTATAAAAGTACAGTCAGTACCGCAAATTTTCCAATACAATTTCTAAAAAGTATAAAAAATAATCTAGACGAAGTAGGAAAAGAAAAAAAAGGGAAAATAGGAGGTTACCAGAGGAAACCTAGATAATTGTGTAGTTCATGAAACATTTCAGCTTCATCTCTACGATACAAAAAGAAAAACAAAGAAGGCAAAATTGGATACATTTTGTCAGTTTTTATGCAGGATGTTGGAATATCTGATTCTGAAACGAGAATAATAACCACCGTCTGGCGTCCGATGAAGCTAAACGCCCTCTGTGACAGTTTTTTTAGTGTACCAACGACCACTGAAATATCGTGTATAACGGCCTGGCCACGGGAAAGCTTGTAAAAATCTTTCTAAGTATTACTCATTTTTTTGTAGATTAAATGAATATGGTTTTCCAAGTTATATAAGCTTGGGATTAGTTCCTGAGCACTGAGTTTTTGTGCATTGTTTTAAAATTTCCATTCACATCTGAACTGGCGTAGCATAAAGCATAGTATATTTATATTTTTTCCACTCGAAGTTCGCTTGAAATAATGTCTAAACTGTGTTAGCGCACACAATAGAAGTTTTATTGTTATAACACATAATATGGGCGTTTAGTGTTCCACAAAGTGATAAATGCCTGAAGTGAAAACTTGGGTGAAGTGAGCTTGACGAGAGCTGTCAATAGTGTCAATCCCTAGCATCAGGGTGGACTGACAGCTCAATTTAAGCTCCCATCACCTATGATTTCACAGCACAGTGAGATTTACAGAATTGCACTGATGGTAACCACCAGAAAAAATAATTTAGTTTTCCGGAACACACTATCGTCATGGTTATGACAATAATGTGTTCCGGAAAAATAAAATATATTGAACTATTTTTAATCTCGTAGACTAATTTGACAGGTGCCAAATGTCAAACTACAAATTGAAAAAAAACAAACAACAATTACTTAAAATATCAAATTAGTCTACGAGATTAAAAAACAGACTTTAGTTAAAGCATATAACAGTGGATACCAATTTATCGGCAGCTGGCTGTACCCGTCGATATCGCTCTGATTCGGTTTTCGCCCGTTTTGGTATTGGATTTGACGTTAATTCGATTATGTAATATCAGAATATTGCCGTACGAAATAGACAATACCGATGCACAATAGCGATCATTTCCGATCCAGCTTTCGATATCAAATTGAAGAAGGAAAAAAAATTAGAGTCGGGAGAGTTATCCTACGGGGTTTTCGCATTTCGTAATCCTAAAGTTGAATGCATTGACTCAAGGAACTGATTTAAATATTTTTACGAATGAAGTACATAATTGGCCAAAGAATCAGCATTGCCAAGTAACGTGGCAATGCTGCCAGCCTTTTGGCCTTTTGGGCACTTTTGACAGCAATGCGCACGAATTTTTTGATGCCCTATGATTATTTCCCCTCCTTTTTTGTATACGTTCATAATTTATTATTCATATTTTAAATTATGTAAAATTATCTTGAAAAAAGTAGGTAAGTAATTAATTAGCAATTTTTTTTATTTAGAGTTAAGGTGAAAACGGTTACTACACAATAAAGTACTTAATAAAAGTACTCATAAAATCACAAAAACAAACAAAAAAGTAAAAATGTTTTTAACCGACTCCAAAAAGGAGGAGGTTATCAATTCGGATGTTTTTCTTTTCTATAAATAAAAAAATGTATAAATCAATAAACGGGATAACAATCGTTTGATCAGGAAAACGGACATGTCTTACAAAAAAAAAAACTTAATGTTAGATAACTTTTTGTCCTATTTTGGAATTAAAGTAGCTACGAGTATTTTCGAGAGATATAATAACTGTTGTGCAATTCTGCAAAAATCTCACCGTGAAAACTTAGGTGAAGTGAGTTTGGAGTGAACTGTCACTGTCTTAGCATCAGTAGGTATCGATGACAATGACAGCTCACTCCACGCTCACTTCACCTACGTTTTCACGGTGAGATGGTTACAGAATAGCAATGCAGATTACTTTATACAAGTTTACCTCTAGAGCTAGTACGTCGCGTGTCGGCGTCGCCCGTCATATTTCTTAGTTCGCAGATTGCTTTAAACCAAGTTTAGACATCGTCGCTGTGATCAAGTTTTGTAGTCGCTGTTCTATAGTATGTTTATGTAAAGTTGCGAGCCATGAAGTTTAGAATACTGAACTGAGCTTGTAGCTAAATATTAGAATACAAGATTGCAACCTTCACTTTGTATTATAATTAATGTCACCTAGATAACTAAACATAAAGGTGCATGAGAAGCTTCTAGAAACGCCCACTTGCTCCACAAATCACTACAGTCATTTAGCGCTAAATGAATTTTAATCATTGTTTTATTTCTTTAAATCGTTTTGAGATGACAAATACAAATATGTTTTAATTTTACCGCTAAACGCAGTGATTTGTGGTGCAAGTGGGCCTTATTATTCAAAATAATTTGATTTTAGAATGCTGTGTCATTTTTTTTTTCATTAATTCTCCTGCCCATATCCCAATTTATCGGCGCAACATGCCCCTCTCTACTATATTTCTCTACTAGCCTCCGCCTGCGGCTTCTCCCGCGTGGTATGTCGATAAAAAGTAGCCTATGTCCTTTCTCAGGCTCTAGACTATCTGTGTACCAAATTTCATTTAAATCTGTTCAGTAGTTTTGGCGTGAAAGCGCGACAGACACACAAACAGACAGAGTTATACTTTCGCAGTTATAATATTAGTAAGGATAGTAAGGATTAGTTCTATTTTGAAGTCGAAGTTGCGAAGGGGCGACTTTTTTTTTAGTGTTGTTTTCAACACTAAAATCGTCGTCCCTTCACAACTTTCTAGTGTGAGTATGGACAGACATTCTATCTCACTACTACCCTGCTGAATGTGGCTAATGTTTGAACCACTGCATAAGTACCTATATTTTGCATAGCAATTAGTGTTGCCATAAGAGAAAATCGCTCACTACCAAAGGAAAAAGTGAGATTTTATAACGTATGTTAATCAAACTTTACCGAGTCTGAAACCCTTGTGGTTATTCAAACTTATCCAAACACTAACTCGCTCGTTGATCTAAAACTGTTCGCTAACGAACTTCGCTTTCGCGAACTGATTATCTTTAGCGAAAGAATCCTTTTAACTTTTCTCGTTCTTCATAAACTTCTTGAGAGGTTCATTTTCTTTCGTCTTCGTGATAATTAGTTGATTCACTCAAGATATCATTATGTAGATTTACAATTGGAGGAAGATTGACCTTGAACCTACCCATTTTGCTGATTGGCTGTTAGGGTGGAGTGAAACCGACAATTTTTTTTTTTTTAATTTTTTTCTTTTCTCCTGTATCATTTATAGTTGACCCTATACCATAGAATTAAGTATAAAAAATATCAGGAGCGTAGGACTTCATCTTCAGGTGGCGCACGGAGGGTAGATAAACAAAAAAGTCAGGTTATACTACATACTACAACCCGCTATTAAGAAGTGTTTTAATCATTTTCACTGTCATTATGTGTTTTTATTGCGTTCATAATAGCTTACAACTATATGGATACTTGTTATTTACCCATAATTTCGATCAGATTTTTCACAGGAAAGCTTCAAATTCAAGCCAATTTCACGAAAATTCGAATCTAATATACAACGTTTTGTGGCTTGGTAAACCTATGAAATACCTAAATTACGGAAAGATTTATGTTGTCTATTAATTGGTCTACCTAAAAAAATAAGTGATAATGTGTTGCTGACGTATTTTGATGCAATCACATACTATTTGTGGATACGGTGTGATTTAATTGAATTATGTAACGAAAAGATCCTGCAGTTGCGAAATAATTGCAACCGACATCGAAAAAATATGGAACAAACATCTATTCCTATTATCAGGCATCAAAAAGTTGTTGCGAGATTGATTTCATATTACAACAAGTCCAAAAATATTAAAAAAATACGTGATGAAAACAAAAAAACAAGATTTCTACGAAAAATCTTTGAAAAAGTTATTTGTTAATGCTACATGCAAGTTTTGTACTTAAGAGACGATCTAAAACAATTGTCTTACATATACAACATAATTCATTCTTTGTGCATCCAGGAATGTATTGCTTGCTATGTTACAAGATGATGCACCAGAAATAAGAGACTTAGCTCTTCGAACAATTTTGAAGGCTATGGTACAGACCAAAGGCAAGAAAATACGTCAGTTTCAGCACACTGAATTCAGATTGAGGCGTCACAGTAGTACGATTTAATAGACTGGTCAAAAAAACAAGTTACCGCGTCACCAATGACAATGAAATACAGTGACGGCCAAATCAAAGAGATGATGTCACCTGGAGGCAATTTATTGTATTTCCAGAAGTTCCCTTGTCACACCCAGGCTGTAGAGCGATGTGTTAAGCTTGTAACAGAAGCTTCTTCATCCGTTTTTGGACCAGAGGCAAGAGATGGGTTCATAAGATCAAGAATAAAAGCTAGGCAAGACTTACCAGTTTATGACACAAAATCACAATATTTCGTTCAAAAACAAAGACCAACTTCTCCTGAAGAAGACCCTGAATGCTCTTTATAAAAGTGTATTTTGTTAAAATGTATATTATTCATTCAATATCTTCAATAAATAAATACAAAACATTCGTTTTTCATTATGTGTACCTAATATTTGTAACTCGAGTTTTAGCTATTAAACTGAAATTTTAAAACATGGTGCGCCACCTGATGATGCTGACTAAGCAGGCTGATATTTTGCGAACATGTATCTTACTTCCCAGGTCGGTGATTGGTAATACAGGAAAATTAAAATTAAAAAAAAAAAAATTTCGCTCCCCCCTATTGGCTGTGGTTGGACCATTCTGTTTGAAGGATCTACTCATGCGTCAGAAATTTTGCGACAGATCTCTCTTTCTGTGGAATTATTATTTTAAAGCTTTAAAGATTTTGTTATTCTGTTTACCTTCATTTTTAACAATGTCTATCTTTTGCTTTCATAAAGTCAAGTGAGTTTTACTCTTGACCGTTTCGTGAACCGAAAGTTCTAACCTTTTTTCAAGTACCTCAAGAAATGAAAATCGCACACATATATTAACGCCAGTAGCACACCGCCGCGCAAATCATAGCAGCGAAACCGCTGTAGTTCAATTTTATTGACTCTCGTCATGTTCCGCTGCACGAATAGGATTCATGCCGCGAGTCAGTACAAACAAAGCAACAAACAAACTCATTTTCGCATTTATAATAGTAGTTAGAATTAGGATTAATAATATTTCAACGCAACAATTAATTACGCTATGAATATCTATTAAAGAATGCTGACTGTACTCAATAATTCCCCGTTTCAAAGCCCAAATATACACCGTCTTAGCCTGCTAATTAGTTCACTTCATTCTGCACTATCATAATCAACATGGTAGGTTTTTAACTCATGATCTAAGCCATAGTTACTTAATACTTTACACTTCAAGTTCCTAAACCCTTCAAGTAGTTAGCATTGGGAGGGTTGAGTATAATTTCACACGGGTTAATCAAAACTTCAACAAAAGTCCATGATATGGGTACGAGTACTTACCTAATATCTATCACAACTGTTTACTCGAAGTTCTAAATTTAGCTTTCTTATTTAAAACCAGTTTAGACTAAGGAGTCTTTCCGGATCTCATGAAACACAGTAAAGTAGTTCCTTTGTTCAAATCCGGTGATCGTAAGGAACCCAACAATTATAGGCCTGTGTCAATTTAAGTTGATGCTTAATCAAATGTTACGTCACTTTAATAAAAATTCCATCTTTCATGAACAACAGTACAGTTTCACCAAAGGGCGTTGTACCACTGACCCTAGTGTCTCCATAATAAAGAACATTTTTAACGCCTGGGAAGAAGCACAAGATGCCATTGGAATCTTTTGGGACCTCTCGAAAGCGTTTGATTGCATTGACCATGAGACACTTCTGCTGAAACTAGAGCACTATGGGATTAGGAATCTGACAGCTCTTGAATTACTAAAAGTTTATTGAAAGATAGAAAAGTTAAAGTCCAAGTAAATGGCGTAAACTCATTAGGGTCTGAAATGGCAATGGGCGTTCCTCAAGGTTCGATATTGGATCCATTCCTCTTTTTAGTTTACATTAATGATTTATCCTAATTGCTACTAAATCAATCGAAGATGGTGTTATTTGCAGATGACACATCAAGGATTTTTAAAATAAACCGACGGTCACAAAATCTTCACGACGTGAATAGCGCTATTCTTCAGGTCCAAGATTGGTTTACGGTAAATAATTTGGTAATAAATGAAAAAAAAACCAAATGCTTTCGATTTAAATTACCTTATGTTAGAAGTAGCGAATGTGACATCATATTGAATGGAGAAAAACTGGAATTTATTCATCAAACAGTTTTCCTGGGAATCACGCTAGACGAAAAATTACAATGGGGACCCCATATAACATCTCTTGCGGGGTGGCTAAGCTCAGCCGCTTATGCTGTTAGAAAGATAAGATAGTTAACAGATGTAGAAACCGCGCATTTAGTCTATTTCAGTTACTTCCACAGCATTATGTCGTATGGCATTTTACTGTGGGGTCGGGCTGCTGACATTGAATTCATCTTTGTTTTGCAAAAGAGAACTGTCAGAGCCATTTATAATCTATGTCGCCGCGAATCTCTCAGGGAACTATTTACAAAGATTAATATTATGACGGTACCTTGCCAATTCATTTATGAGAATATTATGTATGTAAGAAAAAATCTAAATCTTTTTAATAAAATAAGTGATAGACATAATTTTAACACAAGAAATAAAGATAAAATAGATCAACCATTTTTCAGATTAGCTAAAGTACAAACATCTTTTATTGCGTTTAATGCTATAACAAAATACCTAGTGATATATTGCAATTAAATGAAAGAAAATTTAAAACTCATATTAAAAGTACACTTTGTTAACAATCATATTACAAATTAGAGGATTATATCCAAGATAAGAATGCTTGGAAACATACTGGTCTTGCTCCATAGGACAAATTCGAGTCTGGACAAAATCAAACTGGTTGCTAATCTAGTTGTATAATTTATTATTTGTATATCATAGATTTTTTACATTTTATAATTATTAAACTCACACACTGTCCTATGAGTATTACATGTAAGTTTGTAGGAATATTGTGATATCGTATACTTTTACAATGTTTGTAAATATGTGAGCACCATGTATCTATCACATACTTAATTAATTTATTTGTCATTGCTCCATTTTTAATTCTTTTTTACCTCTTGTGGTACAGTAATGTCTGTATTCTCGGTGCATCGTCTTCACATGTATTTATATAATTGATGTATACCAAATATTGTAAAACATTTTTTTTAAGAGTAACTTTAGAGTTTCTTGCCCATTCTTCTCCATACGAAAACTACCTTTTGGAAGGGGCAACTAGAATCAGTTTTATTTCTATTTCTATGTATTTGACGTTTAAAAGTGCCTTTAATGTGCCTACTTGAAATAAATTATTTGACTTTGACTTTAAATACCCTCGTTCATAATCTTGTGGCATTAGCAGTGAAGCTAAGAATGTTGCAACAAATTTTTTCTTTACCAACTAGAATGTATAAAAGGAAATAACTTAATTGGTAAAACTTTTGTCCAAAAGGTACGTCGAGTAGCGGTCAAAGTTAAGAGGGCTGTGGTCGTTAAAGTTATGCTTGGAAAATTCAATTTTCAGTTCGAGGGATCAGGGATCAAAACCGTGTTTCAGTAAACTTTTAACGAATTGAATGGGAGTTTAAGTTCGATTGAAGTGACATTCTATTGAACCAGAAAGTAGAAAATGTTACGATAAATGCTCACAAAACGGTTCAGTTGTAGGTAACAAGTGCAAGAGTAAAAACCATAGTATGAGAAGACTTACATGCGTACTGCCTGTTGCGGCCCAACCGGTGTTTTTTCATCTCATAGCTTTTTCTTAATATGGTATCAGGGCGATTTTTTTAGGAGCAATTATACCCAGCAGCCGGAAAAAATTAAAGATGAAACGAGGCTCTTAAATATATATATACATTCATAATTATTCATCATCATCTTATGAGTCGATTTGAAAACCTCCTCCTTTTTTTGGTCGATAAGAAATGAGTCGTTGATGGTGGATGGTTGGTGGTTGGTGGTACTTGGTTAGTGGTGTATGGTGGTGGTGGTTGGGGTAGTTGGTGGTGGTTGGTGGTTGATGGCGGTTGGTGGTAGTGGTTGATCGTGCATATTATAAAAAAATAGTAGTTTATTGCGGATGGTTGATGGTTGTTGGTGGTAGTTGGTTGGTGGTTGTGATTGGTGGTAGTTGGTTGGTGGTGGTCGGTGCCCGTGGTTGATGGTGGTTGGTGGTAGTGGTTGATGGTGCATCTTAGACCTATTGACGGTACTTACTACTTACCGGATTTCCTTCACCTGTAACTTATAGAAACTATACTATACATTCCACAACCAATAATAATCAAACTTCCGGCAGCACTACATGATATGGGTACCGTTACAAACAAGTGCTAACTTGTTTCAAGTTATTAATCAAGTTTCTAGGCCGCCACCGTTTAATGTTGCTAATATGGACGTCGGTCGTCAGGCAAATTTGATTACCTTGAAGGTAGGCATAGTTTTATTTGATTAGCTTGGTTCAGTCTAAGCCTCCTGGTGTAAAATATTAACTGCGACATTGCTATAAGTTAACAAAATGAAATGAAATGATATTGTTTATTCTGTAAATAGGAAATCGCAATCAATTTTACACGTCATTTATTTATAAAATAAATGTCATGGAAATCATATTATAAGGTAGTTTGAAATTAGAAGTTTGGGTTTAAGTATTCAAATACTTGTATATAGTACAGTATTCGTATTCAGTATTATTAGTAGTAGTGTAGTATAGTATTCTTTGACAGTCGTAACGGGTCGTCAGAACCCCGAAAGTCTGACAACCAGTCTTGCCAAGGGGTATCGTGTTGCCAAGTTACTGGGTTGTGGAGGTGAGATAGGCAATCGCAACATGTAAAATAGTGGTATTCAGCTGCATCCGGTTAGACTGGAAGCCGACCCCAACATAGTTGGGAAAAGGCCAGGCAGATGATGATGGGTTTAAGTATTCAAATAACAAATCAAGCACTCAATTTGTAAGTAGCACTACAAATTGCCATCCACAAGTACATTTTTTGATCCATTTGATTTAATTTTACTCAAATTCTCAATTAGACTGTACTGTGGAACAAACAGTATATTTTGAATGGCCTTAATAGCTTTTCGGTTACAACACTGATCGGATTTAGGTTTGCAAACTCAAAGACTACACATAAGTAATTCAAACAGCTAGATAAACTACAGACTCACCATTACAAACTATGAAAGATAGTTCAAGGATTAACACACATGCACCTAAAAGGCTGTAAGTAAGACAATATACGCCATCTTAAGAAGATCCTTTAAAAGCTGATGGATCAACTCGGGATGGAGTTGGACGGCTATGATTGATGAGAGCCAAGTTCGGGTACTCTCGGGTATCCTCGGGTACCCTCGGGCCCAGGGGTATAGAAGTATTAGTTCAAGTAATAGGTAAACGGTTGTAGAAATCGGGGATTGATTTTGTAACTTAAGTGGAAATTGGTTCTGTTATGATTAATGGTTTCGAGGGTTATGTTTATAACGGAGAAGGCTCTTGAAGTATTTGATTAGATTATTCAGTTATAAGAAGTAGATGCAACTTAAAGAAAGAAAATACGTTAATTTGCGGTCAACATGACGTAAAGAAAGAACATACATGAAATGAAAAGAACAAGTGGCGTGACATCCACGCAAAACGGCCATCGCTCAGCATAATGCTGCGACCCAATCCGAGGATATTTTTTAAGGACTGCCGGAAAAGATATTTAAGGTCTTCCATTTTTCCTTGGAACTTTGTGTCTTTCTTGACCTTTCGTTGGAAAGATAATTGGCTTTTTTACCAACATAATAAACCACAAATAGATCGTTCAGCAAACTTCATAACGTACGGTTTTGATAAGGTTTGCGCCTGATATTGATCACAAGTGATATTCTTATCAACCAACAATGGTTCCATCGACCCAAAATTTTTTTATAAAACTAGCTGCGCCCTGCGGTTGCACTCGCGTAAGTCTCGATCCCGTGGGATTATCGGGATAAAAAGTATCCTATGTCCTATTCCAGGGGCCTAGGTGTACTAACTTACCAACGATACAATGACTCGCGATTGTGTGTTTTTGACAGATTTTCCATACAATATCTATCAAAAACTCACAAAAGAGAGACCATTAGAACGTTTAAACGCAATAAAAATATTAAGTATTGAGTATTGAGTTTGTAAATTAGTAGACTTGGCCCGCTGGTCATGTTCTAGGCATGTACCAAATTACTTACATCAAAATGCGGTCACCCGTTTCAGCGTGAAAGCGTATTACACTCACTTTCGCATTTATAATATTAGCTCTAAATTTGGTTAACTGACTTCAAAACGCAACTTCAAATAACAAATCATTACTCACCTTTTTAATGTCATACAAACGGGCTTCGTCTGCCCTTCAATTTATATTTGTCACCTTAAAATTTCGGCTAAAAATAATTGAAAATTAATACTCGGCTATGTTCTGGAATCCAATTTCCTTGGAATAATCTGTAGCCGCGTCGCTCCGTCATTCTCCGGGCTGTTTGTCGGTTCGGCACGTAAAATGTATTTCATCAGGATTTGTATAAAACTGAATTTAAAAGAAATCACTTCGAGATTCGAAGAGGCAAGTCTAGATTTAACGATCATAATGTTATCGATTACTTTATTAGACGTGCTTTAACAAAAAAATAACAAAATTCAAAAATGGATTTTTTTTTGTTTGCAATGGGGCTTTGTCGCACATGCGATTATGCTGCCTTGGTTAGCTTAACAAAATCATATTTTTTTCTATTTTTATCAAAACCTTAGCATAGCTAATTTGTAAAGTAGTGCGAGTGTTTGTGTGTGTGTGTGTTTTTTTTTATATTTGACTAGCTGCATCAGACAGTGGCGCAGCTAGAGCACTATTATTTATTTTGTAACAGGATTACAGGAAGTTAGATAATAATGTAGGAAAAAATCTGTTCAATTCAATGTTCACATCTTTGAACCATGCAGTTGATCAAATTACCAACCAGGTTCAACAACGTTTAAAAGCATAGACCTATAACCCAAGATCGAATCAATTACCATCAGCCCAAAAGCCAGCAAATCTGACGTCACGAAATTCACAAACAACATGAAATCCCGTCAATAACTCAGAACCCACCTGCACCTACTGCGCACTTCGAAGAACAATTGAAGCCCTAATTACCAGAGATTGTGCATTGACAAAGGAGTTGTTGACTGCTTACTAGTTGGAGGCAAGATTGCAGCCTCTTGACTTCCAACCCCCCTCCTGCCCCAGCCCCACTTAAGGTCTGTACACATTCGCGTTTTATTGGCAATTTCTCGGCAGGAGAAAATCGCGAGCGCGTGGACGCGGCGTGGTCGTGGCATGCATGATGAGTACCTACGTGACCTATAACCACACGATAGTAGTATTTTTTATTTTAGCCTACACTGTCCCACTGTTGAGCAAAGGCCCTCCCCCAAATCCTTCCAAACATCCTTTTCCAGGGCCATCTCGATCCAAACCTTGCGGTACGCGTCTAGATCGTCCCTCCATCTCTTCCTGGGCCGGCCTCGGCGGCGCCCTCCATCCTCAGGCACCCACCGTGTGGAGACTGTTGCCCAGCTGCCGCTATGCATGCGGACATGATCCGCCCAATCCCATTTTAGCTTGGCAGCCTTTTTGCCTACGTCTAGGAGCCCCGTTTTGGAGTTCAACGTGGTGTTTCGTATTCTGTCAGTTCGGTTTACGCCCATTTGAACGATGAAAACCGTCCTTAACGCTGTTAATTAAAGGTGCTGAACTAAATAAAGAATTATTAAAATCACAAATAAAATACTATTCAAATTATTGTTACAAAAGGAAACATAATTTTAATATTTAAAATTATGGACGCCACACTAGGTCGAGCCTTTTTTATGGAGACCTTGAAAGTTCGAAGCAATTTAAGATTTCAGGGTCGATACTGTATTGTAAAATTTATTTTACCAGTACAAATAAAACGTAACCATGGTCCTGCGCTTGACGGAAAACATCTGAACGTCAAACGTAACCGCGCGTTCGCAGCAATCTCATTTCGCCGAGAAATGGCCAAGAAAACGCTAGTGCGCAAGGGCTCTTAATTCCTCCCAAGGACGGAGATTGCCTTCATTATACCACAGTGTTGCATTGCTAACAATAAGTTACTGTGTGAGTGTGTACTTTACCTTGTTGAATACTCTGATGTAAATGATTTTAATTGGACCATTGTAACTGAAACTCAATTGTTTCAAGAATCACTTGAGGATTTTGTGCTAAATTGGATGGGACTTAAGGGAATAAAGTAGAATAGAATAAATGTATGTAAGAATTTGTGTATTATACAAAGGTATTTTCACGAGTTTGTTGCGCCACTTCTAATTCTTAGCTAAAACACTAGAGATGATGGGACGTGGGCTTTTTGCAACTGAAGTTTGAAAAGAGCGATTTTGAATAGCACTGGATAACTTTTTCTTCAATTTATTTTATGATTCGTAAAGGTTAAGCTAAACTTAACTTGGCTTGAACAACGAGAACACTATGCGTTGTAGTGCAAAAGGAATTTCTCTCATTATATTATTTGACGTAGAGACTCCTCCGTGCCTCGGAAAGCACGTTAAGCCGTTGGTCCCGGCTGTCATTTGTAGATCTTTGACAGTCGTTACGGGTCGTCAGAAGCTCGAAAGTCTGACAACCAGTCTTACCAAGGGGTATCGTATTACCCAGTTACTGGGTTGTGGAGGTCAGATAGGCAGTCGCTCCATGTAATATACTGGTATTCAGCTGCATCCGGTTAGACTGGAAGCCGACCCCAACATAGTTGGGAAAAGGCTGGGCAGATGATGATATTATTTGACGTATGCAAACTACTGTTTGGTGTAATTACTGTTGTTGTGTGTTGTTGTACTACTGTTTGGGACAGACTGGATGCAGAACGCGGAGGATAGGGTGTTGTGGTGCAGCATGGGAGAGTCCTATGTCCAGCAGTAGACTGCCGACAGTCTGAGTTGGTTGATGAAACTACAGGTACTATTTTTACCTCTTTTCTGATTAAAAATACGGTGAATTTTAGTACGATTCCGCAGTGTAAGTTATTTAATGAGATTTCAAGAGTTCATTAAGCTTAAATGCGAACTAGGGCGTCATATGAATTTCAGTAGGGATTTTTAAATCTTTTTCTAAGTTGGCTGCACTTTTTCGAGTTCTATATTAACCTCTAGGTATATTATACTGTACGGGTATGTTTTCATGTTAACAACTGTCTCATCAAAATATTTTATTGAAAACCGGTTCCAAATTGATTTAGGTGCTCGTTGTTCTTATAGAGG
The DNA here is from genome assembly GCA_947363905.1 of Lithophane semibrunnea. Taxonomy (NCBI): domain Eukaryota; kingdom Metazoa; phylum Arthropoda; class Insecta; order Lepidoptera; family Noctuidae; genus Lithophane; species Lithophane semibrunnea. The sequence goes on from OX376187.1 coordinate 5,600,345, forward strand.
TCGCAAGCACCACTGCTGAGCATGAGGTCCTGGGTTGATTCCCGGGTCGGGTAAAATGTTATTGGATTTTTCCATCTGGAATTTCTCAGTAGCAGCGGTTGATGGCAATAGGCTCGCCCCCTGTTACATAGGACTTAAGGCGAGAGATTCAGGGTAGCCCGCGAAATTCAAATTTTCTTACGTTTTTTGCAATTTGCGGGTCAGTCAGTAGGTATTAAATTGTATGTTGATCTAAATATGTTTCGCGGCCATAAAAAATATGGATTTACAGAATTATAAACATAAGATTCAGCCATACAACTCTCTTAGTTCATGTAAGTGTATTGAATGGTTATTTCATGAAATCTGCATGACATTGGGCACTTGTATGAAAAGTAAATCCATATTTTACGGCCGTGAATCATAATATATTTAGTTCAACATACAACCTGAAAATTGCAAAAAACCTTATAAAATTTGAATTTCGCGGGCTACCTTTACGCATCCCCCTTTAACTAGCGTAATGTGGTTGTACTATAGTATCTATGCCTCTGCCTAGCAATTCGGGGATTACAGACGTGATTTACAATCTTTGTAAATATGGGAGCACCATGTATCTGGTAATTAATTAATTTATTATTGCTCCATTTATAATTCTTTTTACCTTTTGTGGTACAGTAATCTTATTGTAGGTGCATCGTCTTCACATATAATTATATAATTCGTGTATACAAAATATTGTAGAACATTTTTAAAAGAGTAACGGTGGAGTTTCTTGCCCATTCTTCTCCATACGAAAACTACCTTTTGGAAGGGGCAACTAGAATCAATTCTATTTCTTTGTTTTGACGTTCAAAAGTGCCATATATATGCCTATTTGAAATAAATTATTTGACTTTGACTTTGATGTTATCTGTGGGATTCCAAAAGTACGTAGTCTTTATCTACGTAGAATTAAAAATACGAAATGCCTGCTAAACATTTAACCAAGATTTCTTTTGTTCCAGGTAACCCAGAGATCAACATTTCTTTGCAAGATATCCTGTACAAATTACAAAGCTTCCCTTCATATATCTTTTGATATCGACGGACTTTGACAGAAGATGAATTATGGTTCTAAACGACGAACGAAATAGTCTTTATCAGAACTGCGACAGTCGTGTTTCAAAGTAAAATTTCCTGTTGGAAAGATCTTGGGATATTTAAAATGATTTGGTTTTATCAAAGTGAAATCTCTCGCTTTAGTATTTTTATATGTTGAGCTTTACAGCTAAAATACAATACACGCAGATATACAGGGTGTAAGGGTAAACAGTCTTGTCATTCAAAACATGGGTAGTTGACTTAAATATAAAAATAAATGACCGAGTAACAACAAAAAAAAAACTTTATTTTCATTAAAAGACTTTAAAAAGTTTCTATGCGACACCGTGCTCGCTAACGAAACAGCTGACTGTCTGGGTCGCACTCACGGCCGGTCAGGTCACCTCACACGCCCCCCACCCGTGTTGAGACGCAAGTTTGTTGCCCTAGCGCATAGGTGAAAGGGTGTATACCTACTCTACATACATAGGTAAATACTCTATGGTAAAAATGAATTTAAAAAAAAGTCATAATTTTTCAATTGATTTTACGTTCTATAAATAACACCAAACCACTGGTTTCAAGGATAACGGTGTTTACCCTAACACCTTGTATTTAGTAACCTATTCCTCAAGAGCCACAAAATCGACACGTGTTTCACTTCCCAACGAGGCATCCTTAGGATGACGATTGACCAGTCACGAAACTGAACATGACGTTTTGTCACGCCGAGCGGTGAAAGACGCACTCGGCGTAGCCACACGTTGTGTTCAGTAAAATAGAATTCCGCAAAGTCACGCCTGAATCAATTAACTAGATTTACAACTTTTAATTAACTTCTTTTTCTTCAAGATTTAAAACATCCTATGTCATTTGCCTAGCCTTTTCCCAAATATGTTGTGGTCAGCTTCCAATCTTACCAGATCCTGTTGAATAACAATATTTAACATATATGATGTGTGGAGGTCCGATAGGTAGACCTATCGGACCTAGATATATGTATGAGTTCAATATAACAGTCGAAAATAAAGTAAAATAAGCGACGATAATGTTTAGCTAGAGATAATTAGAAAATGGCCCATTACACCAGGTTATTAAATAAACCCAAACCCACAAAAAAAAAATTGCAATAAAGTAAACAGTCATCGAGGTATAAAAGCGTAATTCATTTTTAACTGTGCCAACAAAATCTCATTTCGAAGAGTTTGCAAATATGCAAAAGATGATAATATTACCAGGAGTTATCGCGTTAATATTTTTTAAGTCGTTTTATTTATTCTCTTTAGGGTTCCGTAACCAAAGGTTGTCACTCCGCTTGAACCGTATTAAGTAGACACAAAGTATTTACTGCTATACTATAACAACAAATAATGAAAATAAAATAAAGTTTAAAAAATTGGGGGTGGCGATAAAGAAATGTTTTTTTCGGCGTTTTTTTGCTCGGGCCAGGTACGGAACCCTTCGTGTGCGAGTTCGGCTCGCAATTGGCCGTTTTTTTCCTTTTCTATGCGAAAAATAGCCCGTTGTTTTAGAAAATTGTTTTCGAGGGTCGCGTCGCCTGTTCCCACAAAAAGGTGACATTCCTTTTATTGAAATCGAGAAAACAAAGAAAACGTTTTGTATTCTAATAAATGTCACTGTCTATTTTTATTCGAAGCAGAAGTTGAATTATTTTCCATACAAATTTTATATAGAAAGTCTAAAGAATATCATTGTGACATTCGACATTTTTAAGTCGTTGTTCATAATAGCCGCCCATTGTATATTTTTTAGTGAATAACTTTATCTTTTTGTAATGTTTAATCTCAGTAAAGTATAAAATAAACAAACTTTTGAATTTTTGGCTGCAATCATTGATACTTTTTCATAGATTTATAAATTAATTAACGATCTCACATTTCCTCTGGTGAAATTGTAGACGAAACACAACAACGGTTAAGAGATTTATTTTCTAAATCCACAAACATTTTTAATGAAACTCGTTAGAACACATTCTATTGCACTTTAATTTAAATCTAGGAGTGCTAGAATTATCACTAAGAGATTTTCGGGCTTTATGTCAATAACAACTGCACCACAGTATAAATAAGTAACAGTAGTATGTCTTCAAAGAAAACGGCCGAAAGGTTGCGATTATGTTACGCAATTCTCCCGCACTTTGTCTTAATTATTAAAAATACTATGATTAGAAGTTTTAACATGAGCTATAGAAATTAAAATTCCTATTCAAAAACACCACGTTCGCATAGATACAAAGGACATTAAGTGTTTATGTACTATATTCGAGCTTGTGTGTATATTTACTAAAGCCAATGAAAAAGGTAGCTGATCTTTTTGGCTGATTTACTGCGATTTCAAATGAAGTTTTTCAGAAATTTCAATGACTCAAAAACAATCTGCCTAGCCTTTTCCCAACTTTGTTCTGGTCAGCTTCCAGTCTAACCGGATGCAGCTGAAAAGTAGAAAGAAACGAAGACTATACTAATGATTAAAGTTGTCGGGGCTATAGTGGTTTTGTTTTGTTTTTCCAAATCATGAAAACTATTCAACTATCCCCAATACTACAAATCCTTACATATTATAAAACAAAGTCCTCTGCCGCGTCTGTCTGTCTGTCTGTTCGGGATAAACTCAAAAACTACTGCGCTAATTTTCATGCTGTTTTCACCAATAGATAGAGTGGTTCTCGAGGAACGTTTTAGTATATAATAACCGACATCCACGTGAGCGAAGCCGAGGGCATCAGCTAGTCCTACTATCCTACTAATCCTACTATCCTACTATCCTACTAATCCGACTATCCTACTATCCTACTATCCTACTAATCCTACTATCCTACTAATATTATAAATGTGAAAGTTTGTGTGTTTGTGTGTTTGGATGTTTGTTACTCAATCAGGCAAAAACGGCTGCATGGATTTGGATGAAATTTGGCAAACAGATAGCTTATAACCTGGATTAACACATAGGATACTTTTTATCCCGATATTCCCACGGGATCGATACTTACGCGGGTGAACCCCGGGGGGCGCAGCTAGTATCATAATAAAATGATATCTCAACTGGAATAACATGACCGTACATAAGTGAAAGGGTTTCGTACAATCGTATGTTTAATACCCGAAAGAAATTCTGAATAGGATACGAATAAGAAAACATAATATTTACCATTATGTCAGCCCGCTTTGGTAGTTTCAGGAATATTGCAAACTATTGAAATATATTTTACCTTTTGTGGGATTACTCTACAAAAGTTAATTATTTTTATTTTCTTGTCGTCTGCAATATTGCCGATCGTCGGATTCCACCATAATAATGATTGGTAGAGGTGCCCGTTGACACGACGTCGTACGCTTGAAAAAAAAAACATTTCTTGTTTGAACATAAAATACATACCTATAGCCGCTAGTTTTCGCTGAGCGTTCTTTTTACAAGCTTTATATTAGCTTGCTCTGTTCGTATGTGTTTCCGGTTACTCCTTTTGTCATCAATTTTTCAAGCACTTCCTGGCATCTGATTGAGCTGAAACTTGGCATAATCATACAACTACCGAGACATTTTGAAAAAATGATACCATGGAACTGGTCTGATATGCAGATGGAGCCGGATATCTGAATTTTGCAGTCTTAGTTTCAATACTAATAGAGTTCAAAATGGCTACAGATAGTACAGGGAGGCGCCCTGTACTATCAGTCGCCATTTTGAACTCTATAAAACGGCCACATTACCAATCCCTCTGATTCCTGAATTTCCAGCTGTCATTAGCAATTCCTCTAATTTGACACAAAATGGTGTCACAACTGAATCATAAATAAGTACCTACTCAATTCAATTCATATTCGAATCATATTTGGTGTAAATATTGCTGCATGAAAATGACTTAATTATTACCTACTAAAATGATTGTAATTTAAATTAATTAATTTTAATTTAACATTTATCTTTATTAATAGCAATTCATAATTTGTGGACCATTTTACAAATTTCCATACAAAACTGTAAAACAGATGAATTGCGTAATATGAATTGCACGTAGATCATAATATGAATTTGTGACATTTTACGATGATTCATAATATTATCCTATTAATATTCTGCCAAAATGGCCGTTTTAAGCTCCTAGCCTCTACTAATCACATGACTGCAAAATTCAATATTACCAATCGCGTTACGGATCAAATTATAATGAACGCTCTGTAGACACTGTACAAAAATCTTTTGGCGTTCGAATGACTTTGACAGGGGGCGCTGCTGGTAAACATTTGTGCAATTAATTGTTTTGTGAAATGTATCCAAAAAAACAAGATGGTGGCTTTACTTCAAATTTTGGCCACGCACCGAATTAAACCTAGTAGCGCTATATACCTCAGAAGTTAATTCGAAATAGTTCAGGCTGACAAGAAAAACAGATTCAAGTGAACCAATAATAGGTATTTTTAAAACCCACATATAATCCACTCGATATGAAAGCCTACCACAATCGATTCATCACAGTACCGCTCCACTCGGTAATAACGATTCCGAGAATTAATTTAACTCTGTCGACGTTCTGCGTTCACACATACTGTATGTACACACGGCTACACATCAAGCTATACATTTCCTGTATAAGCTGATCTCGCATTGTAGGGAAATTCTATACAATGCGAGATCAGCATAAACTGAAAATGTATAGGTAGCTTGATGTGTAGCCGTGTGTACCAGTTTGAGGGTTTGTCGTTCTACATTTGGTTTGAGGGTTGGTTTTGTGTTGTGCAATTTTGTTTGTGTAATATGTTGAGGAATTTTAGGCATTTCCAGTCTCTACTCGGCTACATGATCAAGCTATACATTTCCAGTAAAAGCTGATCTCGCATCGTATAGGATTTCCGTACAATGCGAGGTCAGTTTATACTAGAAATGTATAACTTGATCATGTAGCCGTGTGTACGAGCGAAAGATTTTATTTCTTTTCTTTTTAAATTTTCTTTATTGTCTCGCGGTGCCTAATTATCCTTATCCTTCAGCGACAACGGGTAAGGATTTCATTTCATTCAAATTTTTACCGACCTTAGGGCTATGAGATTGGTATCTTTATTCCATTGAACCTGCGCCCCACGGTTGCACTCGTATAATTCTCGATCCCGTGGGAATATTGAGATAAAAAGTATCCTATATCCTAATCCAGCAGGCGTAGCATGGCGCTTTCTATCTCTACGAAGAATAGACATAGCTTTTTCTATACAAAGTGACAGTTCGTTTCTTTATTTTTGACATCCACCGTAGAAATCTTTCTACAATCTGTCATTTTGTCTTTCATTTCTAACGATCTTTGTCTAGGTCTTTTTTAAAGTAAACTATTTCGGAAGAAAGTTTTCTATCCTTACTGTCAAAATCACACTGACAACCGATAAATCCTATGATAAAACAAAGAATTCTGAGTCGAATTATGTAAAAGAGTGAATTTCGTAAAAAGTGCAGTTGACTCTTTCTATTTTGCTGCCGTCTCGTACTGTCTACTGTCTACAGGAAACGTCATTTTTGTCTACTCTTCCGTCGACAAAACGGTGCTCATGCTACGCCTGCTGGTCATGGTCTACCCATGTGTAACCAAATCTGTGCAGCCGTTTTATCGTAAAAGCTTAACAAACAAACAAACTCAATTTTGCAATTGTAAATAACAAATCATCATCTGTCTAGCATTTATTCCAACTATGTTGGCGTTGATTTCTAGTTTATCCGGATGCATCTGAATACCAGTTATTTTTGTTGTAAATAACATGTAAGTTCCTTCATTACATATAACCTTCTTGTTATACCTCAAAAGACCACCCTAAAAATAGGTAGTCTCACGGATGATATTCGACACGTAGATGCACTTCCACGAGAGATGGATGAAAAATCCACACGAAGCGGCTGACAAAAGCTTATGTCGTAGTTGGTAGTCAAACAATACATTGTTAAAACTAGAAGTTTAGTCGACTTAACCTTCAGTGGTGATCAAAGTGACCCCGATGCACCGATGCATGCTCCAAATGTCTGGGCTGTTCTATATTCGGCAGCGACATTGAACAGTGGTCTGTTGTGACTGCAGTTCAAGAGCGAATCTGAATTGTTTAACCAAGTTGTACTATGTGGAATGATAGGTGGTGCTGGGGGCTTAAAACAGTCACTTTGGTAAAATAGGAAAATATTATGAATCATCGCAAAATGGCGATTCATAATACGAAATAATTCATCTGTTTGACAGTTTTCTATGGAGATTCGTTAAATGGTCCACACATTATGAATTGTTTTTTTGTCAAATAAGAGGAATTGCTAATGACATTCGGAAATTCAGGTAGTTAATCGCTTTTAGAAGAATGTGGCCGTTTTAGGCCAACTGGAAATTCAGGAAATGAATTGCTTTTAGAGAAATTGCTAATGTGGTTGTTTTAGGCCCCCAGATCATTACCGAAAATAAAAGTTCAACTAAAGAAGTGTTCATGATGGCATAGAGACGTCTTTATTCAACTAAACGGCTTTATGTCATCATAAACACTAAATGACTTTTATTTTCATTACTTTAATAAGGGACATGAGTCACTGAGGAAAATGGGTGTTAGTTCCAAAAGCTACCATTTTGCAAAAAACTTGATTGGTGTATGGATGGATTTTGGTAAAGATAATAATAATAATGGCTTAATTGCCAAGAGCCTCGACCAACACCTAAGGAGCTGGATTAAGGGCTTGATTAGGAAAGCGGTACTCCTGGACACGGCTCGCATTGTTAGGAGGTTCCTCTCTCTGGAGCCCTGACCGCCGGTAGCTTGGACCCTGTTCCCGATACCGGTGGGCTACTATTTTTAAATGATTTTATATTTTTTTTAATTCTAATCTAAAAATATAATTTGTGTGTATGAAAAAAAAAATAAGAAGATTACTATCCTAAGACCGGAAACAGAGACTGCAATTAACTATAATAATGTCCTATCGTGTTAGAATAAACTAGATTGTTGATCAACGCGGGTATAATCTTCTCATCCCACAGTAAATTAATATTCGTATTTGTAAGATTTTTTTCCATCTGGAATTTCTCAGTAGCAGCCCGGAGTCAAGATTTATGCCCAGAAGCCAATAGGCTCAACCCTATTACATGGGACGAATTGTGTGTGTACTATAATGCATTTTTGCGTATCCCTTTAGGCGTACAGGACCGGCGCGATGTTATGTTTCTGTTATAATTTATGTTTATTCGCATCCATACTAATATTATAAATTCGAAAGTAACTGTCTGTCTGTCTGTATGTTACCTTTTCACGCCTAAAACACTGAACGGATTTCGACAAACTTTGGCAAGGAGATGGATGGCATCCTGGGGAAGAACATACTTTTACATTATCGACATACCACGCGGGCGAAGCTAGTATTTAATGGAAGCTAGTATTTAATTTAAGCAAAGGCAACAGGAAAAGAAGGCCCTGCAAAGAAGATTAAACAAAATGTCTTCACTTCATATCCCACCCTCCTCGGCACACCACCGTCTTCGTATTCGGCTTCCTCACAACTTTTTAAACCATTTGCAGAAGCGAAAACAGCAAACAGAAAATCCACCCTAACTAAATCATCCTTGAAAACAGTCTATTGTCGCTTTCGAAGCGACTGTGTCATAAGTTAGCCTGTCTATTTCAACCAGCAGACCTTGACCAACTCGCCACCCTGACCGTGTATTAGAAGCTATTTATATTTCTGGTTTATCTCACCCCTTGAACTATTACTTTACCCTTTTTATACACTTTATAATGCCATTTACAAAACCCAAAGCTAACCAAAAACCAAACTTAAAACCTTATAGTATTGTCATACTGCATATTTCCACCACTTTGACGAAGTCGCCATCCTGAGCGTGTATTAGATGTATTTATATTTATGTGTTATCTCCCTCCCTAAAAATGTTACTTAAACTTACTCTATATTATCTAAAAATAAACACAAACCTTGGCTTTTGGAAATAGGCCTTTTATAACAAAGAAATTTAATATTTAACTTTAAAATTACAAGAGCAAATTTAAATCAGCTGTTAGCTGTAGTGTTGCCACAGGAAAAAAGCCATGGCCACCTTGACCAACTTGCTATCCTAAACATTTATTATACCGCATAAACTTACTAAACCTTTTTAAAACTCCATCTATAAACACTAAATCAAACAAAAAAAGTAGTTGAAAACAGTCTATTGTCGCTTCCGAAGCGGCTGTGTCATAAGTTAGCCTGTTTATTTCCACCAAGCGAACCTTGACCAACTCGCTATCCTGACCATTTATTAAAAGTTATTCATATTTATGGGTTATCTCACCAAATAAACCTATACACACCAAAACAAACAAAAAGGACGTTGAAAACAGTCTATTGTCGCTTCCGAAGCGGCTGTGTCATTAGTTAGCCTGTCTATTTCCACCAGCAGACCTTGACCAACTCGCTATCCTAACCGTGTATTAAAGTTATTCATTGAGACATAAACTGAGGAGCTCGTGGCTAAGTAATAAAAGCCGCACGGGTCAATCCTTCAGGTTAAGCTACGCTTGCCGGAGTTGGTCCGTGGATGGGTGACCATCTTCACATACCAAGACTCCTCCATGCCTCGGAAAGCACGTTAAGCCGTTGGTCCCGGCTGTCATTCGTGGATCTTTGACAGTCGTTTCGGGTCGTCAGAAGCCCGAAAGTTTGACAACCAGTCATACCAAAGGGTATCGTATTACTCAGTTACTGGGTTGTGGACGTCAGATAGGCAGTCGCTCCATGTAAAATACTGTTATTCAGCTGCATCCGGTTAGACTGGAAGCCGACCTCAATATAGTTAGGAAAAAGGCTAGGCAGATTGATTGAGACATAAACTTACTAAACCTTTTTAAACTGCATCTATAAACACCAAAACAAACAAAAAAGTCTTTGAAAACAGTCTATTGTCGCTTCCGAAGCGGCTGTGTCATAAGTTAGCCTGTCTATTTCCACCAGCAGACCTTGAGCACCTCCCTCCATGACCGTGTGTGGTCGGATATTTTTGGTTGCAGTCGATTTCGTTTGCCTCGTGGAGTCGAATTAAATTGCATTCCGAATTGTGTTTGGAAGTTTGGGTTGATTTGTTAGTCAAAATATTAATTGCTTGGGGTTTTTCTCCAAGCCTTTGATTTATTTTATTCTCAACTAGGTGACTAAATAGACGTTGTCTTGTACAAATCTCATAGAAAAAAGCCCTTTCAGTTTCCCAAATTCTCCAATTTTCCGTGCAACGTTTCCTTTTTAGTGTTCCGTAGTCAACAAGGAACCCTTGTAGTTTCGCCATATCCGTCTGTCTGTCCGCGGCTTAGCTCAGAGACGTGTGTACATGTTAATTATTATTGGTGACTTGCCTCATGTTCCGAGCCGCCATTAAGTTTGAATCGAACTGTACTAATAAATTATCTTGGACACGTGAAGCAAGCACAGTGACAGCACAGCGTAAAAAAATATATTCACAAAAAAAAACCTATAGATCCCAATAATATTTTCGCGAACTTCAAATCATTAGTGGAGGTAGAAAATATTAACACACAGCACTTCATCAATACAAGCCCCGGTATATAATATCCGAGACCTTCATTAAAACAGAGTATAACATAAACCTCAGAACTATCGATACAGCTAGCAGAAACATCGAGTGCCTACATAAACTTTTAAGGCCAACGCAGACCGGGACGGGATGGTAAAGGATTTTGCCGTCAGTCAGCGCACACTAGCCGCTTAGATCCCGCGGCATTCCTGCGCCTTGCCACGGCGCGGGCGCCCCGCGGTATATCACAACCAGCGCCGGCGTCGTCGATATGCCGTTGCCTACCGCAGTACGGGAGCCCGTGACACGTCTTTCAATGCCGCGCAACGAAATCCCTTTCGATGCCATGGCATCATTTTAAAGCATAGCAATTTATGTCGTATTTCTACATCGATACGTTTGAATGTCCATTGGTAAAAATTTTAATCCCTTGCCATCCCGTCCCGGTCTGCGTTGGCCTTTAGATGAACAGAAACCGCAGAACGTTTGCTTCCAGTTCGATTATCGTAATACTCAAAAGGAGGTTGAACTTTGTAGTTCTTAGGAACTTAACCCTTATTTAGTGGAGATAGTAATTTAGTAACCCATCATGGTAACTATTCCTGGGAATCCTGCGATCGCCTTAGTCGTTAGGGACTACCCGATGACTAAGGCAATCGCAGGATTCCTGTGGTCTTGTAATCTTCGTAAATTACAAGACCACTGACTGCCTGACGACTGTCTGGTCTTTATACTACTCAGAACATTATTATTATAAATAGGTAGGTAAGTATGCAAGTAGGTAGGAATGTAGATAGGGTAGGTAGGTAGCGTAGTTTAGGTAGGTAGGTAGGTATGTAGGTAGGACAGGTAGGTAGGTAGGGTATGTAGGTAGGGTAGGTAGGTAGGGTAGGCAGGTAGTGGTATCTGTGCGGAGCCGGGGCGGGCAGCTAGTAATTTATAAAAATCACTTTCCCTTTTTCCAGAATTTGAACATATTTCAGGATATTTTCCCAATTTATCTTTCCATAAAAACTTTATTTGAACTATTACGAACTTTTTAATTTTTAATTAAATAAAAAATTGCCACCTCGGTCCAGCTGTTCTCAAGTGATGCGCTTACCAACGAATAGCATTTCACTTTTATTTTTATAGTTATCCGAGTACAGATTTAAAATAAACATAACAATCATACAATTAATATTTCATTCAACACAATCAAGCTGCCTAGCGTTTTCCTAACTATGTAGGGCTCGGATTCCAGTCTAACCGGATGCAGCTGAATACTAGTATTTTAGGAGCGACTGCCTATCTGACCTCCACAACCCAATAACGGGTAATAGATACTTACCCCTTGGTGGGACTGGTTGTCAGACTTTCGGGCTTCTGACGACCCGTAACGACCGTCAAAGATCCATGAATTACAACGGAACAACTACTTGGTACATGGGCGGCTCACCCAGCAGTCGATTGACAAGAATAAACAAATGAAAGTTATTCAAATTATCCTCGATTACAGTTCGTTTTTCTACTAAATCTATCCACTTTTCTTAGAAACTACTTCAGTATTCATTCGAAACCATTATCTACTTTGTTTTATGGCGTTACCAGATATAGCAATAATTCCAGCAACTAATAAATTAGGCAAACTTCTGACATCTACAATGATTTATCGATAAGTAAATTGTAATTCTGAACGTAGGGTCGACCGATACAGCTGGGGAACTTAGAAATTAGCTATGTGGAACTCATACATAATTAGTATATAAAAGTTATTTCAGAGGCATGGCTTAATTCACACACAAACATTCTGAACACATAGCACTAGTAGATTTTCTTATAGTATTATATCGTAGAAAAAAATACCTAACTCTATTTTATTTATCGTGTTTAGCAATATTTTTATCGCCAATCCACCCCAGTGATGGGAAAGCCCTCAAAACCCTTAAAAGAAAGAAGTAATTAATTCCATAAGTTTTCATATAATTAGTAGGTGGAAAATTAAACTGTATAAGTTCCATTTGTTTCTAATAACTAGTTTTTATTTCATTTCAGATCTTCAAGTTAAATGCCGAAACTTGAAATAGCGCCATCTATGAAAAGGAGGTGTCACTGCTATTAAAACATGTTCAGTAACGTGAACTCGCACATACACTCTTCAATTTTCAGTTTGCTACTTTCATTGTAGTAGTCGGTGTTAATACTAGATGGCGCTATTTACTTAGTTTCGGAAAATTATGGTAGATGGCACTGTTAGACTGGTCTTGTAGAGCCAAGTATCTAGTTTTTTTTGTTGTTTTTGTGTTATTAATATTGCATTTCAAATAAAATTCTCAGCGACGTTAATATAATTTAAAAGGGCAAAGTACAAATACATGGGCAAAAGCCGCTATAGGTTCATTAATGCATTAAACCATAACACACCCAGAACATCCCTTGTACCCTAGGGTTAAAATCGGCCAGTGGACTACGGAATGACACGTGTCTTCTGCTGGTAACATACAAGATAAGGAGTACCTCCTTATCTTGTTATCTACATAATATTGTTGACAGTATTTCGTTATATCAAGCAGCATCTATAGGAGTATTCATACCAACAAGTTACCTAAGCCTACTTTGGAGCAAAGGTATTCCGTTTTCCTTGATATATTTTTTCTTTCTTTCCTCGATCAAACAAAAATAAGTAACAAAGTCGGCTCACAACAGCACAAAAAAACAATAAACAGGAAGTTTCTAACTCCCCAAGATACAATCAATTCCTTCGGAAACAAAAATTAACACATGGAACAACAGAATTGGCGACAATCCAAACTGTATCATCAAATTGTTTGAGCTACTCAGTTCCATGTACTAGGGTACCATAACATAGAAGCGATGATTTATGCCGACTCAACGATTTGTCGCGAAACGTGAGACGCTCTTTACTTTTTTTTTGACGTGGAGGATGCTTGAGGCCTGTTTAATTTTCTGCTGTCCTGGTATTTGAATGGCCCGCATTAGCGGATTTTCTTTGTTGCTTTTTTTTCGAGTGTTCTGAATTTGGACAAAGAAGGTATAGTTTTGGAAAGGTTCGCTGTATTTTGGTCTCTGGCTTCTTCGTCGAATTATCCATCATATAATATGAAAATTTAACAGTTTTTGCTTATTTCGAATCAGATACCACATTTTGTGAGATATGTTTAAATCCCATGTAGTAGGGGGCGAGTCTATTGCCATCAACCGGGCACAATTCCAAACTCCGGGCTGCTACTGAGAAATTCCCAATCACACTTTATCAGACCTGGGAATCGAACCCAGTAGGTAGGTGGTATCTCATGCTCAACACTAGCGCTTTTTTTCTTTTTTATTAGACCAACGAGGCAGTTCCAGAAAAATACCTACTCCTAACTACCTTTCACGAAATGATATATAAATAAAACTAACAGCTTCAAAGACATTTCAAACAACATTACTAGTAAACACGACATCGCTAAACAAGATATAATCCAAGATAGAGCCAACCATTGCGAGAATACAAGCATTTTGCACCCGGCGCTTTGTTCAACTTGGCAGAAAATGGCCATTTACCTCGCACTTTCTATGTGGTCACTGGACCGAACGCGAGTAACAAAGGAAATCTTTGTCACGGACTATAAGACTGTGAGAAACACTACATTTATACGAATATAATAAGGATATTCTTTCGTGTGTAAGCTGGTTTTGTTGAAGATTTAGGTCAATGGGTTTAGACATAATAATGTTTTGACTAGGAGTTGAGACATACTATGGAATTCTTTTTCTTGTTAGTTATCGGATGTTGTCGGATTTTATAGCTGATAAATCTTAGTCGTGTATCAGTGTTTGTATGTTTGATGATGAATTGCATCAATGTTTGCAGGCCAAGTCGGTGTCTTTGCTTTTCAATTTTCGTTTTTTGTCACCGACTTCCGAAATTAAAGTTATTTTTCACTTTTTTTGTGTTTTTTTTGGAAGTCGGTTGTTTTTTTTATTTTATAAAAAGTTTTTGTTTTTTAGTTGTGGTACCTACCCCACACAATTCGAATACCACTACCTGATATGTAAACAACAGAGACGGAGAAAATAATATATCGTCTACGTGGGAAAAATACGTAATTATTGAAGCTAACACAAAAACTACGCAAGCAAAGTTAATAAAATTTATATGGGACCCTTTCGAATTAAAGAAGACTTTTTTAAATAACATAAAAAAAACGGTACACAAAAAAAAAATACAGTTCGTCTGTATATTTTTTTTTTCATAGAACCTCCTCCTTTTTGAAGAAGTCGGTTAAATATGGTAGAGTGTACAAGAATCCTACTAATATTATAAATGTGAAAGTTTGTGTGTTTGTGTGTTTGGATGTTTGTTACTCAATCAGGCAAAAACGGCTGAATGGATTTGGATGAAATTTGGCAAACAGATAGCTTATAACCTGGATTAACACATAGGATACTTTTTATCCCGATATTCCCACGGGATCGAGACTTACGCGGTTGAAACCGCGGAGCGCAGCTAGTCTTTAATAATTGTAACCGCCTTATTGTAAATACCTACATTCTGAGCAAATTAATGAACATTCTATTCCTTAATAGTGGTAGATTGTAGTGTTATTGATCCATCCTTTTCAATATCATTGGGTGTGTTTATGATTACGGATATTCTTTCGTGTGTACGCTAGTTTTGTTGGTCCGTGGGTTTAGATAAAGTAGTGTTTTGACTGGAATCCGAGACATGGTACTATGGAAATATGTTTCTTGCTAGCTAGACTACTGCTAGACTATAGTTATTGAACTTGTTCAATATAATTTGGGTGTGTTTAAGAAACTTAAATATTAGACATCGCCAAGTGGTTGGTCGACTCTTCACGTGACCAGAGGGCTGGCCTATTCTTCGGCCAAAGAATCAGCATTGCCATACAACGTGGTAATGCTGCCAGCCTTTTGGGCACTTTTCCTGCTGACAGCGATGCGGACGAATTTTTTGATGCACTATAATAATTGTATCCTCCCCCTTTTTACATAATGTTACATATTATTAGTATTGTAGTGTTAGATGTAAAATAATGTATATTATTGAATTTTGTAAATAAAACAATGTTCTTTAAAAACTAATTAGTTCTTTCCAAGTTGGATTATCACATCTTTACGCAATAATGTGCTTTCAGTAAAGCCGTGAGACTAATATCTAGGAAAAGTTGGAGCGAACGTCTTTGCAATATGGCTGCTCGTAGATGTATGAGATTGGCCTAGAATCTAGCTTTCTGTCTTGTTTGAAACACTTATTATTTCCAGCAGGATTATTGCGTAACACACTTACAGTAGCAATGGCGTTCATTTTGCATACAATTCAACAACATTAATTGCGATAATTACGTTGTTGACGGATGTTTCGAACATGAAGCACTGGATTTGCAATATCCTTCAAAATCATTGTGATTGTGATTGATGGTGTGTTAAAGGGATACCGGGACCTTGGCAACAGGCAACTGAAGGAACACGGGTGGGTTTTAGTCAGTAAAAGTCTGACACGCCCTTCCGCTCCACCCAGAGCGGGAGAAGTCATTGGATGATTTCCCACCCTCAAAAAAATCTACTGTTCCAAATAGGTAAAAATTTAAATCATAAAGTTCTGGCTTCATTTTTCTTTTCGTTATTCAAATAAACGTCCTCCACACAAAATATTAGGTAGGTAACTACCTATACTTACTATATTTTCTTCCAGCTTTCGAAATAAACATCCGAAAATTCCGTCGCCCCAAGAAACAACACCCCGTATTATCGAGGGTCTATTCAGTTATAAATTCCGTTATAACTTGAAACTTTATTATAAACTTGGTGTAAGTTTGGGAACAAACTTGTGTTACAATCGGTTCACGTGTTCCCGCCTTCGGAACATGGAACATCTCAATTTGGATTCTGTTTGCAGAATTGTACTTTAGTTTTACGAGCAAAAAATTTATGACGTATCGTTCGGCTGCTAAAATTGCGGAGGCAAAAAGGGAATGGATGAAGTGTTAATTACAATTACTGAATACCATAGTCTTGAGCCTTTATGACTCCTTCGTATTATTGACTTTGCAAAAATATATTCTACTAGCTTCCACCCGCCGCTTCGCCTGCGTGGTATGTCGATAATAAAATAAAAGTAAAAATCATTTTAAAAACAAGCTTTTAATGAACTAAAAAGTACTAAATAAAACTTACGTAAATATAGAACTATAATATTTTCTTTAAATATAAGTATGTATAGAATAAAATAAATAAGAGGTAAAAAATTGTATTGGTCATTGATGACTTGGATGCTAGATGCATGTGTTCATAGCATAATTAGCCTATAATTTCCGCACTGCTGGGACAGAGGCGTCTTCTCTGTGAGAGAGAGTGGGTTGTAATCCACCAAGCCAGCCCAGTGCGGGTTGGGAGATGTCACATGTCTTCGAATTCTTGGTTCTAAGACATACCGGTTTCCTCAAGATGTTTTCGTGATGTGTGTGTGGAAAAGGAATAATTTACACAAACGAAAGCGTTACCACTGGGCCACCATTGCTCTCTGAGCCACCACTGCTCTACTGGCCCACCACTGCTTTACTGGGCCACCATTGCTTCCATCTTATATCACAGAAAGACCCAGTACTTCCACCTCTTCACTGACCAACACATCCATTTAACAGAATGGATAACTTTATATAATCAAAAGAGAGAAAGAAAAAGGAAATGCATGGGTCCTTACTCCAAATACGAATATTTTACCGGTAGTACGTACAGAATGCATGAAGTGTAATTTGGTATTATTTATTTCATGCTTTGCAGCATACAATATAAAGTAGTATTATGTTACCATCATGATTTATTTACTGTCTAAAATAGGATTAAAGAAATAAAATAATAAAAGAAGAGCAAAACGGCTTTCAAAAAGGCAAGTCAACAACACTTGCAGCCTTCTCTCTTGTTAGATCTATTACAGAAAATATTGATAAAAAACAACCTGTAACTGTTGTTTTCCTTGACATGAGTAAAGCGTTTGATTTGGTAAATTACGACAAGCTTTTGCATAAATGCGAGCGCTATGGCATTCGGGGTCCGGCACTAGATTGGCTCCGAAGCTATCTCTGCGGTCGGACACAGTACGTAGAAGTAACTCATTTAAACAAAAAAATTATATCAACAACCTACAGATCTCGCGTTAAGGGCAATCGGTCAGGAGTACCACAAGGCAGCATTTTAGGACCTCCGCTATTCCTCCTGTACATAAACGATTTATTGAATGCCACCAATCATAAATGCGTGCTGTTTGCCGACGATGTCTCAGCGATTATACCTAGCAATAATAATACTCAAAACCATGAAAAAGAAGTACACGAGACAATGAATGACATAGTTGGTTAGTTAACGTTAAATGACCTTAGAGTAAATTTATCTAAAACAAAATATGTACATTTTAGCAACTACAATCAAATTAAAAAACATAACTTCAACATTACATTCGAAGAAGAAAAAATAAATAGAGATGATAATATTAGATTTCTTGGTATTACCTTAGATGAACATTGCAATTGGAAATTACATATAAATACAGTATGCAAGAAACTCAGTCGATTTGTTTACGCTTTAAGACAGTTAAGGAAAACGGTTAGTGAGACAGCAGCTCTTACTGCTTATCACGGCCACGTAAGCTCCATCTTAAGGTATGGGGTATTGTTATGGGGCAACTCGCCACACATTGGTAGAGCTTTCCTTATACAGAAAAAATGTATCCGAGCAATAAGTAACGTCGGGCCTTTTGAAACATGCAGGCCGCTTTTCAAAAAACTAGGAGTACTTACTCTTGTATCTATGTACATAATGGAAATTGCGATGTTTATTAGAAACCAAAAACATTTATTTGTGGACAATAATGAAAATCGTAAATATAAGCCAAGAGACCCCACTAAATTACATATTCATACTTCTTGTAAAAGCGCCCTGTATAAAAAGAACAGTTATATGATGTCCATCAAAATCTACAACCATATTCCACGTCCATTGAGAGAACTTCCTTCGTATAAATTCAAAAAGCAAGTTAAATCATGGTTAGTAGATAACTGTTTTTATACCCTATATGATTTTTTTAACTGTAAGACTTAATCCCTATATTGAACTAAGTATATGTTTGTGATCTATTGTATTTGTGAATTTTTGTATGGAACTTTTTTTTACTGTGTCATATAGTGAATTTTCGCATGTCTCCTAAAGGTGAGATGTGTAAAGGACTATTTTCTTGTAACACCCATTGTACCATATCTCTGGCGAAATAAATGATTTGATTTGATTTTATGCTGATTAGATTTCCACCAATTAGTTGTATTTTTTGACATTGTAAATGCTTAGCGTGTCCATATGGACACGCATTTTTTTTACTTTTAAATTATTTCTAATATTTTTTTCTTTTTATCCTATAAGTTACAGCATCGAAAAATAACAGAAAAAGTAAAAAAAAAAAATCGGGCATTACTGGGTTAAAGTTTGATTGTTGCTCCACTTAAGTTACCGCACCTTACTCCACCGAGTCAGCACATAACCACTTGGAAAACGATAAAATTCAGTCAAGTAGGTAGGCATAAATTACAGGCGTGACCTTGAACCTTCGTAATAAAAACAGAGATAAAGAAGTAAATAATATTCCGAAGTGCTTGAAACACCTCGCGTTTATAGCCATATAGCCTTCACATCTAATTTGTCATCATTTCGCTGTTTTTGTGGCCGTAACTCTAGAGCCCAATCCATTTATCTTTGTAGGTGAAATATTTCCCTCCAATATGTAAGACGGCGTAGGTTAGGAACTGTTCAAATAAAACACATCAATATTACGGAGTTTATATAGCTTTTTGTGGACTTGTATGAATCAAACTCGACATGTTTTGTGCCTTTTAACATGTTCACGCGTATTTTCTGTAGCAAACAAAGTGAGGGAGTACCTCTTGACATAAATGTACGTCTCGATTGAGCACCTCTTCTAGTCAAAAAGAAAATTACTTTTGAATTCCTGCCTGGATTTTTTTTTACAGCCAGCCTTAATTCCCGGGAAATCTTTTGCATGGTGGCCTTTATGAAGGCTATTGCGCAATTTCACATCCTCAAGTTCTATTTTAGTTTTTTTTCATTATTGAACTAGCCCCCTAGCCGCGGTTGGTCCGTGGATGGATGACCATCATACAAAGGCCTCTCCGTGTCTCGGAAAGCGTTGGTCGCGGCTGCCATTTGTAGATCTTTGACCGTTGTTAAGGGTCCTCAGAAGCCTGAAAGTCTAACAACCAGTCTTACCAAGGGGTATCGTGTTATCCAATAACGGGGTTGGTGAGGTCAGTCCAGGCAGTCGCTCCATGTAAAATACTGGTAATCGGCTGCATCCGGTTAGACTGAAAGCCGACCCCAACATAGTTGGGAAAAGGCTAGGCAGAGTGAATGATTGATTGATTGACCGAGCCCGCTTTGGCCACTATCTCACCATCTATTAAGCCATGGATGACAATGGTGATAGATAGATAGATAGATAGAATACTCTTTATTATGTACACCATAAAAAAATACAGATACAAATGTAGAAATTTAACATAGGGTGACACAATGGGCGGTCTTATCGCTAAGAGCGATCTTTTACAGACAACCTTTGGATGGATTAAAGCGCGAAGGAGAGATCATACTGCAGGTAGTCAGTGGTGTACCATTTACATATACAATAAATACATACATACATAAAGCATATACTTATCTATATAAATATATCTATATAAATATATATATATAAACAATACAATAATAAACATGAAACAGGAGGAAAGAGCTATATTTAATGACGATGTTTAAGGAGAGAGGCAGTGTTTTTTTACCAGAATTTTAAAAGTGGACAAAGTTTGAGCACGCTTTATCGACACGGGCAAGGCATTCCATAACCGTACTGCTTGAACTGTAAAAGACTTGTCATAAAAACTGGTCGAATGCATCGGCATTTCTAGTCTCAAGTTTTCCGATGACCTCAGATATCTATTATGTGTGTCATGAAGGAACTTGAACCGTTCTTTAAGATAAGAGGGGGTTGTAGGATTGAACAGAATACTGTAAAGCTGAAACAAGATATGAGAATTCCGGCGTAGACGTATGGGAAGCCACTTGAGCTTTGTACGAAATTCAGAAATATGATCATATTTGCGCAAGCCAAATATAAATCTTATGCAAAAGTTTTGAAGTCGCTCAAGTTTATCTAGTTGTGCCTCAGTGAGATCAAGATAACTGACATCAGCATAGTCAAGGATGGGAAGTAAAAGGGATTGTGCAAGCGCAGTTTTAGTGGCAGTTGGAAGAAAGTTCCGCAATCGCCTCAGGGACTGGTGCATGCTTAGAAGTAAACTATTGACTTTAGAAAGTTGTTAAAACTCGTTTCAAATTGTCTATCCGTAAATATTTACGTTACTATATATATTCATCGTTTATTTTAGCAATATTTTTTTTTAAGTAACCTTTTAACCGTTCACTGCGACAAGCGTAGCATTTTAGCTTTGACATACAAATAGCGCTTGCATTATCATTTTTAACTATTTATTTTATTTATTACAAACGTCTGACCCCCGTGGTGACGAATATTGTTCTACATGAATTATAGTAATATGATTGTGCGATGTTATTTATGAAGATGTGAATTTTATCACTTTATCGGACGCCATACTGGGACGTCTCAACACAATATGCATAAATATTTAAATACAATGTTACTAGAAACCTTTACAACACTTATAAAATACGAGCGTTTGCCCGCGACTTCGTTCGCGTGAAATTTCTTGTTTTAACATAAAATATATCCGATGACACTTGGCGATAGCTACTGTAGTTGCCCTTTAGTGCAAGAATTTTCGGAATGGAATCAGTTATTCCATAGATTACCCTCGTAGTCTATGGAATAACTAATTCAATTCCGAAAATTCTACATTCTAGTTATAAACTCACTTTTACCTCTTTGTAAAAATAATAAATAATAAAAGTACTTACCTATAGATAATTATAGATATATGGCGTGTTTTGATTATAGGAACAAAGCGTTGAAAACTTAACGCATTCATTTATTTCTTGGTTGATCAAGAATGCAGTTTTATTAGCTTTTTATTCAATGAATATTAAAGGTATTTTATAAATAGAATAATTTATTTATACAGGTATTTAAAGTAGCTATAAAAATTATTTTAAAGAATGTCGATCCCACACAATGTACGCGGAAACTACATATTATTATAAGACTTTATCATATTATATCTCTATGGTTTAATTTATATGGAAAGAACGTTACCGACCGATATAGGCCGATAGGCATTAGGCAGGTATTCGCTATGTAACGCAAATCATAAAAAATAACAGACTAGTTCCGGCCTAATAATGTTTGCGGGGCCATCATGGCCATGGATCACACAAAATAAAGAGGTTTCTAAGTAAAAGGGGAGCCTTTTTCCCAGCAATTGGACACACTGAAGACTAAAAAAAATGTTTTTTTTTTTAATGTCTACGCAATCACTCTCCATTCTAAGGTTGCCTGGAAGAGATCGCAGAAAGCGATAAGGCCGCCCATTGTATGTTTTATAGTGTTAAATTTATTTATTTTCGCAATGTATTTTCTGGTGTACAATAAAGTATATATAAATAAATAAATAAATAAATAAAAAAAGTCTTATAGTCAAACAAAAAAATATACGTTTTTTTTTGTCTCTAAAAACGTAACTTCATTGCTTCAACATTAGCTTAAAACCTCGACAGTAAACCATATTCCGCCAACCTAAATACCATTTAGACATCAGACATCGTACTATAAGACAAATTGAGCTGACAATACCAGTTGCTGGTCCCGGCGGATACTGGATGTTCGAGGCCGCGGGTCGATACAGCTAGCCCGGGGAAGCGCCACAATACAAAGTAGGTCTTTCCTCTGTCACGAATTATGATTGCATGTACCAGAGTGTTTCGTCTAAATTATTTTTGGTAGAATAGGCGTTTGGGAGGAAAAAGTGTTGGGAGACAGCTTTTCGGTAAAGTATACTCTTGGGTTAATATAAGAAAGTAAGAAATTTTTAAGGGCGGTTTGCATGAGAATTCACGAAATACAAATTCATTGTATTCCTGTCAATTATAGACAGATACAGCATAATGTTATTTATGTTTGGATTTAATTTGAAAATTAACACTGCAAATTAAATCCACGACGACGAGACGTGGCGTCGTGTAACCGCTCCTTAAAATTATGGTTCTTGTTTTTTTTTTTTGTGAAAATATTCGGTATTTGATTAGCAGTACTATTGCATATTTTTGCCGTTAATATTATCAACAAATAACAGACACAGAATAAAATGTGAAAATATTAGAATATATGTGATCTAATGACCAATATTTTAAAATTTTATTGCCTTAAAATCTATTACTTTTGTCTAGAAACTATTGACTAGACATTAAAAAAAACCTGAATATTAAAAAAAATGTTTTTATATAGGATATTTTTAGCATTGTTTTATTGGACCTAGTCTGGGAGTAGGCAATACTTGTCATATTGTAATAATATAAAAAAAATATTTGAAATCGTATAGACATTTTAAAGAATAAAGTAGAATCACTTCCCATTATGGATTTTCTTACTTACAACACTGCACGAAAATAACAGTATCATCTCTTTTTTTAATTTGATCTTTTTTTAAGTTAATTTAGTTTTTAAATTGTTGTTAATTCTGGCGTTGACTTTTATTTTGATTTTAGTTTTGTTATACTGTCAATTTTGATTTTAATTTTGTTCTGATCTTAAATTTTAATAATATGATTTTGCCTTTAGTTGATATTAATTTAAATTCTGATTTTGATTTGTGTCTCAATATTGTCTACCAATTCAGGGGTGGAGCGAGACAACCCCAACACAAGTGTTATTAACCACTTACTGGGGCTGTTTCATTCACATTTGTTATGTAAAAGTAAGAGACTAAATAAACAATTTTTTTTTTTTTCTCTTTTATCTAGCAATAAATATAGGGGTATTCCTCGAAGCGCACCAACTTTGAATCACACTAAATGAAGCGCACCAAAAGTATTCCTTGAAATGCACCATTCAGGTGCGCTAACAAAATCAAATTGAAAATATTATAATTTTATTCCTCGAAACGAACCAACGAGAGCATGAAGGATTCGTTATCAATACTGCAAAGGTACCTACATCATGCGATCCTCACCCTGCGTGTCATTGACCTGCCCTACGTTACATTGCATTGCCGCCTATCGCACAAAGACAAAGTTTGAAATCCTTATCGTTTTTCCTGAAAACATTACACAGAGCTGGGGGCCTAAAATGGCCACATTAGCAATTCCTTTAAAAGCCATTCATTTCCTGAATCCTAGCTGTCATTAGCAATTCCTCTAATTTGACACAAAAGCAATTCATTATTTTTGTGTATCATTTTATGAATCTCCACAGAAAACTGACAAACAGATGAATTATTTCGTAATAAGAATTGCACGCAGATCATAATTATGAATTGTCAGTTTGTGACATTTTACGATGATTCATAATATTTTCCTACCTAATTTTGTACCATTTTATTTATGAGTTTTTGACCCTGAAATTGGAGTCAGTTTATGGTTGAAAATATTACTTAACAAGCCTGTCACATACAATTTAACTTCCTTTCACCTTTTTCGTCGTTCAGTCACATATTTCCACCGGTCACACAAAATGTTATAATATTTTTATTTCTTCCTAACCTACGTCAATTTTCATTTGTCAGAAATCAAAAATAGGAACTGTCTGTCTCTTTTCGGTAAATAAAGTAATGTCGGAAATATTTATTTTTACGAATCCACAAGTTCCATTTTTATAAGCGTTTTGGTGAAAGCGTGTAACTTAACCAGATATATTTATTTATTTATCGGCCTATCTACAATTGTTACACTGTTCAACTAATTTGAAAACACAAGTCAACATGCAAGCCAAGTGCAAAATATTAAGCGATAGACACAGCATGCAAAAACAACACAGAAAGAAAAAATACAGAACACAGAAAAAAAAAACAATACGTAAGTACAGAAATGACACAATATTTTTACACAATTTTTTTAACAAAATAGTCATTTCATTAGCTGGAGATATTGCGTTACATAGTTTCATTCTTTTATTTAAGATAGATAGATAGAAGATAGAATACTCTTTATTATGTACACCATAAAAAATACAGATACAAATGTAGAAATTTAACATAGGGTGACACAATGGGCGGTCTTATCGCTAAGAGCGATCTTTTACAGACAACCTTGGGATGGATTAAAGCGCGAAGGAGAGATCATACTGCAGGTAGTCAGTGGTGTACCATTTACATATACAATAAATACATACATACATAAAGCATATACTTATCTATATAAATATATCTATATAAATATATATAAACAATACAATAATAAACATGAAACAGGAGGAAAGAGCTATATTTAATGACGATGTTTAAGGAGAGAGGAAGTGTTTTTTAAGTTACATATTCGTACTTTACTTTTTACCCGACTACGGCGAAGAAAAAAGGAGGGTTATGATTTTGAATGTATGTATGTTCATCTGTTCCCTCCTATCTTCCAAACCACTTATCACAATTTGACAAATGAGGTATTGTTAGAAGCGTCGTGATTATCCGCTGGTTATAGGCTATGTGACGTCACATTAAATTAAAAATGGCGCTCTCTGGAGGACATAAAGTGAGGAACTTAAAAAAAAAAATGGTTTAATCGTACCATGTTGGGTATCAAATGAAAAGGCTGAGCACATTTGAAAAATATATATACAATAAAACCAAAAGAATTTAAAAAAAATCTAGTAATAAAAACTAAAACCCAACTACGACTTAAAAGGTATAAACAAGACACCACAGACAGACAAATTAAAAATCCAGAGTCACACGTGTTAGGAATTAATCGAACAGATTACGAGTGACTACTAGTTTTTATTACTAGATTTTTTTTTAAATTCTTTTTACTAGATTTTTTTATACATTTATAGTTACATATTTTAGTGTTCAAAAGCTATTCTTGAAAATGTTTTAAGTGCCTAGTAGGTAAGTTCTAGTCATAATGATTTATCTTCGATCATCATCATCCTCCGTTTAACTATTATTCTGATCATATGTCATCCTCTACTAATTGTCTCACAGGTATTTCCAAATCAGAGGACATAAAACAGTCACTTTGGCAGAATCATGACAAGAAAATAGATAGGAAAATATTATTAATCATCTTAAAATGTCACAAACTAATAATTCATATCTGCGTGCGATTCTTATTACGAAAAAATTCATCTGTTTGACAGTTTTCTATGGAGATTCGTTAAATGGTCCAAGTATGAATTACCTACTTTTGTGTCAAATAAAGTGACCCGCTAATGACAGCTGGAAATTCAGGAAATGAAATGCTTTTAGAGGAATTGCTAATGTGGCCATTTTAGGCCCACAGCTCATATCAATGTTTCGTTTTGTATTTCATAAGCACAGAGCCATGCAGTGTGTGCAGATTTTTTGGTTACATAGCGGTATTCGTTTGTAAGAGTCCAAAATTTCCCCTACCAATGTCGGGTTTTCATTTACTCGATTTGGCCATAATTGAACGAAAGCATTGAGACTTCATCCGGTGAAAACTGATTAAAATGGCCACAAATCATGTAATTGCCGGTCCATTAAATACAGCTCTTTTCTCGACGTATCCGGCATTCCATAGTGAGTCCTGAAACTACATCCATAATCTCGTTTGGCATACAATTAGGAACTTTCCGGTTCCAGAATGTTCCGCAGCAGCTAAAGCGGTAATCACATTAAATATCGCGAGACTAACTGCTGACATTATCCCGAATATCAACTAAATGCACTGTAAATGTGCTTAGAAGTCGAAAGCGGATTATGCAATTACGGGAGAACATTAATTAATAGATTTTCTGCTTGATACGGTGACTAGCCTGGACGGCTTTTAGGGGTATGAGGAACAGGGTGTAAAGTTCACTCTTCCACCATAGAAAAGGAAGGATTCTCCGACCAGACGGGTGTTATGTCTGGCGGGCAACTGCCCAATGATTTATGTTAAAATTTTGTATATTTATGTCCATCATGCGGTAAACTCTAATTGCGCGATGCAGGATTTATGTGACGTCAGGATTTTTGTGTGACGTCATGTCTTTGATGCGTAGTTCGCATGTGGCGATGTAGATGCCGCCACAGAAAAGATACGGGTTCCTAGAAGAGTGGCGACCGCCACATAACTACAAATTCTTAATCGCAGCCCGGAATCTGGATTTGTGCCCGGTTGATGGCAATCGACTCGCCCCCTATTACATGGGACTTAAACATAACTAGCGAAATGCGGGTGATGTTACCTATGTTATATGAACGTATTAGTAATTAATTATGCTATACCCACACGCACAAGAAAATCTACATAACCCATTAACAGTTTATTGAAATCACAAACTGAAACATTCAATATCCGCCTGTCCCAGATTAATATGCAACATTTTGCATATTCGATCCCCACCCAAACGAGCAAAAACTGTGAAGGCAATTCATTTAAAATGTTTATGCAAAACTGCAATGCAACAATTTCCCGATAAAACGGGATCTACTCGTTTATACTACTAATAATAAAGCTGAGTTTGTTTGTTTGAATGCGCTAATAAAAGAAAGAGAGCTAGAGAAAGAGTTCTCTACCACTCGGATTAAAAAAAAAATCTTTTTGCATTTCATAGCCCAATTCCTGAGAAAGTTTTCGGATAAGGATAGACTATGTAACATGCTACACGCTACGACTTTAAGGACCCGAGCAAAAAGACAATGGTCGGAAAGAACGCTAAGTAAAAACGAAGTAAGGGCTTGTACACAAAACTGCATGCGACGTCGCATCGCAAAAATCAGCGACGCTACCTATTTTATTTTTTGGGTGTGTAATTATCAAATAACTTCTCCCACTCTGGACGGAGCGGCGTGTCAGACTCTTACTGACTAAAACCCACCCGTGATCCTTCAGTTGTCTGTAAGTTGCAAGAGGCCACGGTAACCCTTTCGGACTTTCCCGCGACCCCGGCAGGCATCGGTCCTAGCGACGTTATCCTAAGATTTTCTTAAGAAAGCTTCTGTGTTGCGCATCGCGCCGATTTGCAGTTTTGTGTGTCAAGCCCTAATAAAGCAGGCGAGCGATGCGATGCGAAGCGAGCGGTGGGTCGGAGGAACAAGAAATTTCACACGGACAAAGTCGCTAGCAGAAGCTAGTTATAAAAAAATAAAAGCTGAGCGCATGCTGACTCCAATCTGATGGGAGCAAACTAAGTTGTCGAGAACCTATGAATAAATTTTACTGGTTCCCTTTTAGCTGATTCCGCCATGCCTCTCAAGATGTGCCGATAATCTGCTTAGGAGTCAAGTATGTCGGCTGGGTTGTTTTATGCAAGAGGTGAATGATGATGAAAAGGATTTCTTTTGATTACCATAGATTAATGTTTTGACTAGATAGAACCACGACCTTATTGTTCCGCACTTTTAATTATACAATTTGGAGACGACAATATCTACCACAATAAATGAAAACACTGCCATGGCAATATTAATGCATAGTTGTATTTTGAAACTATCAAATAAATGTTAACATCGAATAAAAAAATAAAAAAATTGAACAAACTAAATAATTTGTTCGATTTTTTTTATTTTAAATTTCGATTCTATTTACTATGTAATACATAGTGGTATTGGGCCGACTAATATGAGCTATGGAATTTGCCGATCAACCAGCTAGCAAATTAAAGGAGACTGGGAAAGTCATTAGATAGGTACATAAACTCGTTTGTTTTGTTTCACTAAACGAGCTAAGTCGTCTTTTTTAGGGATCCGTACCTCGAAAAAAAAAACGGAACCCTTATAAGATCACTTCGTTGTCCGTCTCTCTGTCTGTCAGTCTGACAGGACTTTCTTCGGTTACCGCGGTGTAGTGCACTACGAATTTCTTCCAGAGAGACAAACGGCGAACAAAGAGGATATATAATATAATATTAAAATAGGTAATACGATATATTTCCAGTAGGTATTAGTATGATCTTTAAATAAAAAAAGATTATCACTCCCCACATCAGTAAACCTTATAAAACCAAAACTCATAAATATGTTACCAAAAATAGACCACGAAATCAACCCTTCATATTTCTAAAAACCTCACACGTTTGAAACCGATTAGCCACAAAAAGGGTAATAAGAAAGCGTCAGAAAGATTGATGCCGAAGGTTGGCCGAAGGTTTTTCTAAAGCACCCCGCACGTTAAGGGTTAATAATGACGGCTCTTCAGAGGGCCCCACGTAATACTGAGGTAACACTGAAAAAGTAGGTACCTGATAATATTTTACCTGGATTGTTTTCATAAGATCTGCGTAAATGAAATGATGGACGGAGTAAGTAGTCAAGTAGTCCACTTAATTTAAGGATGTGGTTCATGATCCAGCTGTATGTTTGCAGGTAGAAATGAAGATGGTGTATGATTAGTAAAATCCTGTATTCATTCATGGATGTAGGTTGTCCGTAGCATAGTCAAAGTCAAAGTCAAATAATTTATTTCAAGTAGGCACATTAAAGGCACTCTTGAACGTCAAATACATAGAAATAGAACTGATTCTAGTTGCCCCTTCCAAAAGGTAGTTTTCGTATGGAGAAGAATGGGCAAGAAACTCCACCGTTACTCTTTTAAAAAAAAAATGTTTTACAATATTTGGTATACATCAGGCATCACAGCTGGCCGGGCTATAAGAATACCAGCGCTGCGATTTTTTTTTCAATATCGCAGCATTATTTTGAGATAGGAGCCTTTTTGGCCTCTTACAGGTCGTTACATTTTTTTTGGTAAATTGTTATTTTTTTTATTTTTAAATGCTCCTTTTTTACTGTTCGTATGTAGAAAAATATTTTTCTTTTTTTCTTTCAGACGAATATTTAACTTTGCCAAGAGATTGTGCAGCAATTTATTATCTTAACATATTAACTGCTACTAAAGTGTTAAGGATTTAATTGACAAAAAATGATAATGTTACCAACTGAAAAATTGCATGCTTAGTAGTATTTGGTAAAAAAATTTTAAAAAAATCTTTCGTTACCGTATTTTTGTGCAAGTAAATAAATTATTTACTAGCCCGTGAGTTTGTCTGCGTGAAGTTTCTTGTAAACATATCTTCTTATCATTCTCTGTCACTCAACAATACTAAAGAGAAACTCCCTTTAGTCTTATTTTAATCTTACTTCGTGGAAGAAAGAGATGGAGCTATACGCCCTGTAGAGCTTCATCTCTTTCCTACACTGAAGTAATATATTTAAATAATGCTGCTGTTAGCGGTGGTGGTAGACCCCAGGATTGATAGGTCATGCATAACTAAGAACACTCATTCATTATGGTTTTGGAAGTAAACAAATCAAGTTACAATAACGCATTTATTACTGAACAAAGTATAAGTAAATTATGTACAAATAGAAATAACTAAGCATTTAAAAATACAATCATCGTTTTCAAATTCAATTCACGTAAATCGTGAAAAAGGTGCAAAATGTAGGTTTTCTTAAACTATTAAATACATATTAGGAATACTTAGTTTACTTTGTTTTAATGACATATTCGATAGGCCAAAACAGCAGGCAAGGGATGCAGCATAATGTTAAAGCATAAAACGCTGGCACGTAGTCTTCGTACACGTCTTTCAGTATACCTGGAAAGAAAAAAACATTAAATCAGCTAAAATAAAACCTTCAAAATAATCTGGATGAACTTCTGTTATGCAGGTAATCTTACAACAAAGCGGTTTTCACACAATAAACGGGTTTTGTCGACGGAAGAATAGACAAAATGATAGATAAACAATCATAATCTGTCATTTTGTCTATTCTTCCGTCGCAAAAACCCGTTTCTATGGTTGTCATGCTACGCGTTCAGGATGTTCAGTGTTTCCGTATCTCCTGCTGATAAAATAATCTACTTCGATAATATTGCATCTATAATCTATAAACACATTCTATTATCTTCTCTAATTAGTAAAAAATAAGCTCACTTTTCGTGTCTGTCTCTGTGAACAATTTTTTTTTCTCAAATACCCAATCTATTTTGATACGGTTTTAACTAATATTTAGAAAAAATGTTCCGGAAGGTTTATGGAAATACAGCATGTTGTGGTACATACCATCAACTGAACAACTTTCTCCATGGGAACAAAATCGTAATCGCGAAAAAATTATCAACTGCCCCATACAAAAATTCAATACGCCCCAAATATAAGCGACGGCTGAGGCGGCTTTTATGATTGTTAACCGAAATTTTAATTTCAGTTTTTACAACATAATTACGCGTGACGGTAACATTTTGCGTTAGTCATCCAATGACAAGATTTCCTTATTCCCTACGGCTTATCAACTAGTAAATTACCTACAATTTCGGTGATAATTTGTTTGTTGATGGATTATAAAAGGATTAGCCTATCTCTTCTTACCTTATTGTTAAGTATTAAAACTTATTTTGCACACCTTTTAGAAAACATGATTGCATTGTTATTGTTATTAATAGATACATTGTCACTAACGCGACTTTTTTAGTAGTTTAGCAAATAAAAAATATTTTAATAATGGAACATGATGTAGATTTTTATCTGTTCAGATTTTTATTTTTTATCTTTATTTTTATTTTTATCTGGGTTGTGGAGGTTAGATAGGCAGTCGCTCCATGTAAAATACTGGTATTCAGTAGTTGGGAAAAGGCTAGGCAGATTGAGTGATGTAGATTTTTATCTTGCTATGGAATCTTTAAAAATCATAATTAGGTGCACG
Organism: Lithophane semibrunnea; assembly: GCA_947363905.1. NCBI lineage: Eukaryota > Metazoa > Arthropoda > Insecta > Lepidoptera > Noctuidae > Lithophane > Lithophane semibrunnea. The sequence goes on from OX376187.1 coordinate 5,631,788, forward strand.
GACATTAATTTTTGCTGTGAGCAGAGGGGCAATTCCCGTATTTTTAAGAAGGTTCTAATTCTAATGTCAGTATCAATCTGTCAAAAATACCTCTAATTTACCTAAATTTTGTACAAGCTTTTGACAGCTTCTGAGACGAGCAGGTTTTTAATACTGGAATTAGCCTTGTGATTTTAGTCAAGGCTGTTTTTAGCACTGTTTAAAAACAAAGATGATGCGCACACTCGCGACAGAACAGTTTGGTTTTGGTAGAACTAAAATGGTCTGTCTAAAAAAAAAAAACTGTTGACTATGGTGTGTGAACTGTCTTTACTGCATTTACACGTTTAGTGATAGGGGTTGACAATAAAATAAAAAAATACACAAAGCAACTTTCGCAAACACTTCACCTACGTCTACACAGGGTGTTAAATAAAGAATAGCATTTTCGGAAAACGTTTCTTTTAACAACGTTATCAGGTGAGGTGGAAGCTTTTTCCTGGAAACTATGTAAAACGGTAGCGACTAACAAGAAGTAATTAATTCGAAAGCCTGAGTCCTTTGCCTGGCCTGAGCAATTGTGGGAAACGTTGCTTTGAGCACCGTTCATGTAATTACTCTACGTTCACACAACCGTATCGATATCACTTTAAAATCGATATTTTTGCGCTCGGATTAATTGGTGTTCCAGCAAAAATTAAGGTGGTTAAACTGACGTTATTGATTTAAAGCTGACTCTTTTTTTTGTGCTAAAAGTAAACATTACTAAGTCCCGCTTGTAGCACAAATCACTTATAAATTCAGCGCTGAACGAATATAAAATATTGTTCTATTGCTGTCAATTGTTTAAAGTTGACAGTGACAGATTGATGACTTAAGTTTAGCTCTAAATGGTTTTAGTGATCTGTGGTGCAAGTGGGCTTAAAAGTATAGCAAATGGATTCAATTTCAACAAATGCATATAAGTAATAGGGCATATTACGCTAAGCTGAGACAGCAGATGGCGCCACTTTGACACGAAATAAACAGTCAAAGGCGCGCAAATATAAAAAAAAAATGAAGAACCTCTTTATTATAACCTTTTTGTTATCAATCTAGCTGGAGAAACTGGCAGTAAGGTTCCCTATTAGAAGACTCCATTCATATTTATAAGACAACTGCTCGTACCTTTTAATTACTGGATTTGCATTGCATTTACTTTAAATGCTATTTCTGCAGTCGCAGTCCATTTGACTACGAGAGTGTTTTGTTAATCAACCTGATCCATTTCCTGGCACAGTGCGTGTGTAGTATGCACAGAGAATGGAATTGCCGCCGGCAGCGTCTAGAGACGGTAGTATTTACTTATAAAATTCGTGGAGCCGAATTGCTAAAATCGGCCTACAAAAACAGACAAAAAAAGTTATGACCATTTTCTCGTTCCTAAGTCGAAAATTCTCAAAAATTCGTAACGCGAAAGCTATGAAAAATCGCCGAACATACATGGAGGTGATTCGGATACCCCAAGGCACGAGGGACTTAAATTTCATCTTTTTTCGTCAGTGTTCCGGCCACCCTGTATATGTCATTGGTGTCGTAGTGCGAGTAAATCGCTTGTTTTGTCTTGAAAGTGTTGACAATGCCGCCTAGGCGTCTCTCTGCTCTGTTCAGTGCATTGTAGAATAAGAAAAATTGCGCTAATCGGAGAAAAAAATATCGTACCGATAAGTGGAGCAAAAGTAACGTTAACAGTGCCAGTAGCTAGCATAGACAGTGCGTATGCCCCAGGGAAGTCTTCATGGGGCACGTGGTTTGAGATCAGCAAGGGACTGGTCACGTGGAGCCAAGCTCGAAGAACTCCTAAGGCTCCTGTCACGGTCGCCATCCATACAAATTGGGTGATTTGTAACATTACTGAAAGAAAATTGACATGATAATCTTCAATCAGGATTTGGTAACTTTATTTCTATGATAATAAGGCCCCTAGCACACGGCGTATTTTAAGCGCGCAGACGACGAGCGTTTAAAGAACTTGACTTTAAGAAAAACTTTGAAAGGCGCGTCGTCTGCGCGTTTAAAATACGCCGTGTCCTACTGCCCTAAACTGTCAGATTTTTTTAATAACGAAAGACAATAGTCTTTTTCCTGAAGCTTTTCAATTCCATTTATAAAAAAGAGAATTTCATGGGATAATTTTCCTTTGACAAATAATTACACCTATCCAAATTTTAAAAACCCAACAAGTTTGTCTCTTTTTCTAACATTACTGGGTCGTCTGAGAAAATACACATAATTTACTTTCGAGATCAAATACAAAACTCGTGTTAACAACACCTTAAACAAACAAAGATACCTCAGATACCATTTATAATTTCAAAACAGCAAACAAGATAAGAAAATAATGATTGACAAATACATTCATACCTAATCTGATAAGGAAGGTGAGCAACGTCGCTGCATAGTACAATACTCTCGTATTGATGTGGAACATACTACTGATGAGGGCCAGGGCAAATCTACCACCGACGTCAGCTGCGGCACATATTGAGATACACATTGCTACTTGAGACTGGAACAGGAATAGGAGAATATTAACAAGTCTGAAATCTATGGCGATTCGCACACTGCACCGTATTACGCAGCGTAGCACGGGAGTGCGTGTTCTAAAGTTGCTTGATAGTATCTTTTTATGAAACAAAAGAATTTTTTTTCGTTATGTTAGAGTAATTGTACATAGTCCACGAACGGCACGTTGCCAACGGATGATGGAGATGCGTCGACAGCACTGACTGCAGCCGTAGATGCATCGACAGCTGCAGTTGCCGTAAGCAACGTGCCGTTCGTTTATTTGAACACAAGCGGCGATTCATCGGCAGCAACTGTCGACGCAGCCACGGCTGCTACCGACGAGTGTCGACGGCTGCAGTTGCCTCTACCACTGGTAACGTGCAGCTCGTGTATATAAGCACTTAGTGCCACACTTAAAGTTATTTGTTCCTTACTACTTTTGCCCCTAAAAAATTGCAAATGAATTCAAAGCCAGCCTGTATATGTAGAAGATTTTTCTTCTTGACAAAAAATGCCTTATCTCTTTGATAAAAAAATGCCTTTTGCATCTAGTTGAAATATTTCAGGCCTAGAGGAGTGATAATAAAACGTTTTCCGCGTGTAACATTAGGTGGGCCTTCAGCTCAATTCATTATTTTTGTATGTCCTCCAAAAAATAGCCTAACGTTGCGAAATTTATCTATTTATTGGTCGGTGAGTAACCAAGTTGTTAATGTCACCTCAGTCTACTTTAATGTTATCTTTACGACTATATAGGCCTATGTGAATTACGACGGTATTATTGCTATGTTACGGCTCGTATATAACTATTTATTGGGTTGATCAGGTAATGATAGCCATCGTTAACTATCATTTCCATAAACATATATTTCTTTACTTATGTAGACTAGATTTTCCAGCGTGGAAATCAGAAATTATTCCACGGAAACGTACTAGCAGGATAAAAAAATATCCTGTCCTAACCCAGGCCATGGTCTACCAATGTGCCCAATTTCATCCATCTCCGTTCAGCCGTTTTAGCGTGAAAGCATAACGAACAAACAAACTCACTACTTTTACATTAAAATTTATAATAGGTACTAATTAAGATGAATTTTGAAACTGACGCTATTATTATAAACGTAACCAGCACTGTACTAATATAATCAAAAAGTAATGAGTTTAAAATAATCAAATATATTATAGTTATTACTTACACTATCATAGCCATATTGAAATAACAGCATCGGTTGTAAGATGAAGAAAGTGAGATCAGAAAAGTTGACAAAACTCTGTCCGAAGCAGATGTTGCAATAAACAGCATCTTTCAAGATCTTGAAATTCAATATTTCCACTAACTTCTGCCTGTAAACAAGGAAAACAAGATACATCAAATGAAGTGTGAAGTCATTTCGGCATTTAGGTCATGATGGTGGTTACAAGGTCACGATGGTTAGGTTACCCGGTCACAATTAGGTATCAAGGTGAATTTTATCCTAGTTTTATTGTGTTATGAAGACACACACACAACTTTGATGAAATAAATGGTTTATTATTTTTAGATAAGCAGCTCATACGTAGTATTTGAAAAGTCAATATGACAATATTCAAGACACGGTTTTTGTCGATAGCGATAATATGAAAAAACAATGTTGAAATTACCTGATTTTATCAAAAACTTTCATAGTATCAGTCTGGTCCACTTTCAGAGATTCCTCATTATTATCTATAGAAAGCAACAAATCCTCATTTTCGTGTCCCTTCCCATTTTCTAAATCATCTAAAAATTCGAAACCACATTCAATTTCATAAACAATTCATTCTGAAAAGAAAAGAATTTCAAATGAAAAAATACTTGCTGTTCTTATTTTTTTTGGAGCCGTCGTATCAATTTTCATCGCGATCATCCCAGGAAATGTATGCAAAGACATTCCAGCCAGAATTAATAAGGTCCCTCTAAATCCATACAAAGACATCATCTTCTTCAGTAATTGAGGATACCACATCAAAAGTACTCCTTGAACTCCCTTACAAATGCTCATGACTGTAGTTCTTTTTCTCACAAAATAATGGTTTAAAGTCGAGTAACACACTGGTACCACCATTCCAAATCCAATTCCTTGGAACACCCCGAAAGTAATTGGAAGTTGGCTGGTATTTGTTATGAATATTGTACTGAAAGATCCTGTAGATAAGAGAACAGCTCCAATAATGCCTCCGAATCTTAATGAATATCGTTTTGTTATGCTGTTGAGTATTATACCTGGAAATAGTAAAGTTAGTTATTAACAACACTTAAGGAAGAATGTATGTCTAAACAATGAATATAACTCAAAAAAACTCAAAACTCAAAGCATTTATTTCAATTAAACAATTTACAGGCACTTTTGAATTGTCAAAGAATCGGTCAGTTAGTCAAAAGTTGAAGCTAGTTGCCCATTCCAAATCGTAACAATATACAACATTAGTTTTTGTTTAAGCTAAGCCCGAAAAGGGGTCATTGTACTCATCATTTTGAACAACTTTTTCTATGGGAACAACTTTGAAATCGCGAAAAAAAATCTCTGCTGCTCCATAGATTTGTGTTCACTTAAATCGACAAAATGTATGGATCAGCTGATTTTTTTTCGCGATTACAAGGTTGGTCCCATAGAAAAAGTTGTTCAAAATGATGAGTACAATGACCCCTTTTCGGGCTTAGCTTAAACAAAAACTAATGTTGTATATATTTCTAAATACTGATCTTGATAAATACCAAAGCAAATATAAATAATGTTTCATGGTGCGATTTTTTGGGTAGAAAAAACCTTTAGACGACATTCATCTAAGACGATATGATTTAACCAAATGGTAGAAAACCTTTACCACTTCCATACTCTGATATTTCAGATTGCTTGAACTTGTATTGATTCAAAACATCAATAATTTAACTAGTAACTACAGTTTTGAGCCGTTTGGGGTCTAAAGGCTCAGGTTATGGGGCCCGATTGCGCGTCTACTCTCTGACTGTCCGACACCGTAGTGGCGTAGTCGATACTACACGTGACCAGAGGGCTGGCTCGTTCTTTGGTCAAAGAATTTGCCTTGCCATTCACTGTGGCAATGCTGCCAGTCTTCTGGACACGTTTCCGGATGATAGCGATGCGGAAGGGTACTTCGACGCCTGAGTGTCCTTTTGTTTTTTTTCTGTTTCAAATTGTTAGTTAGTCATATACCTATAATAATCATTAATCTCTAGAAACTTACCTCCAATGGCCAACATGATGGCGAAAACTCCATGTGCAGAAGTTAAAGATTTGGCTGTAGATTGTGTTTCATTAATAAAATCATTATAGATTAGTCCGAATGAGTTGACGTGTCCAATACCAGCGATCTGTAAACAATTCATAGAATTATTATAATTATGTATTAAAGAAATCTTTAGGTAGGTACTCCATATCTGCAGGCGTAGCATGAGCTTCGTTTTGTGGACGGAAGAGTAGACAAAAATGACGTTTCCTGTAGACAGTAGACAGTACGAGACGGCAGCAAAATAGAAAGAGTCAACTGCACTTTTTACGAAATTCACTCTTTTACATAATTCGACTCAGAATTCTTTGTTTTATCATAGGATTTATCGGTTGTCAGTGTGATTTTGACAGTAAGGATAGAAAACTTTCTTCCGAAATAGTCTACATATAAAAAGACCTAGACAAGGATCATTAGAAATGAAAGACAAAATGACAGATTGTAGAAAGATTTCTACGGTGGATGTCAAAAATGAAGAAACGAACTGTCACTTTGTATAGAAAAAGCTATGTCTATTCTTCGTAGAGATAGAAAGCGCCATGCTACGCCTGCAGATAGGAACTGGAAGAGATAAATTTGGTAGCCATTGTGCCATTCCATAATCCGTTATTTTACACCTGGATGAATCACAACCGAAGTGCGATCGAGATTAAAATGGGGACTTAAATCATTTAACCCAATTTTGAAGACATTATTTTGAAGCAAAACCCAGTTACACCTCGGCAAACCTGAATTCTACTGATTGTTAGCAGAGTTAAAACATCTAGGCCGCTGCTATTCATTGTTCAATTAATTAATATGATTAAACAAAGTCAACAGCAATTAAAATTGTTTAGATAGAACTGTTGGATTCGGTTTCACAATTTAATTACAATATTGGAAAACGAGCGTTTCATTGTTCCATTGTCTTATTTAGAGAACGGAATTCGATTAATGTAATACTGTTTTATAATTAATTGGACTGGCTCTGAAAATGCAGCATGGCGGATTCCTATGTCAATAAAATAATAAAATATTAACGAAGTCAAAACCGAACATTGGATATTTTTAACCCCCAACGGAAGGACGGGGTGTTATAAGTTTAACGTGTGTTTCTGTGTGTCTGTCTGCGCCATCGTAGCTGCCAAACGGCTGAACCGATTTAATTTTTTTTTTGTTTTGTTTGAAAGGTGACTTAACTGAGAGTGTCCTCAGCTATAAACAAAAAAAGGGTAATAAGATGCTTTTTTTCGAAGGTCTCTGGATGATTTGAAAATACAATTGAACCCGGTAGGTGGTGCTGTTGGGGCAGGACGACGTCTGCCGGGTCCGCTAGTAATATATAAATAAAATGATTGAACTACAAAGTATAAATCAACGGTGGGTGCGGCGGCATTTGAAAAAGGTCATCGAAATTAAGAAAGAAAAATATTTTATATGGTACACGCACAGGAAATACAACAATAAAAAAAGTACATTAAAACTAAAAAAATAGTGAAAACAAAAAAAAGGAGACTTGTGAGAGGCTAAAAAGGCCTATCTCATCATGATGTTACGATATTTGAAGAGAAAACAAACAAATACCGAATCATCGTAAACAGTTTCATTATATTCCCAATGACCTCAATGCTTCGTAATGAATTAATTGCCTTGGGATTAAGAGCAAATAAATTATGCCCATTTCAGTCATAATTTGTGATTTTCCAGCCTATTGCTCCAGGGTCATTGTAAATTTGTGAGCCATTTCTTCCACTGACTTCGGCAAATTATGTGGAAAGATTAGATCATACTTTAATTGACTTTGAGATTGCGAGCGAATGACTCCATTTTGTTTTTTGAAGAGTTTTTAACGTTTGTTTTAGTCTTATCGTTTATTTAAAGTTTACACTGTTTTAGATCACGAGGTTGCTGTTAGTAGGAAGCGTACCAGAAGCAAATACTAAGTGGTTCTTTAGCAAATATTTAGCTAGGAAGTAGGTAGTTTTTCTTATAAACATAGAACATTAAAGCACTGTCTGCGAAGTGGAAATAAGAGTAAAAAAATAAAACTACATAATGTAATGTAGTGTATGTATGTAGTATTTGGCAAAATTTGACTATGGTAAAAATTCCCTCTCTGTAATCTGATTCAGTCCTAGTAAATACTAGAAATTACAAGAAAAATTATAATATTATTAATATAATTTGGGTGCACTTGCAGAGTGCGAACAGGGCTAATCGTCGGTTGGTGCCTCAGTCCATTAAAATTTGTCTAAGGGGCCTCTGCGAGTTGGCTTCGGCCCCTCCCACGCCTTCCAAAGGTCCGGGACCCCCGGGTCCCGGGATATATAAACATATAAAAAATTAATAATATTGTTATAATAATAAGAATTATAAAACCAGTGTAGAACGTTTTACTTACATATATAATTAATGTACCTATATAGAAATTAATCAAAACATCAATGCATTTCACAGTCACAGTCACATAAATCATAATTATCATTAATTACAACAAACTACAATCATTGTGTACCCTATTAGAGTAATTAAACACTGCTATATGTAAGCAAGAATTGATATAGGAACATGATACATACACCCAAGGCTATTAGAGGTAGGTACCTATGTGATCTTGCTATCGTCGTAAATATTAAACAACAACTCAGGCGCCATTATTGGCGTAGGATCGGATTAAGGCAGGAAATAATGCGAATTGTATGTAAGCTTGAATAGTTTTTGTTTATAAACTTTACCTACAGAGAAAAATCGTGGGAGAATGGCTGGCCGGAAGGAAAATATTAACGATTAATATTTTCCTTCCGGCAAAAATGCGGAAATGAGAAAAATGGTGTCGAAAAAGTGCGTTTGGTTAATTCAATTGTTTGATAAAAGGGTTTGATAAGGAAAGACATCGCAAAACATGGGATATATGCTTTCTGTGAGACATATTTTATTGAAAATAAGTTGGGCTCTTAGGGAAACTTCATAACCATAATAGGTACCATAAAGAATACGCATAGGCACAGAAGCAATTAAGGGTTCCAAGATGTCACAGAAAAATTCGGTTATAGACAAAATTTAAAAAAGTAAGTGCTTGTGAAGCTAGAACAAGAACTCAATAGATTTGACCTCTATAGTGTACCCAATGTCGTCAAGAGCCGAACCGTAAAACCTCTTCCTTCAAATCATGGGCCTGCTCTTTAGGGACTGTCATTATGTCATTATTTCTAGAGTGGACAAGTGGTCATCCAACGCAGAGATAGGCCGGTGACATTAGGGAATCATACGTCACTAAAGATGCAGTTACCTTCAGTTAAAATTGTATTAGTATGGAGAGAGTACTACTTAGAATTGAGTATATTTCAGTCGGAATTAGCTATTGATAAATCATTAAGAAACACTTTGTTTTTACTTTATAAGCCCGCATAAGTCTATAGAATAGACAGTAAATGGATATGGTCAATATGAATCACTACAAATAGTTATTGCAATATATATAATCACTACAAATTGTGGAATACGATCACATGTAAGTAGCTAGAAACTCGATATGTTATAACCCTAAGAACAACCCTAAAATGCCAGCTATATCCTGTGTCGTGGTTGTATTGTTACAACAGAATGACAACTCCCACTAGACAGCCATTTGTATACATATCCAGAACAAACAAATATAAACCCTCCTGGTGTCAATAGTCTATTTATTTATATGAGCAATATAATTGTGTATAAACAACAGCATTCAAATTCGTCTTGCTCTAATAATAAACAAGTGACTCATTCAGCGCACGACATTTAAAATAACCCAATTTGGCGAGACAAAACAAAAATTCTGGCGCCAAATACAAAAAAAAAAAAACAGTACTCACAAAGGTTATCACAGTTCCAAATCCAACGGCAAAACCCCAGCTATTTCTATCAGCCTTTTCCTTAACTGTGTCCAAGACTTGCTCCTCCTTAACTTTATCTGGTACAATTTCCACCATATGGAGGTTAATTTCTTTTATTTCATCCATTGCACGGTCTCACTGTGTCATTGGTAAGTGTCGCCAGCGTACTGGGTGTCGACCGAACACGGCTGATAAACAGCTGTCATACTTGCCTTAGGGCTACGACACATGCTCTGTTTTTTGTTATTCGACAGTTGACAGCTGATTATAGTAGTGTAATGCGCACATTGTGAGTGAAGACTTTGAATCATTCAAAAATGAAATTAAAATCGTTTATTATTCAGATATTCATCCCGTTTACAAATTAATACATACTGAATGAAACGAGTAATTAAATAAATAGAAAATATACCTAAAAAAAGATGTAGGTACAGTAACAACACATTGTTATCGTACTAAACTTATACAGTAGGTACAATACAATTTTATATATTCAAATTAAGTACATTATGGCTTGGGGCAGCGAATTAGGTAATCGGCCTGCGGTAGCACTTTGAAAATAAAAGTGAGAGAAATGAATGTCTATCTACTATCAACTTAAAATTGTGCATGTATTCAAATCAATAATTATTATTCAATTCTATAATTATTATTATCACGGCAAAAAGTGACGTACTGTGTCAATTTGATTCTCAAATAATTTCCATCTTAGTATTTTTGATGACGATTCATTTTCAATAGCTCGCTCGATTCAATTGGTTCTAACGAGGATCAGACGATTCTTAGATGTAAACAAGAAAGTAATTATAATTCTGATAAAAATAGTATTTTTATTCTTCTGTTCGAATAACTAAATATTGAAGTAGGTTGGTATCGAATTTTTATTTCAGAAACAAAAATCTTGAGATTATCGATGGTTTTAGATTAAAAAAACCATTAGGTTCTACAGCTGAGTTTGATTCGGATTTATTTTAATAGTTTTTGAAGCCTGGAGAGACGAGGTTTTCTTTTTATTAAAAAACTAGATGTGCCCCGCGGTTTCATCTGCGTAAGTCTTGATCCCGTGAAAATATTGGGATAAAAAGTACTCTATGTCCTATTGCAGGTCTACCTGGTGGCCAAATTTTATCTAAATCCATTCAACTGTTTTAGCATGAAACCGTAACAAACAAATAAACAAACAAACAAACAAACAACTCACTTTAGTCTGTTCCAATAAGAAACATAGAATCGCATACTTTTGATTTCCAATTTCTGCCAGTAAAACGATCTTCCTTGAAAATAAGTTTACAACAGTTTGTTTAGTTTTATTTTTACATATCATCACACTTGTTTTCTCCGAAGGGTTAGACAGATGTGTACATACAGTACACCCACATTTCGTCAGTTATGTAGGTAAGTACCTACCATGTAATAGGGGGCGAGCCATACTGCCATCAACCGGGCAAAAATCCAGACTCCGGGCTGTTACTGAGAAATTCCAAATAGAAAACCCAAAAACCCTTTTCCCGACTACAATAGAAACGGGTTTTGTCGATTGAAGAATAGACAAAATGAGAGATTCACAATCGGTCAATTTGTCTATTCTTCCGTCGACAAAACCCGTTTCATGCTACGCGTGCTGGGAATCAAACCCAGCACCTCATACTTAGCAGTAGCGGGTTCTTTGTCAAACGTCACAATCTATTCCATAAGAGACCAAAGATTATCATTTGCGACTTTTTAGTCGTTATTTCCGACTAGTCGCATAATGTGTCCTTTTCCTACAACACATGCACACCACTCTGTGTTCACACAGATATAAATGTTTCTTTGTTCACCTATTCGCTCGCACACAATAGAATTTGTTATATCTAATTGTGTATGTGTTATAGATAAAGTTTTATTTGTTTATTACTCTACAAATATATTATGGTATTAGTGGGTGGTGTGCATATAAATGTCGGTACTTTTGTAGACTAGCTGACCCAACAGACTTTTTCTTGTCAAAGTTTATATTGTCAAAGCGCTAAGGTTAGATTAGAAATAATTTTAAATGGTGGTTAATTATTCTTAAATTTTCTAATTTTCCGCGCAATTTTCTTAATTTTTTCTTTCATAAGAACCTTCTCCTGACAATAAGAAACACAACAGAAAAATAATTAGCGAAATCGGTCTAGCCGTTCACGCGTGATGGCGTGACCAAGGGAAATAGGGATTCATTTTTATATATGGGGTCCGAGTGCTCATGGTACGTTTAACCGGTAAACAACTTTGTTCTAAAACGAATTAGTTGATTGGTTGCGCGCGCGCTCCGAAGTTGTTCAGAGGCTTACGAAATCTTCAAACGGCTGGTGGACACTTCCCGCGACCCATGGGCTGGGGCTCTTACCTTGGTCAGAGACTAAACATTGCCATACAACGTGGCAATGCTGCCAGTCTCTTGTATTACCAGTCGACAGCGACGCAGATTTTTCCGCCATAATTAAGTTTATTAATAGTTTTACTTAGCTTAGGATATATTATATTTTAATTGTTTATTATATAAACAGTGCACGTCTTTAGTCGAACATGTAATCTACACGCCTTTGACTGATAACCTAACCTAATCGCGGAGATATAGGTAATGGATATCACTAAATTGTTATGCAATACTATCCAATATATTGCCTACGATAATTAAATTAATTTCGTTGCTAATTGTTTAATTTGATGTTTAATTAGAATACAGAGACATTTATAATTTTAAAGGCTTCCGAATCTGTTACCAGCTCGCCCCAAATTAGCAGCACTTATTTGAGATAATGGGCTATTACACAAGAAATACATAACATAACATCACGCTTGTAGTACCCGAAGGGTTAGGCAGAGGTGCATCTATAATAGTACACTCGCATTTCGCCAGTTATGTGTAAGTGTCATGTAATAGGGGACGAGCCTATTGCTATCAACCGGGCACAAATCCAGACTCCAGGCTGCTACTGTGACATTCCAGATGGAAATACCCATAACACTTTGTCTGACGTGGGAAGCGAAGCCAGGACCTCATGCTTAACAGTTGCGCATACAATACATAATAATACATTTAAATCGCTTTTGTCTCTCGTGTTTGTCTCTGTGACCACGTTTTTCTTCTAAACTGCGCAATGGATTTCGATGCGGTTTCCAGAAGCATAATTTGACAAAACATCGAGATTTCTCTATAATATAGAGATTTTCTCATTAGCACAAGATTGCTAGATTGAAGTTTTGTCAAATTAAACACCATGTGAAGTAGGGGCGGGTCGAATGAATTAAACAAAATTGTAGAATTGTAAAAAAAATATATATTTTATTTTTATTTTTGTCTTCTTATATTTTTAATAATTAATCAACAGTTTCACCATTTATATCGCAGTCACAAAATTCAGGAAATTCAGGTTTCCAATCCATTCATAGGTTTATCATTTAACACACACATACGTAGATAGGTACTTACATAATACTATAAAATAAACCTTTTAATACTAAATATCTATATTTACTAAAATAACATTTCAGAAATTAATTTACATGTAGAGTAAATAAAAACAGTTAATATTGCAGTAGTTCTAAAATTACAATGAAGTATTTCTTTCCTATAAGTATAGGTACCAAACAGTTTTGATGTACGCTCAGAGATTGACCAATCAATCAATCTGCCTAGCGTTTTCCCAACTATGTTTGTGTCAGCTTCCAGTGTAACCGGATGCAGTTGAATACTAGTATTTTACATGGAGTGCTTCCTTAACTGGCCTCCACAACTGGTTTGTAGAGGCCAGCAGTTAACACGATACCCTTTGGTAAGACTGATTGTTAGAGTTTTGTGGCTTCTGACTACCCGTAACGACTGTCAAAGATCTACAAGTGACAGTCGAGACCAACGGCTTAACGTGCTGCTTTCCGAATCGCCACGATATCCACGAAGCGACCACGACATCCACGAAGCGACCACGACATCCACGAAGCGACCACGACATCCACGAAGCAACCGCGGCAAGCGTAGCTTAACCTTCGATCGATCAGTGGCCCAGAAGATAGACCATCCATAATAATAATTGGCAGTGTTTTATTTTAATTATTATTGTATTCCATAAACCAACACTATTAATAAGTAGACCACTCTTCAGTGGGGGCCCATTTTACCCAAATACCTATAAATACATGGCAAGATTTTGGCAGCTCTATATTATAAACTAAACTTAAAATTATCGCATAAAAAACTCCCTCTAACAGTAATCATAGACTCATTTTAAGTTTTCAAAATCATTACACAAGATTTCGAATAATCTTACAAAAATATTAACATTAAAATTCGAGTTTCCATAATAGCTAAATTATTTACAAATCTCAACTGCCTTGCTTTTAGCGACAACAAAATGAGCAAATCTTTGAACACTCAACTTAAAACTAAATATAAACATAACGTTAAAATACTTCTGAAAAATATCTACAATACTTCAAGGACCAGAGGTACTCCACAGGACCTGATGCAAGTCAATCAATTTGAAATTATAATCTACTAATCGACTAAGAATCCTATGAAAGGAACATCTCTAAATCACGGTGGGAGTTTCAAATCCTTTTATAAAAAGAACGAACTCGTGTTAGTACTAAAACTTATGGCTTGAATATTCATGTCTTTAGGGCGTTGGCGCAGTTCTTGTTCTTCCTATATTTGGCTATGGCTTCTGCTGCCCAGGGTACGACGCAGAACAGGTTGCAGGCTGACAAAATGTTGAATGCTATGGCATAACTGCCCGTGTAATCTCTGATGAAACCTGGAAAAAGGCAGAAAAAAATTCTATTAATTTTTGGTCGGTACCTACTCAAATAAACCTTTATTCTACGGGTTTTAATTGAATTCAGAACGTTTATTTTAAGCTCTGCCCAAACTGAAGCGTAACTTGCGCGGGATGCGTAACAAAATTCGCTCGCGCCGTTTGTGTCAACTAACTTGTATGGAGGTGTTCAACCGAGCGCGAATAGTCGCGTAACTTCCTTATCATTAGCATAATCAACGCGCGCAGTTGCGTCCCGAGTCCCACGTGGTTTTCACCTCAGTCTAGTCAGAGCTTTATTTTACTGGTTTTTAATTGAATTCAGAACATTGTTATTTTATGCTAACAAACGTTTGTAGAACGTAGGTAAACATAAAAAGTGACCTTTTATTTAAAAACCGATTTGTAAATGGAAACAATTAGTTGACCAAATATAAAAAAATTAAATCGTAAATAGAATTGCAATAATGAAATGTATAAGGTGTTAAAAAATAACTTAAGAAACTATAAGAGGTACTTTAGACTTTGTGCCCGGTTGCCGGTTGATGGCAATGGGCTCGCTCCCTATTACATGGGACTTAAACGTAACTGGCGAAATGACGGTGTACTATAGGTACACGTCTGCCTAACCCTTCGGGGATTACAGGCGAGAGGCTATATTTATGTGTGGTATGACGTCAAATTAATGTATTCACAGTATTGAATATTCGGTTGAAACGTTGGATAGACACAAATTGAAGCGACAGACTTAATAGGGACACGCACGTCAGCGGATGCGAACGATATTGATTAAACAGGATTGCTGAGTCGTGTTGAGTAGTCAGCAAACATGTTTAATGTCATGCTGGTTAGTTTGAAGGGCTGAATAGAGAGATTGCTGTCCCATAATGGTAGATATTTTTAACCGACTTCTTCAAAAAAGTAGGAGGTTCTCAATTCGTCCGTGTTTTTTTTTGTGTGTATGTTACGCGATTACTCCGCCAATCATGAATCGATTTTGACGAGTATTTTTTTGTTTGGTAGGTCATGCAGTCATGCTTCAGAGGTGGTCTCATATAAATTTTATTAACTTTCCTTGCATAGTTTTTGAGTTAGCTTCAATATTACGTATTTTACCCACTTAATATCTATAGATGATAATTTAAGTGACTCCGTCACTGTTATTTACTTATCAAGTACACTGACCTCGCATTGTACGGAAATCCTATACAATGTGAGATCAGCACAAACTGGAAATGTATAGCTTGATCAATATACAAAATTTTATTTAAAAAAATTAAAAGAGGGTGGAGTTTCTTGCCCATTCTTCACCATACGTATACTACCTTTTGGAAGGGGTGGCTAGAATCAATATTATGTATTTTTTTAAAATAATTTTTTACGTTTAAAAGTGCCTATTTGAAATAAATGATTTGACTTCAACTTTGACTTTCGTATAGTTGACTTCTACTCGGACGAAGTCACAGGCAAGAAGCTAGTTACTAATATTATGACTAATATTTTGACGTTCAAAAGTGCCTTATATGTGCCTAATTGAAATTAATTATTTGACTTTGACTTTATGGAGTAGAACTTACCAATCATAGGCCCGACGCTTAAACTGATGCCTCCAGCCAACAGCATGTACAGCCCGTATGCTGGTGGGTACCTCTCTATGGGCACATGCTCCGCTACCACTATGGGCTGCGCTATGTGGACCAGTGACCTCAAGGAACCCAGGATCCCCGTCAGGATGAGAAGTGGCGTGTACGTTGTAAACTGGATAAATACTGAAAAGATAATATTTTATGTTAGTAATTGCATATATATTTTACTAGCTGCGTGAAGGGAAACCGCGGGTTTCACTGCGTAAATCTCGATCCCGTGGGAATATCGGGATAAAAAATATCCTATGTCCTATTCCAGGTCATGGTCTAGCCATGTGCCAAATTTTATCTAAATCCGTTCAGCCGTTTTAGCGTTAAAACGTAACAAACAAACAAACTCATTTTCACATTTATAGTGTTAGTTAGGATAGTAATAAAATAAGAGCACTTAAAGTTTTATTGAAATTAAAAGGTTGCTTCTATATTGCTATAGCCAGGTATAGCAGATCAATTCTATTTAAATTAAGTAGTTAATAATGACTATGCTTTGATAATCTCATGTATTTGAAACTAGCGGGCAGAACCCGCGGCTTCGCCTGCGTGGTATGTCGATAAAAAGTAGCCTATGTCCTTCCCCGGGATGCCATCTACCTCCTTGCCTAATTATATCGAAATCTGTTCAGTGGTTTAGGCGTGAAAAGGTAACATACAGACAGACAGACAGAGTTACTTTCGAATTTATAATATTAGTATGGATTGTAAGCACGCGTCTGATATAGAAGTTTGCGTTCTGCGTTCTATTCTCAGACTATATGAGTTATAACTTTTTCAGATAATTTTCTCGTGTGGTATTTGCTAAATTCTGAAGTAATAGCTCACTGTCCTATTTAATAATAATATCTGAAAGTTTGTGAAGAGGGATGGATGGATGGATTGATGGATATTTGTTACTCTTTCACGCAAAAACTACTTAACGGATTTAGATGAAAGGCACACAGATAGTTTATAACCTGGATTACCACATACAATACTTTTATCCTGATATTTCCACGGGATCGAGACTTACGCGAGTGAAACCGCGGGGCGTTGCTAGTATATTCACAAAAATAATACAATATATTGGTATACTAGACAATGAGTTTGCATTAAAAAAACTTGATCAAAATAAATCCAAAGTTCAGAAACTTCAATTTGCTGACACAGTCATAAATACGAAACGTATACGAAGCAAAAAGGGTAGGTTTATAAAGATCGTCGCAGCAGGCGTAGCATGAGCACCGTTTTGTCGACAGAAGAATAGACAAAAATGACGTTCCGTGTAGACAGTACGACAGCAACAAAGTAGAAAGAGCCAACTGCACTTTTTACGAAATTCACTCTTCTACATAATTCGACTCAGAATTCTTTGTTTTGTCATAGGATATTTTTTCTGATGTTGATTTTGACAGTTGGGATAGAAAACTTTCTTCCGAAATTGTCTACACTTATAAAGATCTAGACAAAGATCGTTAGAAACGAAAGATAAAATGACAGATTGTAGAAATCCTTATTTCTAGGGTGCGATGTCAAAAATGAAGAAACGAAATGTCACTTTGTATAGAAAAAAGCTATGTCTATTCTTCGTAGAAATAGGAAGCGTCATGCTACTCCTGCAGGCGGCATTTTGAGTTTCTACCTACCTCCAAGGGGAAAAGATGTGAGTAAACGCATGTATAAAATACGAAATTGAATTTCACTTACTGAATCTAAAGATTGCTGTGAATAGGGCCCCACAGAAGAACATGTAGCGGCTGTTCATCCTAAAGAATTGTCCAGCAACCCCCAGGAAGAGACGCGCCGACATGTCCATCGCCCCTCCTACAGCTATTATGTTCGCTATCTCTGCCTGGAAAATAATATAGTTTTGTCTGAATATAGAGAGAAAGAAAATAAAGATTATTCTGCACGAATAAAAACCACATTGTAAAATAATCACAAATTAGTCTACGTTGCCAAAACTCATTATGATATTCGAAAAATAAGATAAATTTAGTGTCTATTGCTGAGGATATCGTTATATTTTTGAGGTTTTTAACGTGTTTTTGTGTTTTTTGTTGAAAATAGCCTTGAATTATTATTGTTGCTTTTATGCGCTTTGCAAACGATAGAGCTAGCTTTAATTGTTCATACACTAGCAAACTAGAGAATTCTGAACAGTAAACTAGCAACCAATCATATGATAGCTAATTTTAACACGAAATCATAGACTTCAGAGGGACAATTCCCGTATTTTTTAAGAACGTTCGTATTCCCATCTCATTCGCAATCTGTCCAAAATACAATCAATTTATCAAAATTTTTGACAAGTTTGACCGATTGCGACTTGAATGAGAACGTTTTTTAAGTACGAGAATTGGCCTTCTAATCAAGTTACAGTGGGCTAGGCTTAGGCCAGGCTTGGTTTGGCCTTCAGTATGCTGAGGATATATTTAAAGGTTTGTTCTAGTAAGAGTGCTCGCATAACAAGAGGTAGGCTTATCTAAGGCTGCTTACTTACATATAATTCGTATTTCATTTAAAAAATTTACTGCTATCGCGGACCCATTCAATGATAACAGTTACTGTATAAAAGGATTATAATGTATGTAGTAGGTTTTAGCAGGAAAAAACAACAGCAGTTGCAAAAAGGTAGCCATTGTTGCAAGTAGTATCTCCCGAAAGCCGGAACAATGCAGCGATGGAAGTTGTTATTGTCACTTCCTGGCATGTGTTGCCAGCCAGAAACGTTGAGTTTTAACTTACATTTTAATTGAAGTGTTAACATAGTGCTGCTTGAATTTGCGAATAGAATTGCAATGTGGTGTGTGGTGTATTTGATCAGAATTATGCATGCAGGATATATTTATATGGAATGAACCAACATCTCCGAATCTTATTTTTTAACTCTTTGCTTATTTTCTAAATTATTATTTTTAACTTTTTTAAGAAATATTTTTAAGTGTCGAAGGCTATTTTACCGCAGTTTGATATCGTAAATTCGGAAAAGTCACCGAGATTTATGATTCACAAACAAAAAGAATTGCTTGGCAAAAATAAAAATGATCTAAATGAAATACATTAAAGCCATCTTTCAGCTTAAAATTCATTCTGAGGCAAAAATATTAAAGAACCTTACCTTGCTTAGATGTTTTTTGTCCAAAAATAATGGCTCCAGAGTAAAAAATGTGAGGTCGGAAAAGAAAGTTAATGCCAGTCCAAATATAATATTAACGTAAACTAAATCCTTTAGTAGGGATAAGTCCAGGAATTCCGCTACGGTTTGCCTGAAAAAGAAAAGAAATGCTAACGTTGTGTTACAAAATAATTTAGAAAAAGTATAACTAAAGTCATATTATGAAGTTTTTTTTTTTTAAGGTTTTTTGTACACACGGCTACACATCAAGCTGTACATTTCCAGTTTATGCTGATCTCGCATTGTATAGGATTTCCGTACAATGCGAGGTCAGCTTATACTGGAAATGTAGGTATAGCTTGATGTGTAGCCGTGTGTACGTGTAAGCGACGATGTCAATCCCATCATGCTATTACAAATAATGACTAACTCCTCAACTAAATTAACTAATCTTAGTCACACAAAAATTAACTTAATCTAATTTCTTATCTAAAAAAGTACCTATAGTAATATTTTTACTGCTTCAGACGTAGGTTTAGCTAAAATAGAATGGAACATTACCGACAATTTCATCAAGTTGAGAAGTGCGTTTCTTTTGTTTGTATATCGGACGCATCATCATACTAGCCTTTTCCCAACTATGTTAGGGTTGGCTTCTAGTCCAACCGGATGCAAATACGCGACGCGACTGCCTATAAAACCTCAACAACCGTCCGAGACACGAAGGGATCTCGGTATGTAATGTACCGCGGTCACACATCCACGGCCTGACCTCGGTCAGCGTTGCTTAACCTTAAAGATCGACCCGTGCGGCTGTTATTATTTTAGCCACAAGCCCCTTTTACGGTATTACTAGTATGAACTAATTCATGTCAACGGATTATTAGAAGCTAAGCTGGTAACTGTCACTTACCGTGATAATAAGTGGATAAACCTACGTCTTTTTGTATTCCGAGATAAGTGCAAGGATGTCTTGTGGTCTTTCAACCACTTTCCAGATTTATTATTATACAAATAATTAATATTATAATATATATGTTCTGTTCCAAATGTATCGATGAAATGCCAATTTATAGTGCCAATAAAAAATTAAGTGCTTTGATTTGATTATTTGAACTACTTTACTTTGAAATTCTAATTATAATCACTTTGAAGATGAAGAGGTTAATTTAATAACCTTAATAATGTTCATCAATGATCGTTCAATTGAGGAGGAGCTCGTGGCTAAGTAATAACTACGCTTGCCGGGGTTGGTCCGTGGATGGGTGACCATCTTCACATACCGAGACTCCTCCGTGCCTCGGAAAGCACGTTAAGCCGTTGGTCCCGCCTGTCATTTGTGCATCTTTGACAGTCGTTAGAAGCTCGAAAGTCTGACAACCAGTCTTACCAAGGGGTATCGTATTACCCAGTTACTGGGTTGTGGAGGTCAGATAGGCAGTCGCTCCATGTAAAATACTGGTATTCAGCTGCATCCAGTTAGACTGGAAGCCGACCCCAACATAGTTGGGAAAAGGCTAGGCAGATGAGATGAATGATCGTTCAATTGCAATCAATAATTTTACTCAAACTATATTTATTAGAAAAAGTGGTCAGAGATTACGCCAAGAGAGATGGATGTTTGATTAATCCCTTTAGTGAGTGATTGCGTAAAAATTTAACCCAGAGGCAGGGTGGTTGATAGGGGCAGGATGAGAGCTGCCGAGAATCTACCGAATGGCGTGCAATTGAAAAGGATAATGTGTCTGCAGTGGTCTACTATAGGCTGATGATGATGGTGATGAAGATGATGAACCCAGAAGCCAAACCCAAAATAAAAGAGCATACAACATACCATTTCCCTTCCTTGTTCTTTATAATCGGCATAGGTTCAGCGGCAATGTTTCCAAAGTTGCCCAAACTCGATACAGAAGCAGCCTTGTACAAATTCTCTCGATACACGTGATCACTGGAGTCGAATCTACTATCGATCTTTCCATCTGCCGGGATCAAGACAACTGGTATGCTTAATCGTCTGGAATCGCTTAATTTGGACACAAATAGTAATTCGGCTCCTTTCTGGGGATTTTCCAATCGATTGATTCGATATAAATTCTCGACGGATTTCGCGTTGACTGATGTATCGATACTCGGTAATGTTTTGGTGAAATCGAATTTATCCTTGTTGTCTTCTTTGGCTGGTGTTGGTGGTATTACTGGAAAGTTAAATGTTCAGTAAGTATTGAATCTGCTGAAATTTTTATGAATACGGAAGTTCTTCAAGGAAAAGTTTACAACGACTACCAATACTTTTAATTTTTGCAAAATTACCACGCACTGTTTTACGTCTGGACAAAACATCAAGATTTCTTAGTTATTATGTAATTTTACAGAATAAATTCTATAAGCTATGGTGAAAACGTCATCAAAATCTGTTGTGTGGTTTAGAAGAACAACGCGGACATACAGACAAACACGAAAGGCGACTTTAATTATAATATGTATAGATAATAAGATAAGGTCAGCCTTTGATAAAATATTAATTAGAGATGCCAAGTAAATAAATAAAAACCTAGCACCAGAACTCAAAGCCAAATTGCATTTCTCTGGTTTATAATTAAATAATAGGTCTTTACCTATGAAATTGCCGTTCTGCAGTACTGGCCATTTCAAATCAAAATAATTTTTGTTTGGCTAAGAATCCTAATTTCAAATTAATTTTATTTTAAAAACATGGAATTCTTTTTTCAAAAGAAGTCATTTGTTTAATGATTAGTGTTACATTTTCATCGCATTTCAATCTTTTTCGTCATGATGGATACGTTAAAAATTCGAGTAATTATGGAATATGAGTACCGTCGTGGCAGCAACGCGGCACAAGCGGCACGCAACATCAACGACGTTTATGGAGCTAAAACTACAAACCAACGCACCACCTGTTATTGGTTTGCTCGCTTCCGCTCTGGAAATTTCGACCTGAAAAATGAACCTCGCGGTCGTCCAAAGACTTTGGTCGACAATGACGAATTAAAGGCGATTGTGGAAGCTGATGAAACACAATCTATGGCTGAATTAGCAGCAGCTTTCGACGTTAGCGTCAAAACAATATTGGTCCATTTGCGTCAAATTGGCAAGGTAAAAAAGCTTGGCAAATGGGTGCCCCACGAACTCAATGATCGCCAGCGCGAAGTACGCGTCGAGGCGTGGCTTGCTCTGCTCAACAGACACACAAATAAAGGAATTTTGAACCGCATTGTTACCTGCGATGAAAAAAATGGATTCTGTTTGATAACCGCAAGCGCTCAGCAAGTTGGTTGGATCCTGGTTCAGTACCTAAACAATGCTCTAAACGAAAACTTACCCCTAGAAAAGTGATGGTCACTGTTTGGTGGTCTAGCGCCGGTGTGATTCATCACAGCTTCTTACCAAACGGGGTGAGCATTACTGCAGATGTGTACTGTGAAGAACTGAACACAATGATGGAGAAGCTGGCACATCTCCAACCAGCATTGGTCAATCGCTCGTCTACGCTGCTCCTGCACGACAACGCGCGACCTCATACTGCACAGCAGACGGTCTCCAAGTTGCAAGAACTGGGGTTGGAAGCTCTCCGTCATCCGCCCTACTCACCAGACCTTGCGCCTACAGACTACTACTTTTTCCAGAATTTGGATAACTTCTTGGCGGGAAAAAAATTCAATACCCGAGAGGCAGTACAAAATGCCTTTGAAGAATTTGTTGCCTCCCGTCCAGCTGATTTCTTTAAGAAGGGCATCAATAAACTGCCACTGCGTTGGCAAAGATGCATTGATTGCATGGGTGATTACTTCGATTAATACAAATAAAAAATACATGAAAAAAAATCGTTTAAATTTTTTCATACAAAACGGCAATTTCATAGGTAAAGATATAAGCTCAACTTTATACATAACGAACAGATTTACGAAGCGAAATGAATTTGCACAAAGAACAGTGACCGTTATAAACTTCCCGCTTTATGTAGATAGTAAAAACTTACAAACTATTTTCTCGCAGGGCTTCAGCTGCTTCTTCATATGCCATTTCACGGGGTGCATGGCCAAAGCCCCGAATATACTATGCGCTGATATCGCACAAAGTATCGCGAGCGTTCCCCTAAACCCGTACTCAGTTATCGTAAACTTGATAAACAACGGGTAAAACATCGTTATCATTCCAATTGAAGCCTTACAGAGACTTAGATAGAGCACTTTTTTCTTTGTGAAGTAGCTGTTGAAACTCGTATACGAGACAGGTATGAGTAGCCCCATTCCCAAGCCGTGGAGGAAGCCATTTGTTATGATCAGCTGTGTCGTAGATACCACGAATATGGCTAGGAATGACGCTAGTGTGTATATGAAGGCTCCTATTAAACCCACTTGTCTTAGGGATAGTTTCTTTAATGCTATGTTTGCTGAGAATCCTGGAACAAGAAAAAAATATTGAAAATTATATCAACATTTTTGACACAGATTTTTTATCCGAGTCTGACTAATCAACCAATTATTTTTTCATAAACCATGATCAGAGGGCTCTCCCTCTGATCATGGTTTATGAAATTACCATATCCACTACCACTATACCACTGCAGTCTTTAGGGGTATGAGGAACAGTGTGTAAAGTTCACTCATCCCCCATAGAAAAGGGAGGATCCTCCTACCAGACGGGTGTTGTGTCTGGCGGGCAACTGCCCAATGATTGATATTGGTTTTAAGTCTATGACAGTCCAATGTTGGACATATACCTCTGTATATGTCCAACATTGGACTGTCATAGACTGCAGAGCCCTCTGATCATGGTTTATGAAATTACTTCGTGTTTTTTGTACATAATATACTTATGCATAAAAAACACGAAGTAATTTCATAAACCATGAAAATGCTAAACATTTCTTGACAAATCTAAGGTAAGTTTTCAAGGAACTTTGCTTGCTCCACTAACGGAGTAAAGTAATCCGCTGGATTTGAAAGGCTTTTTACTTTCTCAGTTTCTTTTACTAGGAAGAGTTATTAAGGCTTTGTATAAATAACGTGTTGCTTGTAGTTTTTGTAGTCACAAGTTCTCAAAAGTACATAAACATATCACGCCTGCAATCCCTGAAGGGTTAGGCAGATGTGTTTAGGTCCCATGTAATAGGGGGCGAGCCTATTGCCATCAACCGGGCACGAAAAATGCAGACAGGCTTCTACGGAGAAATTCCTGGTGGAAAGCTCAATAACACTTTCCCCGACCTGAGAATTGAACCCAGGACCGCATGCTCAGTAGTGACCCTTGCAACCACTAGACCAACGAGGTAATAGTAATAGAAGTAGCGTATTCTCAAAAATAATCAGCATAATATTATCAAGTTTTTACTATTTCGGTTTTTTATAATGATCCCGGTTTCCTTATTCAATACAAAGAAATCGAACAAATACAATTTAAAATATCACAGGTCATATCAATTAATTATGCAATTAATGCATAGGAATACCAACGCCTGAAGTTATCCAAAAGCATTCATGTCAGTCAATTGCCTCTTTTTTTATCATTTTTTTTCTGTTTCTGCACCAAAAAATTAAACCTCAAAAGATTTGTGTTTGTGTTTTCGAATTATTCTTCGTGGAATATAGGTAAGCGATTGGCAGTGAGGAACAGTGGATCATGGCCACGTAACGAAAGGTAAATCAATTATATACCATACTAGCTTCCGCCTGCGGCTTCGCCCACGTGGTATGTCGATAAAAAGTATGTATCTAAATCCGTTCAATGGTTTAGGCGTAAAAAGGTAACATACAGACAGACAGACAGACAGACAGACCGACAGACAAGAGTTACTTTCGAATTTATAATATTAGTATGGATAATATCCATTGGTTGGTTTAATATCTATTGGTTCCGTGAAATTGATCGTAAGGATGCTTTATCTTTGGTGGCATCTTTAAAATGTATTTTAGATAAAAATCTTTTATAAATGTTTTTTTAACGTTGTATCATTGCTGTCTTCTTGAAGTTCTTTATATTTTAATTTTATATTTTTATGATCAAATTAGAGCAACAGGTTTCTTATGGCTCATTGTTAAATATTCATTATATCATTAATAAATAAATAATTACGCTTAATGATAATAAATCTAATTTAATAAAATTTCTAATAGATGAAATAAAGGATAAATCTAAACATATTATAAAATAATTTTGAATATAATTTAATCAAAGAATTTTGCGAATGTGAGTTTGTTTGCGTGTTTGTTATGCTTTCACACTAAAATAGCTGAACGGATTTTTATGAAATTTGGCACATGGATAAACCATGACCTGGAGAAGCACATAGGCTACTTTTTATCCTGTATCGCAGACGAAGTCGCGGACAACAGCTAGTATGTTATAATACAATTCTGACGTAGCTTTCTTTTTGTATTCCGTAAATAAACACAAAGAGAAAAGTTGTTACAATTAGAACAGAACGTGGAGTTTTAAAATTGCATCATAGAGCTAAGCACTGGCTTTATTCTGTTGGCCATTCGTTGCTTGGCACGGAAATGCAAAAAATCTTCAGCGAAATAAACGAGTATTCTGTGTCGACGCGTGTTTCGCAATCCCTTTGCAGTAGTGTTCTCGAATTTTTTAGGTACCCGTTTTCGTTTTTGTAGTTTTTAGGGTTCCGCAACTCAAAAGGAAAAAAAAAGGACACGTTTTTCTCAGGAACGAGTAAAGGAGAATGCCCATTTACGTTATAATGCAACGTCATTTCTAATTTGGTCTTGAATATAATACAGTCATTCGATTCAATTTATGTGACTAACAGTTTGTAGATACCTATATGTCTGAGAATTTCTAAACCTAGAAAATATGCGTTGTAACTGCTTTATATTGAATCCCAGAGTCTATTAAGCAATAAGTACAAGGCAAAAAATATTCGGAAAAACGTTAATCAGGAACCACTTAGGAACCTAAAAAGCTAGTAAATGCCTTGTTAAAAGATATTTGCCAGTCAGCAAGGCTGATAGCGGGGCGGACATAACCACTTAAGGCCCGACCCTACCTCAAATTTTATCTCGGTCGCACCATTTTACCCGCGGCCTGAGTGAGTGCGAGACGGAGTAGGGTGCTGGCGGCTCTCAAGCCTCGAATAGCTTAGGTAATTGTTTTTTACGGTGAAAATAATGGTAATTATAAATAAAAAAACATGAGACCTGCTCTTTTAATTAGTATAGTTATTAGGCAAAGTTTCATGATCTTATTTCATTCAGTATTTTTGAGTATCAGCGGTTTGTTTATAGGTAGTTCAGTTTAGAGGTAAGTTTGGAATTTATTACTATGGAGAAAAAAATATGTAATCGTATTTTCGCCATACATTAGGACCTAGCATCAATCCTCAACATTAAAATATATTTATTTCTAAATGAATGCTGCAGTATTTTCGGTATAACGGAGCATCATGCTAAGCAATTTGAGGTAGGGTAGGTTTATTTATTAAGTCTGCACGTGTAACTATGTAGGGTTCCGTATATTATGGTGACAACGGGACTAATATTCCTTAGTCTACGCCGTCTGTCTGTCCGTCCACCCCTCTGTCACAGGGCTGTATCTTATGAACCGAAATAGGTAGCCAGAAGATCACAGAGTACTGTAGAGGTTTTATGCGATATGCAACCTCACGTTGGGCTGGCTGGTAGAACCGCAGCCTTGACTTGTGAACGCTCCAGCAGTCGGTATTTAAATATTGACAGGTGTGTTTTTTTGTGTTGTTAGGGTTAGATCAGCACGGACCCTCCATATGTATAAACGTGTCTTCTAATTAATAAATCCTTGGAAAACCTCCCCCTCTTTGAAATTACCTCCACCACGCACCCTCACATATCCAAGTAACGCCCCTCAGGCGTTACAGTACCTACGTGTTACTTTGAGTACTTAAATGCTTTGAGTTTGAGTTTATGGTCGCTATCAAGAAATAATAAAAGTAAGGCAAAATGAAGTAGTTGTGACCGAATACAACGGACCAGTCATGCGCAAGTCCAACTCGTAATTTGCTGGTGTTTTGAAAAACTTATTAAGCGGCTGTGTTCGTACCTTTATCCTAGTTGATATACTTATTGTATTCTGCCTGTAAGTAAATAATGTTTTGCAATATTTACCAGCAATAGCCAATGTGACTTGAAACACCCCAAAAACGAGTGTTACCGCCGCTGTGCCTACTCCCAATTCGTCCAAAAAGTCGTTGTATATGAAGCCAAATACTGGCTGGTGTGCTGTGCCGGCAATCTGGAAAAAAGCAATATGGTGTCACATTTCAAAAAAAGAACTATTCAGGCAATGTTCTGCGCCCTATTTATTTTTTATTTTTTTGAAGGTGGGTATTCATCCAATTGCTTCTCCCGCTCTGGGCGGAGCGAAAGGGCGTGTCAGAATTTTACTGACTAAAACCCACCCGTCTTCCTTCAGTTGCCTGTTGCCAAGGTCCCGGTATCCCTTTCGGACTAACCCGCAACCCTGGCAGGCATCGGTCCTAGCGGACCCCGCCAATTGTGCTGACATCTCTTTGAGGCGCGCGTGGAACACGACGCGCCATCGACCTGGGCCTGGTCCTAATGGGACGGCGAGCTACCCATTGCTAGCCGTCCGCAAACCCGGACCTACGGTAGCCGGGAATCCGCCTGGGATTCCCGATGCCCAGGGCGTCTCCAACGGCGGCGGTTAGTGGCGTGAGGGCGCAAACTTTGCCTCTCCCTCAGGCGTTCCGCCTGTGTGGAGAGAGGCGTTCTGTGCCCTGCGGTCCGAAAAATAAGGCATCTTGGCATTCAATTCTGTGATGAAAAAAGATAGAAATTTGTCCGAATGATAACTTGCCCGAACTTACTCACACATAATATCACATGCCATAAAATTGAAATCCCTAAATACAGTATGCCCTAAATTTGTTTGCCATAAATATTACAATCAATAATAGACAAACCGTTTTCAATAAAATTTATGTTTCCTAAATTCAAATTAATTAATGTATACCTATCCTAATATGATTTTTAAAACAAATTTTGTTTCCAGCTCAATAAAACAATTCATTGTGAACATGTGGTTTTTATTTCCCTGTAAGAAGCATGCAAACAAGTGAAACAAGCATACACCATGCATGCAAGCAAGCATGCACCACGCAAGCAAGCATGCAGCATTCAAGCGAACATGCAAGCAAGCATGCAGCATACATGCAGCAGGAATGGTTTCTGTCACGACTCCGGCGCTGCGGGGCTCCGGCGGTCCCACGCGAGCTTATCGTCGTAGATGGTTTAACGCTCACCGCCTCAGCTTCGGCATGGCCGAGGCTGGCCGGCTAAGCCGGCCAGCCTCCGCTGTGGCGGCGAGCGTTATAACCTCCTGCTCCTCAACTCCGCGCCTACGCGATTTTAAATTACACTCTAGGGGTAGGGCATACAAGACTGCGTGACGTCGGATTTACAGCGATTCGTTTCTGTCACTAAAACCTAATTTTTAGCAAATGTTTTAGGACTAACAATTTTATTATAAATGAACATTCGGAATAATACACATTTTAAAATACAATACTTAGGACATATGACTGTATTTCATGCAAAATTAGGAGATTCAATTATTATAGTACTCGATATTATGACAGAATAGTTTCAGAAGTAAAGATAATTATGTAAAACGAAATTTCGAATTTTTTAACATTATGGTTACTGAAGTTTATACCAAACGTATTATGGATAATGATTTTCGGACAAACAATTTTAGGAGAAGAAAGGGAGTACCATTAGTACAATCAATTAGTAGTCATCAGAAACTATTTATTAGGAATCAAAACAGCAGACCTGGCTGATTTTTTACAAAAGTATTTGATGTTTTGTGTAACAATGTTGCGCAATTGTTTCCAATAAACAAAAAGTTTTATAAAACTAACATCGCAACGCCTATCAATAAAAAACAACCTTATATTTACGCTCATGTCAATAAACGATGGTCAATGAACTGCTTTAATTCGCACTCAGCATAACCTTGGCATACATTATGCTAGAATTCATTCCTATCAATGATTATTTTTTCTAACATCAGTTTCACTTTCCTTATTTTAACATAAACATACCTATATTTCCCCGGTTACGCAATGCAGTACCTAATAGTAAACTCACATTTCGCCAGTTATTTTAAGTCCCATGTAATAGGCGACGAGCCTATTGTCATCAACCACAAATTCAGACTCCGGGCTGCTACTGACAAATTCCAAATAGGAAACCAACTAATACATTGCCGGACCTGTGAGGCGAGCACGGCCTTGTGACATGCCTCAAGTCACACATTTTAGTCACATAAAATGTGTAAGATTACGATCCAATACCAACGAGGTAGTTACAAACAATTTGGTGCATATTTTTCTCGGGACCCCATTTTTTTTCTCGTCAAATGACTTTTCCTGCTCTGGGCGGAGCGAGAGGGCGTGTCAGACTTTTACTGAGTAAAACCCACCCGTGTTCCTTCATTTGTCTGTTGCCAAGGGTCCCGGTATCCCTTTCGGACTTTCCCACAACCCTGGCAGGCATCGGTCCTAGCGGACCCCGCCAATTGTGTTAAAGATTGCGATCCAATACCAACGAGGTAGTTACAAACTATTCCGTGTATATTTTTCTCAGGTTCCCCTATGTTATGATTTTAGTACCTAAGCATCAATCTATTAATAACGTAGTATGTATATGTCTCCAAAAAGTATAATAAATACACAAATTTATGCTCCAATATATTACAAATTATGGATACATTATCGAACAAAAAAAAACATATGTTGTGAAACTGCATTTATATTTAAATCTAATTGTTAGTATTCCATTTTATACAAATATCAATAAATAATATTAATAATTATATTTTTAGAGCTTAAAAATACAAACGGTTGCAAATGGTATTCTGCTGCATCCGGTTAGACTGGACTGGACCCCAGCTTATTTGGGAAAAAGCTAGGCAGATGATGATTTAAATACAAATAGTCGCGATGGTCATGGTCACACAATATGTTAAAAGTCAGCTATTTGGAATTCCAAAAACTCATTAGGTATACATATGTACGTTTTGTTTTATTTTCTAAGCCTTGATAACTTATGTACTATAAAAGAACAACTAGTTAGCGTTCTCCTAAAGCAAACCAGCAGCTTATTGCGTAACACACTTACAGTAGCAATGGCTTGCATTTTGACAGTTCAACAACATTCAATGTGTTATTTAAGGCCCTACCCTACTTGAAATTGCTAAGCATGATCCTCCGTTATGCCGAAAATACTGCAGCAGTAATTTTGAAATAAATATATGTTAAAGTTAAGGATTAATGCTAGGTCCTAGGTGAAAACACGTTTACATAAAATGTTCGATTACATACTTCAACTGAACGAGACGAAATTTAAAACTTGTATAAAACGCACACTATGCAGGCAGGCATATTATAAGTTGGAGGATTACATTTCTGATAAAAATGCTTGGCTTAATGCTGGTCCTGCTCCACAACCACAACTAACTAATTAACATTC
The DNA here is from genome assembly GCA_947363905.1 of Lithophane semibrunnea. Classification (NCBI taxonomy): domain Eukaryota; kingdom Metazoa; phylum Arthropoda; class Insecta; order Lepidoptera; family Noctuidae; genus Lithophane; species Lithophane semibrunnea. The sequence continues at coordinate 5,662,451 of OX376187.1, forward strand.
GAAAATAATGTCGGAGCTGCTGAAGATTGTAAGACCATCTTTGCATTGTATAAACTCAATTTCCTTTGTATTATATAATTGCATAGCACAGGTGTGAGTACTATGTACTATAGAGCCATTTACCGGGTAATTTGTCTTTCATTGACTTGAATGTGCCCGGCGGCTGGGAATGTCATGCTCACTCAAATGTCTGGCTGATGGTGCCGCGTGTGTTGGATCATTTAGCTCCCTTCAAAATGGTTGAGCTGAATGGTGCTGATCCATGCGTCATGTTCGTGAACGGGCGCCGTCAGTTGTGACTGGTCATCTCTTAGCTGCCATGGCTTATTTTAATTTTTGATTTGTTTTTATGTTATAATTGCGGACGCTTTTAACGTGCTTTCTACATTATTTTCACATGTATAATTTCAACATGAATGATGTAACCAATATTTTGTAACAATATTTTGATTTAAAAGAGTGTCCGTGGAGTTTCTTGCCTGTTCTTCTCCATAGGTACCTACTACGCTTTGGAATGGGCAACTAGCTTCATATTTCTGACTGACCGACTCCTTGACAATTCAAAAGTGCCTGTAAATGGTTTAATTGAAATAAATGCTTTGAGTTTGAGTTTGAGTTCTCTATAGAAAAAAATCCAAAGTTACCTCTAAACCGAACTATAAACCGCTGGTATTCAAAAAATATTTCAAATTAGATCATGAAACTTTGCATACTAACTGAACTAAGTATAAAGTAGGTCTTACGATTTTTTAGTTTTTATTACCATTATTACACCGTAAAAAGAAATTACCTAAACTATTCGAAGCTTGAGAGCCGCCAGCACCCCACTCCGTCTCACTCTCATTCAGGCCGCGAGTAGTATGGTGCGAGCGAGATAAAATTTGAGGTAGGGTAGGGCCTTAAGTTGTTGAACAGACATTTTTTTCGAATATAATTATGAATAATAAGTATGAAGCATATATGCAATATCCTTAAAATCATTCAGATTGTAATTGACAGCGTGTTACGTAATCAGAGTGCAGGTTCTTGTAACTTGCAATCTTTGATGTAAGGTTCACAAAAACATAGTAAATTAGTTAGTTACCTACATACACTCTGTTTCAAAAGAATAATAATGATTATGAAACACTTTTTAGGGTTCCGTACCCAAAGGGTAAAACTGGACCCCATTACTAAGGCACCGCTGTCTGTCCGTCTGACACCAGGCTGTATCTCATGAACCGTGATAGTTAGACAGTTGAAATTTTTACAGATGATGTATTTCTGTTGCCGCTATAATAATAAATACTTACTAAGAAACAGAATTATATAAATATTTAAGGGGGCTCCCACATAACAAACGTGATTTTTTTGCCGTTTTTATAGATAATGATACGGAACCCTTCGTGCGCGAGTCCGACTTGCACTTGGCGGGTTTTTTGGTCCAAGGAGACGCGGCATTGAATTACAGACTGGCACGGGAACATTCTCCACTTCGTAAGGAACCAAAGCAAACATGTAGTAGAAGCGCCTGCTTTTCACGGTTTTTTATTACTTGACATAAACATCGAGAATTCATTATTTATGTAAGTTACATATTAATATATTATACACATAAACATTCCGGAATAAATGCTCTAAATGATAGTTAAAACCGCATTAGAATCCGTTGCGGAGTTTAGAAGTACAATGCGGTCAGACATCAGACAGACACGAAAAGCGACTTTATTTATAACCAGCTTCCGCCCGCGGCTTCGCCAGCTTTGTATGTCGATAAAAAGCCGCCTATGTCCTTTCTCAGGATGCTATCTGTCTCTGCCAAATTTTGTCGAAATCCGTTCAGTGGTTTAGGCGTAAAAGTTTATAATATCGAATTTATAATATTACTAGCTGCGCCCCACGGTTTCGCCCGCGCAAGTCTGGATCTCGTAGGAATATCGGGATAAAAATTAGCATATGTCCTATTCCAGGTCATGGTCTACCCCTGTGCCAAATTTCATCCAAATCCGTTTAGCCGTTTTAGCGTGAAAGCGTAACAAACAAACTCACTTTCGCATTTATAATATTACTAGCTGCTCGCCCCGGCTTCGCACGGGTAGCAAGTAGTTATCTACGGCGCACTTACCTTACCTACCCTACCTACCTACCTATATACCTACTCTACCTACCTACCTACCCTACCCTACCAACCTACCCTACCCTACCTACCTACCCTACCCTACCTACCTACCCTACCCTACCTACCTTTACCCTACCTACCCTACCCTACCTACGCTACCCTACCTACGCTACCCTACCTACCCTACCCTACCTACCCTACCCTACCTACCTACCTACCCTACCTTACCCTTACCTACCTACTCTACATACCTACCCTACTTATCTACCCACCTACCTATCTACCGAGCTATTATCAAAAGACCCATTCTGTACAGAACGTATGAGAAAACGATTTTTCTTCATATTTTTTTTTTCGTGAATTTTTACAATTTTTTTATAGTTATTCTGTTATTCTGGGCGGAGACAAATCCAACAAATCAAAGATCATCAAAATCGGTCCAGCAGTTCTCGAGTTATAAGTGCTTGAACAAACCCGACTTTGTTTTATATATATAGATATAAGTTAGCATAGTATGGAAATGTAAAGATGGCGACAGACTTTATATGGTATCCCAAAGTGTACAACTATTATGACCAACCAAACACCTCAGTGACTGACGTCAAAGGCGTTAACAGTTGCCAACTACCGAGCATTCCATTAATTTACAGTCACGTTTAAAAGAAAGATGCTAGCAACATCCCACGTGCCTAATGAATGGCCCAACACTATTCTGATTGACGCAAATAAGGTCCAACACGCCAATAGCAACCTTCGAAATATAACAGGTTAGTAACGTGGAAAAATATGGTGCAACATAGTATAACTCTTAACTGATTGAAATAACTATGGCTGAAGGCACTGACCGCCTACGGCGAATAAAAAATTGTAGAAACAATTTTATATGCCCATTTTTATACGTTTTATTATCTATAGCGGATATATTGTATGGAACAATCTTCTTGCGAGCGGTTGTTTCATTAAAATTGTCGAGTGTATTTGTGCATAAAAAACGGTTGAACAAGCAACAATATAGATTTTGGGGGTAAGTCGTCATTATTATGGGTTAATAATACTTATTACGGAAGCAACAGGTCTCCGATGGTTACTATGTAAAATAATATCCTTACGGAAATATTAGCATAACATAATATGCCTCTAATGTTCTCACTGCTGCATGCTGGGACACAGGTCTCCTCTATAAGGAAGGGACGGGAAGGGGAGGACTTAATGCCTATGGCATTTTAAGTCCGCCTCTGTACATTTGTGTGCTTAAAGCATTAAATAAATAAAGGGAGCTGAAGGTCAATTCGCGTACATAAAAAACGTTCACATTCAAGTCGCAATCTGTCAAACTTGTTGGTAAATTGATAGTATTTTTGACAGATTGCGAATGAGATGCAAATGCAAACGTTCTTAAATATTGCCCCTCTCGGTCATAATCCACCACTCGGGCCCAGTGCGTGGATTCGCATAAAAACTGCACTAATTAGGAGGTATAAATACTATTAGATTACTTGTAGGTACGCTAATTAGTTACTATATTGAATTACGTATCGGATAAGTAGTGAAATAGTGTCATAATAATTACAACATTATTTTATTGACGTGTTTAAATTATGTGTCTATTTGCGTCACTAGTCAAAACTGTTACAGGCAAAATTTATTACAAAAAAGAATATAATGCTGATCGTTATTCAAGTTTATTATTTAACACAAATTATTTATTTTTACATAAAAAATATATATAATATATTAAATATCATTTTGACTTCATTCTACTTTCTATTGAAGTGTTTTTACCTTCTATTCTATTATTACATTTTCAAAAAGCTCAAGTATTACCTACCGCTACTACTACCAGTACTACTTAGCTTTATAAATCTGTTACCATTTTAAAACTATTTATAATACAAAATGTTGTTTTATCTTAATTTCAACAATGAATATAGAATAAAATATATTCTATATATGTAGAATAAAATATAATATTTTATATTCGTAGTTTAAAAAAAGATAAAACGACATTTTTTATTAAAAATAGTTCAACTTCCATTTTTAGAAACGACATGACTAATTTGCTAGATACGTGAACTCGTCTTAGCACATCACTGGTGGCTGATGTTAGAAATGCTAATATAAGCTAGGTTAGGGTAGAGCCAGTGCGCATGCACCGAACGGAATAGGTCATCATCATGATAGATTACCCTCTCGAGTTTCAGAGCTTTTTTTCAAGCTCAGTTTCACATTACATGATGATGGGTTTAACAGCGGTCAAATCACATCACCTGCAGCTTCACTATTACATATTTTTTAACAGTACAGTAATAGTGGTATGGGCATTTCGGGATACATACAAATTAACGGGAGTTATTTGACGGTGTGTTTTTTAAAGATTTATTTTGTATTATTGTGTCCTTATTAAAAAAAAAAACTAGAAGTAATAAGTTATTTTGGTTTATTTTAGAATCATAATTAGATATATTATATTTATAAATAACTTGATATATATATCATTGGGACTCTAATTTTTTGTTAAGAGGCGACTTAAATAATACAGCACGAACATAATCTTTCCTTTCATTTATTGTGTAAATAATACCTACGTAAAATAACTTCCGTACTTTTTTGCCTTCGTGTAATTTGAAGTAGCATTTTTTGTTACCCACACTTTAATAGTTTTTGATGACATGATAATTAAGCCAGTATTTGATTTCGAAGAACTATCTTGTATCTTACCTAGTCACGTCTTTATTTTGATTACCCGATGGATTTGGGTGTACGTAGTAAAATGTTAAGTTTATTTGACAAATAATGATATTTTGAGCAGTATAATAATTATGTTCCTTCATACGTAAATTTTAATAAAAATGTGCATGTCACAGGTCAAAAACACATGGCTCAACAAATTAAGGGTGGGTATAAAAATGATAATAATAAAAATAAATAAGCAAAAAAAAAAATTATTGATAACTGAGGAACTATAATTATTTTTATAATAAGTTAATACCCTGCCTGGAAGTCTCAATTAATTAAGAATGTTTCGAATCAAAATGAACTTTTTGAACTATAGTTTAGATAATTTTGTTTTTTGAGAACGTGCTAACGTGAGACAGACAAGGGTTAGCTTTTCATTATTCTCTTGATCTTCGAACTAACCTGAAGTAGTTTATTCAGCTCACTCAGAAGTCTTACGTGTAAATTATGGTTAATTAAATTAAATTTTATTTAAAATTTTTACACAAAAAAAATAGTTATAAAATAAAACTGGGAATCAAACTCGTGACTCTACGGTTAAAACACCGGGCGGTGTTTTAACCGTAGAGTCACCACGAAAAACGATGCGAAAAAAAAAACAAAATAATAATTCTACTTACGAAGATGACAGACAGTCCGACGCACACCATGTACCCCCATCCTCCCTCAGGGGGCACATACTCATATTTATCCATATCTCCGTAGTCAATTTTATTTTTATTCACTTTCATATTGTCACAGAAACCTTTTCTTTCTCCGCGTATATCACCTTAGCGGCGGTTTTATAAATCTTAATGTTATCGTCAATTGTACGGAGGCTATTTACTTGGAGCTTAAAATGTAACACCTTTATTGAGGGTACAGAATGTAAACAGATTGTTCGGATTTCCCACAAACACGATTGACAAACAAGGTGATAATGTTGTAACACGCCACTTTTCGCGTCGCCTGAAAGACCGAAGCAATTTTTTTTTTCTAACTTTTTTAATTTTTGAGACGACGTAATTTGTCCACTGTTCGGAGGCAGATGAGTCAAGCTGTCCTCCTGAGTCGGAGAGGTTGGTCTTGTCGTCGTGTACACGCTAGCCACCACGTGCGGCGACCGTGGTCTCAATGAGCATTCGATTTATGAATTCAAACTTACGCTACAACACACTCCATTTAAAATAGTCCAATGACTCAAACACTGATTGTTTTTATTTTTTGTCGGGTAACTCGTTGAACCCATTAATGTCAATAATGATGGTCGCCGGCAGGGTTTAGGCCTAGTTTGCTATGTGCGAATCATTTGCGAGTTTTTTTTTTTGTTGCTGTGGTGAAGTTGTGAATGAAACTAAACGATTTTGAGTGTTACAAATTGGTGATTATTTAACCTGTTCAAAAGTTTTTTTCTTTTTTATTGATGTCATGAAAAAAGGGGTAAGTAAATAAACCACAGTGAGTAACGTAGGCTCATGATGGCTCACATGTTACATACCTACGTGCAAACTACGAATGTTCATAAAATGTATTAAATGCCAACGCTTTATTTATCAATATTCTGCTAATAGGAAATTATGAAATCAAAACAGTAAGTAGGCTGTATTTGATATCAGCATTTACTTATGCGTGAGGTTGAAACGCACGTAGAGCAAGTAAATTATTTGCAACCGATGCAATACTCACACTTCTATGCGTAGGTATACAATTGTTCAATGATTTTAATTATATAAGTTCCTTAGGTAGACTTTTTTTTTAACTTGACACCTTTATTCCCAGTTTTTGAGGATAGATTAACTCCATGGGCTTAACATACAGCGTGTAACAGAAAAGTGTGACCATATTTCCAGATTATGGGGAGAATCTAATAAATATTCATTCAAACTGTAACTGTAACTTAGATTATGGGGGAGTAATCATTTTGTATTCATCTGTGGGGCTTGTAATTAGCAACTTGGTTATATATTATTGTTATTATAATGTTATTTGTCTGTAAGCCGTCCGAAAAGAATAAAAAATAACATTAAAAAGTCTGAAATCAAGGTTTTTTTTATACGGAAATGTTGATTTTTCTTTTCCATTGACATTTACATTGATATCTAGTGTAGTCGATGCTACGAACAACTCTTAAACCAACATAAATACCTACGTTTCGTATGTGAACGAAAACTCACAGCTATACAATATTTAGGATTAATTTCCAGTTGCTTATTTTACAAATAATACTGTTAGGTATTTCAGTTATGTGATCGAGGCCTATTTGACGGACAGGGCCGTCATTTACCCCGGTCACCAGGGAGTGTGGAACTGGCGAGAGATGTCGTGCGGTGTCCCACAGGGATCGGTCCTGGGGCCGCATCTGTGGGACACGGATACGACAGGGTGCTGCGCGCCGACCTCCCTAGCGGCTTCAGCGTAGTTTGCTACGCTGACGACACGCTGGTCCTGGCGCAGGGGAGGTCGCACCAGGCGGCGGCCGAACTCGCGACACGCGGAGTTGCGACAATCGTCGAGAGAATCCGGCAACTGGGCTCGAGGTGACTTTGCACTAGTCCAAGGTCATGTGTTTTCATGGCCCTCGGCTGCCGCGAGAAATCGTGGCACAGCGGACAGAGCTCCAGCAGGATCTCACGGTGGCATGGAGAGTGCGATTGTCGCAACCCAGTGCTGGGCACGCCACAATTGCGGCGATAACTTCCCTCTTTGAGGAGTGACTAGAAAGGCGCCACGGCGTCCTCACCTTCCACCTGACACAGGTCCTCACTGGACACGGTTCCTTCGGGAGGTTCCTGTTTCGTATAAGGCGGGAGGAAACGCCCGGGTGTCACCAGTGTGTGGATCGCCCGGAGGACACGGTGGAGCATACGGTGGAGGTATGCTTGGGCGGAGCCCCGCCGTGTCCTCTTGGAGGCGATTGGCGGCGGTGACCTCTCGCGTCCGGCCCTGGTCCAGGCCATGGTACGGAGCGACAGGGCATGGGAAGCAGTCACCTCCTTCTACGAAGCAGTAATGCTCGCGAAGGAGGACGCGGAACGCGTGAGGAAGAGGCAAAGTTTGATCCCTCACGGCCCTAACCGCCGCCGTTGGAGACGCCCTGGGCGTCGGGAATCCTAGGCGAATTCCCGGCCACCATAGGCGCGGGCTTGCGGGCGAGCAATGCGTAGCTCGCCGTCCGCGGGTCAATGGCACGTCGTGTTCCACGCGCGCCTCAAAGAGATGTCAGCACAATTGGCCGGGTCCGCTAGGACCGATGCCTGCCAGGATTGCAGGTTAGTCCGAAAGGGATACCGGGACCTTGGCAACAAGCAACTGAAGGAACACGGGTGGGTTTTAGTCAGTAAAAGTCTGACACGCCCTTCCGCTCTGCCCAGAGCGGGAGAAGTCGTTAAATGATTTCCCAAAAACAAAAAAAAAGGTATTTTTGTTGAGAAACGATGACATTTAACGATAAAACTTGCTTATATGAAACAGGATTCTATAGAAAGCGAGAAAGACAAACAAGATGAACTAATAAATAGACTTTGATACTACGGAAAACAACATTTGTGATACTTCGAAATTATTTTTGAATGAAATTGTAATAGAGCACATCACTAAGTAATAATATAAAGATGAAAGTGAGGTAAGAGAGGGGGTGGTTGTACGTTTGGATGTAGGAGGAAATTTCAGAAAATATTAAACATCCGATTAAAAAAAAAAACACTAATAGAAAGCTACGCTATTGCCAGGTGCCATAGAATGTTTTATGTTAAAACACGTGGCCAACGTCGCAGGAAAAAGCTAGTTCTAAATAAAAATAAAGAAAATATCCATCAGTCGTCAAATTTTAAACCGAAATAACTTACTAATGAAGTTCATTCACACGAAAATTACAAGCTTTCGTCAATCAGTCTCGCTTGTGGAATCCATTTGATTATATGATTGTTCATTTAGAGATAATTCGTCGGGTACACAATATACCCAGTGTTGATGTATCAACTCCTTAGTTTTAAGACAGTGGTTGAGGGTTACAGTGTTTTAAATTAAGAACATTTATTTAAGTTTTGCTAACTGAATAGATAATTTAATTGTAAAGTTAATTGTAATAATGATGGAATTTAACCTAAATTAATGGGCTATAAAAGATACTCTTGCCTACCTATTAAATAATAAAATATTTAAAAATGTCCGTTAATTTGTAATAGGTTTTTAATTAACTACGCTGTTAAATTAATTACTTATGTAATCTGTGGATTATGTTAGGCAATGGGTTGCAATTACTAATAGGTTGTATTTTAATTGGTGGTTAAACATAATTAAAGAAACCTATTAGATTATTTACTAGGTACTTACTTGCAAGTCAAGCACTCGAACATTATTATTGCAACAATAATTAAATGGGCATGACACGTCCGTGACTCGGAAAGCACGTTAAGCCATTGGTCAAGGCCGTCATTCGTAGATCTTTGACAGTCGTTCCGGGTATCAGAAGCCTGAAAGTCTAACAACCAGTCTTGCTAAGGGGTATAGTGTTACCCAGGAACTAGCTTGTGAAGGTCAGATAGACATTCGCTCCGGCTGCATCCGGCTGGACTGGAAGCTGACCCCAACAGTGGAAAGGCTAGGCAGATGGTGATAGGCATGATACCATTTAAATAAAATAATTATGGTAAAACCGCCATCATACAAACATCCAAAACAAGTAAATAATTTGTAACTACTGATAATGTTTTCCGGAAGTGTAAAAATAAACTCCATAAGTTTATTATTAGTTTAATAAATAAAAATAGTCTAATTTTAGATTTATTACCGTAAGTTTCCTGACAAGGGATTTTCAACGCCAGTGCAGATCAACGAGTATTTTTTTCTTTTAAGAGGAAATAGGGTCGGTCTTCTCCATACAAAAAGTCATAATTCGAGGTTCGGCTGTCGTCTATTTCCTCCCCCAATATTGGACCAATTTGAATGATATTTTATGAATTGAATAAGAAGGATATTTACTGTGCCCTTATGTTTTTCTTTTTTCATTAATAGTTGTCAAATTTGTACAATAGGCCTCTGGTGAAAGCGGTCTAAGCAGGCAATTTTGAGCATTTTCTGAGGGTTCTGGTGCTTCTAAAGATAATGTATCATCACAACGAAAACATAGGGGCATAGAACTAGTTGATATTTATTTTACTGTAAAAAAATCATTGCTCTAAGGTCATAAACCAGAGAGAAAACAGGCTACAGCGTTTGTTTGGAGAGGGGACCGACCCTATTTCCTCTTAAAGGCCACATATAATTACATACGCTGTCATTAAAGGACTAAGCCTAACATAGGACGGCAAGGCATGCATTCCGCCTGCAGGCGTTCGGGCCGCGGGGCGGGCTCCTCGCTTGAAGCGTGTTGTGGGCGCGACGTGTGACGGCTCGCGGGCCGCTCACTGCCCGCGAGCCTGCCATCTGTATAGCCATCGTAAAATAGACTTTACTGCATTTTATTTAAAATCCGAACTTAAATAACAAGTTATTTGCCGTATCCAAGAGGTGCTGCTTTAATGAGCGATGTCCTTATTAGAGAAGTAGGTATGGAAGAAAAAGACATGTTGCGCTGGCCACAAACAAATTTGGGATATGGGCAAGATTAATGATGACCAATTACACCATCGAACAAGTTGAACGGGACATGAGTTGGATAGTACGCGAAAGAAGCCATGGGCAATAACTATGTAGTTTTGTTTATTCTACACGTAGTTGACAATCATTATTATTAACAAATAACAAGTTTTAAAACTAAATTAAGAACAAAGACGTGCTGTAATAAAGGATTTCCGCTGCGATAAAGAGGAAGACGATATTAAAAATAAAGCAAATATGCTCGCGTTTGTGAATCTTTGTGTGATACTTGCAGCTGATATTCTTAGTTAATATCAGCCTCAGCCGAGAGGCGTCCATTGTTATATTAAACTAGCTGATGCCAGCGACTTCGCCCGCGTACATGTCAGTTATTATATACTAAAGCCTTCCTCGAGAACCACTCTATCCATTAGTGAAAACAACATGAAAATCGGTGCAGTACTTTCTGAGTTTATCGCGAACAGGACGACTGACAGACGCGACAGAGGACTTTAATATGTAAGGATAGGCTATAGGCCTCCCAAGAAGACGTACACTGTTGGACATAGGCCTCCCACAAGTATCGCCACGTCCGTGCTTCTAGCATCTAGCGAATTGATGCAGCCTTCACAAGGTCCTCTTTGTGGGATTCTCAGTAGCGAGTAGTGTACTTATGATAATTATAATTATGCACAGAAAAACCATTCTGGCTGAGATTTCAATAATACCTCCCTTTAAAGCCCTACTTATGCAGATACCTTATAAAATTAATGGGTAAAATATAGTATTTAAATGTTTGTTAATATATGCAAAGTACGAAATTCAACTAATCACTAAGATTTATCCTATGATCCCTCCAATAATTTAGTCCGTTCCATTATACTTACTTAATATTATAAATTACTAGCTGCGCCCCGCGGTTTCACCCGCGTAAGTCTCGATCCCGTGGGAATATCGGGATAAAAAGTATCCTATGTGTTAATCCAGGTTATAAGCTATCTGTTTGCCAAATTTCATCCAAATCCATTCAGCCGTTTTTGCCTGATTGAGTAACAAACATCCAAACACACAAACTTTCACATTTATAATATTAGTAGGATTGTTTGCTTTCACGCTAAAACGGCTGAGCGGATTTCGATGAAATGTGGCACATGAGTAGACCATGACCTGGAGAAGCACATAGGTTACTTTTCGTCCTGGATCGCAGACGAGGTCGCAGGAAACAGCTTGTACCATAATATAAAAACATGACATCACGACTTCTTTCTCCGAAGAGTTAGGTAGAGGTGTACACCCATAATTTGCTAGTTATGTTTAAGTCCCATGTAATAGGGGGCCAGTCTATTGCCATCAACCGGGCACAAATCCAGACTCCGGGCTGCTACTGAGAAATTCCAGATTGAAAAACTCCATAACGCTGTGCTCGACCTGGGAATCGAACCTCATGTTTAGCAGTAGCGCTTGCGACTTAGACCAACGTGGCAGTACCTAATAAGGTGGCCATAATACTATAAACATAATACTAATGTTTACATTGAATAGATTAACTGACTCATATAACTTCTTATATGCCATTATGAATGTTATAACGTGTTAGGTCTCACACACACTCGTATAACACGTTATCTAAATCCTATTAAATAACAAAAATATCACAGGTGTTGACAAAATAATATAGTTTACTAAAGAAACTGTTTGCGTAGCGCCTATCGTGTTTGTTGGGAATACCCTAGGTTAAGATTTACAGCCATAGACTGCTTATATGATATGCATATATGATGCTCATTAAATTTTCAAAGCCAAATGTCAGGCAGCTATCTACCAATGGTTAAAGTTAATGGAATAGAGTTGGACCCCGTTGAATCGACAGTTTTTCTTGGAATAACCATTGACGGTAAATTACAATGGGGCCCACACATAGAAAAATTGTCAGGTAGGCTTAGTTCGGCCGCCTACGCCGTTAAAAAAATTAGACAGATAACTGACGTAGATAGAGCCAGAATTGTTTATTGTAGTTATTTTCATAGTCTTCTGTCTTATGGGATTCTTCTCTGGGGAGCCTGTGCGGACATTAATGCTATCTTTGTTTTACAGAAAAGGGCTGTTCGAGCCATTTACAACCTAGGTCCAAGAGAATCCCTTCGAGAAAAATTCAAAGAAATAGATATTCTGACTGTAGCCTCACAATATATATTTGAAAACCTATTGTATGTACACAAAAACATATCAAAGTTTAAGAAAATGTCCGATATTCATAGTTTAAATACCAGGAATAAACACAATCTTGCTGTACATCGCACTCGTTTCCACAGAGTAGGCAACTCGTTCATGGGTCAATGTATACGCTTTTATAACAAACTTCCCATTGACATTCGAAACTTACCCATCAAACGATTTAAAAGCTGTATTAAAACCAAACTTTGTAAAAAAGGGTACTATAAAATCAAAGATTATTTAGAAGACAAAAATGCATGGGATTGAGCTGCTCGCTCTGCTAAGCATTGTGACATTTTGAATATTATGGAAAGCCATAAAAATATACCTACCAGTTTTATATACAAATTGACATTATTGAATATTATATAAACTATTGTTTTATTGTGAATGTGAGGACTATGTGGATATTTATTTTTCGTTCTGTTCGTTTTAGCGAAGGTCTGGCAATTTGAGAACTTTATGCGACCTACCCAAATGTCCTTTCTTTGGTATTGTTCGTCGAGTCGTTGAGCTCCTTAAGTTCTGAGTTGAGCTCCACTATTACTGACAAATGCTTGCACTGACTGGACAGGTCCACTCAAATCTGTGTGGTTCTTTCCTCAAAAGACCATTTCAGACTCTTATCTACATGGTCCTCATATGGCCTGACTAAGATTATGTCTGGACTTTAAAGGAGACGGTAACCTCTGAGTTTGTTTCGGCCTTTCTTCTCAGAGTAGTCAGATAGGAAACGCCGACCTCATCTAGCTTATTTTTACAACTTTTTAATATGACGTGTAATAGTGATTCCAATATCCTATTTACAGAATAAACAATTTCATTTCATTATGGTTGAGGAGACTGCGTACGCACAGCACAATGACATGACAAGATATCTAAGATATGCCAAACTTCATACACACAAAATAGGCACTAAAGCCTTCTTTTCAATTTATATAGATACATATATATGTCTTTAAAAGGCAAACTCACATCTGCCTTGTAAATAACAAGGCAGATGATCTTGTTAAGTCTCGCTGACATTTTTAGTTAGGCATAATTATGCAGCGAAACCACGGATTGAATCTAATGATTTCTTAAAGTTATCAAACATTAACATAATGGCATTAAAATGTTCTTAGAAGTGGTCCAAAAACGAATGCAAACGAATCTAGAAAGGAATAATTATAATAAGACTATTTATACTTTCGTTGAACTCTCTAACTGTTTGTCCTGGAAAAAGTAAATTCGAGTTCGTACCTAGCCTTTGAACGTATAAAATAATGATTTAATTTTTTGCGGTTTCGGAATAATTCGGAATACAAAAGTTCCGTTTCTCTTTGTGTTTCACAACAAAAGCCGGCCGGGATCTACAATTTTTGTAAAACAATTGTTTTGTTAACAATTTTTTAATTGAATTTTCCTTTTATACGTTTTTATCGTAGAAAGAAAATTAAAGAGACTAGACTGGGCTTCGGAAATGTTAATTCATTAAAACTTGACGTTTCTGAACGCTTTGTTAATTGTTTCTTAATTTTTGTGTCAATAAAGTAAGCGAGTAATGGATGATGGCTTTAACTATTTATTATACCATTCATCATTTTATAGATGATGAATTTTCCATCATCAACTTGCTTGGCAGATGAATTGGTGAGTGCAGTAGGTATATAAACTACCCATAACAGCTGCATCCGGTAAGACGGGAAGCAGACCCCAATATAGTTGGGAAAAGGGTAGGCAGATGATGACAGGAACTGCCCATATTGCTTACCATTATCGTTTAGTCACCTTTGATAACAGGAGCAAACTGCACTGCCAAGCATCAGACACAGCCTACCGAAATATTAAACTAATTCAGATACCTAAATAAAAATACTGATATTATCCCTGACTGGTGACTGGTTTATGCATAAAATATTCGTAGTATGCTGTTTAGTGAAAATCTAAAATTAGCAAACAATATTGCCATAAACATTTTGAGAATTTTATTTTATAACTCTTCAAAATGTTGTTTGTATTTAAAATTTAAAATAATCAGTTTACAACTAGCGCTATAAAAAATAAGACTTCTTTAGATTCCAATCATAATTCAAAAGCCAGTGAAATCTAAGGGGTAATGTGAAATATTTCATGATATCCTGCTATTTCAACTATTTCCGGAAACAGGAACTGTACATAATTGAATACCCACAATACTTATACTCGTACATACAGGTGGTAGAAGCAGACAAAGGTAGCACTAATAATACCTACAAAAAATAATATTATTAATATGATTTTTCTTTGTTACAGGTAAATAATTGAGGCCCCCATCACAGAACACTGCAAAAAGAAGCATACCACTCTGAAAATAAGTATAATTATCAAGTAGATAACTGACGGAAATGTATACTCAAAACATGAGCGTAAAGGTTTTTATTTTAATCCTTGAACACTTGACTCAGTTCCTACTTGGAAACATCTAACATTTTCTATTTTTATTATTTTCATGGGAACCAGTTGTTTATTCTAAAAGTTCAGAATGTTAATAGAGCCATTTGATGAGACAACGAACCTTAAGAAATGTGTTTGTAATATGTAAAACGGTTGTTGGTGGGTACGGTTTAGCTTATCACAAATAGTTTATTTCAATTTGTACGTACGTAACTTATTTATTCCTGTTTATTTACCGTAGTACATTGTACAAGCTAACTCTAACACTAAAATATTTAAATCATGTACAAGTATACAAGGAAAAAAAATATAAGGAAGGCCTCATTGGGCATCAAGAAATTCTTCCGCATCGCTATCAGTGGGAAAAGTGCCCAAAAGGCTCAGCGTTGCCACGTTGTATTCCTGGCAATGGGGAGGTGACATTATTTTTATTGTATCACCAGTCCGTACTATCCGTTAAAAGTAATTATTATTTTTTACCCTTTAAACCTTCATATGGAACGTGGATCTACGCGAGACGCAATGGCTTTTAAATTGTGTCCGTAATTACGGCATTCAAGAAACTGTGAACAAATAAAAAACGGTCTAAAAATATTTTGTAGGTAATATTGTGTAATTAAGTACCTACGGTGTATGATATCTTTCACCACTTTTGGTAACTTTAACCAACAAATTAACGTTAGATTAATGACATAAAAATAGATAATAATTATTCAAACGATACCGGAATCAAAAACAAAAGAATAAAGAACGCCGTTTGACAGGCCCTGAGGCCGAAGTTCTTTAAGGGCCCGAACACACGTACCACAACCACACCACAACGACAACACGTGGACGGGTCACGGGCGCTGATTTGTATGAAATTAATCGTTCATTCACACTGACCACATTTGGCTGTCAAAATCAATTGTGTCGCCTACTTGATTTGATTTTGTAGTTACCACAACGCAGCTGCAAGAAGCTGCAGCAACACTATTCACGCGTAACCACTGCGTGCACACATTTTATCGCTGCGATAAGGTGCGATTGTGGTCCGTGTGATCCGGCCCTTACATTCTCAAAATGGAATGCGGTGATAATTATAATGCTGATAGAACTATTTGATGAATATGCATTCACGCTTAGTATTTTATTCAAATAAAAAGATCATCTAAGTTAATGGACCTGGAAACGAAAAGATTAACCTAATGGGTTGGCTATAGGTAGTCGTTATCAGTCCACTTTTTAACTCTTTGGCCAGACAACACCGATTCAATTTTATGACTAGACTAATTTTTAATTATAATTATGTACCGAAATGTATGCATGAAATACCAAAGCCTCCAAGGTTGGCTTTGAGTCTACAGAGATCCAATCTAGCGTTAACGGTGACGTCATATCGTTCACTGACCTAGGCTACTTGACCACAATTAAGCAATTAAAAAAAAACAAAGGTTATTTTAACCCTTTAAAAATCAATTAGCGTTATCTTTGGTTAGAAATTAAAACACAATTTAGTTCAATTGGATTGCGCAATATTTAATTTAGTTTACGTTTTGATTATCTAAAAGTTTTTACAAACAGTTTATAATAATTATTATTTTTATCATACGTAAAACAAACAGGTGCTCTTTATAACAAGTAGAATGACAGATACTCTCCAATAGAATGAACTAATTTACTTTAAATAATCGTCTAAGTACCTACCATTAGTTACCACTTTCAAAATATTACGTAACGTTATCTTAATTAGGAGTTCAATCGAACACAAAAATGTAGTCCTACTTGTTATAGACCAGGTTATATTGAGTCTTTTCTGAACCGGTATGTGTCAACCAATTTATGGGAGGAATTCGTTTCTTCTTGTGCTTTTATTGTGATAACTTTTTTATTTGTTTAGTGCCAATACGACTTTGCGCTTTTATAGACATCTTATAACGTCAATCAACCAACTCAGCCTTTCTCAGTTCACTCCTGGACGTCTCTCCCAGCCCACCGAGCACGGCCTACTGTGAGATATCTCGAGACACACATTGTATCACAGTTTGGGCGATAAAACCGTTAGGTCTTAAAAACTAGCACGGCGCGGCGGCGTGAGATAATTTCTTGACATGTGACATAATTTCTCAGGCTGCGTCATAACACGCTGTCCTCCACCTTCCGCACCCAGTCTATACCAGCCACCTTTTTAAGGTCATCGGTCCACACAACGATCGACGATCATATTATGACGTAATTTGTTTGTTTATAAGAGCTTTTAGAAATCCAGCAACCTGACTGTCAGTAAGTTTGCAACAAAGCATCCGCCTACACATCGTCCAGTTTAGCGTTACAGCAATGATATTTTTTGCCATGTGCATTGTGCAATAGGTACATTTTCTGATGTATATCTTGATAATGATCAGGAACATGCATTTATAATTTTCGATTTATTAGGTAGGTAGAGTTACCTACCTATTATTTAATACTTTTAATTGGGTAAGTAAATACACAATGTATGTATGAAAATAAACTTATTATTATACATATACAGATTGTCAGGGTAAACACCGTTGTCACTCAAACCATGTGTAGTTGACTTAAATACAAAAACAAATGACCGAGTAACAACAAAAAAAAACGTTATTTTCATTAAAAGATTTTGCAAAAGTTTCTATCCGACACCGTGTTCGCTAGCGAAACAGCTGACAAACTGAGGAAAGGGTCGCCCTGGCGGCCGGTCAGGTCACGTCCCGCACCCCTCGCCCGTGTTGAGACGCAAGTTCGTTGCCCTAGCGCATAGGGCAACGAACTTGCGTCTTTTGTGGTAAAATGTAGTTTAAAAAAAAGAAACAAAATGTTGTAATTTTCCGTTGATTTTACGTTCTATAAATGACACCATACTACTGGTTTCAAGGATAACGGTGTTTACCCTAACACCCTGTATACTTACACATGAATGAAACAGAGCCGGAACCGTTAAATTAAAAAAATCTTTTACCGTTGTTGCTTGAAAAACTATGATATAACTGACATGACATGACAGCATCGTTAAATGAAAGAATGAAAGACACTATGTTTATCGCTTTTGTGCCTAAGCAATTATTTTGTTATATTTCTTGACCACAAACCTGTAAATAATTTTGTTTACAAATTAAAACAAAATTAGTCACAATCTAATTTTGTTTTAATTGGTAAACCAAATTATCGTTACTTTTGTTTGGGAAGGGTTGTATGATAAGATAAGATTTTTTATTTTGTGTTCAATTGGAAATTTCCCATGCTTTCTTGTTCTTATAAGTGTAATAATAAGTGTAGTAATAATCGAAGTGCGTTGTCATGAATCAAACGCACTTCGGACAAATCATTCAACCATTTCGAATTTTTTTTTCGCCATATAGGAAATATCGACGCCACATTTTTTTTAAATAACTTTTGAAAAGTGATACCTTTATCATATTCACAGATTAAACAATTTCTTTTCATTTCATGAAAGAACTTAAGTATCAAGTACCTAACACTTGCGACCACTAGAGCAACTAGGCATTATTTCTGTTGATTAGTTACAAGAGTAATTCGTCAACTGGTCCTACATGACTACGGCTCATTTCGGACGACTTGCAAATCAAAATAAATGTGCAGTCGTCTTAAATGGGCCGTAAGCATGTAGGACGAGATGACGAATTACTCAGTTACAATAGCTTTTCATGAGATTTATCAGTAGAGTATAAGTGGCCATGGGCTGACGCACCATGGACTGACTTGCACCTAGCTGACAGTCCAGTCATAAAAAAAAATCAGCTGTTCTCTACATTTTGACGAGGAATGCGAACATAAATGTAGGGAACAGCTGATTTTTTTTCGTGATTTCAGGATTGGTCCGATAGTGAGAGTTGTTCATAATGATGAGTGCAATGACCCCTTAAGAGATTTCGTATTTGAAACGATACACCTTATATAGATTCGTATTGTAACTTAGGAGAGATAAATTTATGGCAAGTCTTTATCATGCTTTCAGAAATAGAAGATAATGCTTCAACTGATATAGCAGTCTACAAGCCACATGTAGTTGACAACCATTACCATGAACAAACAACAAATTTTCAAACAAATTAAAAACATAGACGTGATTTAATAAAGGTTTTCCACTGCGATAAAAAGGAAGATAAAAATATAGGAAATAATAAGATTTATGGTGGCCCAGTCGTAACGGCCCCGAGTTACGAGTCGTTGGTTCAAACCCAGCCACGCGTTTTACTTTGTGTAAATAATTTCATCACCACCGCTCTCAAAACGGTGAAGGAAAATTTTAGTAAGGAAACCAACATGTCCTAGATCCAAAAATTCGAAGACATGTGACATCTACCAACCCGCACTGGGCCTGCGTGGTAGATTACAGCCGTGCTCTCACGAAGAGAGGGGGCCTGTGTCCCAGCAGTTAGACAAGACACAATAGTGGAATGTTGCAGATTATGGCTTGTTATATAAAAACCTTGCTTATTAAAGTTAAGACACGTCTATTATGTCAAAATTAATGGTAATAGTCG
Source organism: Lithophane semibrunnea (assembly GCA_947363905.1). Classification (NCBI taxonomy): domain Eukaryota; kingdom Metazoa; phylum Arthropoda; class Insecta; order Lepidoptera; family Noctuidae; genus Lithophane; species Lithophane semibrunnea. The sequence goes on from OX376187.1 coordinate 5,681,975, forward strand.
CTAATCAAATAAACCCAAAGGTGTAATTCCACGACTTATAATTTACGACTCAGCTGATTTAATAACCCTAAAGATTATGGGGCTACTCGATAATAAAAAAAACCTGCAGAGATTTCCTGTTGACACTTGGCTTAGGTAGCACACTTTTCAAACTAAATAATTTATTCTAATGAAATACAAACAACGTTATAAATATAGGCGTAAAAATTCAATAACATTGAGTTTATAGGCTACACATCAAACTATACATTTCCAGTTTATGCTGGTCTCGCATTGTATAGAATTTCCTTACAATGCGAGGTCAGCTTATGCTGGAAATATATAGCTTGATGTGTAGCCGTGTGTACATATAACATAACATCACGCCATTATTGTAGTACTTATCAAACGCATTTCGCCAGTTATGTTTAAGTCAGATGTGGCGAGCTATATTGCCATCAACTTGGTTCAAATCCAGACTCCGGGCTGCTAATTCTAATAACACTTTGTCCGACCTGGGATTCGAACCCAGGACCTCATGTTCCGGAATAGCCCTTGCGATCACCAGACCAACGAGGCAGGAACCTAAGTATTAATATAAAATTGTCTGTTTAAGTCTTTTTAAACTAACGTAACTTCAAACAAAAAGTAGTGTTTATACGTACTAGTTGTAGTAAAAATGTGTCCTGTCCTATCCGAAACCCACTTAGGTACTGCAATAACATTACCAACAACTACAAAATTATAAAAAATCTTGTCATTATTGAAAAAAAAAGTTATTGCTATTTAAAATTCTCATTTTTGGTACCAAAATTACCCCAAATCTATTAAAAATGTTTATTTGAAGAAGTATTTGGTTTTGGTCAGCTTTTGAATAATGAGCAAGATACCACTAAGTTGACAAAACATGACTCGTTCTTTCAGAATTTCTGCTATTAAAAACGCATTTGGACATAATATATTTTAATACACATTGTGAAATACACTAAATAAATAACCAATTATTTAAAAACTACAAGGCACTTTTTTACAGCATCCAATTTAGTACCTTAATATAATTTATCTACACCCATGCTATAAACCTCCAACTGTCATTAACAAGACAATAGAATTTTAATTGTTATCGGCCATTAGAAGGCCAATCGACAGTTGAGCGGCTATAAGTATCTGATACAGTTAGCTTATTGCCAACATTAAAACATCCAGTGTCATAGTAACCATAATATCATCCAAACGGGTGTTATAATGTTGTACTGAATTTCATTATGCAACTCATTTAAAAAAAAGAACATAGTCATTCACGAGCGTTTCACTAACAAAGCATCGTAATTTAAAAATAAAACACATTCGAATTCGAAAAATTCGAATTCACGTCATACCGCGCCATTTTTGTTCGATATTGGTATCACAAAGAAACTTTTATAGAAGATTCATATCATGGGTGTAGATAAAATCTTGTATGCAACTGTATACCTATAAAACACTCATGTGATACTATTAAAACACTCATGTGATACCTATTATCACACGAGGCGAAACCCATATTTATGTTTTAATTCCCTTTATTATATAACAGTTGCATAAAAAACTATTAAATGAGCATCCTGGTAGGTATATAATATAGCGGATTCATTAATAAACACATTACATGAGCCTCTTATAGGTATTGCACAGTCATGCAGTGTTCAAGGAAATTCCTGGTCATCTGCATCATAGTGCACGTCCAATTGACTTCTCACGGTGTCCCTCAGCTGGGCCAGGACAAGACCCTCCTTGTGCGACATACGTGGTGATTCCATCAGTCCTGTAGATAAAAAAGGTTTTCCTTACGTATTAACAGCAATTTCTTTGAATAACAAAAATATTTATTTATTTCAGATAGGTACGCTAATTAGCTATCTTAAGGCTCAATAGTATTTCGATCCTAACAAATAAGATACACAAAAAATAAAAACATAAAAAAAATACTTACATAAAAAAAAGAAAAAGAAAGGACAATACATTTCGAAATTTCTTCAAAAATTATGGATAGTTACCTAATAAAGACAATATTCTCAATCACAACTTTCATGTGTCACGGCTAAATTCAAAAAACGCAATTCATTCCAAGTGGTAGTACCGCAGTGACGGGGCAAGATCTAAAAGTGTGTGCGAGGTAAATTTCAACCGAAAAATAACAACAAAAAAGTGAAAAATAACTTTAATTTCGGAAGTCGGTGTCTTTGGTTTTCAATTTTCGTTTTTGCCACCGACTTTCGAAATTAAAGTTAATTTTTACCGACTTCAAAAAAGGAGGAGGTACTACGTTCGGATGATGGTTTTTTTTTTTTTATGTATGTTCACCGATTACTCCGCCGTTTGTGAACCGATTTTAAAAATTATTTTTTAGGTCGAAAGGGTATACTCCCGAGATGGTCCCATATAAATTTTATTAAGTTTGCTTGCGTAGTTTTTGAGCTAGCTTCAATATTACGTATTTTTCCCACAGTCTATGTAGACGATATAATTATTAGACTCCTTTACTGTTATTTACATAGCAGGTAGTAACTTGTGTGGGGTAGGTACCACGACTAAAAAGTGAAAAATAAAAACTTTTTACAAAAAAAAACAACTGACTTAAAAAAAAAACACTAAAAAAGTGAAAAATAACTTTAATTTCGGAAGTCGGTGGCAAAAAACGAAAATTAAAAAGCAAAGACACCGACTTCTGAAATTAAAGTTATTTTTCACTTTTTTAGTGTTTTTTTTTAAGTCGGTTGTTTTTTTTGTTCACTTTTTAGTAGTAGTACCTACCTCACACAAATTCGGATACCACTACCTGCTATGTAAAATTTAACATCGTCCATATAGACTAAGTGGGGAAAAATACGTGATATTGAAGCTAACTCTAAAACTACGCAAGCAAAGCTAATAAAATTTATATAGGACTACCTCTGAAGCATGACCTACCAAAAAAAAAAGAGAATCATCAAAATCAATTCATAATTGGTGGAGTAATCACGTAACAAACATTCAGACGAATTGAGAAACTCCTCTTTGAAAAAATTAAAAATTGGAATAACTTTGTCGACGTATACAGAAGATTTTGGGAACGTTGGATGTAAGAACGAGCCACATTGAAAAAAATGCGTGTATTCCCGTTCCTCCCACTGGCGACGTCCCAAGGACCTAACAAATAGACAAAAAAACTCACTTTCGCATTGATAGTATTAGTTAGAATAAATAAATATAATAATGGACAACAACCAGGCTCAAATTGTTTAGCGGGACTAATGGGAATAAAAATAAAATTACTAAATCATTCCCGTTCGTCCCACTGAGAAAGTCAGTGGGACGAGCGGGAATAAATTTAATATAATTTATTAACTTCCCGTTCGTCCCACCAGTGGGACGACGCCAGTGGGACGAACGGGAATACACGAAAAAATGAGGCGATTTTTTTTTTCATTTTTCCTTATTAGACTCTCAGTAGTTAAAAAAACCCTCATGGATCGGACAGAAGACTTTTTTACATCTTGTATAATGTGATATAAATTATTTATACGCTGAATCACACTATCTTTTTATAAACCTTATCTTAAAATCAGCTTTTATGGCATCCACGAAGTGTTTGAGCGAATCTAGTGGATAATAATCATAACATTAGATACTAAATTATTCGCCATAACCCAAAAATGTCCTTAACAGCCTGACGCTTATCTTTCCTTAATTGCGATGGTTATCTTTGCTTAAAAGATAAAAACGAGAAGTCAATTACAGTATAATCATAAAAAGAATCTGCATAACGAAGAAGTTATAAAAATAAAATTCGTAATAGATGAATGCTAGAGGGGACAAGATAAGGGGAACACGTGTAATCATAAAAATAACTGGAGGATTTATAAGAGTTATGTATGAGATAGATTACATTAAAGTAAATAATGTAATGTACAATAAACCAATAAATAGACCACACGTTTCTTTCTTCGTTCCGACAACGATATAAAATTATCTTATCAAAATAATTTTTGGTAGTATGTTGCATTTTAATTGCATTGCTCAAACTCAAAACTCAAAAAAAAACTCAAAACTCAAAGCATTTATTTCAATTAAACCATTTACAGGCACTTTTGAATTGTCAAGGAGGACGGTCAGTCAGAAATATGAAGCTAGTTGCCCATTCCAAAGCGTAGTAGGTACCTATGGAGAAGAACGGGCAAGAAACTCCACGGACACTCTTTTAAATCAAAATATTGGTTACATCATTCATGTTGAAATTATACATGTGAGAACAATGTAGAAAGCACGTTAAAAGCGTCCGCAATTATAACATAAAAACAAATCAAAAATTAAAATAAGCCATGGCAGCTAAGAGATGACCAGTCACAACTGACGGCGCCCGTTCACGAACATGACGCATGGATCAGCACCATTCAGCTCAACCATTTTGAAGGGAGCTAAATGATCCAACACACGCGCCACCATCAGCGAGACATTTGAGTGAGCATGACATTCCCAGCCGCCAGGGCACATTCAAGTCAATGAAAGACAAATTACCCGGTAAATGGCTCTGTAGTACACAGTACTCACACCTGTGCTATGCAATTATATAATACAAAGGAAATTCAGTTTATACAATGCAAAGATGGTCTTACAATCTTCAGCAGCTCCAACATTATTTTCGAATGTTAATTAGTTAGTTGTGGTTGTGGAGCAGGACCAGCATTGCAACTGGCAGGTTTAAGTCTAGACGAGATGGTCCTATCTGTCGTCAAGCAGCAGTAAAAGATATGATTACTGATTGCAACTGTGAGATAGCAACAACACTATTTGAAAATATTATAGTGCATTCGTAGATCAAACAAAAAATGTACCCAGTTGCATTTTGTTCTGCGATAGGCTGAGTTCATAGGAAAGTTTGAAAACATACTAATGAAAGTAGTTAGATACTGCGAGGGCTGTGATGCCCTGGTACTGGAATAGCTGACGTGCAGCTGTCAAATGAAAAACTGTGCTTAATTGTATGTACCTATTTATTTTCAAGAATACGTGTTCATTTTTCGGCGAATGAAGTACCTATTAGCGATGGGCGTTGAATCAACGAACTAGTTGAATCAACCGTTGATCTCCTATCAACTCATTAACGTTAACTGTTTATGAATGAACTAGTTGAATTCGTCAACGACGTTGACTCGTTTAATATTCAACTAAATTCGAGAACGCAACGCAAGTTAACGCAACGAACTGAGCAAATTAAAAAACTTCCATTGAAAATGACATCATAGTAGATGTAGCTCAGAGTCTCAGAGAATAGTTCAACTCGTTGAACGTCGCGGCGTTGAATAAAAACCGTTGAATGAATTAACTTTGTAAGTTGACATTAACGATTAACTTTGTAAGTTGACATTAACGATTAACTTTGTAAGTTGACATTAACGATTACCTTTGTAAGTTGACATTACTGCACGTTAAATATTTTACTAATTGATCAACTAGTTGACGAATGTAAATCAACGTTGACGTTTCATTAACGAAAAAACCGTCAACGACACATCGCTAGTACCTATTTGTAGCTTTACAATCAAACAAATGCTCCCTTTAAAAGATTTAAACTAAGGCCCTTTCCTCAATGGTCGGTACGTCAACGGTGCGGGACCGGTATGCTCGGTAACGAAAGCTTACCGAGCGCCTTATTTAAATATATTACCTATTATAAATGCGAAAGTGAGTTTGTTTGTTGCCGTTTTAGCCTGAAACCGTAACATTCTTTGTTACGCTTTCACGCAAACGGCTTAACGGATTGGGATGAAATTTGGCACGTGGGTAGACCATGACCTAGGCATAATAGGCAAATAGGCATAAGCTACTTTGCATCCTGGATCGCAGACGAAGTCGCGGGCAAGAACTAGTAGCTAATAAAGTGGAGACACTCACAAAAAGGTTTTACTTAAGGTTGATGCGCTAGAGTAGCCCGCGAAATTAAAATTTTCTTACGTTTTTTTGCAATTTGCAGGTCAGTGTCAGGTTGTATGTTGATCTAAATATTATTAGCGCTCGTAACAAATATGGATTTACAGAATTATAAACATTAGAATCAGCAATACAACTCTCTAAGTTAATGAAAGTGCCAAATGTCATGATTTTTTAGGGGTATGAGGTACAGGGTGTAAAGTTCACTCATCCACCATAAAAAAGGGAGGATCCTCCGACCAGACGGGTATTGTGTCTGGCGGGCAACTGCCCAATGATTGATATTGGGTTTTTGTATATATGTTCACTGCACGGTAAACTCTAATTGCGCGATGCAGGATTTATGTGACGTCAGGTCTTCGATGCGTAGTTCGCATGTGGCGATGTAGATACCGCCACAATTTCATGAAATAGTCATTCAATACACTTACATGAGCTTAGAGATGTTGTATTGCTGATTTTAATTTTTCGCATCCCCCTTAAGTCTTCACTTATTTATGTATTAATATTATACTTATAATAAAAAAGACACTGGATATCTACCAACATCTCTTCGATAAATCAATATCTTTTAAACAGGTTTAGACATACCTACCAACTATTTATAAAATTAACGGTTTATCAGTGACCCTAAAAAAAGCCGCTAAAATAGAAGTGTAGTGCAAAAAACGTTAACTCGATAGAACCTTCCTACGCTTCCGTTCAGTTTAACTACGTTGTACCATAGATAAAGAAAAAATAATATTTTGTATAGATGCGACACTCCAGCTTAAAAAGTATTAATAAAGAATGCAGTTTCAGGCTTTATGGAAAGGGTAAGAAAGTCATGCAACAATCCTTCTCTTGATTTTTAACCGAAGAAAAAAAAGGAGGAGGTTCTCAGATCGACCCGTATATTTTTTCAAACCAGGTGATTTCATTGATCTCCACAATCGAAAATGGGATCCGACATCACACCACACGTTGTGATACGTGTCCACTTTGTCGAGAGCTTTCAGACTCTCAGGCCTCCACAGTGAGCATAAAGGTACCTACTTGCCAGATTCGGCTAGGATGTTTTCGGCCTTAGAACCGTTCCGGTATAACAGCAGCTTCGCACCAGTGCATGAATCAAATGTCTGCAACTGCGGTTCCTCTCGTACGAAACAGTAAGAATATTACTAGGTATAACAATGCTATTTAAACACAGAATATAATAGAAGACTTACAGATATAAATGTATAAATTTTACATAGGGTGACACAATGGGCGGTCTACACCATCATCATCTGCCTAGACTTTTCCCAACTATGTTGGGGTCGCGACCGGTCGGCTTCCAGTCTAACCGGATGCAGCTGACCAGTATGGGTGGTCTACACCATTCTGCATAAAACGTGCGCGCTGCGCGTTCGATCATCATTGACAATTTATACAGCCCTGTTTGAGCGTATGTTGTAACAGAGGCCCAAAGGCCCTGTAGACAAAGTGACATTCTATCAGCGATAACGATGATGGAAAAGGCAAAAATGTATAGGACTGACGTAAGCTATCGAAAAGCTTGTCAATCCTGTTGAAAGTGGTTGTAGAAATATGAATCGCTTTCGAAGCGATTGTCACTTGTCTAGGCCCTCTGGGTGGTCTAGGGTTGTAGGTGACAATCTTGGTAACATCGGGGTACTCACATGCGCTTCTATAATGTTCTTCTGTGGTCCATCCGTTCTACGTATCTAGTTAAGCCCACGCGGTAACGTCGTTAACTCGAACAACTTTCATCACAGTAGATACTGCTTATTTTGTTTTTGTGGAAAAATCCGTCGCATGTCGGTTATAAACACGGATTTTACGATCGTTGCTTGGAATATTTCATAATATTTTTATGCCGATCTCTAGTCTAACAACATTGCAGTATTTGTTTTACCCCCAGGGTAAAAAAAGGGTAACTATTGTGTGATATTTTAGCAGTAATATATGGAACTCTAGTACCTAAAAGTATAGGATTTTCTGTCAGCCAGTTCCACAGTCCAAGTTTACCTACATCCCTTGTTCCATGATGATTGGTGGAGGCATTTTTTCAGTAAGCACTGAAATACTTTCAAACTAAATGAGTCAATTTTACTTCACAGCGATCTTTCATTATAACTAAGTTTATCGCCGTTCGTAAAATTAGAATCAAGACTTCGCTTAACAGGTAAGCTCGTTTGATTCCCAATTATTCTCTAGTACCTAAAAGTATAGGATTTTCTGTCAGCCAGTTCCACAGTCCAAGTTTACCTACATCCCTTGTTCCATGATGATTGGTGGAGGCATTTTTTCAGTAAGCACTGAAATACTTTCAAACTAAATGAGTCAATTTTACTTCACAGCGATCTTTCATTATAACTAAGTTTATCGCCGTTCGTAAAATTAGAATCAAGACTTCGCTTAACAGGTAAGCTCGTTTGATTCCCAATTATTCGACAATGGAGTAACTTAAAACTGTTTTGTTGATGGGTTAGTTCATTAAGTATACCTAGGTTGTTAATTGTTTCATAAGAAAAGATTATGTGCGTAAAAAAAGGTAGGTACCTACTCAGTCAGAAATGGTATTCATTATGTCAACTAAGGTAAAAATTGGTTACTTCCTTGGCGTTATTCCTGTCTACATAACGATGAGAATCAGGCAAAACTACGTAAACGCGTCACAAACTTTTAAGACCTTAGCTAATCTTCTAAGACACAGTGAAAACAGCCCACCAGGACATGTTTTTGCAGTAAATATCGAAAATCCTAAAGATTACGCCAAGATAAAAATCTGCCGCTGTTTTCGCCCTACTGCAAGGTCGGAAAGGAAACCCAATACAACTTGACAACATTAAAATGGATTATTTTATCTTTAGCAATCGCGAAACAACATTTACTCTAGGTGGCGCAAATAAACATGTTATATTTTACAGGGGGTAATTTAAAAATGCTAATGTACACACATGTAACGCTAAATAATAATCTCATTGAAGGGAAAGTTTTAGTTTATAAGTCACAGCTGTTTTGTTTATAATTTTGTTTTTCATTTTAATTGCTTAGTATGTTAATATTATTATAATCTACGAAGGTTGCTTTGTTTTATGTGAATGTCGTGTACAGTCACGAGGACCAATATGTATACACTTAGCAACTTTTAAAAGTGATTTTCTCCTACTGTATTGACCGTAATTGTATGTTATAACGAACATAGTATTTTGGAACTCATATTATTATGAATTAGGTATCATCTCAAAGTTGCAATCGTTATTTTCACGAGAAAATCGTTATTAAATTTTGCTGAGTGTATACATATTTTTGCTCGTGACTGTACACCTGTATTTGATTACCTAAGAGCCCATACCTGTTATCTTTTAATATTTAATGTGCAATGTATATGATGTTTTCATACCTATTTTTAAATAAATAAATAAAGAATGGGACTGAAATCGACGGTACAGACGGCTTCACATAAAGCTATACATTTCCAGTATAAGCTGACCTTGTATTGTACAGAAATCCTATACAATGCAAGATCAGCATAAACTGGAAATGTATAGCTTGATGTGTAGCCGTGTGTACTAACTAACAAAAATATGAGGTTTGCAGGCGAGTTATTGTGGGTTGGAGCAAACTGTATCATGTAGATAGAATATAATACACATAACTGTAGTACCTAAGTAATTCACCAATTTATTGGTTCTGATTTACTGACAAGGTTTACTTATTGTTGATTGTATACAGTTAATGCTAAGGCCCCGATGGCAATGAACTCTAGCGAGTAAATACAGTACTTTTAGAAGACTTCCGTTTTTAGTAATATCATGGAAAGTCTGGTTGGTATCAAATTCAGTTTCTGATGATCGTATGATCATTTCTACAGTCATTATCTTCGTAGTCGTTCCCTTGTTAATACAGGGTTAAATTTTAGTCGTTCAATACCTTTAAAGAAAAAATACATGGAAATCGCGAAAAAAAAAATCTGCTGTTCCCTACATTTTGACAAGTTATAGGTATGCGAACATAAATGTAGGGTATAGCTGAGATTAGTTTTTTTGCGATTTCACGGTTGGTCCCATAGGGATAGCTGTTCATAATGATGAGTAGAATGACCCCTTAAGAAGATTTAAACGACTAAAATTTAACCCATTATTATGTCAACGTTCCCAGGATTTACAATTTTCAGGCCTATTATTAATCTCTCCAACTTCTCAAAATCCTTGACGACTTTCATTTACCTAGCTCGATATTATATTACTCGTACATATTTGTATGAAAATATAGACAGTGGCTAATAATACACCTCAAGGCTGAAAGGATCCAAATGCTTGGAGAAAAATCATCCATGCAACTGACAAACAACCGGCGCAAGCGCCTCCTCACCTCGCATATCTCTATCTATATCAACGCCAATTTATTAAGCGACGCCACGTGCTTCCACGGCATGCTTGTATTATTAAAACAATTAATAAATCATAATTATCAACAGGTTCTAACCCGTTCGTATTTTGACGTCATCGATTAAAACCACGTTTAGTAAAACGTGGTTAACATTTTTTTAGGCTCATAAAAGGCTCAAGGTACACTAGTGGATAAATATTTGGTGAAGGTCCCACATTTCAAATTTAATGTAAACAGACATGAACCAAATAAACAGCGGTAGTTTCCACTAATAGTTCTAGACGGAGATTCGAGAAAAATATTGCAAATGTTTGCTGATTAGCATCGAAAGCATTCTAAAGGGGGTCGCAGGTTACAAAATTTGATACAAATTGAAAGTTTGTTTTTATCTAAAATTACTTAATATTTCGAACCAAAATAACTCTTTGTTTGTATTAGGTCCCCATTTATGAAATCGGCGTTTTGTATGGGAAATTTTAAAGAAGTTGCATTTTTCATACTAACATTTTCTTAATTTAAATAACAACCATGAATACTAATGCTTTAAAACTTTTATGCACGAATGTTTAAAAACTAAGATAACGTTTGCCACTTAGATTAAACGACAAAAATAAGATTTGGCTAAGTTAAAAAAAAATGTGGTAATATTATGCTAACAAAATGAGGAGTCATTTTTAAGGTTTTAAGGTAGGTTAGGTGTGATGTTTGGAAAACTATAAGTAATAAGGTTTTTTTACTATTGGTAGATGTCTATGATGGTCATTATTCGATATAATACCAAGCAATTGATGAATATTTTAAATTATGGAACTGACGAGGTTCTCTATTTGTGAGAAAAAAACACCAATTTCATAGGACCCAATATTTTATCTTTCCGGGTTATATATATCCAGTACCGTAATTTAATAACATCTTATTGACAGCAGCGGTCTAGCGAAAATAGGTAATTATAGCAGAAAACACGATTTGCTAATAGATTAGTCATTTAAAGGAAGTTGCTATACTATAGTCGGAAGGGTCCTATTGTACACCATCTGGAATCCTTACTATCCTTACTAATATTATAAATGCGAAAGGAACTCTGTCTGTCTGTCGCGCTTTCACGCCAAAATTACTGAACCGATTTAAATGAAATTTGGTACACAGATAGTCTAGAGAGCCTGTGAAAGGGCATAGGCTACTTTTTATCGTCATACCACGCGGGCAAAAATGCGAGCGTAAGCTAGTACATTATAATTATTGTAAAATTGCAGTTCCGAAAGTCAGCAGCTCAAAAGTCCAATCGCATACCAAGGGGTATCGTGTTACCCAGTAACTGCAGGGTTGTGGACGACAGATAGACAGTTACTCAATGTAAAATACTTGTATTCACTTACATCCGGTTAGACTGAAAGCTGACCAACATAGTTGGGAAAAGGCTAGGCAAGTTGATTGCTGTTTCGAAAGGCATGCACTTGGTCACCCTGCTAAGTACTATAACAGCCAGTTATCTGCCAGTGCTAAATTTTCCGTTACTCATTTTAATCTAGGTTTTTTCCAATCCAGTTTATATGCTTGACCATAGTAGTTTATTTTGAAAATAAAAACTAAACTCAAAATAAAGATTTGATCATATAATTTTAATTTTTTGTTATCAACCGCCGATCAGATTGCCATCTCGATCGTGATTAAGTTACAAATGTCACGTTGAAATTAAATCTTATAAGATTATGAATTAAATTATAAAAAATTGATGCATACCTACATCTATATAAGCATCGATCTTTTATAATTTAGTTGGATGTAACTAAATTATTGATGTTTTATTGATTTTCTTAGTGTAGATTTTTTTTTTGTGACATATCTATGTAATAATATTGGCTTTTGCACTATAACTATGCTTGATCAGTCATCAATGCTTGGTTCTAGGGTTTTTCAAGTTTTAGTAAGAGTTGTTACGGAGGTCTACTAAAAAAAATCGGCTCTAAACAAGACTATTCATTGTGCTGGAGACTCACAGTTGCCCGGTTCAGTACCAAGTGAGCAACTGTTTAGTGAACCTGACTGACGTATGTGGAAAAGGGAGAGGGGGGAGGCCTTTGCCCAGCAGTGGGACATCATCATGCCTAGCCTTTTCCCAACCAAGTTGGGGTCGGCTTTCAGTCTAACCGGATGCAGCTGAATACCAGTATTTTACAGGGAGCGACTGCTTATCTGACCTCCACAATCCAGTAACTGGGTAATAAAATACCCCTTGGCAAGACTGGTTGTCAAATTTTCGGGCTACTGACGACCCGTAACGACTGCCCAGCAGTGGGACATTACGTGGTAAATAGCTTCTATGAATAAACTACGACTGATTAAATTAAGTCTTATCATCAAGGTCCCACGGTTAGGTATAAAAGAAAGTGGACATGTATGTGTATATATAGCTCATTATGCAAATACTCTGGATTAAACCAAGCATCCATTTAGCCATTTTGCACCATTATGGCGCTTTGGGTACATGTACCTACATGGTCATGTACCCGGTGCGTCTGGTGAGTGCAACAGTTATTATGAATTAAATTTTTTGTATTACATTTTTTACTAACTTTATAAAAGTAGTGTGTATTATAACATCTTATTATAATGGATCAAGGTCTGGTCTATTTTTTAAACAGTGGTTAATATTATAATCCACATAATTTCCTATTCGCATCTAATTTGGTTGTCATTACAACAACGATATTTATAGCGCAATAAAAGACAGTAAATGCTCTGACAGATTTATTGTGCATAATGTATTTACGATGTATTCATGTATTCGGACGTCTGGCCTTGCGATGATCAGGTCTTCTTATAGTTTCATGTTTCTATTTTTTGATATACCTATACGATCACCTTTCTATAAACGTGGTGGCATCATAATATTAAAGAAAATATACTAGACATTTAAATGTTCATGTTATCACCAAAATAATAATTATGATAATTTAAATGTCTATGTAGGTATATTTTAGTAACATGTTTTGGACCACATAGTATGCGATATTTTTATCGTTAGCTTTTGCGTCAATCTTTCTCCTCTCGGGAAACTGCTCAGTATACATTTATCATCATCGTGCGAGGACGTGCTCAAGAAAGAGGCAGTGTATGGTCTCTGGCAAGGCACTCAAAGAACAGCAAATAAATTATGTAGGCCTTAAAGGTTTTACCTCTGCGAAGGGTTATTTAAAGGATAATTGAGAGCATAATTAGGGCTTCAGAATTATGGGTCCCGAAAGCGAATCCCACACGGACTTTAGTGATAAAAAGCATATACAGTTTATACGACGATGAAAACTTGTACATACCTACGTGTAGTTATGGTTCACACAGTACAAGTAAGATCAGTGGGTATTAATTATGACAAATCGAGCTATAAATAGAAACTGTCACAGAGACACGACTGATAGAAACAACGTTCTTCAAAATCGAACTCTTTCTGAAATCCTATGTGCCTTGTAAACGGCTGAGCAGGTACCTACTGTCATTGTTCTGGATCATAATTATAGTTTCCGCAGCAGACCTACTATTCATTTTTACAACAAATCACTAAAGTCGTTTAGAAAAAAAAAAAACATAATTCTGTCTCTGTCATTTTCACACAATTGCGAGAAACAGAACGATGTTTTAAACTCGTGATTTGTGGTGCAAGTGTGCCTAAGCGTTGTTATCTTGTTCAGGATACAGGAGTCATTCATAGTTAGACCCATCGTATATCATCATTTATCTCCGGGACTAAAGGCGTATTATACTTAGCATTAGATGTCTGCATCCTGCTTCCGAAGTCCAAACGGGCCACTAAGGTAGCCACTCATCCTGCCAGGGTTGCGGGTTAGTCCGAAAGGGATACCGGGACCTTGGCAACAGGCAACTGAAGGAACACGGGTGGGTTTTAGTCAGTAAAAGTCTGACACGCCCTTCCGCTCCACCCAGAGCGGGAGAAGTCATTGGATGATTTCCCACCCTAAAAAAAAAAAAAAGGTAGCCACTCATGCTAATAGTACGTGTCTGACCTGTTCATAACAGGTTAAGCATATATAACACTAGTATTATAATGCAGAATAAAGGATAAAATATAAATAAATATACAAGTATCTCAACAAAGGCCACTCCAAAAGTAAATGCATTTAACAGACAATTTATGTTTAATTTATTTTAATTTTTGAATTATTTTTATCTTTTGATTACGGACGCTTTTAACGTACACGTCTTTTTTTACATTGTTTTCACATGTATAATTTCAACATGAATAATGTAACCAATAAATTGTAACAATATTTTGATTAATAAGAGTGTCCGTGGAGTTTCGTGCCCGTTCTGCACCTTTGGAATGGGCAACTAGCTTCAAATTTTTGACTGACCGACCCCTCTACAACTCAAAAGTACCTGTAATTGGTTTATTCATTTTGAAATCAATGCTTTGAGTTTGAGTTCAGATAACTTTCTACTGGTATGCCAGTTTTACCGCGTATAGCTGGATTTACTAAAATCTGTCGCTACGCCCTTTGCTTTGAAGACTGTGCTTTTTAGGTTAGGTTAGTTCGTTTGTTGATTCGTACAGCGTGGCTGGCCGAACCTTGCCCAATCAATTTCGCCATCGAGAGCGTTTTTTGTCATTATCAATCCTAAGAAAAGGTGGACTTTTTTTTTTATGTGGGAAGTCATCCAATGACTTCTCCCGCTCTGGACGGAGCGGAAGGGCGTGTCAGACTTTTTCTGACTAAAACCCGAGTTCCTTCAGTTGAAGAAAAGGTGACCTAAGCAGACGAACACCAAAATTACCAAGTTTTTCCTTTCAAAGCAACCCTAAAACACGAAACAGCGCGCTGCCAAAAATGAAAATGGCGGCCGCACTTAATGCCTCGCTGGATTTTTGACAATCTCACTCACAAAACCTCTGTGCGTTTTGAACCCGATTTCTTCTTTACCTACTGTTAGGTAAAATGGTGAGTCTATCCAAAGAAGCTGAGTACTTTGTGACTGCACAGTAAATAGCCTCGCCTCCATCGGATAAATAAACTGACTCCACAGTCCACTGCCACGTTGCTTGCTCTAGCGCTATTTGGTCGACAATTTTGTTTACTTGTTTTGTGCAGTTTGAAACGAATGCTGTACATTGGGGAATGAAAGAAACGTAGTGTATCAGTTGTTTGTTAGACTGTGCAAACTGAGATGAGGATTGGACCTGATTGGTTGACGG
Source organism: Lithophane semibrunnea (assembly GCA_947363905.1). NCBI lineage: Eukaryota > Metazoa > Arthropoda > Insecta > Lepidoptera > Noctuidae > Lithophane > Lithophane semibrunnea. The sequence goes on from OX376187.1 coordinate 5,697,486, forward strand.
GTACAACACAGTAAAAAAGTAAACGAGATTCATAAAATGTTCAGCAAATAGATGGTAAACGGACGAACTACGAGGGAAATGCCACCAAATACTACTACTGAAAAGACTCGAATGGACCAGGGAAGTATAACACAAAAGGGAGCAGGTGGAACAAGCTGCTAAATGATGCTGATGGTGAGTGAGTGAGTTTAGGTATTGGAGGTACGCAATTTGAAAGGCACACAATAGAGACAAGGTTCAGAGAGAAAAGGGGTGGGATTTGATCAACAATGGGGCATGAATCGCTTTTATAGAGCTAGAGTGAGAATAATTGATGTTACTCTCAGTTTATTGTGTAGGTATTTATTTTAACATAAACGGTATGTACATATCCCAGCCTGCCTGCTTGTACCTTTGGTCCTATGAAAAGAGTTTAGAGTATTTAACCGTTGTTTTAAACTGCACAATATAATAGTAATACAACGAAGGTAAATAGTTGTTGTTTGTGCTGTAAGTTAACTTTTTTAATGAAAAATGCTGAAATCGTTCATTTAAATTCTTTAATCAATTGACTAGGTTTAGAAATCTTCACTATTTTTCTTCTTCGTTTGTTGCTCTTTACAATGAGTTCTATCGGCCACAACACAGCTACTATTGCATAAAACGATATCAGAGTGTAGAACGCATTTGAATAGCTATTCGTGAAATCTCGTACGGTGCCTGAAACAAATGTCAGAGCAATCAGTTACAGGTCATCCAAATACGCATACCTACAATAGTTTAATAACATTAAAAATGATATTATAAATTATCAAAAAACTAATCAATAATCTTCTTCTTCTTCGTATATAAAAATGAATGCTAGTATGATACTAATCATTTCCGTTTGACTGAATGATATATTATATGGCACAAAGTTTAAAAGGGTTATTCCACTAATCCCCGTTGACATTGCCAATCAATGGGAATTTCTGAACTTTTCTTCCACTACCAATGACGTCTCATAGAGCTCCTATAGGGGATTTTGACTTATGTCGTTTCTATTGAGAATAAATATTTATAAGATAATAATTATTAATATTTATATTAAAAGCCTGTAAAATTTTGTTGTGTTTAATACAAAAAACCTATAACATAATTATTGTCCTGAAACTGTCATACTGACTGACATATTAGTATAGCCTTTTATATATTTTTACAACACCTGCGACCGATGAGGTTGACCCATGGGCAAGAATTACTTTCATCCCCTTTAGGGGGTGGATTTTCAATAATTCTTCCATATTGCTTGATCACTTCTCGCCATAGACGCGGCGATAAAGAATGTGCAGTGAATGAATGATTGAATGGATTTAAGATTTTATTAATTTGAAGATAACGTCACGCCTTGTTTTCCCATAGGGTTGTGCACAGGTGTACCTATAATCCAGCCATATTTTGCCAGTTATGTTTAAGTTCGATGTAGGGAGCAAACCTATTGACTCCGGGCTGCGATTGACAAATTCCAGATAGAAAAGCCTGCCCTGGGAATCGAACTCAGGACCTCATGCTGAGCAGTAGCGCTTGCGACCACTAGACCAACGAAGCAGTCAATTGAAGATGTACTTAGAACGATTAACTAAGTTTAAGAGAAACAAAAGACAAATACATACCAACAGCAGGTCCAACGACAATGCTAAATATACCAGTAACAAGAAGCCAGATGCCCATAGCTGAGGTGAATTTTTCGGGAGCCACAGCATCCGAAATGACTATAGGAATGAGGACCGCGATGGAACAGTGGGCCACGCCCATCAATGTGAAGTACACCATTGTGGTTAAAACTGTACTTGACCACAGCATACCTGAAATTAGTAATAAGATTAATAAATCATCGTTATCATTGGCAGCCTTGTTCCACCCACTATACGTATAGGCCTCCTCCCTTTTGTGCCATTCATCCCTGGTCAGCACTGACTTAATTATTTAATAACAAATAGGGTTCATTCAAAGAGCCTCCACGAATGACGATGTTTAAGTATGTTCGACAGCTTTATTAAAAACCCTGAAGGGAAAAGCTGCCAGAACAAAGAAATATATTATGGGGATAAATACCATTACCAGATGATATATATATTTTTTTTGTGGGTCCCACCCCAATCATCCAATGACTTCTCCCGCTCGCGCGGAAGGGCGTGTCAGACTTTTACTGACTAAAACCCACCCGTGTTCCTTCAGTTGCCTGTTGCCAAGGTCCCGGTATCCCTTTCGGACTAACCCGCAACCTTGGCAGGAGTACCAGATGATACTGCAACTGTATGATTTAATGTGTCGGTGGCTTTTTAGACACACAAAGGATGAAATTATAATTTAAGAGCCATTTCACGTTTTCGCGCAAATATTTAAGATGTTAGTCGCATAATTTACCATCTTATTTAATACTCTGGCATTGTTGAATACATGTAAAAAATAGATCAATTTTTCATATTGATACTTCATTTAACACATTTACAAAAAGTTATTTGGTTACTTCGTAGTGATTAATGTCCTGCAACTAGTTTGTTGAAAAATCATCGCAGAGTCAATTTCAGAGTCCTATAACTATAATTAATGTTTATAAATTTTACTAAAAAAAACCTTTAAACATCACATAATTGACTAGAATATCGATTATTAATAACATAATTAGAAACAAATAAAGTATTAGTATTATTCACAATTATATTTTGGCTTGAATAAGGCGTTATAACTTTTAAATTTAAATTATTTCAAAATAAACTATTTATGTTTTTTAACAAATGTAATTCTAAAGTTTTATTAGTCCCTTCATTTAACTGTTATGTATGTTCATATTAATGGAACGGCGCAAGATAGCCTTTACAAGAAATGGTTATCGTATTTAGTGGTCAGCAGCGTCAAAATCATCATTGCGCCGGAGTATAGCAGTTTGTCGTAGACATAGTTGTACTTTAAACTAGATCGTAGACGGGGACAATCCTCTTTTGAGGTTCCTAGTAACTTCGTAATAAAACTAGACCAAAACCAGACGGTGCCACTGGGATCCTGCCGTTTTGCCGAAAAGATTTTGCCCAAATTTCACTACCCAAACAAATTTTAGCAACCTTTTTTTATACCAATGCAATGTTTGGAATGATTTTAGTACGCACATTTTCATTTGGTCAAATTTTTACTTGGCAGAATATTATCAAGCATAATGTCATTTAGGCATTTGGTCTTTAATCAAATGATTTATTACAGCAAACAATCTTTAGATAATAAACATTTGGTCTTTAATCAAATGATTTATTACAGCAAACAATCTTTAGATAATAAACATTTGGTCGAATGATTTGTTAGGTTAGGTTAGGTTAAAACTCGCGCACATCTGGGAGTAGCGCGAGGAGATGAAGCGCCGGGGCGTAACTCCGCTGCCGCGAGAAATCGCGGCTCAGCGGACAGAGCTCCGGCAGGATCTCATGGCGGCATGGAGAGTGCGATTGTCGCAACCCAGTGCTGGGCACGCCACAATTGCGGCGATAAGTCCTCTCTTTGAGGAGTGGCTAGAGAGGCGCCACGGCGTCCTCACCTTCCGCCTGACGCAGGTCCTCACCGGACACGGTTGCTTCGGGAGGTTCCTGTTTCGTATAAGGCGGGAGGAAACGCCCGGGTGTCACCACTGTGTGGATCGCCCGGAGGACACGGTGGAGCATACGGTGGAGGTCTGCCCCGCTTGGGCGGAGCCCCGCCGTGTCCTCTTGGAGGCGATTGGCGGCGGTGACCTCTCGCGTCCGGCTCTGGTCCAGGCCATGGTACGGAGCGAGAGGGCATGGGAAGCAGTCACCTCCTTCTGCGAAGCAGTAATGCTCGCGAAGGAGGAGGCGGAACGCGTTAGGGAGAGGCAAAATTTGCGCCCTCACGCCCCTAACCGCCGCCGCCGCTGGAGACGCCCTGGGCGTCGGGAATCCCAGGCGGATTCCCGGCCACCATAGGCGCGGGCTTGCGGACGGCGAGCAATGGGTAGCTTGCCGTCCGATCAGGACCAGGCCCGGGTCGATGGCGCGTCGTGTCCCACGCGCGCCTCAAAGAGATGTCAGCACAATTGGCGGGGTCCGCTAGGACCGATGCCTGGCAGGGTTGCGGGTTAGTCCGAAAGGGATACCGGGACCTTGGCAACAGGCAACTGAAGGAACACGGGTGGGTTTTAGTCAGTAAAAGTCTGACACGCCCTTCCGCTCCACCCAGAGCGGGAGAAGTCATTGGATGATTTCCCACCGTCAAAAAAAAAAAAAAAAAAAAGGTTAGGTTAAAACTGTGACCTACTACGACTAGATTATATATAAAAAAACAGGCTACCCGAAACTGACGATACTAAACATTTGGCAAATTTTATTTTGCGCCAACTGAAATATTTGACTACATAAAAATTGGTAAAATTTGGTAAACAAGTTATTGTTTAAACGTTCACTTGCCAAACATTAGGTTTGCGTTACAATTATTTGTGAAGAGATTTTTTGCTAAGTAATATTTTGGCAAATGAAATTATGCGGAAAATTGTTTGGGAAGTGATAATTTGGCAATTTATTTTCGATGAAACAAGGGAGACCCGGTGCCACTTGCTGCTCCGTCATATTTATGAGTATCTACAGTAAAAATTAAACAAAATATTATAAAAAATTTAGTTAAGACAATGTGATAATGTTACCGATAACTCTTTCAAAACGCAGTACCTACCTACCTATACATGTTGTGAATTTTATTTTCAAACAAGATAATATTTCTATTTTATATTCGCTAACAGTATAAACAGATGATAGCAGTTCAAGCAGCCCAATTTTTGTGCTAAACTTTCAACTGCTTTGACAACGTTTTGAGAATTAACAATTTTTTTTTTAGTTGATAAATGGAATCGACATTGCATGAGATAAGCACGTGGAATACAGGCGTGGATGATGTTATGCTGTGATCAGCACGTCATCTGTCCAACTTGAGTAACTTACGTTCAAATACGCAAAGATTGATTTAAAAAAAAATTGAAGAAGACCGGTAAACAACTTTATTCAATAACTAATTAGTTAATTAGTTGCGCACGCGCTCCGGCCAGTTGTTTTTTGACAGTTTTTTAGGTAGAGTTTGACAAGTGATCAACTTTAAAATTCTCAATTTAGAAACCGGCTGTAAGTTCTACTGGGTCAAATTAAATTGGCTAGCGAAACTCCGCAGACATAATAGGTAGGTATCGATTATCTAAACAAATGATAAAACAAAAAGAAAAACTAATTTGATGGTTTTTTTTTGTGGGGTCATCGACCGCAGTTAGTGTAGTCACTTGAAATATCTAAAAAATCTCTTTTTTGTGCAAACTTAGACGTAATGAGTTTCGATATCCAAACACATTAAACCAAAAGAAAACAGATTTTCTCAACTCAAACTTGCAAGTAACAAAACTAGTCGTTGACTCCCAAAAAAAAACATGCAATCTTTTTATTTTGTTATTTTATCGTGTTTAGATACGTCTGCGGAGTTTCGCTAGCTAATTGTATTTGACCATGTAGGTATAGATAAAAATACATAATAATATTATAACCCCTTTTAGTTAACCTTTGAATGATATAATCTTGCAATTCGTTCAAATGAAAACAACAATATTTTTACACATAAAACATTTTGAAAACATGCAATGTTATCTATTTTTTATACTAGGTACCGAAATGGTGTTATATACATGTGATATTTTTAAGTTTGCGTCCAGAATCATAAGAAATTTAGAAAAAAACTCAAATGCGTCTCAGTGCCGATTTTGATGAAAACTAAAACGGTATCATAAGATTTTTGAAAAATCTATTTCCGAATCTGTTAAAAACCACACTGTTATTGTACAATCCGATAGTGTCGGTAATAACATATGGATCATAATGTCATTTTTTATTTTGTATTGTGCGTTTAGTTTGTGCAGAATAAACAATTTTTCTTTCTTTCTTTCTTTCTATCAAGTTCTGGGAAGCAATGACATCCTACTTTTCCTTATTTTGTCGTATGACGTTACTATAAAATGCACACCCTCGCAACTCGCCTGTAATGTAAACAATCCAAGATTCCACTGTAACGGCTAGGGCTTTGCAAGTAAACTGCGCAGGCCGTGACCTGCTAGGCAGTTGGCCGAAGTAACGCGGTTAGGTCGCCGGTAAAGGTTACGTTACAGGTGAATACTACCTACCGACATTGCCTGCAGAGTAAACAAGCTGAAGTGGCAGTGGCCGGCCATGTTTGTCGAAGGACCGATGGCCGATGGAGCAAGCGTAGTGCGGGACGGACCCCGGCTAGATGAACCGACGACCTTAAAAAATTGGTTGGCGCAGCCTGGGAGAGGCCTATGTCCAGCAGTGGACTGCGATAGATTGAGTTGATTGATTGACTCCCGGTGCGCTTTTACAGAATTTGTTTCATAAAACGAAACCTAGTGGAATAACCACAGGTCTGTTCTTTTTTTTATTTTTGAAACCTGATGTCCGATTAACGGCTAGGCAAATATATAAAAAATCGTTTTTGTTTTTATCAAAATCGGTTCACCGGTTGGGCCACAAAAAGGATGAATGAAAGGCTGCAGCTGAGATGAGAATGTTAAGACGGATGTGTTACACGAATGCATAAAATAAGAAATGAGTACATAAGAGGAAGTCTGAAAATGGCACCGGTGACTGAAAAGTTGTGCGGAAATCGGTTGTCATGGTATGGCAGGTGATGCGAAGGAATGAGGAAAATGACGTGAGGAAAGTTTTGGGTATGAATGTCGATGGCTATAAGAGTAGGGGAAGACCAAAGAAACGATAGATGGACTGTGTGAAAGATGATACAGCTAGAAATGGGGAACTACCGGGAAAATATGTAAGAAAGGGACATGTTGCGCCAACCAGAAATAAATTAGGATATGGACAGGAGAATGATGATGATTAATAAATACAAAGTAAATAAGAAAACCGTTCTTACGATATTATTATTTTAAATATGGGGAAGGCAACTGTCAAATAATGGCGCCCGTTAGTAATTTTCTCTAATCTTTACAGTTTCAGATTTAGCTATTCACGCACACTCGGGAACTGCACCCTGTATAAGTGCACGATAATCGTAATGGGACCCCGTCTTATCAGAGGAACCCACAGGTTATCAATATGCCTGATGCCTAATATTGATATAAATATAGCTTCACGTTTGAGGAAAACCAGTGATTTGCTTTTATATGTCACGAGCGGTCACCAGTGTGGACGCATCATTTACCTCTGCTGAAACAACGTTGTCTGCGGTATAAAATGTACAGAACAGAGGGTGTGTTGGCGTTGTTAGCGCTGTTTGTAGGGTTGGCGCACTCCTTCTCCTGGGGTGAGTACAAGAGTTGTTTATTGGGTTTGAAATATGGCGATGTTTATTTTATCACGTATCATTTACAAATGGAAATCCTAATAAGATTGTTCAGAGGTTCTATTTTCCATTTATAGGTGGTAATTTTTGAATTGTTTTTTTTTATTTTTTGTTACGGACCCTTTTAACGTGTTTTCTACATTGTAACATGAATGATGTAGTAACCACTTTTGTATTTTTTATTTTATTTAAAAGATTATCCGTGGATTTTCTTGCCCGTTCTTCTATACCTATACTCCATTTACAATAGCATTAGACAGAAGATAAAAAAGGTTCTTTTTAATGAACACTTTGTAAAAAAAGTACAATAAACTTGTTACAGTTACAATTGACGCCAAATTAATTCAAATCTCTTTGTATACCAGCTGTCACACTTCATTGTAATCATTTTAACTATTTATCTTATGAAATTAAGTGGCTTTTATTTAAATATATTATTTCATTCCAATTTAAAATTAAAGTGTCAATCCTAAAAACCTAAAAGAAGCAGGAGTGAACAGTACCGGGAACGTTTTTCGTTTCACTATAATTCTACCAAATCTAAAAGGTCACATAATCCCTTCATAAGCTGTGACAGCTTTTTAATTTTACCGGTTTATGTCGTCTGTGAAATTGACGTAAATGTTCTGCGACTGTCATGTCATTAATGTCATTCGCTTGTGAATAATTGTGAATGCTACGCCTTGTGTTTTGTTATTGTTATTGTCGAATTTTCGTGATTAAGTTGTTATTTGATAGGTACTGTTTTTCCTATGTTCGATCTTATTAATGTCTCCCAAGAAAAAGAGAATGAAGCAAACTACACTTAGTGCTGTACAAAAGCAAACCGTCATCAATATTTTTAAGCAATTTAAGGAGTCCTGGCCTGCAGGAACTCCTTTTTATAAGACTGAGAAGATAAAGAAAACCGCAGAAGTTGCCGGTAAGGATGATTACTATAAAAATGTTCGAAAGTAACGTGCATTGTGATAAAACATTTATATAATAATATTTTCTTATTTATAGGTGTATCTCGGGCTACTGTGTACAATATACTCAAAGCGTACAACAAAGAAGGTCGCCTGTAACCTCACCCCGCCAACGGAAGCACATGAAACATAATGATTTTGACGATATGACATTTAGTGGAATACGCAGGAAAATTCATAGTTGGATATACCTTGGATAAGATATTGGAAGCAGTTAATAGTGATGTGATGAGTCTATGCCAGATTTCAAGAGAAGCAGTTTGTAAAGAAACATTAAAGTTCACTTATATCAAATGGAGCAGAAAAAGTGTACTCATAGACAAGCACAAGATCGTCCTATGGAGACTAAAATATCTTCATTAAATAAAAAGGCTAAGGAATTAAAGAAGAAAAATATATTATTCAGATGAAACTTTAAATAAAGGTACAGCACTTCTAATATTTCTTAACAATTTTTTATGCACCAAGCAGTGAATGCCCCTCGTGCATTCAGTAGTAATATGATTTAGTACAAGCACAGTTAAATAAAAAAGTACAACATAATTTCATTAATTTGATTTGTGAATATTGTATTTAAATTAATAACCTTTATTCATACATACAGGTCACACAAAAAGTTTAATATGGCATGGCACCACTATAAAGTCCTCAAAAGTAGCACATCGGGCAGGTCTATCCACTGGTTTAAAGAAAACAACGGGAAAAGGAAGGCGGCTTATCATTGTTCATATTGGTATGTACTTGATTTACTTGCTTTTGCTTTTAATACATTTTGTTGACTGTCCTCACCATTAACAAATGAACACCCATTGTCATTGACTATTAATTAAGTATTAGGAAGTAACACATGCAAAGCAAACTAAAAGTTATAAATGTTGTCGCTACTCTATTATAGTATATTATTAGCAGTATTTCTAGCAGTGAAATTATATGGGTACGGAAATATTGACTTGTAATTATTGTATTTCACAGGATCAACTGAAGGGTTTTTAACGGATGCTGCATTAATATTTGATGCAAAGAAAGGTGATGGAGATTACCACTCCAAAATGGACGCATTTATTTCCTTTATTCTTAATTAAACTTAAACCATGTGATCGGTTGTTACATTTATTTGTTTTTTTGTAATGTATGAAGATGCAATAAAGCATAATTTAAAATAAAATGACTTTGATTTCGTTTATCTAATTATTTAGTAGAATGTCTTGGATTTATCTAAAAAAGTTATAAATTAACTTTGAAATAAAATGTTTTGCATTCCTGCTTCTACAAGCCTCTTTTTTCTAATGCTATAAATGGAGTATAGTTTATTTTACGTATCAATTTAATAGTTTTGTGAATATTTCACTACTTAAATAAAAAATAAAAAAACATTGAGTTGGTTTTTTTTTTGCATGTATTGACCCTATACTAATGCAACCCGCATTAGTATAACGGGAACGCCCTTTGTCACTACATACTGTATATTATAAACATAAAAAATATAATAATATATAAAACTAAAATCCAACTACGACAAAAAATTCAACTAAAAAGGCATAAACAAGACATTACAGACACAAATTATTAATCTGGAATCACACGTGATAGGGAATTAATTAAACGGATAACGTGTGACTCCAGATTTTTTATTTGTATGTCTTGTTTAAAAAAGAAGAGGAAAGGCTGGGAGAGTTAAGATTTTAATCAGCTTAGAAAATTATATTTTCATATGTTTCAGACATTGTGGTGGCCGGAGATAAGACACTACAGTTTTATGATATTATCGGAATGAGAACGCATATAGAAGACATTCCGTCAGGAAGACTCACATCATTAGCTTACGATCCAGTAAACAACAGGGTGCTGTTTTCCGATTATCCATATGCAGGCGATAGGGCTAATATTTATAGCTTTGATATAGATACCAGGGAAGTAATATACTTATACAGAAGTGTTCGATATGCGTACCTACACATCGCCTACGATCCGGCCACACAATTACTCTTCTGGACTGAAACAGGACCGGGAACTAGAAACTCCATTTTTTCAAAACTTGCAAATGCCAACGCAGTTGAGGAAAACCTTGTAATCAATGTGGGTTCGGTTGGGAAAATCTTCGCTTTTACTGTGGATAGCTGTGAAGGGTACGTATAGTTTTTTATCTCAGCAAAATACTTATTGAACTATATGAGCTATTAGTTAGTTCTACAATATACCAACAAAGAAGTGTTGCCGTTAATCCCCGCCGGCACCAGCCACCCGAAACTGTTTTAAAATCTTTTTGTATAATTGTATAAAGTCAAAATTCGCTTGTGAAGGTTTAATTATCGCAGTCGACAGCAAATGCTTTTATAGATGTAACACCAGGGGCTTAAAACGGTCACTTTAGCAGAATCATATTATGAAAATATTCATCTGTTTGACAGTTTTCTATGGAGATTCGTAAAATGGTCCACAAATTAAGAAATACTTTTATGTCAAATTAGAGATTGCTCATGACAGCTGGCATTCAGGATATGAACTGATTTTAGAAGAATTGCTAATGTGCCTGGTTTAGGCCCCCTAACTAAATGTATTTCATCTTCGTGAAACAAACGCAAAATATTTTTTGCTGTCGATAATCAAACTTGTGTTCAGTACTTGAAGTTGGTTGACGTTAACTACTTATATTGGTTCCCTAACGGTTTCCAAATTACAGGTACATTTACTGGGGCACAGAAAGTAAGATAGAGAGGGCTCGGTTTGATGGCTCCAAGAGAGAAGTTATAATAGAAAAGAATGTCAATCGGCGAGGTGGCATAGCCATTGACCAAGTGGCACAGAAAATGTACTGGTTAGATAATCAGCTGTATGGCAGTGAGTATCAAATGTCTATTGAAAGTGCAGATTTAAATGGAGAGAACAGAAGAACATTATATATTAAACGAGACGGCAGCAAAGTTCCATTTTATGATATGCTCGTAACAAAAGATTTTATCCACTGGAGGACGATAAGCACCATTTTTCAATTAACAAAGAATCCACCGCACGACAAGAAGATGAAACCCAAACAATTTTTGCTACCCCAATATGAGAACACTATAGGTATGGCCTTAAATTACAAAACTGAAAATCAAAGCTGTGAGGCTCAAAAGAGACCACCAATTAACTCGACGACCAACGACAGCGCCTCCCACAACGTTACTACAGATGTTAGCCTGTTCTGTGTCCATGGCACAAAAGTTAGCGAGGAGTTTCGTTGTAAATGTACACAGGGATACATTGGCGAGAGATGCGAGGTCTCAGTCTGTCACAACTACTGTTTACAGGGAGATTGCAGTGTCAGCGCCGAGGGAAAACCTAAGTGCAGGTAAAACATGTTAATTTTATTAGGGACTAAGTAGTTCATTCTTGTTGTAAGTTTTAAATCGTCAACGTAACGTTCTGTTTTAACCGACCTTCAAAAAGGAGGAGGTTCTCAATTAGTCAGAGTTTTTTTTTTATTTGTTACGCGATTACTCCGCTATTGAGAATTGATTTTGATGATTCTTTTTTGTTTGGTACTTCGTGCTTCAGTGGTGGTCCCATATAAATTTTGCGACTCCCAAAAAAAAACACTAAAAAGTGAAAAATACTTTGACTTCGGAAGTCGGTGAAAAAAAAAGAAATTGAAAACCATCTATTTCCGAAATTAAAGTTATTTTTACCCGACTACGGCGAAGAAAAAAGGAGGGTTATGATTTTGACCGGTATGTATGTATGTATGTATGTATGTTCATCTGTTCCCTCCTATCTTCCAAACCACTTATCACAATTTGACAAATGAGGTATCGTTAGAAGCGTCGTGATTGTCCGCTGGTTATAGGCTATGTGAAGTCACATTAAATTAAAAATGGCGCCCTCTAGAGGACATAAAGTGAGGAACTTAAAAAAAAATATGGTTTAATCGTACCATGTTGGGTATCAAATGAAAGGGCTTCATGAGCACATTTCAAAAATATATATATTATAACCCCAAAAGAATTTAAAAAAAAAACAAGTAATAAAAACTAAAACCCAACTACGACTTAAAAGGTATAAACAAGACACCACAGACAGACAAATAAAAAATCCGGAGTCACACGTAATCTGTTCGATTTATGCCCTAACACGTGTGACTCTGGATTTTTAATTTGTCTGTCTGTGGTGTCTTGTTTATACCTTTTAAGTCGTAGTTGGGTTTTAGTTTTTATTACTTGATTTTTTTTCACTTTTAATTTGTGGTTTTTTTTTTGTAAAAAGACAGTGACAGCGGAATCGACAAATGAAGCGGATCGTAAGGTCCCATATTTTATTATAGATACAACCCTGATACTAGCGACTGATAACTTCACGTCATATGGATACCTACAGAAAGAAACGACACGGAAGAATGGTAGGTGGCTAGAGAAACTGCAGTGATCAATGATTTTCTCCGGTGGCTAGGCAGATGAAGTTTCCGAAATAATCCAAAGACCGATTGCGCCGGGAAGAGGCGCGGCTCTAATTCATTGCATGTTATCTAATTAACGTGTGACTCAATCGCCTGTTGTGTTATTTCCCTGTATCATATAATAATTATTTTCTTTTTTTTTTGCAGGTGTAATGCCGGTTACTCCGGCCAAAGGTGTGAAGTGTCCGCATTCTCCACACCAACGATTGTTACTGATGCTGCGTCCTGTTCCACGGCCATAGACAGCCTTAATAAAATATCACAGGAACTAAATAACACACTCAAAGGATGGCGCATTGACATGGACGCTATAGCCCAGTTCAAGGATGATATTAAAACCACATTACGCGTCTGGCGTGAGGAAATTGAGATTAGTACACAGTCCAAAATAAAAGAGAGTATCGAATATACTTTATCTGTTAAGAAACAGGAAATGAACAGCCTCTGCTGCAGCGAACACGAGAAATTAAAAGAAGGAGTTGGCGCTCATAATTTTTCAGTTTCAGTTTCCTCAACACAGTTTCAAGCAACTGAGCAAAAGGAACATAAGGAACGTGTCGAGACTATTACCCGTCACAGGTCTGACCAATCTCAAACATCTGACACCAGCTTCGAGTATTACGCATGATTATATAAATATATTATATATATGATTATGTATTTAAATAAATAAAAAAAGACTACTGCAGTGCAAGTTCTAGCATTCACTTTCATTTAAAATAATAATATTTATTACATATTTATAAATAAATAAATAAAATCTATCAATAAATAAAAATAAAAAAACTATATTTTATGAGGTTGATACTTTTCATGCTGACGGTACACACTACTTTTTTAGGCGTTTTGACGACGTAGTATCTGGTATTAATATTCGGGTTGAGTTGACATGGGCCCAGGTGTCACTGACCCTATTCGAAGTGCTAGGGCCACGGATTACCTCCCTCCCTGACCTCTATACGGTGCATTATTTTTTTGTTTTTATGTTGATTTACAAATTCAAGCTTACATAAGAAGTGTGTGCACTTCTTAAGTGTGTGCAAAAAATTATAAAAGTGCGCCTAACCGTTTCAGAGATACAGCAAACACGTAAACGTTACCCCAGCAGGATCTTGAATATCTTCGCAACCATAAAATAAACTATCACTATAATTAAAAAAATCAAGCTATAACTACAGAAGCTCATGTACTAATTAAATGATCTATTACACTCAAATGACGATATTCGAAATTTTCTGGCTGGGATAACGCACCCGGTTTATCATGCGATCTACGCTTGACTTCAAGAGAAAAATTTATTAGAGTATGCAGTGCTGCAGAGTCAGTGGATTCCATACTGACTCCGCAGCACTGCATACTCTAATATTTTTTTCTCTTCTACAAAAAAATATAGAAAAAAACTTAATGTACTTGCTTTAAGGTATTTTCTTAGAGCTAAGGGGCAGGGTTTGAAAATGTGCAGTGCTTACATGACATGCACTATAGATGCCATAAATCCTGCCCAGTTACTCAGCAAGTACAAGCTCCTGCCCCTTAGCTCTAAGAAAATACCTTAAAGCAAGTACATTAAGTTTTTTTTTTTTATAATTGTTGGTCGTGTTTTCAAAATTCACTTCCATCCTCTACAGAGATACTTTATTTTTGGCCAGCTTTATTTTATAAACTACCTGTAGGTACAACTACAATAAATTATATTCGTTTTTATTATTCTTTTCTTTATCACTAGATTAAGTTTATCTTCTTACATATTGAAATGATTAACTTTGTACTTAAGTACCCCTTTTAACAAAAAGTAGGTACGCGGACGGAGTGTGAAATAGCTCTTAATTAATGTAATTCGAAAATCATGCAGACGTAAAATACTGATTACTTGCTGTAAATAATGAAATAATGATGAGAGTAAAAAACATAATTTTAAAAAGTCAATTTTATGGTAAATATATTTTAACACAAGATGGCGCCGGCGTTTCCTAGATCTCTGGGAAGAAGTGCCAAAACAAAGTCGGAGGTTCGGAATCGCTTTAAAAGTCCAAATATTATTTTGTTAAGATTTTGTGTTAGTCTAACAATGCAGGCATGTTTGGACAGAATTGTGGCGCACTCCAATTATTTTTTTTTTTTAATTAATAAGGTACGAACTTTTCTCTCGTATATATCAAGTCAAGATTTCAAAAATGTTCTCTATCTACAACATGATTTTCCACAGGCAATTAATTAAAAGAAATCGAAATGATTCTTACCCAGTCTTGACAGAACCGCTACAACCACTCCAACAATGTAGATTTGCTGGACTCCCAGTTTGAACATCCACTTGGAGACGATCGTGAATATGACTCTCATGGCCAGGTCCCCAAACCCGTACAAAGTTATAGCCATTGCTACATTTTCCTGAAAAATAAGTAATTGATTCTTTAGCAATTGATTTTTCTTTGTCCTGAATATTTAAAAATTTTCAGGGTAAACTCTAAGGACCTACTTGTTACAGGGTGACTGCAGTTAGAGTCCTCAACACTTTTAAAACCGTCGAGTGTGATAATTTATAAATATAATAATATGGCACAGTTCTAAAAAAGCGCTTGTTTACAAATATTATTTTTTGTTTGGTAAAGAACCTAGCGACCCGTCTGGTGGTATTGGGAATGGTAATTGGTAACTATCAGCTATGTAGATACATTTACAATATAAGAGGCATCGCATTACGGCATCATTCCAAAGACTAAACTGAAATGTTCAAATGACTGTTTAACCTATGATGAAGATAATTATTATTATATATTATTGATATTTATATTATAATTATGTCGTATCTCTGTGTATTTTACTGTGTGTACATAAATAAAATTAATAAGATAGGAAAATCAGCTTCCGTTATGAATTTTTCAGTAGCAGCCCGGAGTATGGATTCGTACCCGGCAGGCAACAGGCTCGCCCTATTACATGGGACTTAAACAAAACTGAGTGTACTTTTACACACACACATCAAGCTATACATTTCCAGTTTATGCTGATCTCGCATTGTATAGAATTTCCCTACAACGCGGGGTCAGCTTATACTGGAAATGTGTAGCTTGATGTGTAGCCGTGTGTACACCTAACCCTTTTGGGGGCAAAAAGGCCTGATGTTATGTTATGAAAATAAGCTTGCAAAATACTGACCTGGCTCCATCCCATAGAGTATAGGTACTGTGGTACCATAACCATGTATAAGCCATCAGCAGTGGAGCATATGGAAGGTCCAAGGGCAGCACAAGAGAACAAGAACGTCTTAATTAGTGACGTGTCTATAAATGATTCCAGAATTTTCCTGTAGGTAAAAAATACAGTGATGATAAATAGGTACTATAAATGAATACATGTATTTTTACGTACTTTGGGCTGGGTCTCTAAACAAGGAGATTTTTTTTAAATTTTATTTCGAAATGAACTATTCTATGTCATGTAGATGACGCCATTTAATGTGACATAGCCTTTATCCAGCGGACGATCAAGACGCTTTCAACGATACCTCATTTGTCAAATTGTGATGAGTCGTTTAGCAGATAATAGGGAACAGATGAACATACATATATACCGGTCAAAATCTTAACCCTCCGCCGTAGTCGGGTAAAAAGAGAACTAAATTGCAAACAGCAATGTACTCGGATAAGAAAATTGGTCATCTTTCTTGTTTAGTTTTGTTTACGAGAATTTTGATTTAAACCTCTGATGCAGCCGAATTCAAATAACATCTGCGTATAAGTACCTGAAGCCGCTCTTCTTTTCATAATTTTCAGGACAGTCAATGGCTTTTGCCAAATCTTCTTTTGTGGAATTTCCTTCTACAACTGTTAATTTAATTACTGGTGTATCCAATTTCTTGACATCATTATTTAATTCTAGCAAAAGTTCTGTAAAATAATGAGATGAGAGTTAATGTTTTTTTTTATGTTCATTTGCCTCGTTGGTCTTGTGACGAACGAGGCAGAGGCGAGGCAGATCAGAGGCAGGAGGCTCGCGTTTGACTCTATTTAAACCCAAGCATGACTGCTGAGCCTCCTGGGTTCGGTCTGGTTCGAATAGCGGTCCTGGGATGTATCCCTAATTTCGGCAAACTAATATTTATGTTTCCGGTTTTGGTTATAGCCTTTTTTATTTTGAGGGTCGGAAATCATCAAATGACTTCTCCCGCTCTGGGCGGAGCGGAAGGGCGTGTGAGACTTTTAGTGACTAAAACCCACCCGTGTTCCTTCAGTTGCCTGTAGCCAAGGTCCCGGTATCCCATTCGGACTATCCCGCATCCCTGGCAGGAATTTGGTTATGGCCGAACCCCTACTATAATGAGACTTCAGCAAGCGTAACTGGGTAGATGTGAGTGTATCTACTACATACCTCTACGTAATCCCCCTTCTAGGAATATCATGGCGATGTTAAGTTAACGTAGCATACTTACTAAGTTCTGTACTCTCCTGAACTTCAACTTTCTTCATATGCCATTTAACTGGTTGCATCAGTAACACTGCAATGAAGTTGTGCAACGATAGGCCTCCAATTAGCAGCAGGGTCCCTTTTGATCCATATTGTTCTAGCGACCATTTCACGAATATGGGAGCGACCATGGCATTGACCCCTGAAATTACATTAAGTTTCCAGATGAATAGAATTACATATCCAAATGTAAAATTCACCGTGAACGTCACTGGCAGCCTTGTCGACTGCCAGACAATTGCCGAGTATTAGGTCCATGCTTCCATGATCTAGTTTGTTATGACCTGACTTGTGAGGAAACAGATGCCTCATAAAAACATAAATTATAATAATATCACATCCTCTGCATACTCTTACACGCCCCCTTCCCGCACACACACACACGCACACAAATACACGCACACACACACACACACACACACAAACACCTCCACACCCTCACACACAAACTCACTCACACAAACACTCTCACACTCCCACTTATACTGCTATAACTATTATTATTAAATTTCTAGATCTTGTTTTATTATTATTAATTATTTACCTTTAAGTTTAACCAAAATTGTTGTTATTATGAAACTCAGTTTTCTTACGCACTTGGGGTGGCGCTAATAACTGCGACAGTTAGGTATTAAACTAACGCAGTATTAATGTACATAAAAATCGTGTCAAGTTTTTTATGTTCTAATAATAAAATGTTTGAAATTTTATTTGTATTTGTTATTAAAAAATATATTTTTACTTTAACTCACCTGTCGCGGTTTGAACGAAGCTCATTATCAATACTCTGTTCTCGACGAAGTAATCGTTCATTATTGTGCATGATAAGTTGTACATTATCCCTAAGCCAACACCCTGGAACATAAATACAGTCTGTTTTAAAAACTTCGTGTATTACAATGGCATGTTCTTTAGCAAGCTTACCGGATTGGTGATCATACAATTTGGCAAACGCTCAATTTTTATGCGTTAAAGGGCGGGGAATGGACTAACATCCTCTCGCTGGCCAGTCCTTTACCATTGGGTTAATAACGTTTTACACATTATTTAAATTCATTTAAAAACATTGTGAGGAAACCTAGACTAATAGAAGTCTGAAATTGCCTATTCTTCTTAAGAAAGCGTGTTGATTAATGCTCGTGCCTGCCGTAGGTCTGCCCCGCCTTTGCCCAGTAGGAACTGCCCCTATAGAGACTGCAGTTCCTCTGTTACAGACTGGTATCCTAACTAATATTATAAATGCGAAAGTGAGTTTGTTTGTTTGTTTGTTTGTTACGATTTCACGCTAAAACGGCTGAACGGATTTGGATGAAATTTGGCACATGGGTAGACCATGACCTGGGATAGGACATAGAATACTTTTTATTTCGATATTTCCACGCGTTCGAGACTTACACGGGTGAAACCGCGGGGCGCAGCTAGTTATTATTATTTTTACCTGAAAAAGTCCTGCGGTAAGGTAGAACATTAGAGTTGAAGTCATGATGACCGTGCCGAGGGTCCCAAAAGCAAATATGACGGAAGAGATGAAAGCAAGACATCGCACCGACATTACAGTCAACAAGGCAGATGTGAAGAACCCTGGAATCATAATAATAGTCATGTAATAGAGAATGCCCAGTTGATTTTGATTGATTCACACATTAAATTGGCAACAATATCAGAATTTAAAATATCGGCTCGTCCATGGTTGAATTAGGCCAAATGTACTACTACTTGGCTAGATTGCTATGTAATAGAGAAACTTAAAACATTACTTGCGATTTTTTTTATGGGCGTCGCAGATGAATCAAAAAACAATACGTTTAGCACCACAAAAATACCAATTATATGGATTGACAAACAGACCATTATAGGTGAAGGTAATAATTTTTTCAACGATTTTCTTTTACTCAAACATCGGCTAAAAATAATTCCTGTCGATTAGGTGCTAAATATGTATGTAATGTAATTACCAGCTAATGCAGAAGAAACGCAGAATATTCCCGTGAGCATCGTGACACCGGCAGAACTCATAGATATCTCGTTAATAAAGTCATCATACATCATCCCGAAGGTCCCGCTAAATGACGTTGTGGTCGACTGGAAGAAAAACAAAATAAATATTTTAGCTTTATATTTCTGCTTAGTATAAAGCTAGATAGGTATAAAATTAACATAGATCCTTCTACACCTACTGATTCTAGCTCAAGCTGAAACTACAATGCTGTACTGCACTCTAATTGCGTCAGAATTGGACTCGTTTGAAACAAATGTCTAATCCATCGTCCATCGAGTCAAAAATCTGCTCAACAACGGAATTTGGTCCAAACCAATTAGGGTGCAGTAGGTTACCCTGTTGCATCCCATCAAATTTTTCGAGCCCCATGAGAATTTCTATTCGTCATAATTATGTATACCTAAATGTACACATATTATCCTTAACTTTATTTCATGATTAATATTATAGCTTATATACTTAGCAGATATTCATTTAGGAGCCATTTTCATAATTTTCAAAATTTCTTGATTTGTGAATCTTGGTATTCACTGCAAATATTGGTATATTTTTCAGTATTTAGAATGACCCAGGTGCATGGTTTTGTTTCTTATTATGTACCGATACATACATATACCTACTATGACCGCGTCTCCACCGCAGGTCCGTCCCCCGATGCCATCATTCCGGCCGCCGAAGTTTTTTTTGGCACGACGGCTAGAACTTGGCCCGAGATTGTAACGGGCCGATATGTTTCGGTAATACAAAACAACTTTGATCTTGTCCATATACTGCCGTTGCACAGTGCCTTTCGCCCGGTTTTTTTTGTGTGCCGAGTCGCACGACTGCCGTCACCATGACGTCACGTTCGGTTCGAATAATCTCGTTACTCGGTGACGTCCCGGTGACGGCGGCGTCACACAAATGCCCTTAGAGCTATATAAGTAAACATTTGTACACGTTTCGCAAAAGAAATTATGATTTTAGTGTAAAAAGTGATGACCTTATGGACAGCAAAGAAATTAATACTTTGACGGTACACTAAACACCCTAAAATATAGCGTTATAATTAACTATAATAATTTCTATTGTGCCTCGTTCAGTGTCCTTTAACCGATTAAAAGCAGAACAAAGGAGTGTGCCGTTACCTACATATCTAATAGTTGTTGACTTTTCCGTAAACACGATTCTACAATTTGCGTAAAAGATAACAAAATGTCAGAAGTAATACTTACACAATTAAATTGTGACTATTCAACGGTTTATTTGACTAGTCATTATTGTTATCTCACTAATTAATACTTATTACGTTACGTTGCGTAAAAATGTGTATGTTTGTTTGACTAAACTCGCGACAACCTAAGAAGTCCATTTTGACAGCTATAAAAATCCTTTGTGTAGCGATGAAATAAACAGACTTTTTAGATAAGTCTTCGATTACAAACTCTCTTAGTATGTTACTAAGACAGTTTCTAATCGAAGACTTATCTACATTGCTTGAAACTGATTCTCAAGGCATAACGTTTACAAGTGCGAGAACGAAACGTCAAAACGGACTTCTTAGATTGTCGCGAGTGTACGTTGCGTTGTCGCGCGTTGACGTCCGCAATGAAGCAGCTTTACATGATTGGGACCTACAGAGTAGAAGAATTGGGTGGTTTTTAGGATTCCGTAACCAAAGGGTGTCAAGGGGTATTACTAAGGCTCCGCTGTCCAGCCCTCCGTCTGCCACAATCTAATAATATCTTTTGAACCGTAATAGGTAGTCTGTTTTTTAAACTCGTAGACTAATAGATAATTTCAAGTGATTGTTGCTTGTTTTTTTCAATTTGGAGTTTGACATTTTAATCTGTAAATTTAGTCGACGAGATTAAAAACAGACTTTAGACACTTGCAATCTTCACAGATGAGTGGTACACATCTGTGAAGATTTCAAGTCTCAAAATAAGAGTGCAACTTTGAACTTTGACAGCTGTCATTGGTATATTATTTATTTATTTATTTCTTTTATAAATTAGGTACAATAAGTTCCCTAAAAAACACACAATTAGACCTCTGGGTCTGTCTTAGCATGTCATAGCATGCATATGCCTGATCAACGCGCTAAGTTATAATCGAGTTGATGTAATGGTCTTTTAACTTACGCTTTATATTTTTACTATTCATTGAGTCTCTAATGTCTACAGGTATTTGGTTCAGTATATAATTGTTCCGAGAGCGATAAACAAAAGAAGAACCCGTCATTATTGTGAAAATCGATCATAGAAATGGGGAAAATGAGGAAGGAATTGCAGTGACTGTGAACGGAACATTCGTTACAGGAACATGATATCTGAGTTCTTGTGGCCTCAACTGGCTGGCATGGATCTGGACGATATGTGGTTTCATAAGGACGGCGCCACCTGTCACATCGCGCATGAAACAATCGATTTATTGCAGCAACGATTGCCAGACCAAATCATTGTCAAAAAGTCATCCAATTTTTTATGAAAAGAGCAATGGCCTGTCATCAGAGCCGTGGGGGCCATTTGCCCGATATTTAATTCCATGCTTAATCGGAACATTTGTCTACTTTAACCGGTAGGTAAACAACTGGAAACAACTAGCCAGAGCACGCGCGTATCCAATTAAATAATTAGTTATTTAACAAGGATGTAAACCGGTTAAAATGCAATGCAAAAAAATATCACAACTCACTCAAAAAATACGTGATTTTATTTTTAAATGAAATACTGCACTCTAATTGAGACACCCGTTTTAAAAGGGGTCCCCATACAAGAAACATGTTAAGGCGCGGGCCCACCGCGGCGCACGGAGAGGCTACGCACGTGTATTAAGCTTCGCTTTGTAAGAAAATGTATGTGGTTGTGTCCACTGCAACCCAAGGAGAGGCTACGCATGAATTGACGTCATTGATACATGCATGGGTTGCTCGAATAGGCGGTTACATAGCGCAACGCTGTCGACGTGGGACTACGTTTCCACTGGAGTACACGAATATGACCCACGACTATGTACAGCTCACTTATCGCAGCGCAGTTTTCAGTTATACACCTTGTGTCCACCGCCCGTTTCACCTCCCCATACATCCCGCAGTGAAGCCCGTGTCCGTGGATTGCAGTGGCACGTGCGTAGCCTCTCCGTGCGCCGCCGTGCCACGCTATACATAGTCGTGGGTCATATTCGTGTACTCCAGTGGAAACGTAGACCCACGTTGTCAAACAAATTAATACACGCAGCTAAAATGCGCCGCGTGCCCGTGCACAGCATGCGCCGCGGTGGGCCCGCGCCTTTAAGGAAATAGGTAGTGTTAATATTGTACGGTGGTACGGAACTACTCGTTTGCGAGTCCGACTCGCACTTGGCCGCTTTTTAACCGACTTCTTCAAAAAGGAGGAGGTTCTCAATTCGCCTGTATGTATATATTTTTTTTTTTTTATGTGTATGTTACGCGATTACTCCGCCAATTATGAATCGATTTTCATGATTCTTTTTTTGTTTGGTAGGTCATGCTTCAGAGGTGGTCCCATATAAATTTTATTAATTTTGCTTGCGTATTTTTTGAGTTAGCCTCAATAATTACGTATTTTTCCCACTTTGCTATGTAAACGATATAATTATTTCACTCCGTCACTGTTATTTACATAGCAGATAGCGGTATACGAATTTGTGTGAGGTAGGTACCACAACTAAAAAGTGAAAAATTAAAACTTTTTACAAAAAAAAAAAACAACCGATTTCAAAAAACACAAAAAAAGTGAAAAATAACTTTAATTTCGGAAGTCGGTGGCAAAAATCGAAAATTGAAAAGCAGACACCGACTTCCGAAATTAAAGTAAATCTGTTATGTACCTAAACATTCTATATAAATAGAACTGTACTGCTACCTCCTTATAATATATGTATATGGTGAAAACAATGTGGTTTTGAAAACACTGCATCATTAATTTTTGTACGGTACTCAGATTGTTTTTCCAACCATGGGCGAAAATGTACGCAAAAAATCTATTGTCGATATTAGATAAACGGAGCGAGTTTGTTGATATTAGATAAGCGGGGACATTTTAATCAAAGGGGCAAAATCCAAGGGGCAAGCGGGGCCCACACCAAGCTTTCAAAAAACTTGTAACACAACATATTGTTATCGTATAAGTACAGATTACGTGAATTTGTTGTGATTTTAATATATGGGCGATTTGAGACACAATATCCTGACTTTACACAGTTTGAGGGTATATTTTCCTAAACGTGAAATTGTGAACCACTTCCTCTGGATTACTTAAAAAAACCACGACATTGTACTCACAAAACTGATAATAGCGGAGATGGCTACTAAGTATCCCCATCCTCCATCGGGCGCCACAAACTCATACTTCTTATCCATCAACTTTAAACTCTCTTTCTTCTCTTCCACCATATTGATACAATTACACACCACGGAAGGAACACAACAAAACTGCCTTGTCTGCCACTGGTTTTATTAAGATTCATATATTTACTTACTTTATCTAATGCAAGCATTGTATTTGTAATTGTAATAAATTGTCTTGTTCAGTAATGAGATAATTTCACTATAGATGTGCCAGTCACACCTACAGTTGACATTTTGTGATACAGCGTGTTGTGAAAACTGAGCACGATCGCCTACTAGAAGCTAGTTTTTACGATTATATTTTTAATGTCGTTTCGAGTGTATTTTTCTTAAGAACAATCATTGGTTCATACGACATATTTTGTTTGAACAGCAAGCTCACCTCCGCCGCGAAACCATAGCAGCAAAACCGCAGTAGTTCAAAAATACCGAATCGCGTCATGTTCTGCTACTCGTATTGGATTCAAAAATCACTTTTGTTAGTACGGTGTTATGGTTAATTTGATAGTTCCAAAATACTCATAAGATAGCCTACGCGCCATGTTCGGTATCCAAAGTGCGGAGAGCTGTAGGCCACTTTTTACAAAGCATAAAATACTCACACTTCCATCACTTTATATTTTGGAAATAGCCTTATTTGTCAAAAATAACCCCAATTTGTTTCCTCGAATATCGGACATTATAATACGAAATCGCCGGGATAATAGTAAAATTCGTGTTCAGCCAGCTAAGACAGCGCTACTGTATGTATAAAAGTGTTGTATGCAGAGCGCCAATAATTTATAATAATATCCCTAACTGTGTTAAGAAATTAAACACAGACCAGTTTAAGAAAACGTTAAAAAAAATACTGACAGAAAAAACCTATTATGACGTTAATGAATTTTTAAATGATAAATCGCTCTGAAGATACTGACTGAATCTTTTCTATCTATTTTGAATCGCATGACTATTGACCTAATTTTTAATTTAATATTGATGTTAATTGCTGATTTATTTAAATTATTATTCTTTGTATTTTTATATTTCTTACTTTGAAAACGTAGTCTTTCGACTAAATTTGTACACCAGCAATGGTCAAACATGTTGAGCAAAAAAAAATAACATTGTAACACCTATATTGTGCATCATACCATGTATATTATCTACACATGTTTTCGCAAATAAATGAATCTGAATCTGAATCTGAATAGAAAAATGATAACCATCAAATTAAAAGGAATCGTCGTATAAAATACAATGTTTGGCCACACCCTTCATTAGGTTAGTAGCTTCAAGGCTCATGAACTAGTTAGCTTCAAGGCTCATGAACTAGTTTCGGCTCAATAGGTTATTTGATTGGTAAAATAATAATTTGTGACCAAATAAACAAAAGAAAAACTTATAACACCACGAAAAAGGATCACTCTGTATAATAATTACCGACAAAATTCTGAGTGGACGCGTAATGATGAGTGACAAGTGTTAACGTTATAAAAAAGTTAATTAATCATTATTTTTAACCGACTTCTTCAAAAAGGAGGAGGTTCTCAATTCGTGTGTTTTTTTTTTTTTTTTTTTTTTTTGTGTGTATGTTACCCGATTACTCCGCCAATTATTAATCGATTTTGATGATTCTTTTTTGTTTGGTAGGTCATGCTTCAGAGGTGGTCCCATATAAATTTTATTAATTTTGCTTGCGTAGTTTTTCAGTTAGCTTCAATAATTACGTAGTTTTCCCACTTTGCGATGTTGATGACATGTTAATTGACTCCGTCACATAGCAGACAACGGTATACGAATTTGTGTGGGGTAGTTACCACAACTAAAAAGTGAAAAATAAAAACTTTTTTTTGTCTTTGCTTTTCAATTTTCGTTTTTTGCCACCGACTTCCGAAATTAAAGTTATTTTTCACTTTTTTTTTGGAAGTCGGTTGTTTTTTTTTTTGTAAAAAGTTTTTATACTATAACAGTTTTAAGATGTAGACAGACACATCAGACGTAATAAAATAGATTTACTTTCTTTAACCAGTCTGGGGCAAGCTACCGACGCAGTTGTATTAAATTTTATCACCCCTTCTATTAAAAGCTATCATTTCAGGTCTGAAAACTCGAAAAGTGCCAAGAGAAAATAATCTAAGGGCAATAGAGAACAAGATACTTTTTGCATTGGCTTCTGCATTGCATCGCATGGACACTGTGTTCTGCTGCAGTAAAATAATACGAGCGAGCCTTACAGTAGTCGCTTATGATGTCCAACAGCTGTCATCTCACCATGGTATTAAGCAACATTAAGGTAATAGGCATCATTAAAGGGGCGAGGCCTCGTCAAGGTCGTTTCTGACGGCCAACTCTAACTCCGCGCGCTCATTGGTCAAACCAAATAGCGCGCGCTATCCCGGCTTCCTGTGACAAACTTCCGTCCCTTGTCACGAAATCACTCTCACAGATTTGATTTTGATTTGATTTGATATTAATTAAGTAATTGTATATTTACGAAAATAAAATATTTACGAGTATCTATGTGTTGTTAGTTAACTTTTTAAATAAAACAAAAACGTTCATTTAGATTCTATATTCAATTGACTAGATTTAGAATTTTTTGCCACTTTTCTTCTTCGTTTGTTGCTCTTTACAATGAGTTCTATCGGCCACAGCACAGCTACTAATGCGTAAAACGATATCAGAGTGTAGAACGCAGTTGAGTAGCTATTCGTGACATCTCGTACGGCGCCTGAAACAAATTTTTATGTCAGAGCAATCAGTTACATGCCACCAAAGTAAAACAATCAATCTGCCTAGCCTTTTCCCAACTATGTTGCGGTAGGCTTCCAGTCTAACCAGATTACCGGATGCAGTTGAATACCAGTATTGTTCATAAAGCGACTGCCTATCTGACCTCCATAAACCAGTTACTGGGTAACACGATACCCCTTTGTTGACTGGTTCTCAGACTTTTTGGGCTTCTGAATACCCATAACGACTGTCAAAGATCTAAGAATGATAGCGCTGACCAAACGGCTTAACTCTCCAAGGCACGGCTCAATAATGTAATGGATTTACACTCATCCAGCAACCGACCGCGGCAAGTGTAGCTTAACTTTGGACCGATCCGTCCGATCCGGCTACTATCATTTGGCTACGAGCCCCTCTGCCACCAAAGTACGCATACATTAACATTAAATAAATAAAAAATCAAAATTATAATAAATTATCAATAAAAAACAATGTAACTTAATGATAACTGACAAAGTTTAGAATACATAATATTAATAATGTCGTTTATGTAGCAAGAACTAAGTAATTTGAATTTATGAGGTCATTTCACTATCATTAGTGTTAAATTTAAAGACATAGTAAAGTAATAAATTATTTATATTTAGCTCTGACAAAAAATAAACTTTAAGATGTAAACTTGTTTCCATAATTTTACGTAACTTAAAAGCATCAAAAGGGAATTTAAAAACAACTGGTTGATCGATGTTACCTAACGTTAACTATGTTAGAACATGTAACGTAATAAAAGAAAAATTGACGGTCTAATTGCGGTGTCTGTGCCCCAATAAACGTTAAAAATTATAATTTGGTCGTACATTTAAGTAGGCTTTATTGCTCTGAGATAGGGTTTAAATTTCCTTAAATGGAATATCTTATTAAGTTGTTATGACGCGGTGGTTCTAATTGCATGTTTGACTAATATTGATGTTGTAATTATTAATGATGTAGACATTATTAATGGTGATTTTGATAATAGTAATTATAAACAAAATTTGCCAAATGAATGTAATAACACTAGTGTTTAAGATATGTATAAACTTTTTCCAAAAGGAAACAAAAGACTTCCAAAAAAAACACTAAAAAGTGAAAAATAAATTTAATTTCGGAAGTCGATACCAAAAAACGAAAAGCGAAGACACCGACTTCCGAAATTAAACTTATTTTTCACTTTTTAGTGTTTTTTACTAGTCAATTTTAAGGGCAATACTAGATGGCCGGCGTTTTCTAACTGATCCCTGAGACAAATGACGAAACAAACTCAGAGGTCAGGGTTTATTTTATTATTCTAATGTTATATTATTATTTTAAAATGTCTTAGCATTATCTCGGGACCTTGGGGTCCCGGACCTTTGGAAGGCGTGCGAGGGGCCGAAGCCAAATCGCAGAGGCCCCTTAGACAATTTTAAATGGAATCAGGCACCAACCGAAGATTATCCCTGTTCGCACTATGCAAGTGCAGTCAAGGACAACCCCCGGCTGTTGTAGGACTATTGCAGAACATGAAAACAAAGATGTTATATATTATTAAGACAATAATTATGTGTCTAAAAATGTAGGGCCATAATCTTGAAAAATCTTGACACACTCCACTTAATTATGAATTTTTACTGTCTGTACAGCATTATTTACCACAGACAATTCGAAATAATTCTTACCAAGTCTTGACAGGAGCGCTAGAACCACTCCAACAATGTAGAGCTGCTGGCATCCTAGTTTGAACATCCACTTTGAGACAATCATGAATATGACGCTCATGGCCAGGTCCCCAAATCCATACAAAGTTATAGCCATTGCTACGTTTTCCTGAAAAATAAGTCATTGATTCTTTAGCAATTGTTTTTTCCATAAAATAATTTTCTATTAATCTTCGGACGATGAGAGAATGCGTTTCTGACACCTGTCAGTTATATAGTCCTCCAGACCGTATTTCGGCCACGACGGCCAATGTCAACGGGGACTAGCTTTGGCGCGGGAGATATTATAGTGCACAAGTATGTGCGCAGACACAAGTGCACTCTCTCTTCCCTCTCTTTCATAGTCCGATGTAATGGCAATCGGACACGACCGGAGAGAGATGCCGCCTGATCTCTCTCCGGTCGTGTAAGCCGTGGTTTTTTAAGCCGTTGGGCTTAGCGTGCTTTCCAAGACACGAGGGTATTACACCGCCAACTTCCAAACTCCGGGCTGTTACTAAGAAATTCCTATTGGAAAAACCCAATTATACATTCCACACCGACCCATTTTTTGTCAGTTATACACAGTCATTCAACATATGCCAGCGACCATAAAGCGACGAAAATGAAGATCACTGTGATACAAAATCAGAGGTAAAATTGCTGTGAAGGAACTGCAAATGGTGAGTAAAAAAAACCGGCCAAGTGCGAGTCGGACTCGCGCACGAAGGGTTTCGTACCATCATATATAAAAACGCCAAAAAAATCACGTTTGTTGTATGGGAGCCCCCTTAAATATTTATTTTATTCTGTTTTTTAGTATATTTTGTTATAGCGGCAACAGAAATACATCATCTGTGAACATTTGAACTGTCTAACTATCACGATTCATAAGATCCAGGCTGGTGACAGCGAGCGGAGCCTTAGTAATAGGGTCCCGTTTTACCCTTTGGGTACGGAACCCTAAAAAGAATATGTGTTATGAATTAAACTTTATTCGTTCCTAGCCGTGACACGGTATGTCAGTAACGTATTCTCTACTCGGTGGCCGGAATTTATCTAACATTTTGGATATATTTGGACTACAATTTGCTATTGATACTCGATAACCTTTTAACCCCGCGTACACACCCATAAACAAGACTTGTCAAAAACATGTGTATAACATTATGCCCATTATGTCACCCTATGTAAAATTTCTAATTTATGTCTGTAATTTTTATGGTGTACAGTCACGAGCAATAATATGTATACACTTAGCAACTTTTAAAAGTGATTTTCTCCTACTGTATTGATTGTAACTTTATGATATTACGAATATAGTATTTTGGAACCCCTATTATTATGAAAAAATTATCATCTCAAAGTTACAATTTTAATTCCACGAGAAAATCGTTATTGAATTTTGCTGAGTGTATACATATTTTTGCTCGTGACTGTACATAGGTAATAAAGAGTATTCTATCTATCTATCTATTATATTGACGTCGTTTCAGACATGTATTGTTAACTATTTTGTTCACTTTTCTGACATTTTGATAAGTTTCCGCAACTGTTGTATACAACTAATTTTTACAACTTGTTTTAGGTGTAGCAACAACGTGTAGTATACCTACATGTTTTCTGTCAAGTGTTTTAATTTCAAAATACAATAATATGGCAATTATTCTAAAGAAAGTGCTGGGTTACCGATATTCGTTTAATACATTTTGGTTAATAAACAAGCAGGGTAACTGATGGTACTGGGGGCCTATTACCACCACTTACAGCAGTATTCTTTTAATATTACTTCAGTGTAGGAAAGAGATAAAGCTCTACAGGACGTATAACTCTATCTCTTTCCCCCACGAAGTAAGATTAAAATAATACTGCCGTAAGCGGTGGTGGTACGCCCCCTGCTCACCGCTACCATTTACAATGCCAGATGCATCACACGCGCAGTAATCGCGTATTCTAAAGACAAAGCTGAAATGTCTCAAAGGGCTGTTTAACCTATTTTTTAATTGGAAAATAAAACCAACCTGACTCCATCCCATAGAGTATAAGTACTGTGGTACCATAACCACGTATAAACCTTCAGCAGTGCAGCATATGGCAGTTCCAAGGTCAGCACCAGAGAACAGGAACGTCTTGATAAGTGACGTGTCTATAGATGATACTTTAGGGGTATGAGGAACAGTGTGTAAAGTTCACTCATCCCCCATAGAAAAGGGAGGATCCTCCGACCAGACGGGTGTTGTGTCTGGCGGGCAACTGCCCAATGATTGATATTGGGTTTTTGTATATACGTTCACTGCACGGTAAACTCTAATTGCGCGATGCAGGATTTATGTGACGTCAGGATTTTTGTATGACGTCGGGTCTTCGATGCGTAGTTCGCATATGGCGATGTAGATACCGCCACAATACCAGAATCTTTCTGCAGATAAAAAATACAGAGATGATAAATGTAAATAGATACAATAATGTATTTTTACGTCATTTGGGCTGGTTCTCTAAATAAGGAGAAATAGACAACTAAAAAGCAACTTTAAAACGCAAAGTACAGTACAACACAATTTACATGTAGCATCGGAAAAATTCGTAAAACCGATCACATTCCGAACTGAGTGTGCTTTAAAAATCTTCAATCTTTATTACTGCTTTAGGTGAAAATGATCTTTACGCAAACGCAAGTCGAAAAAAATTGAATTCTGGCCCACCATAAGCTTATTTTCCTACAGCCATTCAAATACAATTGGGTCGACATTCGCGTAAACATACATTTCCTTGGTAACGAACTTGTCATCTGCCATATTTGTTATTTTGACGGTTTCAAACGATTTATCGTCAAAGTGGGTCATGATTCACTTAGCCTGACTGTACATTAGTAAAATTGAAGTGAATGAATGCAAATGTGTCGTACTGTACAAGGTACAAACCAAAATATTATTTTTCATCTTTGTTTTCGGTTATTAATTTTAATTTTTTTTATATTATCTGTTATTTCCCGAATGTGTCCGAAATAAATCTTTTTCTTTTTCTTTTGGTTTATTAGGAAAAAAACAAAATTTTACCATGTGCACATTAAGCCATCAAAACGCAAATAAAGCTATCAAATTCTAAAAAAAACATCGTATATGTACCTGAAGCCGCTCTTCTTTTAATTTTCGGGAAAGTTAAGGGCTTTCGCTATATCTTCTTACGTGGGTTTTCCTTCTATATTTGTTAACTTAATTACTGGCGTATCTAATTTCTTGACATCATTGTTTACTTCTAGCAAAAGTTCTGTAAAATAATTAAAACGTTGGTAGTACACTCAAATGCGACTGCTCAGCTGGGGTCCTGTGGCCCATCCCCAGTTTGGGAAACTGTTATTGGGTTTCTCCATTATCAGTAAAGGATATTTGGAATTTCTCAGTAGCAGCCCGGAGTATTATACGGGACTTAAGCAGAATTGGCGAAATGTAGGTGTATCTCATAATCATCTGCCTAGCCTTTTCCCACGCAATTTGGGGTCGGCTTCCAGTCTAACGGGATGCAGCTGAATACCAGTATTTTACATGGAGCGACTGCCTATCTGACCTCCACAACCCAGTAACTGGGTAATACGATAGATACCCCTTGGCAAGACTGGTTGTCAGATTTTCGGGCTTCTGACGACCCGTAACGACTGTCAAAGATCCACAAATGACAGCCGTAGGTGTGGGTGTATATAATTGATATTATTTATCTATCTAGGTAAAGACGCGGTAGGTAATATGCGTGGGGTTTATGCTTATGGCATTAAGTCCACTTCTGTACATTTGTGTGCTTAAATAAATAAATAATAAATAGATATATACTTACTAAGTTCAGTGGTCTCCGGAACTTCAACTTTCTTCATATGCCATTTAACTGGTTGCATCAGCAACACAGCAATGAAGTTGTGTAACGATAGGCCTCCAATGAGCAGCAGGGTTCCTTTTGATCCATATTGTTCTAGCGACCATTTCACGAATATGGGAGCAATCATGGCATTGATTCCTGAAATACCAATAATTTTTAAATTCAAAGTCTATAAAAGGCTACCTTTCCACCAGAAATGTGTTAAGCTGCGTAGGGATGGATGTGCAATTCTGCATGATATACACCAATATAATCGTTTGTTTGCTGTTGTGTGTCCTGTGTAAATACCAGGTTAATATGGCATTTAAACTACTTCATAAAGGCTACAATTTATTTTAATAACATATTGTAAAATGCGCTCCGATGTGGCTCCACAACTCTAAAAATAGACGTATAGGTCAGCTTCACCGCTTATTGATTATATACACGCCACGTTGTCGACTTCAGCCTGCGACGCTGCAGTTGCCTCCGTCGGCGGCTGCCGTCGACGCGTTTACGGCTATCGCCGACGAGTGTCGACGGTCGCAGTTGCCTCTGCCGTTGGGAACGTACCGCTCGTGTATATGGGCACTTAGCTGCCTCGCACATTTTGGTGGAAAGGAAGAACAAAAATCACCATCATCATTATCACTGGCAGCGTTGTTCTATTCACAGCGAAGTAAGAGGCTTCCTCCCTTTTGTGATATTCTTCCCAATGTAGTGGTATTAAAGTGGTATTTTAACTCACCTGTCGCGGTTTGAACGAAGCTCATTATCAATACTCTGTTCTCGACGAAGTAATCGTTCATTATTGTGCATGATAAGCTGTACATTATCCCTAAGCCAATACCCTGGAACATAAAGACAGAAAAAATCTCAAAAAAAAAAAAGAATCTTAAAAATCTCATCCTCATAAAACTAGCTATTATTCTTATTCCTTCTCTGTCCATGCTGTAAGATTGTGGAACTCACTTCCGCCTAGTATTCGTGATTTGAAAACTGTTTCTCTATTTAAACTTCGTGTAAAAGAGCATTATCTTTCCTCTCAACTTTGAGTATTTATTATTATATAGGTACCTATAGTGTATTTATGTTTATATATTTAAGCTTTATGTATTTATTTAAGTATATGTTAATTTTCTTGCTTATATAATAATAATAATAATAATTGGCAATAGTAATTGGCAACACTGATACGTCAACAACGAAATTTTCCATATCTCGTATTTACTATATTTAATTATCTCCATAAGCCAAAAAACTACAAAAACCACAACAAAACCTCTTTTAATAAATAATAAATAGATTCAGTAACAATAAACATCATTAAAATGAAAAAACCAAAAAATCATACAAAGATCAAGAATGACGCTGTCAAAGGATCCTCTACGCAAATAAATTACAGATAACATTAGGACTTCAAAACATGTTGACGAGATCAGCAGCCCGCCGCGCACGCCTTCCACCTCCGGAATCGTTCCTCAGCTCCGCCTCGCCGCCGCCGGAACCTAGCCCCATCGTGAGTGCTGTAATACCGGCCGTGGCAGTTGCGTCGAGCTCGAGTGACGAATATTTTTCCCCGCCGACGTCACCAACACCCGTACGTCGGCAGGGGAGAGGCCGGCCACCGAGGAGCTTGGGACTTAGGGGCCAACCGGCCCCGAGCCGGGTCCCCGCTGCCGGTGGTTGTGTGCAGCGCATGAGATGGACTCAGTCTATGAACGAGAACGTCATGCGCGCATACTACGGGTCTACAGAGGGGGGAACTAACCTCACTGCATACCGCGATAGGATGCTGT
Organism: Lithophane semibrunnea; assembly: GCA_947363905.1. Lineage (NCBI taxonomy): Eukaryota > Metazoa > Arthropoda > Insecta > Lepidoptera > Noctuidae > Lithophane > Lithophane semibrunnea. The sequence continues at coordinate 5,731,146 of OX376187.1, forward strand.
CTCTGTTCCAGGAACTAGAACCAACCGTCAACGTCTCGGCCCAACGACTGTCGGATCAGGTGCGGGTCATCCAACGCAACCACAGGTTGGACGATGCTGCACTTGATAGGCTGCGCTCAGAGGCACTGAGCAACCGTATCGTCTTGACTCCGGCACAAACCGCGGCACAACCGTCAATTCCTGACCCAATCCCGCCGCGGTCCAATCATGTTGAAGAAGAGAATGATAGGGTTGTCACAGTAAGTAGCCAGTGCAACGCCCGATTGAGGAGCGCTCTGGAGGATGCGTTTCGCGATTATAGGCACACCCCGACCGAACTTAGACCCCGACTACCACGCTTACCTATGCACAAGAAAAATAGGGCGCTGGTGTGTGCCTTGGACTCGCAGCTTAAAAACTTTTTCGAGAGCAGCGAGGATCTCGTTGATACACACTCGATCCTGTATTGCGCGGCTGTTGCGGCATGTCGTTTAGCTAACGTCAAGTTCCCAAACTATGACAAAGCTACTCGACCAAAACCAGCCGTACCAGCCTGGCAGTGCAGGATCGAGCGCCGTATCGATGGAGCCAGGGTACTCATCGGCAAACTATACAGCTTCAGGGAGGGCAATACACGACCACGAGTGATGCGCTTTGTGAGACGGGCATTCTCGGGGACAGGAATCAGTCCTCCAGAATACATGTCCCGTGTCACGGAGCGTATCGACTTCCTGAAGCAAAAAGTCTGTGCATGGGCGAGCCGAATTCGGCGGTATAAGCGGCGGGTGGACCGATACACGCAGAATTGCATGTTCCAGAGCGATGAGAGGTGGATATATAGAGCTTGGGAGCGACCTGAACAAAATGTGGCGGACGTGTGCCGCCCGGATGATGCCACCACGAGCGCATTCTGGGGCAGTATATGGTCGGTGCCCGTCTGTCACGCTGAGGCTGACTGGATACAGGATGTCGAGCGAGTGTATGAAACTATACCAGAAATGGAAGCTGTTTTAATCTCTCCACAAGACGTAGCCACAGCAGTCCGTCCGTTACCGAAATGCAAGCAAAGCCTGGAAAACTACAAAACGAATTTTTAATTATAAAAACATGGAAAAATTTAAACTTACATTAAAACAAATAAATTGGAATCTAATAATAAGCCCGGAAAAAACCATGAACGAAAACTACAACTCATTCGAAAATCTTTTACTCAAAATATTGAACGACAACATACCCTTAAAAACAATAATACTAAGTCGAAACAAAAGTAAAGATTGGCTGACAAGAGGCATTAAAATATCATGCAAAAATAAGCGGTTGTTTAGAATTCTCACTTCTTACTCTAACGACCCTGTATTAACTAAACAATATAAAATATATGAAAAAACATTAAAACAGATAGTCAGTAAATCAAAAAAATTACAATATATTCGGGAAATCAGAAACTCAACTAACAAAACAAAATCGATGTGGAAAATAATTAAGGAACGTACAAATAAAAATCAGCCTAGGACACAACAAAACATAACATTGACGATCCATGATAAACTTACGTCCGACCCAAAACTAGTTTCTAACTCATTCAATGATTTTTTCGCATCAGTAGGACAAACAAGACGGAGTGGGGACTCAGAGCCGCGCGGCCGGCCCGTGCTCCGACCAACGGAGAACACAATGTTTTTACATCCACCTACACCGCAAGAAATAAAAAAAATTATAAAGAACCTTAAAGGCAAATTTAGTCACGGATTAGATGAATTACCCCCTATATTAATAAAAACGTGTGCTGAGGAACTGACTTTACCCTTCTATCTACTAATCTATCAGTCATTTTCTGAAGGGATATTCCCAGACGCGTTAAAAAAAACAATAATAAAACCCATCCACAAGAAAAACTCGAAGTCAGATCCAAATAATTACCGCCCTATTGCACTATTACCGACAACATCAAAAATCTTTGAAAAAGCGATGTGTAATCGCGTTTACAACTTTTGCGAAAAATTTAACGTTTTCGACGAATGCCAAAACGGTTTTCGAAAAAAAAGATCCACGATTTTAGCAACATATAAATTTACTCAACAAGTGCTTGACATTATAAATAATAAAAAATATGCTATCGGAATCTTACTCGACATGACCAAGGCCTACGATAAGGTGCTGTATAAAATATTACTAGACAAACTACACGGTATCGGCGTCAGAGGAATAACTCACAAGTGGTTCGTATCCTACCTACAAAACCGAGAACAATTTGTAGAAATTGAAAATTGGGATCATGAAACAGGGGAATTCAGCCTGATACGGTCAAATAAGCTTTTCATTAAAAATTCGATTCCGCAAGGAAGTGTTGTCGGGTGTTTGTTATTCCTAATTTACATCAACGACCTCCCAAAAATTATGACGGAGTCGTGCGTTCTGTTTGCCGATGATATTTCATTATTAACTTCCTGTTATGATTCTGAACACTTACATGAGAATTTAAATAATATAATGTTAAATATACAAAATTGGATGAAAGACCACAATCTGGAAATTAACTTCTCGAAAACTAAAATCATGCAATTCAGGCCGTACCAAAAAAACCCCATGACTATAAATTTTACGTTTGACGGTATACAATTAGAATGCGTAGATACTTTTACATTGTTAGGTCTAGATTTAGATATACACATGACTTGGAAAGCGCATATACAGAAAATTAAATCAAAACTATGTAGTTTCATTTATGCATTACGTGAGCTCAAAAAAACTACAGATTTAAAAACTGCCCTTTCCACTTACTATGCATACGCATACGCATGGCTTAAGTATGGTATAATTCTTTGGGGAAATAGTGTAGATAGCAATGACTTGTTTATTCTACAAAAAAAATGTATTAGGATAATGGTTTATATTGACAATGACGTAAGTTGTAGACCGCATTTTAAGAAACTAGACATTCTAACTTTGACATCAATATATATTCTAGAAATCTGTAAATTCGTGAGACAACATCCAAATTCCTACCTTAAAATTGCAGACCAACCTCGCCGGTATGCACCGCGTTCACGATTTGAAAACATGCTCGTAATACAATCAAGGCTAAAATTGCACAGCACAAGTCCTCATGTAACATCAATTAAAATATATAACAAAATACCTAACGAAATAAAAATGGAACAAAATGATAAAATATTTAATATACGTCTCAGAAAACTATTGGTCGATAAATGTTATTATACATTGAATGATTTTTTTAATGATGACATCGACATGGGATGACATTATTACCTTACCTTCAACATTAACTTTTTACATTAACTTTTTACATTATAATTTTAAATTTTTAGACATTTATTTTAATTATGATAATTTGACTTTTTGCCTTTATTTGATTTTATTATTGGATTTGAAGTTTTAATATAAGTTTGCTCTTTGACATTGTTATTATTATTTTTATTATGAATTGAATTTTGTTATTTATTTACTTCTAATCAATTGAATGTTATTGATATAATTTGTAATGACGTAATCACTATTTGATGTTATTTATTTAAATTGATTTATTTTTAATGAAAACTAAATATTTTTAAATTGACGTACAATTAATTTCTATTTACTTTTTTTTTTAAAGCATGCTACTTTCCTTAGCTATGATAAATTGTTGTGCCCGACAGGGTCCATGTGAACTTTGTAACTATCATTTTAAGATCTTGTACACACATGAGATATGCAATAAAGATTTGAATTGAATTGAATTGAATTGGAAATCACCGGGACCGGACGGACTGCACAACTTCTGGTTAAAATGGCTGATTAGTTCACACGCTCGCCTGGCATCTCAATTCCAGTCATCCTTAGAGTCTGGGTCGCTACCGCAGTTTCTAACAACAGGCGTTACCCACCTGCTCCATAAGTCAGGTAGTCCCGCGGAACCGAAAAATTATAGACCGATCACATGTTTGTCGACGGTCTATAAACTTCTTACATCCATTTTGAGAGTGAAAATAAACACACACATTGACAACAATACAATAATGTCCGCCTCTCAAAATGGATGTAGGAACGGGTCCCGCGGTACTAAGGAGCTACTCCTCATCGACATGGCCATAGGCCAACAGGTTCGTCGATCCCGTAAGGACCTCTCGACATGCTGGATAGACTATAAGAAGGCCTACGACTCGGTGCCACATACGTGGCTCATGAGGGTGCTGGAGTTGTACAAGATTGATGCAACTCTACGCACCTTCCTTGAGTCGTGTATGGGGCAATGGAGGACAGTTCTTCGCTACCCGGGGTGTCGACAGATTCAAGGGAATGATGAACCTGTACGGATTAAACGGGGAATATTTCAGGGCGACAGTTTGAGTCCGCTTTGGTTCTGCTTGGCCCTGAACCCTCTAAGCACACTGCTAGAGGATTCAGGTCTAGGCTATCGGTTGAGGAGAGGTGGTCAGGTCATATCTCACCTCCTCTACATGGATGATCTGAAACTCTTTGCCCCCAACGAATTGCGACTGATGGAGCTACTGAAGGTAACTGAAACCTTCAGTAACACCATCAGGATAGAATTTGGTGTGGACAAATGTGCAGTCATGCATGTAAAGCGAGGGGAGATTATGGAATCAGAGGGAATTCAACTCTCGGATTCCATATACCTCAGGTCCCTCTCCTCATCTGAAAGCTATAAGTATTTGGGTATGTCGGAAGCGTTAGGCATCAACGTTGCTGACATGAAGCAATCGTTGAAGGAGCGCTTCTTTGGTCGCCTGAAAAGAGTATTAATTAGTCTTCTTTCAGGCGGAAACAAGGTGCGCGCCTTCAACGGTTGGGTCATGCCGGTTCTGATGTACTCTTTCGGCATACTCAAATGGACTCAGACCGAACTCGACGCCCTGGATAGGAGGGTTCGTACACTGTTGACCGCAAACCGGATGCATCACCCACGATCATCGGTGATGAGATTGTACATCCCGCGGAAGTGCGGGGGTCGAGGCTTTTTAAATGCGAAGACCCTCCACAATCGCGAGGTGTGCAATCTCAGAGAATATTTTTTAAAAGCCGAAGTGGGTATGCACCGCGATGTGGTGGCAGTGGACAAAGGACTCACCCCGCTCTCCATGGCTAAAGAGAACTGGCGCAAACCTGTAGTGCTTACTACGGAAGACCGCAAGGAGGTATGGCAAAGCAAGGAACGTCACGGGCGCTTCTATCGGGCTCTTCATGAGCCCGGTGTAGATTTCTTAGCGTCCGTATCCTGGCTACGTTTTGGTGACCTTTTTGGGGAAACTGAAGGTTTCGTCTGTGCAATTATGGACGAAGTTATCCTGACGAATAACTACCGGAGACATATTATGAAGGACGGGACGGTTGACGTGTGTCGGGCATGCCACCGTCCGGGTGAGTCCATCAGACATATTATCTCTGGTTGTTCTCGTCTAGCTAACGGCGACTACTTGCACAGGCATAATCAAGTGGCCAGGATTATTCACCAGCAACTTGCGTTGAAATATAAACTTGTGGACTCTGAGGTACCGTACTACAAGTATGTGCCCGACCCAGTTCTCGAAAATGACCATGTCACGTTGTACTGGGATCGGTCTATCATTACTGACAGGACTATTGTTGCCAATAAACCTGATATCGTAGTGATAGACCGATTAGCGCGCCGCGCAATGATAGTCGATGTTACCATCCCACATGACGTGAACCTCGTGAAAGCTGAGAAAGAGAAACAAATAAAATATCTCGACTTAGCACACGAGGTTGTCGACATGTGGAATGTGAGCTCGGCTATCATTGTGCCGATTGTCGTAACGGCCAATGGCCTGATAGCCGAAAGCCTCGACCAACATCTCTCGAGGCTCTCGTTAGGCGGTTGGATCAAGGGCCTGATTCAGAAGGCAGTACTCCTTGATACGGCTCGCATTGTGAGGAGGTTCCTGTCTCTGCAGCCCTAACCACCGGTAGCTTGGACCCTGCTACCGACACCGGCGGCCATCTATTTTTTATATTTTTAAATGTTTTTTTATATTTTTATTTGAATTTATGAAATATTTAAAAATGTAAACAAATAAGAAAATAAATAAATAAACGAAAAAAAAAATAAAATATAAATTTATTCAAAAAATAAAAATTGGTAAAATACAGTATAAAGCTTAGAAATAATGTAGGTATTACAAAGTAAGATGCCTGTACTAGGATAAACCTGTATCACAGGCGGCATTAGTTCTTATGATTATTATTAGGACAACTGATTTCTTAACAATATTTAACATAAGTTTTAAGAATAATGAGATAGCTAGTTAATTTAGTATGTTATAATTTACTTAAACACTAATAATTAAGGTAAATAGTTGTTTGCACCTAGTTACACGATTACGATTGCGTCTGCAGTATTATTAACTAGGTTAAAACAAATATTGCATAAATCACCTTCATGGCTACATTAGATGTTGAAGAGGTCGGCTAATATGCTTAGACAGCGACAAATCACAAGTAAGTAGGACAGCGCAGTGGCCAGGGTATATGTTGAGTCAGCAACAAGAGTTACGGAAGTCAGGCCTTGAGTATGACGCACTAGGTGCCCTCATAATCGATGGAGTTAATATATCTGTATTCCGCTATTTTCCTAGCAGGGCATTCAGCGTCTCCTGTTTTGTGATCACTAGGCTTTTTAAAGCGTGAGCAAGTTGCACATATCGGAATATCGGCTTTCTTCGCGCATTCGGACAACGAATGGCCTGCGTCACCGCAGTGACCACATTTAGATACGACCTCTCGGCAAGTTTTTGCTGCATGGCCATATTGTTGGTATTTATAACACCTTGTTACCAATGTAAAGTCCCTGACAGGACAGGACGTCCAATTTATAAAAAGCCTTGATTGAGGGATTAGGGCTTTCCGTATATCGGCTGAAACTTCAACAACGTAGTTACAGGTCGTAGCATCTCTCTTCCCCGATTTGTGGCTTAATTTTATGTAGGTCAAGAAGGATTCCAAGGACATCTCTGGTAACTTGTCGGCAACGTTTTGTTCGAAAATGCATCTGAACACCTCATTTTCAGCTAAGGAAGTCGGCACTCCTACAATCACGATCCTAGGTTTGCGCTTGCTGGGCTCAGCGGTGGTAAGTCCAGATAGAGAGAGGTGGACTGCTTGCTTCACTTTATCAGTGTCATCTTTCGTCTCGGTACTGATAATTACGCCTCCATTTTTTGTATTCCGGACACCTCGAACGTGGAGCTTCATTTGCTCGGGCCGTATGATTTTTTGCACGAGTTCGTTTGTTTGGACACTTGTTTTTAATTTGTCATTGGGATAAATGGCAATAGAGCTTAGATTATTGGGTCGAATGAAATCATTTGCTCCCTTCTTCACCATATCGGCAAACGAACCATTTCTCGCAGATCCAGAATCCTTAAACGTCTGCTTGAGTTCCGAAATCTGTTCCATCAGGTCGCGTTTTTCTTGAAGGGCTTCAACTGCTTTATACGCCTGAATTGCTTTTTGCTTAAGAGACTGGTATAGGACTGCCATTTGTGAGGTGCCAGATCCTACTTTACGGCATAGGGTAGTTTTCATTTTCTGCTCCGAGTTGAGTTTGCCTTCCGCGGCAATAGCGCAAACTTCATTTAAGTTCTGTTCGATGCCTGACATCCATTTCTGAATCTCAGGCGTTGAAATAACTTCAACCGTCTCCGACTCAAGGGCTGGGTTTTGCGTCGTCGTCTTCGGCGGCGAAGCGGTGGAGTGCATTGGCCCCCTTGGATTAAAGGGGCTGTTATACATTTTGTATTTTTAAAATTTCACTATTTCGCGTCCATTATTCGCTGAAACTACACACTTAGCAAAATTATATTGGCATTACGTTAGTAATGCACTAAAGGAGGTCACTATTTTTAAAGTAGGTAATTATTAAATATTGCTATCAAGCACGTCTGTACACTGCGAATGCATAACAATCAATATATGTGTAGGTATATTTGTTATTTTTAGTTAAGACTCTTCTTTCTCATTTCTCCTTTCGCAGGTCTGCTGGAAGAAATTTCTTAAGAAATAAGCAGTACCTTTGTACTCATATTTTAATTATGTCGTATCTTTTTTGTATTTTACTGTGTGTAGGTACATAAATAATAAAATAAATAAATGAATAAAAAAATTAGCTACATAAAGGACAAATTTTTAACCAATTCGCAGTTTTTCTGGTGTTTCAGTATTAGAACAACTCTTATAACCATTAATTGTATTTTTTTTTGTCCGACTTGTTATCGTGAAAGATACTTGCACGAAAAAAGACTTTTGTGCAACAGTTCATTCGCGGTCTTTTTGCGCAAGTGCAAGTTAAGTCGTTGGTCCCGGCTGTCATTTTGTGAATCTTTGACAGTCGTTACAGGTCGTCAGAACCCCGAAACTCTGACAACCAGTCTTTCCAAGGGGTATCATATTACCCAGTTACTGGGTTGTGGAGGTCAGATAGGCAGTCGCTACATGTAAAATACTGGTATTCAGCTGCATCCGGTTAGACCGGAAGCCGACCCCAACATAGTTGGGAAAAGGCTAGGCAGATGATGGTGGATTCGCGCAAGTGTCTTTGGCGCGATTGTACCACCAGATCCCTCGCCAATGGCAAGGCTATTATCCGACGCTTTACAAAAAAAATTACATTCATTTACCTGAAAAATTCCCGCGGTAAGGAAGAACATTGGAGTTGACGTCATTATGACCGTGCCGAGAGTCCCAAAGGAATGCGACGAAAGCAAGACATCGCACCGACATTACAGTTAGCAAGGCAGACGTGAAGAACCCTGGAATCATTAAATGATCTTGGTATAGACTCTATACCAATCCAAATCAACGTCGAACACTCCAACTTATAGTATGAACAGTTCATTAATAACACAAAAAAATGTCAAATAATAAGAATTTAGCTAAACATCACAAAATTTTAGCTATAATATGTGTTTAGCTAAATTGCATAGAGAAACCTGAAAGGCTGTAAGACGGATGCTGTAGTCAAGGTGTACAAAATGAAATATATTTATCATGCAATCGGTGTTACAAACCAGCTCAAAAAATATGATATATGGTACAAAGCTGCACATACGAATTACTTTCAGAGTATTCTTCCAAATTTTCTCGAATACCTTAGTTAAGTTGGTAGAATAATGATCGCCATGTTTTGCTATAGTGATCCTATAGTGAACCAATAGTGATCCATAATGGCCTGTGTCTAGCAGTCTTTCATCTTCGTCGTTCCACATACAGAGCAGTTTTTCAGCTGATAATAATAATAATAAGCAGGCAGGGGCCATAGTTTTAGATAACCAGTCCACTATAGCCACCCAAACCCATAACCCAGTATGTTTTGTTCCCATGTTCTATCTACAATAGTCCTACACAAACCGGTCCTTGGGTGCACTTGCATAGTTGGAACAGGGATAATCGTCGGTTGGTGCCTCATTCCATATAAAATTGTCTAAGGGGCCTCTGCGAGTTGGCTTCGGCCCCACACACGACTTCCAAAGATCCGGTCCCGAGATATGTTAAAGACATTTTTAAAGAATATTATTAAGATGATGATGAAGTAATAAGTTCATATTAAATGCATAATAACCAGCTAATGACATAGCAACGCAGAATATTCCCGTGAGCAGCGTGACACCGGCAGAACTCATAGATATCTCGTTCATAAAGTCATCATACATCATCCCGAAGGTCCTGCTAAACGACTGTGTAATGACCGGGGTTCCAATTAATTGATTATGAAGGAAAACAAGGACAGCTTACACACCTTTTAATGATTATTCCCTCTATTTAAAAATCGCAACTTAAATACTAAAACTTATTAATAACCCGAAAACAAAATTAAATCAAGATAAATAACACTTATTCATTAAACAAGATTATCAATGCAAAACAAAAGGTAAATAATTCTAGCTGGGATCGAACCCGTGATCCGATATGCGTGACCCGGTGCTAAGCCACGAGACCAGGCGGTTTTTTTAATGGGAAAATCAAAATCCACTAAATTTTATGGACATCTCACACTTGAGCAAAAGATTGTGCCAAAATTATTTTCTTGAAAAAGAGTTAATGGTTCATAAGACAGTTCCTCGTATCTCCTATAGATTCGGATTTCCACATAATGTCCCAGTTAAAAAAAAATCTGTAGAATTAATACAGATTCCCATCTATACTGATTCTATCCGAAGCCGAAACTGCAATGTTGTACAGGACACCGTTGTATCCCACCAAATTGTTTTGAAACACATGAGATTTTTATTCTTCATACTTCAATGTAGCTACGCTGAAGTATTCGCCGCACTTCAATGTAATATAAATGTATACATTGAAGTATGACGAATAACGATTTCTCATAATTATTTCTTGACTAGCTGCGGCCTGCGTTTACACCCGCGGTCTCGGTCCCGTAGAAATATCGGGATAAAATAGTATCCCATGTCCTTTTCCAGGCCATGGTCTACCTATGTGCCAAATTTCATCCAGATCCGTTAAGCCGTTTTAGCCTGAAAGCGTAACAAACAAACAAACTCACTTTCGCATTTATAATATTAATACTAGCTTCCGCCCGAATGACATGACGGCGCTGAAGTAGCGATACATACATTTACAACCCGTGCGCATTCACATGGCACCTGGCTCAATGACGTTTGTACCTCTCCTCGCTTCCCTCCACGGCGACGGCGGGGTTCCGCGCGGGCATCGGGGGGAGTATTGAGTTCCGAGCCAGGTGCCATGTTAATGCGCACGGGTTGTACTACGGCCGCATGTGCACCGCACGTCCGTCACCCGAGCGCCGTTATCTCGACCGCCGCAGTTTCGAGTAGTTCGGCTAGAACACGGGCCGAGACTGTGACGGGCCGATGTGCCGGCAATACAAAACGTTTGGTCTCGTCCACACACTGCCATCATACTATCATAACCTAGTGAACCGCCGAGTTCGGTCGCGGTGGACTAACAATCACCGTCACCGTCGAATAATCTCGTTTCTTGGTGACGTCCCGGTGACGGCAGGGGTGGAGAAACTCCGCCATATTATAGGTTTGGTACCTATAGAGTCGGAGAATTGGGCGGTTTACCATGTAAGATTATTCTTAGATGGTAAACCGCCCAATTCTCCGCCCAATTTTCATTATTTATATAAATCAGCTATTTTACCTTTACCTTAGTGTTCTATAGAAATAGTACCCACTGAGATACTGCTACCTCGTTATAAAAGCGTAAAAACAATGTGTTTTTGAAATGTCTCTCGGTGTTACATTTTCACGAAAACTGCACTAAGCTGTCTCACAGATACGGCGCAAGTTCAATTACGCCGTGTGTGTGTGACAGCATAGTTTTTCTGAACAATATAAAGGATTTTGATGTGGATTTCATAATTTAGAGAATTTATTCTGGAAGGTTTAGGCTACATAGAACGGATACCATTTTTTTTATTGTTGAATTATGTATTCAACAATTTAAAAAATGGTATCCCATGTGTTACATGAATTTACTCAAGTCCTCGCCAGGACTGATGATGATGCAAGAGCGAGCGAAGCGAGCTCGGAACTTGGGGACTCGGACAGATTAGGTTAGAAAGGGATGGAGGAGTCTGGAAGACCCCGCCGTCAGGGGGATGGCAGTTATTTTGATTGGCGTGGTTATTTTTGTTTAAAACGACGCAGAAGTAGAAGCCCCGCCAAGCGGGGCTCCTTCGACTACGCCTTTATTAATATTGCCGCCTTATAATTTTCAACTGAACCTCAAGGTGAAGATATTGCCCCATTTCGTATCCACTGACCGTTTTTTTCGCAACTATGGTCGAAAATCAACACACACTGCAATGTATAGTCAACTAGCTGCACCCCGCATATGTCTCGATCCCATGGGAATATATCGGGATAAAGGTATTCTGTCTTATTCTGGGTCATGGTCAACCTTTGCCAAACATCGAAATCCGTTCAGAGGTTTTAGCGTGAAAGCGCAACAAACCGACAAGCCAATTTCCGTACTTAAAAAACGTTATATGTACACACGGCTACACATCAAGCTATACATTTCCAGTTTATGTTGATCTCGCATTATATAGGTTTTCCGTACAATGCGAGGTCAGCTTATACTGGATATGTATAGCTTGATGTGTAGCCGTATGTACCTATTAAGTATAAATATATAATTAATTTGCAAACACTAAACAGGCAAAATATGGACTGTACACTATACCACCAACTTTTATCATCATCATCAACTGGTAACACCTGTATTTTCTGCAAAAATCATTTAGATTCTTTTTCTTTTTAAAAAAAAACCTTGTATAACATTAGCGAGTTGCTAATGTTATCATAGTAGCATAGGTACCCTTTTGTAGGTTTATTTTTCCACACCATGGACACACACACACAAGGATTTTTTCTACACTTGGATTATTAAAAAAGCACTTTACTCACAAAACTGATAATAGCAGAAATGGCTACTAAGTATCCCCATCCTCCATCGGATAAATATAATATAATATGGCGCCACAAACATATTCTTACTTATCCATCAACTTTAAACTTTCTTTCTTCTCTTCCACCATATTGATACCATTCACGAAACAACAAATCTACCCGCGTTGTCTACCACTGGTTCTTATTAAAATTCATATATTTACTTACTTTATCTAATGCAAGCATTGTAAACTTGTATGTAAATGGTTTTATTCTATGATGCGGTAATTTTTTACTATGCATGTGCCAGTCACATCTACAGTTGTTACAGTTTGTTGTGAAATTGAGAGATGTTACTGCAGTACCAATTGAACAGCAATTTTTGGACGTACTAGTCCTCGTGGGACACTACCACTGCATGTCCTTGACCTGCCCTACGTGACATTGCATTGCTGCCTAGCGCACAAAGACAATCCTCACCGTTACTCCTAAAAAAAATACACTAAACTGCTGAATTAAGTAGGTACAGTCACGGACTTTAATTGTTGAGCCACCTTCAAACTTTTCAATTTTGCAGTTTCATACATTCACGAGATTACACGATTAAACACAAACTCAAATCGCACGCTCGTAAACAAGATGACAAATAAATTACATTTAATCGGAAATAGTCTTATCCATAGAGGTTGACAAATAAGTTCTCAGTGATAAAAATAAATACAATGTTGCATTAAGTTTATCGCATCTATTTGATACCGACCTCCTTTGAATCATAGCTCATTAACTCGATAATTCTGAAAACTTAACTGAACTTAATATTTATCCGTACGCTAACGTTACTATCGCAACAGTAACCTAACAACGATAAACAATCGTTGCTAGGTTATTGTTGCTAGACCTGCAATTGGTTGACTTTGGGTAGTCATTTGCTGTCAAGTTTGTAGTTCTGGCTCTCAGGTTAGCCAACCGGTAAAGATATGAAATACAATTTTCTTCTTCTAATACGAAGACATGACTTTGCGTGTCGGGAACCGAATAAACCCGATTTGCATTACACGGCTAAAATACGAACAATGCCAGGTGGCTCATCAATTAAAGTTCGTGACTGTACCTAAGTACTCGTACCTACAGTCTTAGACCATTTTTATGAGTTTTAGAAAGCGCATGCACATTATACTCCGCCCACTTCGCGAATGAGAGCTAGACCGATAAAAGTGTGAACGAAACGAAACTTTTTTTTTGTCATTTAGCCTACTCTCAAACGTTATTAATTTATTTAATTGAAACCACTACACTATTCAATAGTACTACACTAGGAGATAATTATAATGAGAAATTGCTCCTTTTTTTTCGTCGCGGATAAAAAAGTAGGTAAATTGGTAGTCCATTCCTACCTATTGATTTGACTGGCACCGTCTAAACTAGTACAATAATTGTTGCACAATACGGGCAAGTTAGTGGCCGTTCAAAACTGGCATAGGTGTAAACAGCACATACAATAATAATTAGCATTCAATTCTGGCATGAAAATTATCTATCATTCAAATATAAGCGAACGAAACCAGTTAAATAATCTTGAGAAGACTATTTTTGAGAGGAATATTTTTTTTTTAAATACATGCATATTCCCTATTATTAAATGGAAGAATTTGCATTCTATTATTGTATGCCATTTTATGGAATACATACAATGCATTTGCATGCAATTCTTGAATGGCAATAATTGAACGTGTTTTATGGCATGCGATTATTGCCCTTGAACGTGGCAGAAACTTGCACCGTGTAAATGGGACTTTAGTGTTGATCATGTTATAATAACATTCTTTCACTGTTATTTACTTACCAAGTGGTGATATATGAATTTGTGTGGGGTAGGTAGGTACAACAACTAAAATACAAAAAATTAAAACTTCTAAACAAAAAAAGGTTTTTTTTTCAATAAAACAAAAACGTTCATTTGGATTCTATATTCAATTGACTAGATTTAGAACTTTTTGCAATTTTTCTTCTTCTTTTGTTGCTCTTTACAATTAGTTCTATCGGCCACAATACAGCTACTATTGCATAAAACGATATGAGAGTGTAGAACGCATTTGAGTAGCTATTAGTGAAATCTCGTACGGCTCCTGAAAAAATAATGTCAGTTACATGCCAACCATAGGATGCATACATTAAATAAAAACAAATCAATATAATGATAAATTATCAAAAACAAATCAATATTATGTTATTAATCGTTTCCTTATAACTTAATGGTAAGTCTATAATACAGATAACGCATCTAATCTCTTCACCACCCTTGGTTGACTGGTAGAGAATGCCTCAGGCATTAAGTCCGCCTTTGTACCTTTTTTTGTGCGAAAAGTTTAAATAAATAAATAAATAACGCGGACTACCTTAGCGCATTAACATAGACTTAGTTTTAGAAAAATTAAACACAAATACATACCAACAGCTGGTCCAGCGATAATGCTTAATATACCAGTAACAAGAAGGCTGATGCCTATAGCTGAGGTGAACTTCTCAGGAGCTACAGCATCCGAGACGACAATAGGAATGAAGACCGCGATGGAACAGTGGGCCACGCCCATCAATGTGAAGTACACCATCGTGGCTAAAACGCTACTTGACCACAGCATACCTAAAATTATTAATAGGATTAATTCAATCATTCATTGGCATTCATTTAAATTTAAAAAAAGCAATTGCCGTAGATATTTTATATTTAGTAACCTATTCCGCTTAACTATTCCTCAAGAGTCATGAAAAACCCTGTAAGAGACGATTGACCAGTCGCGAACCCTTACACGGCGTGTTACTAAATGTATCTACGTCTACTGTATTTTATAATGGATTTTCGCAAAGTCACGCCTGAATTATATTTACTATCTTCATTTCAATCATTGGCAGCCTTCTTCCACCCACTGCTGAGTTAACAGGCCTCCTCCCATTTGCACCATGCATCCCTGGTTCGTGCGAGTCTCAAACAGGTCTCAATAGGTTTAATTAGTTATTAAAAATTAAGGTTAATTATAAGAGCCTCCACGGAATAAAATGTTAAAGTATGTTCGACAGCTTCAATACAGAGCCTGGAGAGAGATCCTGCCAAAACTACAGCATGCGACTAAGTAGGTATTGGATATATTATGGGGATACCAAATGATACCGCTGTCGCTCCATGTAAAATACTGGTATTCAGCTGCATCCAGTTAGACTGTAAGACCGACCCCAACATAGTTTGGAAAAGGCTAGATATCATGATCAGATGATACTGCAATCCAACCGGTTTGATTACATTTTTAATGGTGGTTTAGTTCGTTAACCAGAAGTAAAATACTTTTCGGTAAAATATTAAAGGTACATTTTTCCATTCCACACGTGATGATTATACCTATAATAAATACTTGATGCTCACATAATTATGCATTTTCTCTCGTATACCCACAGTATTGTCAAATCAAGCTTTCAAATATTTCACTCTTTACCGCACAATTTGCCACAGGCAATTAATTCAAAGAATGTGAAATGATTCTTACCAAGTCTTGACAGGACTGCTATAACCACTCCTACAATGTAGATCTGCTGGACTCCCAGTTTGAACATCCACTTGGAGACGATCGTGAATATGACTCTCATGGCCAGGTCCCCAAACCCGTACAAGGTTATAGCCATTGCTACGTTTTCCTGAAAAATTAGTTATTGTTTCTTTAACAATGTTCTGAATAAATTTTATATTACCCTTATGATACTTTAGGCAGTAGCTGGGTATTAATAGCTGGCCCTTATAAGACTTTCAATTGTTTTAATTTGAAAAGACATTTGTCAGGGTTTTGAAGAAAGTGCTGTTTAACCTAAATTTTTCATAATATTGGTTCGAAAACTACCAGCCCTACCTGATAGTAAGTGGTCAGTGATCACCAACGCCTATGGACATTTTTACCAGAGGCATCGGGTTGTTGCACCATTCCAAATACAAAGCTGAAATGTCTCAAATGGCTGTTTAACCTATTTTGAAAACTGACCTGACTCCATCCCATAGAGTATAAGTACTGTGGTACCATAACTACGTATATACCATCAGCCGTGATGCACATGGCAGGACCAAAGGCCGCACAAGAGAACAAGAACGTCTTGATTAGTGACGTGTCTATAAATGATTCCAGAATTTTCCTGTAATTTAAAATACAATCATGATAGTGATGATAATATAGATGATAGCCATGAACTTAAAATCCTATTCTAAGCGTTTTTTTATGTTTGTATCGTTATGAATTGTGTGCCTAATAATTTGTATGTCTATCGTAACTCGATTATGAATAAATAATAATAAAAATGTCTAAGGGGCCTCTGTGAATTGGCTTCGGCCCCTCGTACGCCTTCCAAAGGTCCGGGACCCCAGGGTCCCAAGATATGTCAAAGACATTTGAATAATAATAAGCTTGACTTGCAAAGGAAAAAAAAACGTTAGGACATGTACCTGAAACCGCTCTTCTTTTCATAGTTTTCAGGGAAGCTAAGGGCTTTCGCTAAATCTTCTTTTGTGGAATTTCCTTCTATATCTGTTAACTTAATTACTGGTGTATCCAATTTCTTGACATCATTATTTACTTCTAGCAGAAGTTCTGTAAAATATTGGCATCATTTTATAGTAGCTAAAAATAAGTTATTGAATCATGGATTTCACAATATCGCGTCGATTTCATAGTCGCAAGCGCGAATGCTCAGCTTAGGATCTTGGGCTAGATCCCCAGTTTGGGAAAAGTTTTATTGAGATTTCTCAATAGCAGCCAGGAGTTTTAATTTATGTCCATGTAAAGGCAATAAGCGAACCCCCTTTATGCGGGGCGTCCACATAACGAGGGAAATATAGGTTTTTCTACTACACAGTACGTACCTCTGCATCCCGTTCTTGCAATCGGGGTACTATATTTGGATATTATTATAAAATGTAAATTCTTACTAAGTTCTGTACTCTCCTGAACTTCAACTTTCTTCATATGCCATTTAACTGGTTGCATCAGTAACACAGCAATGAAGTTGTGTAACGATAGGCCTCCAATGAGCAGTAGGGTTCCTTTTGATCCATATTGGTCTAGCGACCATTTCACCAATATTGGAGCAACCATGGCATTAATTCCTGTAATCCCAATTATTTACATATCAGTAAAGTTGCTTAGCCTAATTGAGAAGTTACCATCATTTAACATAATGATGTTAATGATGGTAACTTCTTGATTAGGGGGTGAGTGGAACAAGACTGCCAATGGGCAGCCTTGTTCCGCTTACTGCTGAGTATACAAGGCAGGAGTTGAAAGCGGTAAAGGTATAAGGGTATGGTACCGGTATAGAATTACAATACAGCTTCGATTTAAAGGTAGAACCAAAACGGTTGAGAATTACGGTTGTGGTACCATTACAAAAAGAATTATACATAATATTTTTTTACGGTATCGTACCTTTCGTACATTATACCTTTAGATTACTAATACCTTTACCGAAATAATTTCGGTAGCGCAAAAAATGATGCGACGAAGAGTGAGTTGTAAAGTTTCAACAAAGCACACTTGTAAGTTAATTACGGCGTGGCACGGCGCTGGCGGCACAAAGAAAACCTTTATTTTATAATTTAGATACATACTTGAAAAAGTAATGATACCGCAATATTACAATATCTAAATTATACAGGTACAGTTATTTTAAGGTATCGAAATTTAAAGGTATGACGTCATACCGCTTACCGTTGGTACCATAATTTTTTCGGTTATTCAATCCCTGATACAAGTTACTAGGTAACTGAAATAATTATAAATCTTCAAAGGGCTCATTGTTCACATTTGAACAATTTTGGTTATGAAATCAACCGAGAAATTGGGAATAAAAAAGCAGCTGCTGAAACTGGCAAATTAAATAGACTGACGAGTGGGGGAAACTGACCAGTGATACACGGACTGCCGTACGAATATTTATGTTTGCATAACTCGACAAAATGTAGGGAAAAGCTGTTTTTTTTCGCAGTTTCATGGTTGGTGCCATAATAAAAGTTAGGCTTCTTCCCTTTTGTTACAAGCTTCACAATTTAGTTAAGTACTAAAAGTGGTACTTTTACTTTAGCTCACCTGTCGCGGTTTGAACGAAGCTCATTATCAATGCTCTATTCTCGACGAAGTAATCGTTCATAATTGTGCATGATAAGTTGAACATTATCCCGAATCCAACACCCTGGAACATAAAAAGTTTCAATTTTAAAAACCGTCCGCTCGCTCGGTCGTCGTCGCTCCGTCGATATAATAATGGCGTATCCTTCACCAAGACTTGAAAATTGGGTATCATTGATTTTTGTTACATAAATTCTGATAAATTAATAATCTATACTAATATTATAAAGCTGAAGAGTTTGCTTGTTTATTTGTTTGAACGCGCTAATCTCAGGAACTACTGGTCAGATTTGAAAAATTATTTTTGTGTTGGATAGCGCATTTATCGAGGAAGGTTATAGGCTATATAAAACGCTACGACCAATAGGAGCGGACCATAAATGACAAATGTTGCGAAAACGGGAATAATTATTCCTTTTTGAGAGCTTCCGTTGCGTGCGCTGCGTAAACGGTATAAGTTACGCAAATATCATGTATGATGGAATTGTTCCTCTTTAAAAGTTCTAAAAAAAAGCCTGCAACAGCATATGTCTATCTTTTACGATTGACTCACTATAACCTTTTTCATGGTAATCAAAGTTCGAAATTAATGCATTATTTGCGAAGGAGTTTTATCAACATAATATTAATAAATAGTTTTAAAATCAAGGGTATTTATGTATCAGTAAAATACTTTTTGATTCATTCGAATCAGACATTTAATTTCGAAGTTATGACAAGTATAAAATGCAATACGCGAACCGTTGACGCCGACGCCGCACAGTGGAACGAATGTATGGGAGAGGTTGGACTTAGGCATTTCTGAGAAAAAAAGTCTAATTTTGGTAAACGAATAATGCCATCGTATTAAGTTATCAAATGCCTTCAATACTTGTGCTAACAAATTTCTTTCTACCTCTCGTATTACGGGAGTTAATTGAGAAAATGTGAAATTTTACTATGAAAATGACTGTATCGAGCTCTCTGCCGTCTGATTTCGGTCTCGTTTGTGGGATAAAGCTCTAAGAGCTCGATACAGTCATTTTCATAGTAAAATTTCTCATTTTCTCAATTAACTCCCGAAATACGAGAGGTAGAAAGAAATTTGTTAGCACAAGTATTGAAGGCATTTGATAACTAAGCAAGGGATGATTTAAGAACATTTCAAAATCAAATTTTAATCATCCTCCTCATCATCATCTTTGTCATCAATATTCGATTCAGATTCGGAATTATATTTGCTAAATCATTGACATAAACAAATTCGAGAAGAAGAAGACAAATTCGGGGTCATTATTTTCGGAATCCGTTAGGTCATAAAAAGTAGAAGAAGAATTGTCGAACGAATGCTTGTATGTCTGGCCCGTGTATACCAAGTTTATTAAGAGAAGAAGGCAATATCATGGGTACAAATCTGCGTAAAGTTTAGCAGTATCAACTACAACAGTACAACTTGAAACAGGACCCAGATTTAGGAGGCAGAAAGCTCGATTCAGTAAAATAATACATCACCCTATAAGTCAGAAGGTGTACGTTTGGCGCACCAGGTGTCTAAGCACTAAATGCAGCTCTTGGTATGTGTATTATGATAGTAAAAACTACAACTTAAAATAGGATCAGATTTAGGAGGTAGAAAGCTCGATTCAGTTAAAAAATAGATCACCCTATATGTCAGAAGGTGCACGTTTGGCGCACCATGTGTCTTAGCAGTAAATGTAGCTTTTGCTATGCGTAATACGATAGTAAAGCCCACAACTTGAAACGAGACCGGAATCAGACGGCAGAGAGCTCGATACAGTCATTTTCATAGTAAAATTTCTCATTTTCTCAATTAACTCCCGAAATACGAGAGGTAGAAAGAAATTTGTCAGCACAAGTATTGAAGGCATTTGATAAGTAAACACGATGGCATTATTCGTTTTTCAAAATTAGACTCTTTTTTCTCGGAAGTGCGTAAGTCCAACCTCTCCCATACATTCGTTCCAATGTGCGCCGTGCCGCTGTGACGTTCCCTACTCTAGAGAGGAGAGGATGGGCAGATCATGACCTGGAATAGGACATAGGATACGTTTTATCCCTATATTCCCACGAGATCGAGATCTACGCGGGTGAAGCCGCAGGGCACAGCTAGTAATAATATAAATTCTTTATTGAGAATAACCATAAGACTCATACAGTGTTAGTAACAATGAAATAAACTTACAACTATGTAAGTGATACAATTACAACAATTACACAAAACACACACATTAAAACAATTACTACTTCAGCATTCTAGCTGAGATACTGGAGCAACGAGCTACGAGCTGGAGCAGTCCAGTCTGTCAGCAATCATTCTCAAGATGCTGTTGGAACTGGCTCGCACCCTGCGCACCAAGGACGCACATCTTTTACGCATTAATGCGTAAAAGCAGCAATCAACACAGAATCCGCAAACATCCCTGATGCGCTACAGAAGTGAGGCAGACCCATCAACACCCTGAAAGCATTATTATACAGCACGCGAAGGGCACTGTTCGAAGAAGAAGGCTCTAAAAAGTGTTTTTTTTTAACTCCGTAGAAGCACGCTTTTAAACTTGCGGGCAATCATATTCGCTCTAACCGACAACGCTCTTCGCTCTCTCTCAATATCGTCAGGCTACACTTTCGATAACGGTACACCATTCATCATTCTAGAGTGACCGTTTCTGGACACTTTCCACCAACCTCAAACACCATCACGACATTCTTATTCACATTACACAACAGGCCATGAGCACTGGCGTACCTCTCACACACACTCACGGGTTTCCTCAGGCCACAGACTGAGGCACTGAGCAGCACCATGTCATCTACATAGCTAAAGTTGTTGACACATATGCCATCAATATAACATCCGACTCTGGTCTTAGCTCTCCAATCAATTGGTCTATGTACAGGTTGAAGAGTGTAGGAGAACTCAGATCCGACTCGAGTAAGCCCTGTCCCACCTCACACTATTGACCAGGGGGCCTATCATCACCCCGTACAGCAGTATTATTTTAATCTTACTTCAGCCTACTAAAATAAAATAAATAAATAAAAGTTTATTCTGGTAAAAAGGTAAACACTAAATACAAATTTGCTTAAATCTACGAAAAATCAAACAGTTTTATGTGCCTGAACTAGGTCATCCTGTGTTTCAGGCGAGGCAAGGCACAGTATTTCTAAATAACCACATACTTAAATATACAAATCTAGTCATCTAATAGGTATGTAAAAAGGTGTAAATACACAATAAATAAATATAAAATCTTAATTCTTACAAAACCTAACTTAGCTAAACTTAATTAGTACAAATACAATTTTTATTTAAGTACAACTAATAATTTCTCTGTATCTTCATAGGACATACTTTGAAGAGCTTCTTTGAGAGTTCTTTTACAATTATTATAATTAAGTGAATAAATGTTGGCTCTCGCATTTAGTCTGTTATAAAGCAATGGTCCTAGGAAGACAAAAAATTTGGCTGCAAAAGCATGTTTTGTACTTTTTCTAGGGCAAACTATGTCTTTCCGTCTCTTTTTAGTAAATTCAGTGCTGTAGGGGAGGGCTGCGTGTTGTTTTAATACAATGCTCATTATGAATAACTGTCAAGCTGTTAGTACTTCACAGGTTTCATAGAGTAGGTTAGTGGGAAAAAGGAAAGGGCGGCAAGTAGACACCTTGAGAATTGCTCTTTGGGGTCTCTCGATAGGTAGTAGCAAACTTTTACCTGCTCCACCCCAAGAGGTAATGCAGTAAGTCAAAATTGACTGACAGAGAGCAAAGTAAACTCGTCTAATTAATTTTGGGTCTGCAATATAACGTAGTTTTTTGAAAACGAAAATTAGCTTACGCATTCTATTATTTAAAGCTTCTATGTGCTGTTTAAAAGATAGGGTTTCATCTATTATAATTCCCAGATATTTTATTTTATTAGTTATATTAATATTGGGGCACGTGAGCAAGCAATCTGCAGGGACCATACAACAGTGAGCATACAGTCACGAGCAATAATATGTATACACTTAGCAACTTTTAAAAGTGATTTTCTCCTACTGTATTGATTGTAACTTTATGATATTACGAATATAGTATTTTGGAAACCCTATTATTATGAAAAAATTATCATCTCAAAGTTACTATTTTAATTCCACGAGAAAATCGTTATTGAATTTTGCTGAGTATATGCATATTTTTGCTCGTGACTGTACATCGTTGAGGGCAAAACAGATGTTTGTTGCGCATTGAAAACTTAATATAATTTGTCTTAGCCGCATTTAGTGTTAGTGAGTTATATTGAAGCCACTTATTTACTTACAAACTTGTAGACTTCATGTTCCGATTCAGCAGAAAAAAGGAGGGCAGTGTCGTCAGCGTACGATATTATAGTGCCGTGCTCTAGGTTTAGTTTACAAAGGTCATTTATGTATATCAAGAATAGAGTAGGTCCTAAAATACTTCCTTGGGGAACACCAAAGGACGTGTTTTTTTCGTCTGCGCTGAGAACATTGCCAATCTTTACGCACTGAGTTCGGTCTTCTAAATAACTTTTGAGAAGTTTCAGTTGAATGCCTCTTATGCCAACTGACTCAAGCTTGCGCAACAGAATAGGAATGGAGACTGTGTCAAAAGCCTTGGCGAGGTCCAGGAAAACTCCTACTGTGTGGTTACCCATGTCAAGTTCCTGGGCTAGAAAGTCAGTCAGATGATGTACGGCATCGGCAGTTGAAAGTAAGCTGACAGGACGTATAGCTATCCTAACCTATCCTGGGGGATAGGTTTGCCATTGGGCTATTACTGCTTTACAGAAAAAATAAACATTTACCCCACCTGAAAAATTCCCGCGGTAAGGAAGAACATTAGAGTTGACGTCATGATGACCGTGCCGAGGGTCCCAAAGGCGAATATGACGGAAGCGACGAAAGCAAGCCATCGCACCGACATTAAAGTAAGCAAGGCAGACGTGAAGAATCCTGAAATCATTAAACGGTCTTAGTATAGAATTATTGCACACCTTTGATTTTGAATCAGAATTTAGAACAACCTAATTTATTATATTGAGGCACAAAATCGCTTAGCTGCTATGTAATAAAGAAAGTAAAATTGCTTCAGGTTTTCAGAAGGGTGTAAGGTAGATGATCCATCGGTAAACAACAGGAGCATTTTTAGGGTTCCGTACCCAAAGGGTAAAACAGGACCCTATTACTAATACTCCGCTGTCCGTCCGTCTGTCTGTCTGTCCATCTGTCACCAGGCTGTATCTCATGAACCGTGATAGTTAGACAGTTGAAATTTTCACAGATGTTGTATATCTGTTGCAGCTATAACGAAAAAAACTAAAAAAGCAGTTTAGGGGTATGAGAAACTGGGTGAAAAGTTCACTCATCCACCATAGAAAAGGGAGGATCCTCCAACCAGACGGGTTTTTTTTTGCCGTTTTCATAGATAATGGTACGGAACCCTTCATGCGCGAGTCCGACTCGCACTTAGCCAATTTTATTATTGGTCAGGAGAACCGGCATTAAAGCACAGAAAATATGTTTGTATTATTATTAGTAATTCTATTTATTAAAGACGTAAAGATGACAAATAGATAGGTACTGAATAAATTATCAGACTTGGTTTTACATTATATTTCACATCTTTTTGCTGTAGAAGAACTGCGTTGCGAGACTTGCATTTTCTTCCATGCTATGTTTATGATGGGATTAGTTTTATTTCTCTTGTGAATGATCACCATAGGCATAAAGAAGTCAATTGTTGGACATAGCTCCCTCATAGTATTTTACTGAAACTCATCATCTGCCTAGCCTTTTCCCAACCAAGTTCGGCTCGGCTTCCAGTCTAACCGGATGCAGCTGAATACCAGTATTCAGCTGCATCCGGCATACAAGGAGCGACTGCCTATCTGACCTCCACAACCCAGTAACTGGGTAATACGATACCCCTTGGCAAGACACGTTGTCAGACTTTCGGGCTTCTGACGACCCGTAACGACTGTACGGTATTTAACTCAAACTATGAAACTGATTTACATCCGTAAGACGCCTCGTAACATAAGGTCCATTTTGAAAACAACGTCAGGCACTAGTTATCTGGCATTTATGCTGAACTTGGCCCGTTTTTGTGTGAATATTGTGTGCCATATCCAGGGTCAAATAAATTTATCTTCTTTCTTTCTTCTTTCAATCAGTTGCTACCAGCATCTTGTGCAGTCCACGGTAGCACGGTTTTTTTTTTTTTTGAGGATGGGAAATCACCTGCACGCCTAAGTTTGTCACTGGATTAGGGAGACAAATTGTCAATGTATACCTGCTAATGCAAGAGAAACGCAGCTTGTTCCCGTGAGCAGCGTGACACCGGCAGAAGTCATAGATATTTCGTTCATAAAGTCATCATATATCATCCCGAAGGATCCTATAAACGCCGTTGTGGTCGACTGAAACAAAAACAATGAATAAAATTGTTAAGCTCTTTCTTTCTGAAAGCTAATGTATCTATATCTATTCTATACATAATTTATTAATTGAAGTCGCTTTGCCATGTTTATCTGTGTGACCGCGTTGTTGATCTTCTAAACTAAGTAACGGATTTTGATGCAGTTTTCACAATCCTTTAGAGAATTTATTTCGGAAGGTTTATGTGTATAATACATTAATATTAAACTCACACATAGAAATAAATCTCCATGTTTTGTGTCCGGGGCGGGTCGCTAGTTTAGTTATAAAATTCCTTCAGTTGCCTGTTGCCAAGGTCCCGGTATCCCTTTCGGACTAACCCGCAACATAGATAAGTACTTGAATTTACATAGACCTCATGATTCATAGGTTTAACTGGTATGTTCATTTAGGAACCGTTTTCATAATTTTATACAATTTCTTGATTTGTTCATGGCCAGAACGACCAGGGTTGCTGGTTGCATTTTACTGGTAAGAGCTACGTACACATTGGTACACGTCTTGCAAAAGAAGTTATGATTTTAGCGTAAACGTTGCCCGCGTTTTTAGCAAGCAAGAAATTAAAAGTAGCCGAGAGCAAAGAAGTGTGCCGCCACTACATAATACCTACAGTTATTGTTGACTTTTCCCCAAACATGATTCTACAGTATGCACCGTTGTCACTCAAACCATGTCATACCGTTGTCACTCAAACCATGGGTAGTTGACTTAAATATAAAAATAAATGACCCAGTAACAACAAAAAAAAAAACCTTATTATCATTAAAAGATTTTAAAAAGTAAATATCCGTTACTGTCCCGATACTCATGGAAACGCGTTCGAGAGAGCTGCGAAACAGCTGATGGCCGGTCATGTAACGTCCCGCGCGCCCCGCCCGCCCCCGCCAACCGCCGGCCGCGGCCGGTCGTTGCCCTTGCGTGTAGGGTGAAATATTCTTGTGGAAAAATGTAGATTTACTTTAAAAAAAAAAGTTGTATTTTTCCATTGATTTTACGTTCTATAAATAAAACCAAACCACTGGTTTCAAGGATAACGGTGTTTACACTAACACCCTGTAGAATTTGCGTAAAAGATAACAAAATGTCAGAATTAATACGTACAAATTGAACATATGATTATGGTTTATATGACTGCTTATTCTTTATTTCACTTTTCACACATATAAATTATATTTTTAAATATTAGAATATAAAAATATATAAAACATTTGAAAATATAAAAAATAGTAGCCCACCGGTATCGGAAACAGGGTCCAAGCTACCGGCGGTCAGGGCTCCAGAGAGAGGAACCTCCTAACAATGCGAGCCGTGTCCAGGAGTACAGCTTTCTGAATCAAGCCCTTAATCCAGCTGCCCAACGAGAGCCTCCTTAGGTGTTGGTCGAGGCTCTTGGCAATTAAGCCATTGGCTGATACGACTATCGGCACAATGATCGCAGAGTCCACATCCCACATGTCAACAACCTAGTGAGCCAAGTCAAGATACTTGATTTGTTTATCTTTCTCGGCCTTCACGAGGTTCCCGCCATGCGGGACCGTTATGTCAATGATCATTGCGCGCCGCTCTACTAGGCACTTCCGATTCTACTAGGCTGTATTTCAGAGCAAGTTGCTGATGGATAATCCTGGCTACAAGGTTGTGTCTATGCAAGTACCCTCCGTTTGCTAGATGAGAACATCCGGAGATAATGTGACGGATTGATTCTCCCGGTCGGTGGCATGCCCGACAGATGTCAACCGTGTCGTCCTTCACAATAAATCTCCGGTAATTGTTCGTCATGATAACTTCGTCCATAATTGCACAGACAAAACCTTCGGTTTCCCCAAAGATGTCACCGAAACGCAGCCAGGCTACGGACGCTAGTAAATCTACATCGGGTCCATGCAGGGCCCGGAAAAAGCGTCCGTGAAGCTCCTTACTCTGCCATACCTCTTTGCGATCGTTAGTGTCAAGCACTACAGGCTTGCGCCAGTT
Source organism: Lithophane semibrunnea (assembly GCA_947363905.1). Classification (NCBI taxonomy): domain Eukaryota; kingdom Metazoa; phylum Arthropoda; class Insecta; order Lepidoptera; family Noctuidae; genus Lithophane; species Lithophane semibrunnea. Next base: position 5,758,107 of record OX376187.1, read on the forward strand.
CTCTTTCGCCAAGGAGAGCGGGGTGAGGCCCTTGTCCACCGCGACCACATCTCGATGCATTCCCACGTCGACTTCTAGGAAATATTCCCTGAGACTGCATATCTCGCGATTGTGTAGGGTCTTAGCGTTTAAAAAGCCTCGACCTCCACACTTTCGCGGGATATACAGTCTCATTACCGATGACCGTGGGTGATGCATTCGGTATGCAGTCAGCAGCGTACGGACCCTCCAGGGCGTCAAGTTCGGTCTGAGTCCATTTGAGTATGCCGAAGGCATACTCAAATGGACACAAAACACATACATCAAAACCGGCATGACCCAACCGTTGAAGGCGCGCACCTTGTTCCCGCCTGATAAAAGACTATTAAATACTTTCTTCAGGCGGCCAAAGAAGCGCTCCTTCAACGATTGCTTCATGTCAGTAACATTGATGCCTAACACTTCCGACATACCCAAATACTTATAGGTTTCGGATGCGGAGAGGGCTCTTAGGTATATGGAATCCGAGAGTTGGGTGCCCACGGATTCCACAATCTCCCCTCACTTTACATGCATGACCGCACATTTGTCCACACCAAATTCCATCCTGATGGCTCTACTGAAAGTTTCAGTTATTTTCAGTAGCTCCATCAGTTGTATATTGACTACTGTTATCGCTGTCTAATTAATACTTATTACGTTATCTTGTGTAACAATTTGGGTGTATGTTTGTTTTACTAAGCGAAGCCAACTTGCAGAGCCCCAGTAGACACTTTTAATGAAATGAGGCACCAATCGACGAATATCCCAGTACATGCTCTATTCAAGTGCACCCAAGGACAACCCTCGGTTGGTGTAGGACTATTGCAGGATAAGGAACACAGAACAATTATGGGTTTGGCTAGGTAACATGGACATATCCAAAAACAACCATTTTGCTAGCAGGGTGGAGGGAGGAAAATTTGCTTATTATTAAATCTTGTTATTATAATGCAAAAGGATCCCTGAATCGAAAAATGGTTTTCACAGACCCACAATAATTTTGAACGGCCTATCTAAGGATATACATCCCACAAAATGCAATAGACGAGAAAAAAAATATACTTATACTTTACGTGCAAGGAAGGTGCACTACATTTTTTTCATGATTTTATTTTACCACTTTGTTGGCGATATTAATATGTATTTGTATATGCCTTTCTTTCTAGTACTAGAGTCTCTGAGCTAACCCGCGGACAGACAGGACAATGCAAAACTACAAGGGTTCCTTGTTGACTACGGAATCTAAAAAAAGCACAAACTTTTACTCACAAAACTGATAATAGCGGAGATGGCTATTAAGTATCCCCATCCTCCATCGGGCGCCACAAACACATACTTCTTATCCATCAACTTTAAACTCTCTTTCTTTTCGTCCACCATATTGATACCATTCACGAAACACAACAAAACTACCCACATTTTCAGCAACTGGTTTTAATAAGATTCATTATATTTACTTACTTTATCTAATGCAAGCATTTAATTTAAACTTTTAATAAATAGTTTTGTTCTATGATGAGATAATTTTATTATGAATGTGCCAGTCACACCTACAGTTGACATTTAGTGATACAGCGTGTTCTCAAAGTTGAGATGATGTGGAATTTACTCCAGCAACAATTGAACAGCAATTATTATTATTAAGTAATGAACCTCCAACTATCACTAACGAGACAATATAATTTTAATTGTAGTCGCCTTTTAAAGGCCAATCGACAGTTGAGGGGCTGGGGCTTCCGACAACGGATCAGGAGGATCTAATATTTTGTTGTGTGATGTTCATAAGTGGTGTCAACAACTCCGGTACTAAGTCCTATAAAGCAATAAACGAGAAGAGTAGGCAGTCTTAAAATAAAATCATCAGAAGAGTACCTACAATACATTACGAGTCAATTTTGAGTTTTCTTTAAAACAAATTGATTTTATAATATAAAACAGGCAGTTAAAAAGGCGGTTTGGTTGAGCCCTATAAGAATTCATCGTCATCATCATCATTTCAGTCGAAAGACATCCACTGCTGGACATAAGCTGGCGGGGTGCTTGGGGGAGCCCAAGCACCGCCACTTCGACGGGTTCTCTGCTTCTCGTGTATAAGAACTACAGTGTATAAAATAAAACAACAACCTATTGAAACTCGTAAAAAGAATCACATTGCATAATAATACAAACAAATTATAGATAGTGCTATCCTCGAAGACGCGCTCCACTCCGCTCTGTACTATTGTATAGCTTACAGTACAGTAATCGCGGAGCTCGTCTTCGTGGATAACACTATCTGTAAGAATGTACGCGTAATGATGAGTACAACTTTATGTTATTAAAACATAATTTAATTATCATCATTTTAAGATGTACAGACAGTACAAATGTAATAAAAAAGATTTACTTTTTTATCTAGTCTGGGGCAAGCTACCAGCGTTTGCAACTGCAATAGTGTTATATACACTCAACTACTATATACTATACCTATACTCCATTTGAAATAAGATTAGACATTTAAATAAACCTTTTTACAGTCCGTTTAACCGATTTTGACTTTTATTGCGTTGGTGGCATGACAAAATATGGCAGCTGCAGTAGACAGTTGGTATTGTGTAACTTTTTGTGCTTTCAATGCCATCGCCATCCTTATGCCTGCGATATTAGAAGTCAAAATCAGTGGGGTCTCGGTAGATAATGGATCGTCACCCATCCTTATATATAATTTTTTTTTTTTTTAATTTTTTTGTAGGCAGGTACTTCTTTAAACCCATGGTATAACATATTTATGTACGATAATGAATGTATAATGTGTATGCGTGTGTGTACATGTGTATGTGTGTCTGATGAACTGCACATAATAAAGTTGAATAAAATAAAGTCTATCGCGCTTTCAAGTGTAATTTCCAGGAATAGTTGATGTGACATAGAATGAAACAAATATAAATATTAAAATCATTTATTTAATTTCTTTTGTCGTAAATATTCTCTCCGCTGCAATCTCTTGTGTTTGTTTTTCTTATAACACAGCTCTATCGACCAGAACAGGACGATGATGGCGAAACAGGACGCGATGAGGTAGAACACAGGACCGTAACTCTCTGACAGCTCACGGACTGCACCTTTAATTGACAAAAAAAAACTCAGAACTAGAAACTCTGATACCGTAGTCGATGTGTCCAATCATCTATTATAGGCCAGTTATGGGAGGATCACTTTACAGGTTTCGTTTGTTATTTTGCCAGTGCCATCATCATCATCAGCCTACAGTATTTGTTTAACACGGTTTTTAAACCACGGATTTTCGTTTAAAACTGTTTATTTACATCTATTTCCAGTCATTCAACTCGATTTTCGGCAACTCTCACCCAGCCCCACAGTGGGCGTCCTTGAAATGGCGCAAATCGGCTGATAACTCTTCTATTAACTTTATAATGTAATCAACGGTCGATCGGGTCGATACATAAATACCCATTGTTTTACGTTTTGCGATCATCTGTCAGATATTAATTTTCTGAACAGAACAATCCTAGATAATAATTTTTTTGAGATTTTAAAATCAAAGATCAGTCATCAGATTACTGAAAATGTACTATCTATTGGCTATGTAACATTTATATACATATAGCAGCTAGAATTAGCTTCTCTAAAATAATAGACGTGTCATCTGATTTTATATGTAAGAACTTATCTTCCTAAAGTATCATAGTCTTTTACCAAAAAATACTTATAGATAAGAAAAACTATCTTATTTGCCAAGACTATGTGTCACGTTGGATTTAGCCTTTTATGATAAAACTAATGCAATTAATTTATGAGATCTGTATTTCACGTTTTTGTTACTTATTTACTTAATAAAAATTGGTGAGTCAAAACATGATTTTAAAAGCTGAGGAAACAGTGCACTTGAGTTGATGGTATGGTTATTGCACGCAGAGGTGTAATCTTGGAAACTACTAATCAATAGTTGTATAAAAAATTAGGTTGCTACTTATAGTAGGCCGCACGTAAGTGTTTACATTTTGAATGTTAGCTGGCTTAGGGCCGGCACACATCTGTCGATGCGCAGCGCAGCGCATTCGTCACTGCCAAACAAATAACAACCTTGTTTCAGTTGAAATAAAGTTGAAAATAAATAAATTTACATTCTCAGTGGAAAGAGGTGCGCGTCTCAGGTTATATAATCTCAATATTATTTTTAGGCACGCAACGTTGACAATTGTTTGGCAGTGACAACCGCACCGCCCTGAGCCTCGTCAGGTGTGCGCCGGCCCTTAGTATTGTATACAGGTTCAATAGAATAAGACCTGTTCAGTCTGGCTTTGTTATCCATGCGGCCTACCGCACTTAGGTCTTAAATAAAACAAAAAAAAACAATTTCCGTAGGCTACAACAGAACAGGATGTTTAATCGTACCAATAGCAGGCCCTAGCACCAAGTTCACTATCCCTGACAGCATCATCAGCATGCCTAAAGCAGCTGTAAACTTGCGAGGCGGCACGGCATCAGCTACCACCAAAGGAATGAGAATGGTGACAGCACAGTGTGAGGCACCAACCAGTGGAATGTAGACGATCATGGCTATGAAGCTCTTTGACCATAACATACCTGGCAAGGAAACAATCATTTGAGACCTTCTCATTTCTACCACCACCATTAAAATAGTAAAAAGTCATAGGTCACACTCGTCCATTGCGGTGGATTTAAGTCCACTTCCTCTCATAGACAGAAGGCCATGTTATGTATATTAGAAACACATTTAAAAATAAATTAAACATTATGGACTTAGAGCTGATTATCAATTCGTAGGAAAATATATTAATCGAAAACGTGACATTAAACCGCAAGAGATCTATCAGATCTTATCGAGATTGCAATTATGATTCAACGAAAGGTTAATCTTTAAATCTTTTAATTCTTTTTAATCTCTAATTATTATTATGTAGATATTATAAGTGATTCAAAATTATTTTTTGTTAAGTCACAAATTAGATATATACCTATTATTTGAAATGAATAAATAAAATCTCTAAAATCTAAATTTTTAAGTTCCATATTTTTTATGGATCAGAGGTGATATTAAACTCTCCATCCCTACTAACCAGGCATGGTTAGACATGGTTATTATTAAAAAAATATTCTTGTTCCTTCTTTGTACGAAAGGAGTCTTTTTTGCCTTGCATGACGATAGCAGTATGTGCCACTTTGATGTAGTATTTTGCTCAGCTCAGTCTTAATAAAGAGTGACCTATATGAGGTACTGCAAACGTTCAAGACTTACCAAGCCGTGACACTAAGCCGAGAGTAACTCCAAGAACGTAAATCTCTTGACTCCCCAACTTGTGTAGCCAATTACTTACAACTGCAAACAGCACTCGCATAGCCAAGTCTCCAAACCCATACAGAGACTGGGCCAATGCGACGTTATCCTGCAAGCAAATAATTACTTTAAAGTTATCTATACTTCATTAATAGATTGCTGCTGTACTCAAATATTGGGTTTCGAGTATTAGATAGAATGTATGAGTATGCGTATTTTGATGAGATTTCATGTTGTGTGTGACGTGAAAGTGTAAAACTATCCTTTATATTATATATTTTTATTTAATAGGTGTGGTTAGATCTAAAATGGAAAGATATAAAACAGTCACTTTGGCAGAATCATTATAGGAAAATATTATGAATCATCGTAAAATGTCACAACCTGACAATTCATAATATGATCTGCGTGCGATTCATATTAGGAAATAATTCATCTGTTTGACAGTTTTCTATAGTGATTCTTAAAATGGTCCATGGTTTTGTATCAAATTAGAGGAATTGCTAATGACGGCTGGAAATTCAGGAAATGACTTGCTTTAGAGGAATTGCTAATGTGACCGTTTTAGGCCCCGTTCCTATGCTGGGCAACGGCCGATCCACCAAATTCTTCGAAATTAAGTTACATTAGACAATTTTACTTGATACTTTCGTTTTCCAAGGCAGTACACATTTATCACAATTATGGAACATACTAAAATGTTGTTTCTATTTTCTAATGAAAAACGAAGACAAAAACCAAATATGTTTTAAGTTGTATGTACTTATTGTTTGTACACCACGTGTATTAATTATATAAGCGAATTAGAAAATTTTACTGCAACCAAAAAAACGCGGACTCGTGGTCACACCAGGTTGTTACATCAGTGTGACTAACAGCAATGATTTTCCTGAAGTCCGGACTCGTGGTAACACCATATTTCTCCACCATGTACTACTGAAATAATAATGCGGTGAAAAAATAAAGTTATAAAAATAATGTTTGTACTTATCGATATTTTTTTTATTAGTAAAATACTGGTATTCAGCTGCATCCGGTTAGACTGGAAACCGACCCCAACATAGTTGGGAAAAGGCTAGGCAGATGATGATGATGACTTATCGATATTTTTTTATATGTGGGCTTTATTTTTCGATAGTTTATATAGTATCCATGGGAAAGCGACAAAATGTGAACTAGTATAACCCCGATTCAATCATATCTGGATTTCACCGCTTATCTGCATCACATAAACAAACCCAATCTGCATAATTTTAGATATTTTAAATCGATAACGAAATATACGTAAATAAGACTGATCGAAGTCTAGTTTAGATAAGAAGTCTGATTTAACCGAAGATAACAGAATAGATAAACTCCAATTTAAATAAGATATAAGTGGAAAAATACTAAGAATTAGTCTCAACTTTAGTGAAAACGACTGGCAAAGTTTTTAAATATTCTAACTAAACTATTAAGCTGAGAATCCACTATAGGTGTGCAACAAATGTGGTCCTTGCATCTCCTTTGATGATGCATAATCACAAGTCAAAACGACGAAGCAGATGCGCGGAGGATATTTGGTGCGCGAAGATAGTAGATCATCATTATATCAGCCTATAGCAGTCCACTGCTGGACATAGTCCTCTAGGATTGCACGCCATTCAGCTCAATTCTCGGCAACACAATTCACGATAGTGGATCGCAGCCTATCGCAGTCCAGTGCAGGACAAAGGCCATGCTGCGTTAAAACACTCTGTCCTCCGCCATCCGCATCTAGTCTGTCCCAGCCACCTATTTGAGGTCAGATAGTGGACACCCAGCTTTAAAACAATTTTTTTATTTATTTATTTATTCATCACCAACTTGCACTAGCAGTAGTAAGACACCAAACACACAAGTTATAGGCTAATAACAATAAGAGATAATCATAAATTTAAAAAAAAATCAAGTAATAAAAACTAAAACCCAACTACGACTTAAAAGGTATAAACAAGACACCACAGACAGACAAATTAAAAATCCGGAGTCACACGTGTTAGGGCATAAATCGAACAGATTACGTGTGACTCCGGATTTTTAATTTGTCTGTCTGTGGTGTCTTGTTTATACCTTTTAAGTCGTAGTTGGGTTTTAGTTTTTATTACTTGATTTTTTTTTTAATTCTTTTGGGGTTATAATATATATATTTTTCAAATGTGCTCATTAAGCCCTTTTATTTGATACTCAACATGGTACGATAAAACCATATTTTTTTTAAGTTCCTCACAATATTATGTCCTCTAGAGGGCGCCATTTTTTATTTAATGTGACTTCACATAGCCTATAACTAACTTTATAGAATATGTATGTTTAGGTTAAGGTATTTTTCTATGGGCCTGTGTCGCCTGCAATAAATTTGTTTATTATTATTATTATATTATAACCAGCGGACAATCGCGACGCTTCTAACGATACCTCATTTGTTAAATTGTGATAAGTGGTTTGGTAGATAGGAGGGAACAGATGAACATACATACATATATATATTACACACATACATACATACATACACACATAACCCTCCTTTTTTCTTCGCCGTAGTCGGGTAAAAAACAAAACAAAACTAAATTTACTCACAATTATACAAAATTAAATAGAATCAGATTGTATCATGCAGTGCTAGAATGGCGCGTGTATCGTATTAAAAGCCACAGCTGAGGTATCACAGACCAGAGGATAGGCCATTGACCGAATTAACAACATGTTCACCAATTTTCATAATAGTATTCGTTTTGTAGATAATGTATTTGATAAAGATACAGTAAAGTAATTGATTAGAGGAACAAACATGTTTATTAATTATAAGATCTGGTTTAAAAGAGCTAATTAATTTCTGAGTGTTAGTGATAAAATGAAAAGGATACGATTTGCAGGAGATTTGATGTAAATAATTGAAATGACAAAGAATCAATATAAACTTACTTGGACCAATCCAGCAGTGAACAGTGCTTGTGGTAGGATTGAGGAGTAGGTGGTATCAGCAAACATAGCAAGTGCTGGACCAGCGCAGATGCATGACATCAAAAACTCTTCGCATAGGGACTTGTCTACTAAAGAGTTGATGATTTTTCTGAAACTTAATAATAAAGATTAATCAGTCGATATCATTTTTATTCCACCTAGGTGTATTGCTGGATAAGGTATTTCTGTACCAATCACCCTTTTTCTGGAATAGATCGGTAAGTATATAATTTTTATTAACATCAGCCGCTTGGCAAAAACGAAAGGGGAGTTATTTTTTTTTTCATTTGTTTTTTTTTATTCTTATTTTGACAAATTTTAAATAAAATAAAGATTCTAACACTAACATTATGTACAAAGGAAAAAAAAAATTTAAGGAAGAGCATCAAAAAACTCTTCCGCATCGCTGTCAGTGGGAAGATTTTTTCATGTAAGTACTTCATGATAAAGACATAATCTACATCTCAGTGAAAAAGACTTTTTCAAGGACTCGTCAATTCCTAAACACCAGAATATTTTACAAAACATCCAACAATTTTCAAAATTTATGTTTCTGACGTACTTGATTGGACTGGACCCATCGTCCTCCGACGCTAAACACAATTTTTCATTGGGATTGGAAAGATTGCCATCTGTGTTTGTCAGTTTGATAATTGGCACGACGACCCCGGCTTCTTCGTTCGGTTTCTTGTCATGCAACAACTTTTCTGTAACAAACTTTGTACTTTTTATGCTTGTATTTTTTTGCATTGCATATCAGCGCGCCCGAAAGTCCGAAAGTCTGACAACCAGTCTTGCCAAGAGGTGTCATATTACCCAGTTACTGGGTTGTGGAGGTCAGATAGGCAGTCGCTCTATGTAAAATATTGGTATTCGGCTACATACGATTATAATGGAAGCCGACCCCGACATATTTGGGAAAAGGTGAGGCAGATAGATTACTTAGAGAGAGCGAGCTGGTTACAAGCATCGCATGAATGATTAATTTATTTTAAAGAGAAAGTTAATAGAAGCAATTAAATAAATAAAGAAAAAAATTGAATTCGGGTTAGCATGTTCAGCAACTTCAAGAAATACTTTAAAATGAGATTAAGGGCCAATTTCATTATTTTTGCCAAGCATTATCCACCAGATAAAAGTTTAAAAAGAATCTGTTTGGAATGATACGATATACGCCTTCTTTGCATGGAAATAATATGCAGAAATTACAGAACGCCACCTGCTTCGATGCTTTATTATATACGCCTATACTTCGTTTACATCCTGCAGGCGTAGCATGGCGCTTTCTATCTCTACGAAGAATAGACATAGCTTTTTCTATACAAAGTGACAGTTCGTTTCTTCATTTTTGACATCCACCGTAGAAATCTTTCTACAATCTGTCATTTTGTCTTTCATTTCTAACGATCTTTGTCTAGGTCTTTTTATATGTAGACTATTTCGGAAGAAAGTTTTCTATCCTTACTGTCAAAATCACACTGACAACCGATAAATCCTATGATAAGACAAAGAATTCTGAGTCGAATTATGTAAAAGAGTGAATTTCGTAAAAAGTGCAGTTGACTCTTTCTATTTTGCTGCCGTCTCGTTCTGTCTACTGTCTACAGGAAACGTCATTTTTGTCTACTCTTCCGTCGACAAAACGGTGCTCATGCTACGCCTGCTAGTCACATTCGCATGCGAGTACGACGCACCTGACCTTTTTGAAGAACATCACCAATAAGATAATATGACTGTATAAGAATAAAACTGTATCACACCTTTAGAATTATAGAGACCTAATGTGAAATTTTAAGATTTCGACTTTGACTCATAAAATGACCTTTCATGACCATCTTCGTCGACTCTTTATTAAAACAGAGGCCTAGTTTGGCAAAAAGGGCACAAACTTATACTTCGGTCTCTTTCACTCCGTCCCCTCCCTCCGCGTCTGTTCAGTTCGAGAGAGCCGCAAGCAGTAATGTGTCGCGAGTGTCATGCGCAGGTTGCTACTTGTTTGGTATTGTGGAGACCTAAACCGAATTAGAGCGCTACAACTCAGGACTTATTTCGGAATAATACGATACTTTGAATGAAAATTCAGAACTTGAGAGACCTAAATAATAAAAGGTCTTTAAAAAAAATATGTTTTTAGACAAAGAAAGACCTATATGAGCACTATTTTTAAATAAATTAAGAAAAAAATATTATTAATCGTTTATTTATTTATTTTTATTTTTAGAACGTGTAGTTAGATAAGTAAAGTAAGATATAAAATTAAAATAATATGAATTTTATGAAAGTGCAGCCAAATAATCTCACTTTTCTACAAAAAGTTAAAACATCCGAACCTACATTCAACGTTTTCCAAAAACTAAATTTTTTGAAATAGGTCTCTATTATTCTAAAGGTGCGGTATGTCCTTCTAGAATGGATGCGTCCAATAATTCAGCGAAATCTTATCCGAAGGTGATAAAACAGTCATCAGTAGAAGTATTAAGTATGTAATGAACTTACCATTACTGCCTTCAGGAACTTCGATCATTATCATATGCCATTCGACTGGTTGCATCAGAGCGACTGCTAAGAAATTGTGCATTGTGAGCCCTGACATTATCAAGATTGTGTCACGGAACCCGTATTTTACTAGAGACCACTTTACGAACAAGGGTGCTACTATTAAAATTACCGCTGAAAAAGAAAAGGTGATTAGATATTATGTTGTTTATGTTGTTTTATGTATACTTCTTGCAGACATGGGTGATACTGTTTCTGTTACTCATCATCTGCCTAGCCTTTTCCCAACTATGTTGGGGTCGGCTACCAGTCTAACCGGATGCAGCTGAATACCAGTACTTTACATGGAGCGACTGTCTATCTGACCTCCACAACCCAGTAACTGGGTAATACGATACCCCTTGGTAAGACTGGTTGTCAGACTTTCGAGCTTCTGACGACCCGTAACGACTGTCAAGGATCCACAAATGACAGCCGGGACCAACGGCTTAACGTGCTTTCCGAGGCACGGAGGAGTCTCGGTATGTAAAGATGGTCACCCATCCACGGACCAACCCCGGTAAGCGTAGCTTAACCTGACGGATCGACCCGAGCGGCTGTTATTACTTAGCCACGAGTTCCTCTGTTTCTGTTACTATCCTAACTAATATTATAAATGCGAAGTGTGTTTCTTTGTTACGCTTTCACGCTAAAAAGACTGAACGGATTTGGATGAAATTTGGCACAGGAGTAGACCATGACCTGGAATAGGACATAGGATACTTTTTATCCCGATATTCTCACGCGATCGAGGCTTACGCGGGTGAAACCGCGGGGCGCAGCTAGTGAAAAATAAAGCAACCACGAGGTTATATAACTACCTACAAACAAAAGAGTAAAATGATTGAACTACTAAGATACTCGTTTATTGTGGTGGGATAAGCAGAAAATAAGCGAGAAGTGTGAAACTTACTAATTACTAATCCTACTACATATTACTAATACATTATGTTTTCGACTAAGCTTGACATTCTTTCGGTGAGCTCAATGTACCTAGGTAATTTTAAAACATCTTTCATTAAACAATTTATCAAACAACGCTTCATGTAAGTCTGAGTACCTAACCCCTATCATTGATGCACTTTTTCCATGGAAGTAATAATATCGAAATTCGTCTTTTCCACACCAGTCGTAACGGGTCGTCAGAAGCCCGAAAGTCTGACAACCAGTCTTACCAAGGGGTATCGTATTACCGAGTTACTGGGTTGCGGAGGTCAGTTAGGCAGTCTCTCCATGTAAAACACTGGTATTCAGCTGTATTCAGCTGAGTACCCCAACATAGTTGGGAAAAGGCTAGGCATATAGATAGGTCTTTCCCATACATAATTTTCCACTTATACATTACATACCCTATTTGAACATCAATATAAATAGCAAGCTATTACATAGTGATGAATTACGTAACAATGGACCTTCCTATACCCAGTGTCTGTCACGAAGATAATAACTGAAGTGAAGAAAACTAAAAGAAATTGCTAGTTCTGTAATAAAATTACTTGCAAAATTATATAAAGGGAACATAAACAATTGGATTGTTTTATGTATCTTAAGTCCAGATAGACATTTGCGGTAGACCATATACTAGGTTTGATTAATGAATCTTTCTAATGTGAAAGGAACTGTATAATTGTATGTAAGTTGTGAGAAATGAAAACGTTTTGGAAAATCTTCCTTTTATAAATGGCATACCTAATTCATAATTATATGTATTCTGAGTTTATTATACCGACATCGGTGAAGGAAACACATCGTGAGGAAACACCTCGTCGCATCGCATGCGCTATTAATTAGTTTTTACCTAGCGCTGATTTTTATTTCTTTTTGCTCGGCTCCTAAGGGTCCTAGCGTGATGTTAATATAGCCTATAGCCTTCCTCAAGAATTAGGCTATCAAATGCAAAAACATTTTTTTAAATCCAACTGGTACTTAGGTCCATAGATTAGCGCGCTCTAACAAAGGACAAACACAAACTCTTCAGCTTTATTACTAGTTTCACTAAATATCTTAAGGGGTCCAAAACCGCGAAAAAACAATCAGGTGTGTAGCGAACACATCTGATTGTTTTTTCGCGGTTTTGGACATTTTTATTTTCGCACAGCTCGTCAAAATGTTTTTTTTTCGTGATCCCATAGTGAAAGTTGTTCATAAAGATCGAGTACAATTACCTCTTATGAGATTTCGTGTATGAACAGATACACCTTATATAGAGATAGATTTATAATGGTTTATATATAATATTCTATTCTATCTTACAAAATGTTCCGCTAAAGGACCAATTCAAAACACGATGCACTTAAGCGGACATAACGTCTCTATACAGAGCACGGTTGAGTGGATGCCGTGCACATCCATTACCAATAAATAATACGGACGAATAGTAGGGGACGGAAATATTATCATTTTATTATATTGTACGATCATTGGTAGCGGTTCGATGCGCGGAAGGGAAATGTGAGATGATTTACTAGCTCATCCGAAATGAAATGGTTTAAATTAAACTAAAAGTACCTACAGGTTTTGTTTTTGATAAAGTTTCAAGAAATTGTTTATATTTCAGTTGCTAGCTTTATTTTAGCTATATAGGTCGGTCATTCAACGCATACTCCTTGGTGTTTTAAGGCATATGACACTAGAATTTATCAGGGTCACGGCACAGTACAACATTATTTTTTGTTTATGCTAAACCCGAAAAGGGGTCATTGTACTCATCAGCTGTTCCATACATTTTCTCGATTTAAGTGAACACAAACGTATGGAACAGCTGAATTTTTTTTCGCGATTTCATGTTTGGTCCCATAGACAAAGTTGTTCAAAATGATGAGTGCAATGACCCCTTTTCGGGTTTAGAATAAACAAAAAATAATTTTGTATACAGATAGTGCCATCGACGAAGACGCGCCCCACTGCGCGATCACTGTACTGTAAGCTTTACTTTAGTACGGAGTGGAGTGGAGTGGGGCGCGTCTTCCTGGGTGGCACTATCTATACCTACAATTAGAACATCAGTCTATGGGGTCAATCGTTTCAATCAAATTAATCAATAATTCCGCTTCACATTTTCAGCTAACTTCATAATCATGATGACAGTGTTTATTATTTACCTTTTTATTTATTTGTAATATAAATCTATAACTAAAGAAAGTTTCGTTCCATCCCTCACTTATTCAAAAACTTTCGGATTAACACAAACGAATCACTAAAGGAAAACACGCACGTCCATGATAAAACAGAACGTGTTTGATGCATGGAAAAAGATTCCTTGATATATAAGGTAAGTGGTGACCTCTATCACGTATTGCATGAACTATCAGACGGGGACAATTTGAACGTCGTCACCGCATCGCAGTTCTATTAACAAAAACTGATTTTAAATAAATATATGAGACACATTTTATGGCATGCTAATTTGTATGCAGTCTATGTACTTGGCAGTAAAAGTGTTAACCTGTTTTGCTACCTTTGGAAAAGTTTCGGTTAAATTATCTGATAGAAAACTATGAAAGATCTGTTCTACTCTACTTTCAATTTATTTATGAAAACATCAAAAAACGAAAAATCTAATGGTATCAGTAACAAGAACTAATTTTATGAAGCAAATACTTTCTAAAGCCTAAAAAACGCCAAAGTAACCATGATTAAAAACTGAAAAGCTACACAACTTCATTTACCAACAACAACATGATAAACACGAAGCTTAAAACAACCTTTGAAAAGTCCTCATACAAAATAAACAAAGCGAGCACAAAGTGCAGATTTTGATGAATGACATGTCAAAAAATTTGGATGGAGTCCGTCGATGACGTTAGCTGACAGAGCGCTTTGTTGTCCCTATCACAAACATAGGCCTTTTTAGAGTTTCAAAGGGTTATTGTGTTTGTAATTGTATATTGATGAAGGGGTCTTTAGGGACAACGGTTTTTGAATATAGCCTTTTTAATTGGCTTTAGACGTACACATGATTATATATAGGGTATGAAATACATGACCAATAAAGGTCATGTATTTTTTAATGAACTGTGTGTGACTGAAGAATGTGTCACCCAGACAAAACCTATAGCTAATAATTAGCCAGTTATGAATGTATTATCTTTTGCGAGTTAATAAGAAACAATAATAAATTAAGATAAACTTACCAACAACACTTTGTACTAAACTTATCGCCATTAGTCGCCTCTTTACGAAATAGTCATTCAGTATAGTGCAGGACAAATTGTATATCAAACCAAATCCAAGTCCCTGAAACAGTGAAACATATTAATTAGATTAGATATTATGTGATTATGTCCCAATGCTGGGCAAAGACCTCTAATCTGTTCATTTCTCTCGATGTAAGGTGACTAAAGAGTCTTCGTTAAAGGAGTCTAGCTCACCCCGCCATCTCCGTCTGGGGTAATACGGGTCCTAATCAATCTGTCTAGCCTTTTCCAAACTATGTTGGGGTCCGCTTCCCGTCTAACCGGATGCAGCACAATACCAGTATTTTACACGGAGCTACTGCCTATCTGACCTCCACAACCCAGTAACTGGGTAATACGATACCCCTTGGTAAGACTGGGTGTGAGACATTCGGGCTTCTGACCTGTCAAACATCCAGGAATAACAGCCGGGACCAACGGATCCTTAATAATAACAGATAGTTATGTAGGACCTATTAGAAATAATAGTAGAGAATCTGTTGAAAAGAAGGAATCTTTATGATCTAAAATTTGGTAACAATATTCGTGAGTTTCGTGACGGCATTTTGTGATTGTAATGAATACAATTATCGAATGACATTATCGTCATTCCAGTCAATAATAATATTAGTATGCGTGTGTCAAACTGTTGGCAAGGATAGCACCCAGCGGACTACCCATTGGTCACCCAGTGGACAACTGCAAATCAACTGAAACTCCGTGCCTTCATTGTCGTCGTATCGTAAACTGAGTTCGAACGTTTCCAAACTCTGATGTTTGTTAATTAATAAGTACAACAGCTGACCGGTAACCCATAATAATTGGGGGTAAGGGGTACATAATTCTCTAAAGATGGTGGCAACGCCTTTTTACCCGACTACGGAGAAGCAAAAAGGGTTATTGGCCATGGAAATGATCCTCACCACTATATTGAACTTCAATAACTTTTTACATCTGCTTTTATTCGATATTAGAATCTCATATAAACTACAGAAACAATTGAGCAGTTGGTTCGCGGGAATCCGCTGGATGCGACAAGCACAGAACCGGTCGAAATGAGGGTGCTTGGGGGAGGCCTATGTCCAGCAGTGGACGTCTTTCGGTGATGTTGACGAGTTGGTACGCGAAATACTGGTTATTTACTCTTATTGAGTAAATATCCTCAAGTTACCTGTAATATTCCATGGCATAGGTGGAACGTGAACACTGAATTCACGAACATGATGCAAATCACTCCAATATTGAATAACAGCGTAGCTGATAATGTTAGCATTCGAAGGCTCATGATTGACAGCAGTGGACTCGTTAGGAATCCTGAAAGTTAAAAGCAAAGCATTTGACATTGTGTGATATACTTTTTTTTTTAATGTTTGCCTATACTGTCCCACTGCTGAGCAAAGGCCTCCCTCAAATCCTTCCAAACATCCTTTTCTAGGGCCACCAGGCAAAAAGGCTGCCAAGCTAAAATGGGATTGGGCGGGTCATGTCAGCCGCATGCATAGCAACCGCTAGGCAACAGTCTCCACACGGTGGGTGCCTGAGGATGGACGGCGCCGCCGAGGCCGGCCCAGGATGAGATGGAGGGACGATCTAGACGCGTGTTATACTTAATTCTTTTAAATAGTTCCAGTATACTGGTAGATAGGTTGCACAAAGAGGAATAAAAAAATACTGATTTATTTTGTTAAGGAGAGGCAGAATGTTATTGTTATTAAGTTTAGAACATAACCATTTGTCTCGGATGGTTTTAATATTGACAACTAAACATGGTCCTAAGTTGCTCTTAGGACGATGTTTAGTTTGTTTGTGTTTAGCTCAACAGTGGACCCCAAAAATGATAATTAAGAAGACATGTTCGAGATTTCTGGAAAACTGCCTGTCATATTGGAGTTTAGGTTTTTTGGTAACTTGGGTAAATATGTAAATAAATAGGGGAAGACCGACTCGTATAATATTTGTAATGGAACAGTGATATTTACCTGCTATTGCTGTACATATCGCACTTAAACCTTGCATTAGGGAGGCATTTGTGGAGCTCTTTCCGATATCTTGTAGAAACTCTTTGTACAATAGCCCATAACTGGATATGAATGCAGTCGATGTAGACTGAAATGTTATAAACAATAGAAAATTAAAGTTAGGAAGGAACACCAACCAACATTACCTACTCTTTATTGTCATGATCATTTCAGACGTCCACTGCTGGACATAGGCCTTTTACTCTTTATTAGCTGTTAAAACTGCTTCGTCTTAAATATTGAAAGTCAATTCTCTTTTTTTTACGAATTTTCTTTTGTCAGGCTCTAGCTTGATGTTTACTTTCATTTTCCCAAGGATGACGTGTAATCTGCAATATAATATAAGACATTGCGTCACAAATATCCTGCGACATTTTTCTTATAAGTCATAACGCTTTTCATATTATTTGGCAGACCTTTATTCGACTGTGTCTTGCTAGTCTGTCAAGGACGCGTAACAAAGAACAAAAGATAACTATTCGTCAGTTTGTGATGGGCGTTAGCAGAAACTTCTAAACCATTTGTTCTACCCTCATCCTTAATTATTCAGTCAATCTATTCTGTAAAAATATCACCATAATAACTTAGGTGAAGTGGTCCTGGAGTGAGCTGGCAATAGTGTCAATCCGTTTTTGGGGCCTAAAACGGCCACATTAGCAATTCCTCTAAAATAAATTCTTTTCCTGAATTTCCAGCTGTCATTAGATATTCCTCTAATTTGACACAAAAGCATTTCATATTGTGTGGGCCATTTTACTAATCTCCATAGAAAACTGTCAAACAGATGAATTATTTCGTAATATGAATCGCAAGCAGATCATATTAACGTTTAGGCGCAGAATGTCCAATTCGCAAAATGTCCAGCGGTCGCAAAATGTCCAATTCGCAAAATGTCCAGCGGTCGCAAAATGTCCAATTCGCAAAATGTCCAGCGGTCGCAAAATGTTCAATTCGCTAAATGTCCAGCGGTCGCAAAATGTCCAATTCGCAAAATGTACCTATTGTCAGTTTGTGACATGTTACGATGATTCATAGTATTTTCCTATACTGCTAAAGTGGCTGTTTTAAGCCCCCAGGTCACTTCACTTATGTTTTCACGGTATTTTTTTTACAGAATAGGCCGCCTGGTTGCAGCGATGACACGTCATTTTTAATGGACATCACTAATTTGACTCCCGTCAAATAAAAATTATATATTGATTTATGAATTAAAACTCACAATATTTATAATCACAGCTATTGCTATCATATAACCCCATCCACCATCAGGAGCCACATATTCATACTTTTTCTTAACATTTTTACTATTCTTAGCACTCATTTTAAACGAATAACAACATGCAACAGTAGTGTCTTAATGAATAAAACAATTTATAGTAACAATTATATCTTTTATCTCCTGTCAACAGTCTTCATTATTAATTATACTGCTTTGAATCTAGGAGTGACGATAACATGGAGTAAATACAATTATATTGTTACGATGAAGGCTGAGGTTTGAAATAGATTTTGATTAGGATGATTCTGGCTGAGATTCAATTCGAGGACATTGAAACAGAAATCATTAACATCAAATAGGTAGGACGTTTCAGAAAAACCTGTATTTTGACAGCTTATAGGAGGACATACCGTCTGGGAGGGCTGTTTAAAAAATGTATCTAGAGTGCATTTCATCAAATAGTTCCTATGCCGTAACTACACTGTTGTAGCATCAATAGGAATACGCTACGGCGCTACCAAATAGGTCCGTTGTTACATAAAGAAACTATTTGATGAAACGCACTCTAATCTTTGTTATTCCAAAATCAAAATAAGCCGTTGAATTATTAACAATCTGTGCCCTGTTTATCAAAGCTTACAAGCCCTATATTACCAAATGTCATTATTTAGTTCACAAGTACCTTACAAGTACTTATATTTTGATACTTTTATTCGTGATTTTGTTTAGGAAAAAAATATTTCTAAGTTACAACTTGTAGAAAATCATAACAAATCCTGAGAGTGTCCGGCGACTCTCTGTTCCGTCTTACAAGTTTACAAGTGTCGTGCTTAGTAACGGAATAAATGTTTAAATTCAATTTTCTTTTTACAATGTGGTCACAAGAGAGAGATGAACTGATGCCCGTGTCCCAGCAGTGGGAACGTTAAGGCTGATAATGAATATGGAGATGAGCTATGAATTTAACGAAAATTAACATTCTAGGTAACTTGTGAACGTGTAGACTTGTAACTTTTGATAAACAGGGCCCTGGTTGTTACCCGTGAAAATTCGCAGATTCTTTTTTTTTTAGGTTTTCAATTCATTATTCTGTAAGACACCTCTTTAAATCATGAGCTATCGGATAACAAAAAATATTTGGCCTACGTCTTGAGGGAGAGGCGTGAAAATGGATTCGCTGTTACAATGTATAGTAGATGTTAAAATAGAGTACCAGCTTAATCATGTGTGCCTTTCAAATGTACTGCGATCAAAAATACAATCGTAATTACCAGCCAAGCATTCTGTACCAGCCTCTACGTGAAACCTTTTGATTAGACATACTTAAATTAATCTCCCATCTTGATTTAAAACTCTCACCACACATTTAAATTCATCCATTATCCATCCGCACAGTATATCTCACAGATACATGCGAGACCCATCTATCTGATTACGTACGACACTATAAAAGTCACAGATAAGGCGGCTATAACTCAACAGAGACAGAAAGGTAATCTACCCGACTTAGGCCGTAAATATACTGGCTTGCCAGGGTAACATGCGTAGATCGACTAAATTTTGTCGGTGTATTATCTCGTATCGAAACTAAATTTTTACCTGTTTACATTAGTGGTTTATCGTTTTGGCGCGAGATATTGCACCGACATTTTGTCGCGTCGGCTGGTCTCGAGAATTACGGATTGTTCGGCCTCTTTGTAGCCTCCAGATGTTTCTAAAGCCTTCAATTATGCAAGAAAATTAGATATTTTTATTGAAGTATTAGTATGGTAATCTCGGAGTGGAAGAAAAATGGAATCAGCTGTTCGTTATCTCACAACGAAGAGATGGATTAGCAGCTTGTCTCGCTTTTTAGGGTTCCGTGCCCAAAGGGTAAAACGGGACCCTGTTATTAAGACTCCGCTGTCCGTCCGTCTGTTTATCTGTCCGTCTGTCACCAGGCTGTATCTTTTCTTCCATACTTCTCTATTAGTCGTCATCTCGTAGTCACTCCTTTTCGAGCCATATCATATTTCACACAGTCCATCCATCGTTTCTTTGATACTACTCATAAAGCCTTCCATAATCATATTCAAAACTTTCCTAACGAGATTTTCACTTTTTTTAAAGATTTTTTTTAAACACCTGTATGTAACACCAGTATGCTAATGTCTTGATAAATAACTAATACTTGACAATTTAATAGTTTCATTAGACACGGAATTAAAGACTTTACGAACATAAAAAAACTATTAATTTGTGTAATTTTATTTATTTTTTAGTCGTAAAAATTAGTTTTAATGTAACTGAATCAATTTTATAACACTAACAAGCTTTTTACATAGTAGTAAAAATAATGTGCTTGTTAAGCCTGAATAACTAGCTATTTAATAATAACTTAAAGTAGTATAAAGGTGTTTTTGTATTGTAATTATTTCTGTTTTTTCTTGCTACAAGGTTTGATGATGTAACAACTAAATAGCAAAGCAAACTTAAATATTTTTCAAGCACAGTGTCATGAGTTTTAAGGCCATTACAAAAAGGCTTGGTTAGAACACTATAATGTATCTATATCTATACATAATTAAAAAATAAAGTCGCTTTTCGTGTTTGTCTGTACGTCCGCGTTGTTTTTCTAAACCACGCAACAGATTTTGATGAGGTTTACACCATCGTTTATAGAATTTATTCCGGAAGGTTTATGTGTATAAAACTTTCATATTAAAGTTACATATATCTAAGAAATGTCGATGTTTTGTCAAGTCGTATAAACAGTGCGAAGCAGGAGCGGCTCGCTAGTTACCAATATAAATAAAATTATAGATACATAATTATTACAACGCTATTACAGTGTTTTTTATGACTCTTGAGGAATAGTTAAGCGGAATAGGTTACTAAATATATCTACGTCTATTGTATATTTAAATGATTACAAAGAACGATGCATGGACTGTGTGAAAGATACAGGGTGTAAAAAGACCCATCGCATAACCGTCAACTACGCATTCTGTACACAAAATTAAGTAACATTGCACAAAAATAAATGCTCGGAAATGACATTTATTTTTGGTATGAAAAATCGCTGTTTACGTTAGTGCGCACGCAAAACATTGTGTTTATGGATGCATGCAACGGTTCAGGGTTTGGGTATTTAAAATTAAGTTAGGTATAACATGTAACGTGTGAAAAAGTTGGAACTTTGACCTTCAATATCTCCGCAAGCAGAAGATTCCCAGATATGGTCCGCAACAGTGACTTCCGGCTTCGTTAAGTGTATTTTTACACCCCTTAAATGGCTAGAAAGGGGGTGACTACCGCGATGATGACTAATAGAGAAGTATGGAAGAAAAAGACGTGATATTCCCACCCCAAATATATTGGGACAAGGGCAGGAGATGGAAGATGCTGATGGTAAATAATAACCTATTATGTCTCTTACCTGATATACATTACATAGATATATCTGCAAATACATGTGCTGTCGTGCTACAGATTCCCTACATTTCATGAAGAAAAGGTATATCCATAAAGTCTACAGAGAAAATTCGAATGACGCGACATTCAGTGAGATTTTTCGCACACTACGGGTCGGGTAACTTTCAATGCTGCTATCATGAATGATGTCGTGCAGGACTGCATTTAGGAACAAACTTATGTACAACTTACTTTCAGTGAATACCAACCTACTTATCTTAAGTTATTGTTGGTTTATTTTTTTGTAGAGTATGTCTTGCCTTTGTATGAATGTATAACGTATTCCTTTTCATTGGCTGACAAAGAACATTTTGAACAATATAATTTAAATACGAAGATGTTCTTTAAAAATATTCATTTACTAGCTGCGCCCCGTGGTTTCACCCGCGTCAGTCTCGATTCTGTGGGAATACCGGGATATAAAGTATCATATGTCCTATTCCAGGTCATAGTCTACCCATGTGCCAAATTTCATCTAAATCCGTTCAGTCGTTTTAGCGTGAAAGCGGAACAAACAAACAAACAAACTCACTTTCGCATTTATAATATTAGTTAGGATTTATAAATTAAGTCAACAGCAATACATTGTACCTAAACCTTAAGAATATACTAAGTTGTAAAGTTTCAAAACAATCGCTAAGCAAGAGTTGAACAAAAATCTTTCAACTTTTGTCCCAGGCTTTCATAGAAAGTAACAATACTTTTAAGCTATAAAAGCATTAAAAAAAAACAAATTAAATCCGTCCCTGTCTCTACAGCTGACGTATTTTTTCTTCCATCAGCCATTGATTGGCAGCTGAAGCGCTGCCCTGTGCGTTGCAATTTCCACTCAGCGAGATTGACTTTCGCATTTGAGGAAGAATGGAAACTAGTATCTAATATTGTATGTTAGTAAGTACCTATTTCATAGATTTTTGGTATTAATATTTAGGTTAAAGTACTTAATGTGACCCCTGGCACAGCAGTTAGGTATGTTTAGGATTTCAAGTTCGTAAATGTAGGTGTTTTATTATACCAATGGTACTAACACAGAATGTATTTGTATTAAACTTTATTTTTCTGGACTTTTAAAGAGGTTGGTTGACCACAAACCTCTTTAAAAGTCCAGAAAAAGTAAGTTTTCCAGACAAATTGGTTTTTATACCTTCATTTAAAGTAACAGCTCGTGAGCTCGAGGCTAAGTAATAACAGCCGCTCGGGTCGATCCATCAGGTTAAGCTACGCTTGCCGGGGTTGGTCCGTGGATGGGTGACCATTTTCACATATCGAGACTCCTCCGTGCCTCGGAAAGCACGTTAAGCCGTTGGTCCCGGCTGTCATTTGTGGATCTTTGACAGTCGTTACGAGTCGTCAGAAGCACGAAAGTCTGACAACCAGTCTAACCAAGGGGTATCGTATTACCCAGTTACTGGGTTGTAGAGGTCAGATAGGCAGTCGCTCCCTGTAAAATACTGGTATTCAGCTGCATCCGGTTAGACTGGAAGCCGACCCCAACATAGTTGGGAAAAGGCTAGGCAGATTGATTGACCTTCATTTAAAGTAACGTCAAAACTATGGTTTAGAACCTTATAACTTGGACGTTTTAATTCAACCAAAATTTCAAATTACTCACACACACACACGTAAAGCACCCTAAAATAAAAGCCACGTTTATTCGCTCTATCTATTCCTCTTTACAATAAAAAATGTTGAACTCCTTAACATAAATCAACAAATATTACGCCCTGTTTTAAACATTTGCAGTGTAAAAGAGAAACAAAGTTCAACACGATTTATGATTCTTTCCTAAACTTTGGCGTACCTACATTATTTGTGAACTGTGTACTTTGTGAACGGTGAGTAAAGGGTTAAAAGGCGCGGCTGCGTGGATCAATATGGAGCGGCGATCGAGGGTTACCGATGCACTGAACTTGTTTACCGTCCAATGCAAATAAGACGTGTTTAGAGTTAGACATGTTTATGTGCTGTGGATATGCTCGCTTGGTTTGGTCTGTTTCTTGTTTCGGAATTGGTCTGTTGCCAGTGTGTACGCATCCAGGAGAATGGCATACATTGGCTCAATATTTGTACTTGTTTACTTATACAGTCCGTTTAGGTTCGTCGAACTATATGGTTGTTGTGTGTAACGTACGTTGGTAAATGACGAAGTTCGATCGATATACTCTTTAATGCAGAGCGATCACATTTAAAACTATTTTAACACTCACAATAGAGAAAAGTACCTAAGTAACAAAATTATTATTTTCAACCCTTAACATGCTCTAAATTCAAAATCATTGTGCAACACAAACTACAAAAGCCTAATGTATCTACCAATCAAAATCTGTGAAACTAAAACGTTTCCAACCCGCCTGTCGAAGCAGAGACAGATGGCTGTCCGCGCCAGATCGTTCATTCATCAAGCTCACTTTAAAATACTCTATGTTCGTGTTCATCCATCAAGAGCACTTTGTGTAAAAAACGATAATGCACTATATAGCTGGCTTTTATATTTAATCACGAGTGTTTTCCACGAAGAGGCATGCATTTTGGAGTACACCCATATTTTGCAAGTTTTGTTTTTATAAGCTTAAACTTATACGTGTAACACTATGATAAAACCCAATATCGTCCTACAGACCGTATTTCGGCCACGGCGGCCAATCTCAACGGAGACTAGCCTTTGGCGCGGGAGATATTATTGTGCACAAATGTGTGCGCAGACTCAGGTGCACTCTCTCTTCCCTTCACTCCCATAGTCCGATGGGACGGCAATCCGACACGACCGGAGCTGGCGCAGGATCAACGGTTTAATGTGCTTTCTGAGGCATGGGGGCACCGCCAATTTCCAAACTCCGGGCTGTTACTAAGAAATTCCTATGGAATGAAATGAAGAATGAAAAAAATAATATCACTTTGCCCGACCCGGTAATCGAAAATACAATCCCCGCTCATCAGTGGCGCTTGCAACCACGAAACCAAAGGGGCAGATAAAAGCCAATAACCTTGTGATAAAACTCAACAAATTACGTTCAGTGGTCGCGCTTTTTTTAGTGTCGCAAGACCACTAAAAACTTTCACAGTCAACTACGATAAATAATTTCGTCGAAATGTGCAACCCATGTCTTTCTGAATAGGCCTACTTACGGATCTTTCGTAGTAAAAAAAATCTATAGATTTACTGTGAAATAAACACTCAAAGCTTTTTACCACACAAAGAGCTAATTTAATTAAAGTACCCCGGATCAATACAGCCAGGGGTTGCACACCATAGACGTGTAACATAATTGCCATTGCGAATACCACCACTTCGCGTGCTGTAATGCCTTCCAGTTGATAGCTGTGAGGGCAATGAACTTACGGGGTTGATGGTCTGCAGTAGTGAATGTACAGAATTATGTTGTATTCGCTAACTATCGCGTTTTTGAAGACCGATATTCAATTGTTTCACTGTCTTCATCATGTTTTCATTTTCATTCTTTATTTTAATGTTTCACAATTCATTTGTTTCGAACACCTAGAGATAACGGTATAGCAATCATTCGTTGTGTCAAGTGTTGCGATAGTTATTTACTGGAGTTGAAATTGTAATTTCAGATTTAATTGTTGAATTAAAAAAAAGTTCTAACTGTATATCAAATTGCCTTTCAAAACCCCAATTTACCTGCGATGATTTATTTACAAACTGAAAGTACCTACACAAGCTATCCTCGACAATTTTAAGTTATTGTTAAAGTCACTCATGGCTTTCGCATTTCCGTCACCTGACAAGGATGCTCAGTCGTCATCCTTATAGGTACGACAAACATGTTCAGTTAGTTCAGTGCGCAAAAGATTCCCTTTAACGAAACAAATATCTTACCTTCTTCTCTCGATTCGGCAGAATTTATATGAGAATTTCATAATGCATCGAATTCGTTTGACAAATTCAGGTATCGTCATTGTGAGAGACCATTTTTAATCTTATCCTTAACACCTATCATCATATTATTATCTTACCAAAATATCGACAAAAGGGCCTAGTACGAGTACACACAGTGACATTCTACCAGCAACAATGATGATAGAAAGATAAAAAATGTATGGGATTGACATAATTATGCTACCGAAAACCTCATGTCAACCCTGTTAAAATTCGTAGAAATTTTTTGCTTTGAAAGCGATGGCACTTGTCTTGGCCCTAAGTCACTAGTAAACATCATGAATAATTGCTATGTTAAAATAAACAATCTCTTTTTTGGTGCACTGTACTGACATCGCAAAGAACGAACGTGTGTGAATAGGCAGCCAATTCCAAGAAAGGAGGTGCTGCAAGTAAGCGGTACGGTTAGATTCAGCCGTTTGTACCGACAGCAAACAAGTTGAATTGTGTGCTTGTGTCACTGAACCTTTACAGGAAAACGTTGACGTATTGAAACTTGTCGAACAAGAATAAAAGTTTGTTACAAATCTTATAGCAAAACAAATTTCATGAATAGATTCTCTTGTTTTTATAGTGATGACTCCATGAATTTTAAATACTGTTGTTTAATGTTTAGATAACGCTTAGACTTGACGCATTTGTAATGAGATTAAGACAATCATGATATATTAGACAGATAACTCAAATAACAGTGATAGCCAAGTGGTGTGACCGTCAGACTGCCAAGTCATAGGACTCGAGTTCGAACCCAAGACGCGTGTCTTGGGTTCGACCTCTGACTTTCCAGATTTATGTGCGTCAATCAATCTGCCTAGCCTTTTCCCAACTATGTTGAGGTCGGCTTCCAGTCTAACCGGATGCAGCTGAATACCAGTATTTTACATGGAGCGACTGCCTATCTGACCTTCACAACTAGTAACTGGGTAATACGATACCCCTTGGTAAGACTGGTTTTGTAAGACTTTCGGGCTTCTGACGACCGGTAACGACTGTCAAAGATCCTCGAATGACAGCCGGGACCAACGGCTTAACGTACTTTCCGAGGCACGGAGGAGTCTCGATATGTAAAGATGGTCACCCATCTACGGACCAACCTGATGTTTCGACCCGTGCGGCTGTTATTACTAAGCTACGAGTTCCTCTCCATCCATGTGCGTATTGTATAATAATATCACTTGCTTCAAAAACGGTGAAGGAAAACATCTTGAGGAATCCGGCATGCCAGAGACATATTTCTCGACGGGATGTGTAGCCAAGTCAGAGGTCCAAGGGCAGCATAAAAACTCAGACACCAGGTTGGTCACTAACCTCACGAAAAAGAAAAGAAAGACTCAAATAAATACAGAGTTTTCAATATTTTTATATGTATTCCGATATAGAATCTCTCTAGAATTCCTTCTATGGATAAAAACTTAGAAAAGTTCTTACGGGATTTAAGGCGACCGACCACTCGGAGTGTAGTGTAAAATTGTAATAGGTACTCAAGGAATAATAGGCATCTAAGGAATCAGATTGATTAAAAACCATAACTTTAAACCCCACTTTACTCAACCCGAAAAAAAAAGAACAATAGGCGTTCCAGAAAGTATTACAATACACATAATCATTAAGCTGCTCCTATCCATTTTTTCAGTAAGTTTTTAATTATTTTTCTTGCTTCCTTTATGCCGTCGGTATCACTTGGATCTGAACGAATATCATGGCAGTGGGATACGCCGTTTATGTATATAGCTGGAGCGTCATCTGAGAGATCGTGCAGTATACCGAGGTTATGCCATGGATCCATGTCCCCATTAAAAAACACCACATTTGTCACATTAGGACTGAGTCCTTCATACAGTCTGTTAGTATTGATGATACCTTGGTCTATTCTCTTCTCGTCGAATTCCTCTCCATAGAGCATTCTGCACATTTTGTTATAGAAAATTACAGGAACAGCGTATCCGAACATTTGTTTGTTCGAATAAGCCGTTTGGTAATAACCAAATTCTGAACAGGTCTGATAAAACCAGCACCACAACTGACCACCGGATTGAATACTCTGTATCATTTCACTAAAATCATAGATATTACAGGGGCTGTCATCATTCCCTACATTAGAAATTCGATCGATTATATTTAAATCCTGGCAAGTTGACAGAATGTCATGAGGAGTATAATATTGAGCTTTTTCGGCGAAAAAGTTAATTTTACTATAGAAAAATAACTGTTGATTTTCTGGAACCGTCATATCGACATCTTCACAAATATTATTTTCTTCTTTTAGCTTTGCAATCCCTTCAGAACTCTGTAGCAATGCATGAAAAGTATTAAATTTATCAGTTATTTTATTGACGCATTCTTGTGACCCGTATGTTCTAAATGTGTCGGTGACAGTTTCAAAATATTCGTTGAAATCTTTCTTGGCTAGTACAGGAGCACTGCTCGATAGTACTGCATCAACCAACCATGGGTACAACAGTTTCATCCAAGCTGCTAAATTTCCCGCGTAAGAACCGCCAATGACTATTACTTTGGAGTTTTTGAATTCTGGAGATTCCTTCAATGTTAGCAAAAAATGAGCTGCGTCTGCCAGTGCTTGTCTCGAGGAGAGAAATCTCAGGTTTTCAACGGTAGATGCATCCAATGGCTGACTATCCCCGTAGTATCTATGCTCCAGCATAAAATAAGCAGCACCTGTCTCTGCAGCTATCTGACCTATAAGTGATTGAGAGTCATCACCGTAACCCCTCAGGTACGTCAATCCTAGCTTGGATTGTTTTAGAGGTTCTTCGCCATTAAGATATAGAAGTATTGGTCCTTCTGCTTTCCAAGAATTCATTATTTTGAAATACTTCTGTTTCCAGGAACGTAGATCAGTATAGTTGAAATGATCGACTGGTTGCTCGATCCAATTTGTTGGGGAACTTCGAAGGATAGATATGTTGAAATGAAAAGACTGTTCGTTTTCAATCAGGAAATCTTCATGTCTCAAATGGAAAAAGCCACGAACAAGACTTATTCCGTATAATAGGATCAAAGTTTGCACTTGTAAATAATACATTGTTGTCGCAGATATAATGTGTATAAACCATGGTTAAAGTTTATATACTAAGTACTTTAATTGTTATTACCATTACACATTTTTCAAATGCCGTCGATTCAGTTGGTATTTGAATAAAAATGGAATAGTTCAGCATTAGAAATATTTCTAGTTCCACGATACACGTGGACCAATAAACAATAACATTCCTTTCGATAAGGGACCATGAAGAAACCATAGTATGCGACTTCCTTGTCTGTCCGTCCATTTCAGCAACTACTAAGTAATGCTCTCCGCTGAAGAATTGTCCTAAATAATGCTTGCCTATATCTGTAACAGAAAACGAAAAAATTGGTACCAATTTTATTTTCATTGCAACAGGGGCTGATATGGGGTGTTGAAATTTTAAAGTGTGATTACTAGCTCAAAATATGGTGTATCAAAATATGAAAGCGTAGGCTTCATTTGTACACAAAACGTGTACTTAATTGGATTTAAGTGTATTTTATTGCATTTCCAGATTCCAGGGGGCCTAAAACGGCCACATTAAGCAATTCCTCTAAAAGCAATTCATTTCCTAAATTTCCAGCCGTCATTAGCAATTCCTCTAATTTGACACAAAAGCAATTCATAATGTGTGGACCATTTTTTAGATTAGTTCTTCATATAAAATTGTCTAACTGATGAATTATTTCGTAATATGAATCGCACACAGATCATAATAATGAATTGTCAGTTTGTGACATTTTACGATGATCCATAATATTTTCCTAGTATGATTCTGCCAAAGTCGCTGTTTTAAGCCCCCTGGTAAGCTCAGACTTCAGTCAATCCCTGCACAACTTATTTGGGGTAAGTCTGGAATATGTGAGAGCACAGAGCGGATTGTGAGTTGCAAATCCAATCATGTGGTTGAAGTGGGAAGCGCTAATTCTCTTTGACGCGTTGAAAAACCTAGCCAGTTGCAACTCGAGTGAATTTAATACCATTATATGAAAGTGACTGGGGGTTGAGTTCCGTTTTCGAAAGCTTTTGTTTTTAAACTGGTTTATTTTGAGGATTTATAGATAAAAAGTATGCATGCCAGAATTATATACAATATATTGTTTATAATCTGAATCCAAGTTCATTTTCGACTAAAAGAGTAGCAGACTTTGAAAAAAACCGGCCGTGTGCGTGTCGGACCACGCACAATAAGGGTTCCGTAGTTGGGCGGAATTTATCCCAAATACAAACTTAACATTGTAGTAGAAAAAATGTTTTCCCATACATCGATATACGTCACGGTCAATTCTCCAAATGTAAATTTAAGTACATATTAATGTAGCCAAAAAAAAAAGTGTGATAAAACTACAAATTAACGATTTTCGGACTTTTTCAATACTTGTGCTGTGAGACCTTGCTTTTTGCCAAACATGATTCTAGGTCAACGGGAAAAACCCCTTAGGTTTTAGATTTATTTGCTAATAAATAACGATATTTGTTTAAAGTTGTCTTAGATACTTTGAGCTCCAAGGGACCGTAATCCTACTTATTTGATATTAATTTCTACTTGATAACTCCACGCGTTCCTGAGAAAAAGGTTCTTGACAGACTTACATACACACAGACGGACAACAGCAACTTTTGAGTTACGGAACCCATAACATATAGTCACTATGTGAAGTTATGTCATTTTTATGTTTTTAGGGTTCCGTTTGATTTGATTAATAATAGTAATTATCAGGTAGATTTTGTATACTTACACATGCATGATTCAATTGATAAAATTGTTGATTAGATTGTCCTAATGACACCAATGAAAATGCCTATACATTTTTTTTTTGTTACTAACACTCTATGAAGATTATTGTTTGCAATTATTAACCTAAATACCTGTAGTATTTTGAAATGGCTTTGTTATTACTCAGATACATAAAATGTGTTTTTTCTTTCATTAAAAAGCGTTGTACCTATGTAGGCTCATGGCGAAGAGGAGTTCGTGGCTAAGTAATAACAGCCGCACGGGTCAATCCATCAGGTTAAGCTACGCTTGCTGGGACTGGTCCGTGGATGGGTGACCATCGAGACTCCTCCGTGCCTCGGAAAGCACGTTAAGCCGTTGGTCCCGGCTGTCATTTGTGGTTCTTTGACAGTCGTTAAGGGTCGTCAGAAGGCCGAAAGTCTGACAACCAGTCTTGCCAAGGGGTATCGTATACCAAGTGACTGAGTTGTGGAGGTCAGATAGGCAATCGCTCCTTGTAACATACTAGTATTCAGCTGCATCTGGTTAGACTGGAAGCCAAGCCCAACTTGGTTGGGAAAAGGATAGACAGATGATGATGACCTATGTAAGCTCATTTAATTTTGTCCACAACTTCACCCCGGAGGATCTCTCATCAATATTTATGATAGCAACGCATCACAACATAACAGCCTATGCCACATTCACCTTGAATGCTTATCATAAAACATCCTACAAATTCCGTAATGAAAAACGACCATAAACATAAAAATATGCAAAACAGATTATTTAACAGCCATCTTTTCCCATAATCGTGGGCAAAATTACCAGTTTAACATCCAGGGGTCGCGAGCAGGTCGCGAGTTTCGTGAAGATTCTTAGTTTATCAGATGATCGCGTGCGACCCTCTTTTGGCCAGCCCTGCTTGGCCTACATTCGTCAGTTCGCTACTATATTGTTGCGAAACAGTGGGGCCTGGCGCCAATGAGGCGATTATCGATTATATTTTTTTTTTGCAATTTTTTGTGGCATCCATGTTTTTTTGTGCACTGGCTTCTGCGCTAAAGATGGCCAGTTGTACATTCCTGATACAAAACATCCTGTTAGCCCTGAAGCACCAGGTAAAGTGTTCAGTAGGGACCTACACCCAAACTGACCCCTAACTCGTCATTTATTATCTCCATACGCAACTACCATTTGGAAGGGGCAACTAGAATCAATTCAATTTTTTCTTGTAAATGTAAACGTTCAAAAGAGCCTTTTATGTGCCTATTTAAAATAAATGATTTGACTTTGATTAAAAAATAAAAAGTAAACACGTGCTAACGTCACATAAATAAGTACATACCTAATATACTACTGTATAACATTTATAGTCATGGCGATAAAATTAATCTCTGGTGATTGTTATTTACTTATCGTAAATTAATCGCGCCTTAAGATAGTCTTATTACCCAAAACAGTAGCTGTATTATAAGGAAATCTACGAAATAAATAAAAACTGAGAATTATCATTATCTTGTTATATTATAGTAGTTAATACATTATTTTTCCTTGAGACAAGACGTAAGGATAAGTATTTTAATTAATACTGAGGGGCAATTTTATTCCCGTATTTTTAAGAACGTTCGTATTCTATTATTACTCTCAATCTGTCAGAAATTAAAAAATACAATAGACGCTGATATATTTAGTAACCTCAATAGGTTACTAAATATAATACAATAGACGCTGATATATTTAGTAACCTATTATTGAATAGGTTACTAAATATATCAGCGTCTATTGAATTTTATAATGGATTTCCGCAAAGTCACGCCGGAACAATTAAGGGCCATAGTTTCCTGACTGACCTTGCGCATGTGGGCGGAGCTTAAGTCCCTACTGTAGACACGCGCGGTGGCGCGCTACACTAAAATGTTGATCAAAGAATATGCAGGGGCGCAGACATGCGCACGTAGGTCGCCATTTTTGCCTACGATTCTTGTGCCTCATTAATGGTAGATACAAGGCTGATATTTGTATAGTTCGATACTTATGTTTGTGCGTATACGTATATTTTATGTTTTGAACAGGACATTATTTTTAGCATTATACAACGTGGAGACGACAATACAACAATAAATTAAACTTCGTATACCTAATGCTGTTCCCAGTCTGCATACAAAAATTCAATCAAATATATCCAATAGTTTAGTCACAGGACATTATTTTTCATTTTTAAGATTTTCTACATGATGTATCTAACAATAAGCCAGCGGCCGACAGGTGAACGACATCAGCGATAATCTGCAACTGTAATATTGGTTCCTATAAACAAAACATGTTGCCAGCTCGCTACTTCAATAACCTTCGCCAAAATTGTTCTTAAATTTTACTTCCCGATGAGAATTAATGCATATTATACCTTATCTCTGAGGCATAAGAGTCATAAAGCGTGTGAAGAAAATTAGATGTGAAAATAATGCATGCGGAAGTTATTACTACTTGTTACGCACTCATGTCAATCGTAAATTAAGTATGTGCGAAAGGGATAGATTAGATAGTTTGTTTATTTCTACTTCGTTTTCTTGCCGAAACCTGCAAAAATTGGTGTAGGTCAGTGTGTCGCCGTGATCCTACGACGTCGTACGCGTCATTGTTTCGTATCGCAAGCGCAGGTGTTCCGGTTGCGCTGACTTTGAAGCGCCCGCCCGCCCGCCCCTCGTTTGTTTATGAAATTGTGATTATCTTAAGACGCTTTAGTGTAAATTGTGCGAAATTAGACGCTTTATTTAATTAGTGACAGGACACAACGTAGTAATAGGTACCTAGTTAAATTGTTATGTGAATTGTGCGAAATTAGACGCTTGTCATTGTGTGTAATCTAATCGTTTGTTTTTTAGTGTGAATTGTGCGAAATTAGACGCTTTATTTAATTAGTGACAGGACACAACGTAGTATTAGGTACCTAGTTAAATTGTTAAGTGGATTGTGCGAAATTAGACGCTTGTCATTGTGTGTAATCGAATCGTTTGTTTTTTGTAATAACAATGCCTCGTTTTGGTTACACAGCCATGGAGTACACCGACATGATTTTAATTTATGGGGAATGTCACGGAAACGCCGCTTTAGCAATAAGAACATACCGAGAGAGGTATGCGAACACCCGTGTATGTCCTACGGACGGCCGCATTATCGTTCAAGCTGTCCAGAGGATACGGGAAAATGTACCCTTAATCCCGCATTTGGATAGTGCTGCTCCAATAGTAACAGTGACCCGAGACGAAAGAGTTTTAAATTATTTTGAACGCAACCCTACGTCTAGTCTACGTAGGGCAGCTCGAACTTTTGGTGTAAATCATAAAACCATACATAAAGTCTTAAAACGCGACAAAAGGAAGCCTTATAAGTACAAGAAAGTACAGGCGTTGCTACAAAGGGACAAGCCAGTAAGAGAAACCTTCTGTCGCTGGATAGAAATAAAACATTTAAATAACCCCGACTTCCTGTACAATGCGATGTGGACTGATGAAAGTACATTTACAAGGAACGGCTTATGGAACCGACAGAATCTTCGGTACTGGAGCCGCGAGAATCCGCATCTAGTATGGGAGACTTCGCACCAGTACAGATTTGCTATCAATGTGTGGGCTGGCATACACAGGAATACCATAATTGGTCCGGTTTTTATTGATGGCAATTTAAATGGTGCAAAGTTTTTAGACCTCCTCAACGGACCTGTTTCAGATTACACTGATGATCTTCCGCTAAACGTGTACAGCCAGATGTGGTACCAGTTAGACGGAGCACCAGCTCATTCAGTGACGTCTGCCAGAGAGCGTTTGTCTCAAATGTTTGGACAGCAGTGGATTGGCCGTTATGGACCAACGAGGTGGCCAGCGAGGTCACCGGACCTCACGCCATTAGATTTCTTCTTGTGGGGTCATGTCAAAAATGAAGTTTATTCAACAGACGTTGATACCGTTGATGATTTAAGGAACCGAATTATAATATCTTTTAATAAATTAAAACAAATGGCCGCTAATGGCGACCTTTTATCAAGAGTTAGAAATAACCTTTTAAGACGGTGTAATTTGTGAGTTCGGGTTCATGGCGGACATATTGAAAATTTAAAAATTTAATGGATATTAAGTCTGAATATGTACGATAAGTGATTGAACAGTGATTGTAATTAATAATTACTCGTGGGTGACTGTGACTATTCAGTTAATAATTTGTGATTCTGTGTAATTGTTTTTGCATTCATAAAAATAAATATGGCGCGAAGAATCACGTCGTCGGAGCGGGTCGCACGACCCGACGCACCACCGATACATTAGGTACCCCGCGCTGTTGCCGCTCTTCTCACAGGTTAGTGAACCAATATTTAAAAATGGTGTTCTGTTTTGTTTACATTTTTATGCTATTTAGTTTGTTTGAAAAGTTTGTTTTTTTAATTTCGGTTCTAGGATTTATTTGATAGTGTCAAAATATTCCTATGAACTAGTATTACCAGTGTTTTCATTTATTGTTGTATCGTCATCTCCACATTGTATATGTAAGAAAACTTATTACAAAAAAAAAAAAAACAACCGACTTCACAAAATACAATAAAAAAGTGAAAAATAACTCTCTTTCTCTTTCTTTATCTTTCTTTCTCTCTCTTTCTTTCTCTTTCTTTTTCTTTCTTTCTCTTTCTTTCTCTTTCTTTTTCTTTCTTCAATTGGGTTTTTCCATCTGAAATTTCTCAGTGGTAGCCCGGAGTCTGTATTTATGGCCAGTCAAACAGGTAATCCAGACATGTAATATAAAATACAATAGACGATGATATATTTAGTAACCTATTCCGCTTGACTATTCTTCAAGAGTCATAAAAACCCTGTAAGAAATCGACACGTGTTTCACCTCTCAACGAGGCATCTTCAGGATGACGATTGACCAATTGCAAACCAGAACGCGACGTGTTACCACACCGAGCGCTGGACGCAGAGTGAATCAAATCGCCCGACACCCCCACTTATATAGGATTGCTGCTCGGCGCTGATTGGCTAGGACCGTTATCAGTGCGATAAGCGCGATAAGGGGCGAACAATCGCAACAAAGGCGACCTTGGAATGCTGGTATTTAATTCGTTCAACAGTGTAACGGTCGCTGTATTATTTTTTACAATTTCTAAACTCTCTAATACTGACATTTTAAATCCTTTATCACAAGTGTGTAAAATTTTGAATGTGTTATTATTATTTAATGAATGACCTGAATCTATTAAATGTTGAGCAAAATGAGATCTTTCTGGACAACTATTCCTATAAGCTGCAATATGTTCCTTATATCTTGTTTGGAAATTACGACCAGTCTGACCTATGTAAATACCATTACAATCATCGCAATGTAATTTGTAAACACCTGATTTTTTATGGTTTTCTAAACGATCTTTTCCGTTACAAATCCGTCTTAAAGAATTATCTGTTTTAAATGCTACCCTTATTTCATTTCTACACAAAGTTTTTGAAACCCTATCACTAATCGACCCTAAGTACGTCAAACTACCTATATATTGATGTGGTTTTTCTGGAGGCAGTGGATACAAAAGTGAACGAACTATGTTACGGCGTTTCGTTTGTATCAAATCATTAACCATTTTCCTACTGTAACCGTTGCTCTCAGCTATATGATAAATAATGGTTAGTTCTCTGTTATAATTATCTTGGGATAGTGGTACTGACATCAATCTATGAGTGAAACTACGATAAGCTGCTAATTTATGCTGAATTGGATGACAAGATGACGCAGGAATCGTGACGTCTGTATAAGTTGGTTTTCTATATATCTGAAATTCGTGTTTGTTGTTAATTCTTGTGATAGTTAAATCTAAAAAGTTAAGGGATCCGTCATCTTCTAATTCTAATTTAAACTTGATTTTAGGATGGAATCTATTGATTTTATTAACAAAAACATCTATTTGACGCAATGTACCGGTCCAACACATAATTATGTCGTCAACATAACGGTAATAATATAAAATTTGTGGCTGTCCAATAATGTATTTATTTTCAAAGTGGTCCATAAAAATATCTGCCATAAGAGGACTGAGTGGAGAACCCATTGCTAAACCTTCTTTTTGCTTGTAATATTGATTATTAAACCTAAAATAATTCTGTTCCATACAAATCTTGGTCAAAGATAACAATTCACAAACCTCACCAGGATGGACCCGCTGTTTCTCAAAAAGATCTTCAAGTATCTGTAAACACTCCTCATAAGGAACGTTTGTAAATAGACTTTCGACATCCAATGATAATAACTTAGCACCGGTTGGCAAATTGATATCTCTAACCCTCTCTATTAACTGTAAACTATTTTTTAGACTAAACTTAGGTTTAAAATTTGATCTGGACTTTAATAAATAGTTCAAATGTTTTGACAAATTATATGCTGGAGCACCGATATAAGAAACCACTGGCCGAATTGGGATATTATCCTTATGAATTTTAGGCAAACCGTATAGCATTGGAGACCTAGGGTTCATAGGAACAATATATTTCAAAGGTTTTGGATCGATGTAAGACGTGCTTTTGGTGATATTTTTTACCTGTGAAGTAAAAACTTTAGTGGGGTCTGATCCTAGTTGTTCAAAATCGCTTCCCTGTATTACGTCATTTACCTTTTGGACATAACTGTTCCTGTCTAAGATAACTACTGTATTTCTTTTATCGGCCTTAGAAACAACTATACTGTTTTGATCTATTTTGGTTTTCAAAGATCTATAAATTCGTAAGTCTGATGAAAGAGACAACGAATTCGATGAGTTAAGCGACTTTTTAATATGAACAGAAACCTGGTGTGCTACTGTCTCATCTTTTTTACCTCTAACTATTGCCATTTCTGAATCTACTGCTAAAAGCTCTAAAGGTTTTTGTGACACGACGGGCTGGATATTAAATTTAAATTCAATTTTTTTAATTTTTTTCATCAGCGCCGAGCAGCAATCCTATATAAGTGGGGGTGTCGGGCGATTTGATTCACTCTGCGTCCAGCGCTCGGTGTGGTAACACGTCGCGTTCTGGTTTGCAATTGGTCAATCGTCATCCTGAAGATGCCTCGTTGAGAGGTGAAACACGTGTCGATTTCTTACAGGGTTTTTATGACTCTTGAAGAATAGTCAAGCGGAATAGGTTACTAAATATATCATCGTCTATTGTATTTTATAATGGATTTCCGCAAAGTCACGCCTGAATCAATTAACTATGTAATATAATACATGGAACTTAAAACATAACTGGCGAAATGTAGGTGTACTATAGGTACATCTCTGTCTCACCCTTCGGGGAATAAACGCGTGATGTTTTGTTGATAAATATGTTTGATGAATGACTTATTAAAAACATAGAGTAAAATCACGTATACAGCAGATTTATTTCCTTCTTTCTTTCTTTCTCTTTCTCTTTCTTTCTCTCTCGTTCTTTCTCTTTCTTCAATTGGGTTTTTCCATCTGAAATTTCTCAGTGGTAGCCCGGAGTCTGGATTTATGGCCGGTCAAACAGGTAATCCAACTTAAGGGCCATAGTTTCCTGACTGACCTTGCGCATGTGGGCGGAGCTTAAGTCCTTACTGTAGACACGCGCGGTGGCGCGCTACACTAAAATTTTGATCAAAGAATATGCAGGGGCGCAGACATGCGCACGTAGGTCGCCATTTTTGCCTACGATTCTTGTGACTCATTAATGGTAGATGCAAGGCTGATATTTGTATAGATCGATACTTATGTTTGTGCGTATACGTATATTTTATGTTTTGAACAGGAC
This sequence comes from Lithophane semibrunnea, assembly GCA_947363905.1. Lineage (NCBI taxonomy): Eukaryota > Metazoa > Arthropoda > Insecta > Lepidoptera > Noctuidae > Lithophane > Lithophane semibrunnea. The sequence goes on from OX376187.1 coordinate 5,796,242, forward strand.
ATTATTTTTAGCATATAAATGGAAGAAATCTTTTTACAAAAAAAAAAAAACAACCGACTTCACAAAAAACAATAAAAAAGTGAAAAATAACTTTAGTTTCGGAAGTCGGTGTCTTTGCTGGTGTATTTTCATAATTGGCGGAGTAATCGCGTAAAATACATACCAAAAAAAAAAAAACATACAGTCGAATTGAGAACCTCCTCCTTTTTGAAGAAGTCGGTTAAAAATATATTTACAATGCATGTGCTCGAAAAGAGCGTTTTCCAGGCAGCCAAATTGTGCGGAAAGAGCCACTTTTTCGCAATGGTGCTTTTTACTTTTCAGTTTTTAGGGTTCCGTAGTCAACAAGGAACCCTTATAGTTTCGCCATATCGGTCCGTCTGTCTCTCCGCGGCTTAGCTCAGAGACTCTTAGTACTGGAAAGCTGTAATTTGGTATGGGTATACAAATAAATCACGCCGACAAAATGGTAAACCAAAATGAAAAAAAAAAAAATGTTTATGGTGTCTATGCCGATAGTGACATTAAAATGTAAATCCGGGATGGCGGCTGGGAAAATTTTGTTTTGTTTTAAATCGTACGTGAGAAGGAACTTCGTTCCTGACGGGGGTCCCCCGACCGCACACGTTGATGTTATTACCTATTTTTGACATAAATTTTGTGATCTAGATTTTCTAGAACAATTCGTAATTATTTAACTTCAAATATGAAAGAATGAATAAACAATCGCTCACCAGATGATTACAATAGTACATTACTATTACTGTCGCAGCCTGCAACTGACGCATTGATGGACGATCGTGAAAATGTGGACCGAGGCACACATAAGGGAGTTCATCAATGCTTGGTTGCGGCCAAGACTTAAATAGTACTTTTCTCAAATATGCGCAGAAATTCAAACAGAGTAAATTATAAATTCCAGAATCAATGTCGGACCATGATAATTTTTCACGCGCCAATATGTTCACTTGTTTATTCTTTTAGGGAAGGTGCGTATTTACGCGACCAGGTTTTTTACACCAGGTTTTTACTTGTAAGTTACGCCGACCAAGTGCCGACCCGAAATACTCGCAAGACTTCAAAGTATTTTGCTCCGTCAACTCTCGACGCGATTCTGCTCCTTATTTATATGAATTTACGGATCAATGTTCTGTGCAAGTATTACTTTAAAGGTTTGGAAGTTTTATTTTTGTAGACGCAATTCTGCTCCTTATTTATATTACGTTACGAATCAATGTTCTATGCAAGTATTCTTTCTTCCGTACATTACTGTCGCGGCCTGCAACTGGGCTATTGATGGACGATCACACATACGTGAATCCATCAATGCCTGGTTGCGGCCAAGTCTTGTATAGAACTTTTCTCAATCTCACAATGCGCGGAATTTCAAACTAAGTAAATTAATTATAATTTCCAGAATTAATGACGAACAAGGATAATATTTCACGCGCCAATTTGTTCATTTGTTTCTTATTTATTTTAAACGGGTTAATCCCAAAGTACCCCATTCTTTTGATCTAAAAAGATAAAAATCTCATACATTACTTCCCAAGTTACTCCAAGGAATTTGTATTATTAAAAAATAGTTATTATTTTATTCCCATTCTGCTCCATAGGTATCTTGAATTATTCTCAAAGTAATACACCGATTATTCGTTATCAATCTTCAAACTGCTCCATAAACAGCTCTATTTGCAAAACAAATCGAAATTTAAATAACATCTTTTCTCAAACATGCTTGGAAATTCTAGCATTATTTTGATAAACTTCTTCGAGATAAATCAAAATTGCTGTACTGGTCAAAAACAAGTGACGATGCGGTCAGTGATTTTCTGTTGTGTTGTGTTATTTGAAAATGGAACGAACTTTTTACTCAATGATACTTAAAGATTTTTAATCAATGGGACTCACGTTACTCTTTCACAAATGCGATCATGATCCTTATTGGTAAGGTTGCACGGAACAATTTCCTATGAAAGTATTTTTTTACGTTTAGGTTTAGAAGTTTTTTTTTGTAAACGCTATTGTAATCTTTATTTCTATAGAGTTGAGGATCAATGTTCTATGCAAGTATTTTTCTTCCACCAAGTCTTGGTTGGAAGTTGGACGTAACCTTTTTTGCATACGCGATTGTACTCCTTATTTGTATGACTTTACAGATCTATTTTCAATGCAGAAAGAAAACACTTGAAAGTATTTCGAGCCCTGGTTTTTGGCACTGGTGTCTAAAGGTGGCTTGGCCCTGGTACCTACTCGATTTTACATAATAAAATAAATAATTTGTCTTTTCTTTCAACAGCGTAGTAATTTTATCTTATCATTAATGCACTGTTTGTAGGGTTCCGTACCCAAAGGGTAAAACGGGACCCTATTACTAAGGCTTCGTTGTCTGTCGGTCGGTCGTTCGGTCGGTCTGTCGGTCCATCGGTCGGTCGGTTGGTCGGTCGCCTACCCTACCTACCTACCTACACTCCCTACCTACCCTACCTACCCTACCTACCCTACCTACCCTACCTACCCTACCTACCCTACCTACCCTACCTACCCTACCTACCCTACCTACCCTACCTACCCTACCTACCCTACCTACCCTACCTACCCTACCTACCCTACCTACCCTACCTACCCTACCTACCCTACCTACCCTACTTACCCTACCTACCTACCCTACCGACCTACCCTACTTATCTACCCCTACCTACCCTACCTACCCTAACTACCCTAACTACCCTAACTACCCTACCTACCCTACCTACCCTACCCTACCTACCCTACCTACCCTACCTACCTACCCTACTTATCTACCCCTACCTACCCTAACTACCCTAACTACCCTACCTACCCTACCTACCCTACCCTACCTACCCTACTTACCCTACCTACCTACCCTACCTAGGTAGGTAGGGTAGGTAGGTAGGGTAAGTAGGGTAGGTAGGGTGTAGATAAGTAGGGTAGGTACCCTACTTATCTACCCCTACCTACCCTACCTACCCTACCTACCCTACCTACCTACCCTACCCTACCTACCCTACCTACCCTACCTACCCTACCTACCCTACCTACCCTACCTATCCTACCTACCCTACCTACCCTACCTACCCTACCTACCCTACCTACCCTACCTACCCTACCTACCCTACCTACCCTACCTACCCTACCTAACCTAACCTACCCTACCTACCCTACCTAGCCTACCTACCCTACCTACCCTACCTACTCTACCTACCCTACCTACCCTATCTACCCTACCTACCCTACCTACCCTACCTAGCCTACCTACCCTACCTACCCTAGCTACCTAGTATGGACCATACCATAGTTGGGAAAAGGCTAAGCAGATGATGACCTACATAAAAACCATATAAACAAAAACAGTATGTACGTAGAAACCGCAGCACTAATAAAGCATCCACGCGAACAAGACTCTGCAGCGAGCTAGTCTAGACACGCACACTATTGTAATTTGTTCGTGATTATTTGCACTAACATACACAAACGTACCTACCCTACCTACCCTACCTACCCTACCTACCCTACCTATCCTACCTACCCTACCTACCCTACCTACCCTACCTACCCTACCTACCCTACCTACCCTACCTACCCTACCTACCCTACCTACCCTACCTACCCTACCTACCCTACCTACCCTACCTAACCTAACCTACCCTACCTACCCTACCTAGCCTACCTACCCTACCTACCCTACCTACTCTACCTACCCTACCTACCCTATCTACCCTACCTACCCTACCTACCCTACCTAGCCTACCTAGCCTACCTACCCTACCTACCCTAGCTACCTAGTATGGACCATACCATAGTTGGGAAAAGGCTAAGCAGATGATGACCTACATAAAAACCATATAAACAAAAACAGTATGTACGTAGAAACCGCAGCACTAATAAAGCATCCACGCGAACAAGACTCTGCAGCGAGCTAGTCTAGACACGCACACTATTGTAATTTGTTCGTGATTATTTGCACTAACATACACAAACGTACGTAGCCGTCCCGTCTCAATGCTAACGCGCGACTGCCGCGCGCGCCCGCGCAGTGCACCTCTGAACCTGTATCTCTAAGAGGGGTAATTAAAAAAAAAAAATGTTTAATTTACATTTCTGCTCAATACAATCTGTAGTACTTCTAACCATCAATTTTTCAGTATAAAAATATTTCCAAACATCAAAGCCGTTTAGAAGTAGTAGGGAAATATTAGCCAAAAATTGCATTTTGTTAAATATTTTTTAAGGCAAAAGTATTAGTCATACGAAAAAATTGCTCAATACAAAATGTTGTACATGAATCTATGGCAAACATATTTTTTTTTCAGATCTTTTAACCAAGGTGTTAATGAGGAGTAGGCTTTTTAAAGTGACCGTGTTACGGTACTGAACGGGACTAAGCGCCTTAACTGTCAGAAATTATGTAATTTCCCGACCTTCTGGTTTTTTATTAAAGAATGAGAACATTATATGCGTTAATACTATTACATATGTGTACTAAACCTAACAAATTTTATAAAATTAATCTGTAAGTAACTGTTTTTGGCTGCGTATGTATCAAAGCATTTAATCTTTAATGGTTCTGTTCCCAAGCTACCATTAGGCTCAATAACGCGGTTTTTTAAAATAATTGTCAGTCTTATAACTTAAATTGACCGATAGAACCTGCATTTTGGTCCCATTCATTACATGGCAGTCATAATATAGATACCCAATAACAATTGCATATTGCAATTGCAATTGCATTGTGTGCATATGCAATTCTGCTTTGCCCTTCCGCGAATCCAGTCATGATGTAAGGCATGTCGTGTTACTAAATAACATAGGCGAGTTGACAGAATTTTAGCAACTGATTAAAATAAATAATTAATCATAGTCTTTGTTGTCTATTTTTCTCCAAATATGAATAATTCAGATGTGAGGCGAAACGCCAAGATGTTTATAATGTTGATGTTCCTTAGAATGGTCAGGTGTGTAGAACTCGCAACCGGTGTGCTTCTATGACTGACAAGCGTTTCGTATTTCTACAACGACTTTCAACAGAATTGACATACGCTTTTCGATAGCATAGGTCAGAGGGCCTAGACAAGTGACAGTCGCTTCGAAAGCGTTTCGTATTTCTACAAAGACTTTCAACAGAATTGACATAAGCTTTGTCGATAGCTTATGTCAGTCCTATACATTTTTGCCTTGTCCATCATCGTTATCGCTGATAGAATGTCACTTTGTCTAGGGCCTCTGTACATTTTTCCTTTTCCATCATCGTTATCGCTGATAGAATGTCACTTTGTCTAGGGCCGTATGTATGAACGTAAACGAAGCAAAAAGAGTATGTAAGGAACGAAGCAGGTGGCGTTAATCTGTAGTTTCTGCCTACCGCCATGGGAAGAAGACGTGCGTATATGTAGGTATGTATGTATGATTCAAGAAAATACAAACATTAACAAAACAATTTTTTCATTTTACTGTCACCTAGAAAAGAGGAAAGAGGAGCTCGTGGCTAAGTAATAACAGCCGCACGGGTCGATCCATCAGGTTAAGCTACGCTTTCCGGGGTTGGTCCGTGGATGGGTGACCATCTTTACATACCGAGACTCCTACGTGTCTCGGAAAGCACGTTAAGCCATTGGTCCCGGCTGTCATTTGTGGATCTTTGACAGTCGTTACGGGTCGTCAGAAGCTCGAAAGTCTGACAACCAGTCTTACTAAGGGGTATCGTATTACCCAGTTCCTGGGTTGTGGAGGTCAGATAGTTAGTTATAATACCATAGTTTAAATACCAGGAATAAACACAATCTTGCTGTACATCGCACTCGTCTCCACAGAGTAGGCAACTCGTTCATGGGTCAATGTATACGCTTTTATAACAAACTTCCCATTGACATTCGAAACTTACCCATTAAACGATTTAAAAGCTGTATTAAAACCAAACTTTGTTAAAAAGGGTACTATAAAATCACAGATTATTTAGAAGACAAAAATGCATGGGATTGAGCTGCTCGCTCTGCTAAGCATTGTGACATTTTGAATATTATGGAAAGCCATAAAAATATACCTACCAGTTTTATATACAAATTGACATTATTGAATATTATATACAAAATGACATGATGATTACTTATAAGTATTGTTTTATTGTGAATGTGAGGACTATGTGGATATTTATTTTTCGTTCTGTTAGTTTTAGCGAAGGTCTGGCAATTTGAGAACTTTATGCGACCTACCCAAACGTCCTTTCTTTGGTATTGTTCGTCGAGTCGTTGAGCTCCTTAAGTTCTGAGTTGAGCTCCACTATTACTGACAAATGCTTGCACTGACTGGACAGGTCCACTCAAATCTGTGTGGTTCTTTCCTCAAAAGTCCATTTCAGACTATTATCTACATGGTCCTCATATGGCCTGACCAAGATTATGTCTGGACTTTAAAGGAGACGGTGACCTCTGAGTTTGTTTCGGCCTTTCTTCTCAGAGTAGTCAGATAGGAAACGCCTACCTCATCTAGCTTATTTTTACAACTTTTTAATATGACGTGTAAAAGTGATTCCAATATCCTATTTACAGAATAAACAATTTCATTTCATTTCATTTCATTTCAGATAGGCAGTCGCTCCATGTAAAATACTGGTATTCAGCTGCATCCGGTTAGACTGGAAGCCGACCCCAACATAGTTGGGAAAAAGCTAGGCAGATGATGATGTCACCTAGAAAAATAAATATAATAAATAAATAAATATGTCTTTATATCTCTTCTCTGCATCACCCAAAGGTTGACTGGTAGAAATTATGCCTATGGCATTAAGTCCGCCTCTGTACATTTGTGTGTTTAAAGTATTAAATAAATAATAGACAAGCCTAATAAAATTATATGCATTCGTCCTGAAGGTTAAGAATCTGAATCAGCTGCTCAACATCCCGCGTGTGTTGTAAGACTCAACTGAGCGGAGATAATTGCTCTCTTGCGCGGGAGCAATGGAGCTTGGCATTGCAAGACAATGTTTATGTTCTTTCTCTAGCATTAGCTTATCCACTGACAGGTTATATGAGTTCATATTTTTTTTTTTTTTATTTGACTGTATAATCAATTTAATTTTAATGTTTTTCTAATTTAATTTATTATTGACATAATCTACTCATTACAATGTTTAACTATATGAGTTGTATTGCAATATGTGGTTAGCTAGCGACATCGAAAATTGATAAATATTATTTATTTTACTTCAATGGTCCTAGTTTATCATTTATAACTCCCAGTTACATCTAAAAATAGCTATATGTAGGCGGGCACGCCCTTTGTGCCTGGAGGCTTTTATTTAGTTAATTTATGTTTACACTTTTTTTTTTTGGTTGGTATAATAGCGTGTGCTAGCTGACATATGGCTAATAATTAGATTTATGTTTTGTGTTGCATAATGTAAATGATTTTGCATACTTTTGTATAGAATCATTTTTTTCTAACTGAACAGACAGCTGTGCTGCTGGGGAGTTTGTTGCGCCACTTCTTCCCAGCTAAAGCACTAGGAAGTGGTGAAGGGTGGGCGTTTTTGGGGGACTGTCTTATGTGATTTTGACGTTCGAAAAGTGCTGGTTCTCAGCCTAGTTTGAATAAATGACTTTTGATTTGATTTGATTTGATTTGCTCTTGTATTATTTTATAAGGTATTTATATCCAATGAGTTCCTTCAGTGTATCTGGGGGTGTGTAAATGGGTTATGATTATGAACTACTCGTTAGCTGGTAAAAGACAAGAAAATTGGAGGATAAACGTATGTATTTTTTTCCTTATAAGTCATAATTAGATATTTGAAGGATAGGTTGATAGAACATGTACCATATAGAAACAAAAAACACGTGTAAAAACGAAATAGTCTCTGTTCGTAAGTGTACTAATTAATAATCTAAGCTTACTGATATCTAATAAGTGCATTTTATAATACACTAGCGACCCTTTTCCTACTTCGTACGGTTTTTGGACTTGACAAAACATCAAGATTTCTTACTTATATGTAACTTTAATACCAACTAACGTACATGCGTATTATACACATAAACGTTCCGGAATCAATTCTCGAAACTATGGTGAAAACCTCATCAAATCTGTTGCGTGGTTTAGAAAAACAACGCGGACATACAGACAAACACGAAAAGCGACTTTAATTTATAATATGTAAATAGAAGCGAACTTGCACGTGCCCTATTCTCATACCTAGATCTATAATCGTTATTTAGCAGCACGTGCTTTGACTTAGATATGTTTACGCCTCTGTCTTGTAATTTTAGTTAGAGAATTCGAGATTAACTGGAATTACGCTGAGACAACGTACCTATGTACTAAGTAACGTTTTTAGATCACGGCCTCACTCTCTGTCTGTGAACTCAGCCTATCATACTATAAGCAGGTCGCTGCTGGATGTCATGCATCGTTCTAATTTCTCCACAATACTCGAAACTACACTTTACACATTCCGACCTCCTCGTCTTCATACAGGTCCATCTGTGCAGTTCATTAAGTAGCTATAGTGGAAATTGATAGATAACTATTTTGTATAACCGCAGTCCAGTTTACATAAGCTCGTTAGTAAGCGATATCTAACGACTAGTAAATAACAAGAATCGCCCATGCACGAAGCTCAAACGCAATTTAGTAATTATTATGTACACACGGCTACATATCAAGCTATACATTCCCAGTATAAGCTGACCTCGCATTGTACGAAAATCCTACACAATGCGAGATCAGCATAAACTGGAAATGTATAGCTCGATGTGTGGCCGTGTGTACCTACGCTGAACATACACCTGGATTATTGCAGGTTATCGAGCATTTCCATGTTCGTGCAAACTTCATGAATATGGAAACCTATAGGCTATGGGAATGTACATACCTTTTACTTACTACTTGCAAAATAGTTGGAACAAAATGTAGGCGTAGGGTTCATCAGGTAAGTCAGTTATAAAAGTATTTCTTAGAACTATTATAATATGTAAGTAAGATCCCTATATGTAGTATTTTAGAAATGGTCGAAAGGCGTCGTCGTGGGACACCCGAAAGAAGTTCCTTTTTCGCACACTTGGCGAATGAGAGCTAGACCGAACGTTAAGCCGCACAGAGACAATGTCTGAGATTGAAAAGTTGTTAATTACTTGTCACTAGATGGCGTTGTACGATTTCGATCGATTGCTGAATTACCGCCAGTAGATTTATGTTTTTTTACATTGACAGCTTTTTTTTTTGTAACGGAAAAAATGGTGTAATCACTACACTAAATTTAACTGAAATAAACTGCAATTCAATTTAAATTGAATAAGTTTTCCAATTTCAAACCCCGATATCTAACCCACTAAAGCGAGGGTTATTCACCGAAAAAAGTGTAACATTTGACCGTTACTTTTGATACGTAAAAAAAGCAAGTCAAAATATTACACTATTTCATTCGTGAGTGTAACGTGCGATAAGGTTGTTGCAAAAGCTATATTCATTTTGCTAATGGTATGAGACGAGAGAGAGATTTACATAACGTTCTTCATTTTGTCAGATAAATTAATGGTCCTTGCTTACCTCCAAACCACCCCACTGGTTTAAAAGTAGGTAAATAGCAAATTCAATCATTTTGATCTAACTCACATACGGTGATGACTCACCAAGTCCACCCAGTTTCTTCCATGGACACAAACAAACGAAGGTAGTGTTTATTGAACAAAATAAACAAACAAAGAATTGCATGCACGCGAAAACAGGGTGTGTCTCCACGTAAACGAGCATTGCATTACTAATACCCCACTTAGTCAATTAAACAAGCAAAGTACCAGGAGCGCAGAATTTACAAGCAGCTCTAACAAAATATAGGAGTGATGTGCAAGCAATCGATTTTGTATTGTCATGCAATGTTCCATGGACACGGTCACGGCCGTGTACTACGACTACATAAATTACTAGGAGCCATGAAAGTAAGTTCTCAATGTCTTATAAAAAATTCAGTGAGCTATTTCGAGCTCAGACGTCTACATGGACGAGTGACATTTATTTTTAATGGACAGAGCTTTATCCTGACCGAAACTATTATTTATGGTCAGAAAGATTACAATTTGCTGCTGTGTAACGAAAATAGACAGGATTATAAACTAGATTCCAAAGAAAAACAAATCGAAGACAGATTGATTACGCTCCTAGCTAACTTCAAGTGAATCAAATGAAATCTCAAATGAGACTGCGCGCCTCGAGTCCACAACGTTAATTTGTCAAAGTGCTATCGACGATACGCTGTGCTACGTTCCGCATACCAAGTACAGTGACTGAGTTTGTCCAAATAGTCTTGTAACAGAAGGGTGACGTATTTCATTTAAATGTTGGTGTCATTTAAATCTTTCTTTGCATTTGCATTGGAAAGTACTGAAAACGAAACTAATTTATCTGATTTTAAAATAAAATCACTACGTATCACTGAAATGATAATAGCCCACCTAAAACGGCCGCTTTGGCAGATAGGATAATATTATGGATCATCGTAAAATTTCACAAACTGACAATTCATAAAATTATTTCTTTGCTCATTCATAGTTAGGTCAAGCCCATGGCAAAAATAGTTACATTACCCTGTCGAATCCAGAGCGCAATGACGCAGCAAAATAAATTCCCAACATAATTTACCTCGGTAAAGAAATGCCTACTCCATTCATTTCTTCGTTCTATGTGGTGGGTTTTGTGGTGCCATGGGGTGGTAGTGGAGTCCCACCACCAGGCTCGTACCGACGTGCCAGGTCGCCGCGAAAACGTCGTTAAAAATCCGTAGTAAAAAGTTGAAGGCGAAATTTTCAGTATTTGTGAATGTAAATTATTACAAATAGTGAGTGAAATAAACACTACAATAAAGGTTTAATTATAAAAATATTAACGTGTAATGTGATAACAAATTATAGAACTTTCAGTTGCAAAAATAATAGAGCTTTCAGAATAAGTTTCATTGACGGCATAAATGAATGTGACACCAACCAAATATTTGGTAGCCTACTAACCTTAGAAAATAGTGAATCACTGGTTTTTTGCTTTTATATTTGAAATAATTCCATAAGTCAAGCTGTTACACCCTTACACCATTATGTAACAACACAAACATGCAAGCTTGTTGAAAAGGTTAGAAAGTTTTAAACGGTTGGATTGCGGATGACATTGTTTAAAAACGGAAAATATTTATGATCTTCTAAAAACTTATTGATCTTATAATGGTGCACACTTTTTAAATTAATGAACCTCTAAAAACTTATTGATGTTCTAACGATGCATACTTTTAAAAATAAATGAGCCTCTTTTTAAATTTCTGACATTCTTTTCCTAGTTACTTGGCTATTAAGTGTTCCTAGGACCCCAAAATAAGAATAATTAGAGGTTCACAAAAAAGGCGCAATCAATAAATTAGTAGATATAAAATAATATTTTTAGAAAAGCCAAATTCGAAATATTTAGGGTTCGATTAAAAAAAAGCTTTAAAAAATTTGGAAGAGTCCTATTATTTTGTCCAACGTGATCGACGTCATAATCTTAATTACATTACGATATTGTGAAAAATATCTAAATAAATAAATGTATATATTTTTCAAGTTCACATTCAAAGACCTAAATAATTTGATAGGTATGTAGATAAATAATAAAAACATTGAACTATTTGTTATTTTACTGATGTCGAGGTTAACATTGAAAATATTGGAGACATTTATTATTCAGTAGATAATATCAATTTCACGGTAGCAACTATTATTTGGTAACGACAAACCACAAATCAACAATGTTTACAAATTCAACAGGCCTCGTTCAAATAACGTCACGTTGCTGATTTTGTATGACAAAGTTTTTTTTTATGAATAAGCAACAAATGATGGGTAGGAACCATACCTCATGATCCGCTTCTACCTTTGCACACATTAAATCTGCAGGATAACGGAACATGTCTTTTTGGATAGTGTAATCTTTAGTATTATGTATGAATTTCTTTATTATCTTTAGAATTACAAGCATAATCAGGCTGTAGTGTTCCCACTGCTGGGATAGAGGCCTCTTCTCTTCGAGACGGAGTGAGCTGTTATCTACCACGCGGGCCCGGTGCGGGTTCGAGATGTCTTTGATATTTTGGTTCTAGGACATGCCGGTTTCCTAACGATTTTTTCTTCACCGTCTGTCTGGGTTCGGACCCACGACCTACAACTCGTAAGTCCAGGCCGTTACCACTGGGCGGCGGGCGGCTACGCCTGAAAAGCTCATATCCTTTAGTTTATGATTGACTGAATTTTATAACCTCGACAATAATAGCCTTTCCAACGCACACTGGGCATGGTGGATTATGGCTCACTTCCCTCCCCTCAGAGAGGAAGTGTCCCGTTATAGGCTGATTATAATGCATTATTATGCGATTCTTCTCATTCAGCATTAATTCTCGCATTCAATCAAAATTATGGGCACTTTGTTAAACAATATTAATAGTCTGACTATCGAATCCTAAAGCTAAATATATTATTGAACCAGTAACTCATTGTTAAAACAATAATGACATCTACGGTAAACAACTTTGTTAGAGGCTCTATTTCGTCATGATTTATGACGAGCTTTCGCACCGCTCTGTAATGAAATTGTAAAGAGGGATTCAGCAATTCTATGGATAAACTTGAAGCCTTGGACTCGGCAGATAAACTTAGCTAACTTCTCAAATATTCTTTGAAAGCTGCTATCGTTTTAATTTTGTTCCTTGAATGTTAAACTTCAGTCATGTCTTTGAGATAGCGTTCTGATGTTTCGTTCTTAGAAGTCCTTTTGTTTTACTTATAGACTAAATAATATTTTACTTGTTTTAGTCAAGAAAGAATGTAATTAGGTACATTCCTTATTTTTTTTAACAAAAAATGTTAACATTGGAATATAGGGACATTTTAACACGTAGTCCAGCGAAGGTCATTCAAATTAACAATTAGTTCACGTGAAAACGATCACGCATAAACTTGTGAATGTAATAAATGGTGTAATACATAATTGCTAACAATATTGTGTACTGTGTGTAGTGATGTGAATACCTTTGTTCCTTACCCGTTTGAAATATAAACCTTGAAACATGTATGACGGAGGAGGTACGCCTTTAATGACCCCTGATGGCTACAGCAGTATTAGTCAAGGTAAGTCTTGGACCATGGCATTTATTCATAGTCTAATGAAGGACATACTCTGCTAGGTAATTATACTGGTGACTGACCTCGAGTCTTCTTGGGTTTTAAAAATTAAAAACTTCACGGTTGTTACAATGAAGTATTGTTACAACCGTGAAGTTTTTAATTTTTCAATAAAAGTGGGTTCATTTTAAGACTTTTCTGTTAAAATAAGACGACGTTAGTTGCTTACGTTCTTCGTTCATCTAGATTGGTAGAAATAACTAACTTCAAAAGATTTTTTGTTTAAAAAAAACGTTTTCTCAGTTCCAAGTCGAGTCCTAATGAATAGCTATGCGCTGGAAGCTGGTTTACAGCGCTTAGTTAATCATTAGGAGTTAAAATGAAAAAAGCTCTGATGGATGGTTAAGTCTGCGCGCAATACCGACATCGAGTAATGAGATTATTTAAATCTGCGTTTTTGATGTACCTACTATTACTCAGCGCTTGTTTGTTACCACTGTTTGCTATATTATCGCTAGTAAACTGTGTGCTAGTAAATGTACATCATAATGATTAGGATAGTTCATAAAAGTTTTTTTTTTTTCAAGTATATTTTTTCTTTCTGCGGCTGTTTAACACAGCATATTTTTTAGTTACTTTAAGGTGCAAGTTGAGGTTTAGTAATTAATTTTAGCATCTAACTCTACGTAAACAATATACCTAGTATTATCTGTCCAAATATTTGCCAAGCATCATAGCTTTATCGTCTTACTTAGTTGCATTTCAGAATCAAACCAAATAAACTTTCGATAACTCAGTTTAAAATGCAAGTGAGCCATGCAATGCAGACTTTACAGCCTGGCTGACCTAATAAGGGCACATAAATATATGATATAATCCCGGGCAATGCGAGCGAAGTTCCCGAACTAAGTACTTGTGCAAGTTTTGTAACTTGGCCGGTCGCTCTGATACGCGAACGAAGAAGGGGTAGCAAAGTTTGCTTCGCTTCTATACGTGGTTTCGACCTGTTTGGTTTATCTATCATTGCTGTGAACTTCGGTTGGAGTCTAATATTTTAAGTCTGGATTTCAGTAAGATCTTGAAATGCGATCTAATATTGCTTGATTGTGTTCATGTTTAAGCGTTAGGTAATAGTAAAGGCTGTCTATCAAAAGGTCGAACAAATCGTACCTGTTGCACTATTCATGGGAACGATGACCTGTTAGAGCCATAAGTCTATAATAAGCTAAGTTCGAGGGGTTATTGGACCTGCAAGTTAGCTGTTCACACACTTGTTCTTAATACTTAATTAATATAAATAAGAGCCAAAATGATAAATGATTCTTAGATTGTTTCTATGAATTGGACCAAAAAACATTTTTTTACGTCAAAAATCAATTATTTTCTAAAACTAGATGAGGTCGGTGTTTCCGAAAGAAACTCAGAGGTCCCAGGCTCTTTTAAAGTTCAGTCATAATCGTTTGAGGAATGAACCACACAGATTTGATAGGACCTGACCAGTCAGTTCACGCGTGTAGCTCTTAACGTAATGATCTCAACGACTCAACGAACAATACCAAAGTAAGTACCTATATACCTATACATGGATTGCCAAAGGAAGAATGCGTGACTGCTTACCAAAGAAATAATCAACATAAGAATAGGCCTCTTTTTTTTTTTGTAGGTTGGAAATCATCCAATGACTTCTCCCGCTCTGGGCGGAGCAGAAGGGCGTGTCAGACTTTTACTGACTAAAACCCACCCGTATTCTTTCAGTTGCCTGTTGCCAAGGTCCCGGTATCCCTTTAGGACTAACCTGCAACCCTGGCAGGCATCGGTCCTAGCGGACCCTGCCAATTGTGCTGACATCTTTTTGAGGCGCGCGTGGAACACGACGCGCCTTCGACCCGGGCCCGGTCCTAATCGGACGGCGAGCTACCCATTGCTCGCCGTCCGCAAGCCCGCGCCTATGGTGGCCGGGAATCCGCCTGGGATTCCCGACGCCCAGGGCGTCTCCAACGGCGGCGGTTAGGGGCGTGAGGGCGCAAACTTTTCCTCTCCCTCACGCGTTCCGCCTCCTCCTTCGCGAGCATTACTGCTTCGCAGAAGGAGGTGACTGCTTCCCATGCCCTCTTGCTCCGTACCATGGCCTGGACCAGAGCCGGACGCGAGAGGTCTCCGCCGCCAATCAAGAATAGGCCTCCTAAACGAACAACAAATTATTTTTCAAATAAAATCTTTTTCCTCAATATCGCCGCTCATTGTACCAATATTAGAGCAATTACTTCCTTTGAACGAAAAAAAAAAAAAAAAAAAAGAAAATTCCAAGAAAAATGTTTTTTCATTAAACGTCAGGACAATCTTGATTCTATAACTGCTACGGTATCTAAATTTATTCATTTAGGTACCGTAGCAGTTAATTATTCAGTATTGAAAAATGGCTCCGCTACCCTTCTATATAAATAAGACTAAAGTCACTTTGCAGAAAAAATATTGCTTATACAGTGCTTATACATAATATCTTGCTATTGTTGAAAGGCCTACATTGTCCCCGCATGCCTACCAACACTGTAATTTGAAAGTATTGTAAAAGCCAATTATTTTTAAAAGAGTAACTATGGAGTTTCTTGCCGGCTCTTCTCCATAGGAAACGACCAATTGGAACCGTGCACCTAGCTTCTGACGTTTCATAAGTGCCCATGTAGGTTTATGTGAAATAAAATATTTTGATTTTGATTTTGATTTTATGATATCCCGCTTTGCCGGTGAATGGTATATAATATCTTTACCGATAGGTTACATAAGAAATGGCTCATAACATAATATGCTCCTATGTTTCTAGGAGCGACCTCTTCAGCCCATGTTCCGTCTAACTGTCATCACCATTTGGCTAGCCTTTTCTCGACTGTGTTGGGGTCGGTATCAAGTCTAACCTGATACAACTGTAACATGGAGGACTGCTGAACTGACCTTCACAATCCAGTTCCCGATTGGCTAACACGATGCTCCTTGGTAAATTTTACAATGTTCAAATAGATCTTCAATAATGTTTTACACAGTGATAATACAAAGTATGAATAATAATTGTGTTAAAATGGGAAATGTCACAAACTTTTTGTCAAGACCTAAAAGGCATTTGGGACATACTATCCATGATATCGTTCGTGTGGGTTTAATATTTCTCGCGTAGACATGTTAGATAATTTATTATATTATTTAGCCTGTTCATGATTGATTTATTGTATATTCTTGACCGTCGCATAACGGTATCCCATATCTGGATAAAAGGGTTGACCAAATGTATTTTTTATTGCGGTCTGATGGAATTTATATGTGGACTTGTCTATATACCTTTTAGGCATTAAACTATCGAAACATTTATGTAGTATAAACTGTAATTCATCCAGTTATAATATTTATTCTTCACTATATATTTTATCGTTATCTCAATCTTAATGATCTAATAATATTTTAGCAACAAAACCATCCCGGTACTTCTATTGAACAAGGAAAACTGTTAATATTTTCCTGTTTTTTTATAAATTGGTGTCAGCTTCTGAAAAACAATAATATGATGATAAGAAAAAATAATAATCATGCAGATATAAAAATTATCAATTCCGCTCTACAAATGGCTCTAAAAACGTCATCGTGAAGAACCGGCATGTCCTAGAATCCGAAAACAATTACGTTTACCAATAAGGTGTGGTATTATAAAGTATTAATGCCATCAGTTTTCCAGTATGAGAGAGACGGAGCTATACAAGGCCACTAGCACCATCCCGTTTTCGCAGTGGAATACATAATACTACCCCAGCACTGGTTCGGGACTCTCCCTCTCACAAAGAGGAGACCTGAGTCCCAGCAAATAGTGTATAATAGTGACTGTAGAAATATTATTAGTTGATTGATCTCCTTCTTCGCGTGTCGATGACAATCTAAATTGTGTCAACCCAAAACTTAGTGACGAGTTGGAAATTGTCCCATAAGTTCCTCCAAAGTGAACGCAACACAGGACATTGTCTCATTGTTTGCGTACAATCCGTACTAATATTATAAATGCGAAAGTAGTGCATCCTGTCTGATTGTCTCTTAACTTTTTTACGCATAAACCACTGAACCGATCAACGCACTAAACCGAACCAAACGAAAACCAACTAAACGCATTTTTCTTTAACCGATCGTTATGAGATTTGACAAATACTAGCCTGGAACCTGGAGAACATTTATGCTACTTTTCATCCAGGATATTTGTATAAAAAATATAAAATACAATACACTCAGACGTAGTCAGGAGCAACAGCTGGTCGTCTATAAATCTGAAAGTGAGCAGTTTCAGATTATGATATTCCGTGTTCTTTAAGTTATATCGCTTCTATTTAAGTAGAAACTCATTGGTACATGCCTCGTCCTGTCACCATGAAACTATGGCCTTAACGAGAGCAAAGTAATTGCAGTTGCGTGTGACGTTGCAAATTGACATCTTAGGCGACATCTAGCGGTGGAGCTAGGTAGCTCCAGAGTTTCTCAATACTGGAGACAGAGCGTTGTTTTTGGGTTTCGATAATTGATTATATGTTAATTAAGGAATTAAAATTTATTAACAATCAGATGTAATCACCCAAATTTTATAGTCATGCAATGTCCAATAAATTAAATTTAATTCTTATGATAGAATTTCGGAAGTGGATTGTCACTGTCAAAGAATTCGGTTTTTAGTCTGTGGTTAGAACTTTCTCGAAGGTCGATAAGGAGGAGTCAGGTTTTTTGGTCCTGCGTGTGTGACGAGAAGGGTGTTCCTTCCCGATCCTGGTGACGCTACGCAATGATGGAGTTTTAACAGGTATGTTATTCGAGAGGCACCAGTTCTGTGATGATTAGACTGTGTTCGGCCAATAATCTTATTGGAAATATATCAGAGATGTTGTTTCAGTAGCCGAACCTGTCTGGCTTTTTATGCTAGCCTGAACTGATGCGAACGTGAAGGACGTGACGCCCTGGTGCCGTCCCGTGGTCTAGTGAAATAGCAGTTAGTCCCGACTAGTGGCGGGCAATGTGCTGAAAGACCCGGGCTTTGGCAGTTTTGAGGTTAGATCCTACGAGTGCTGGCAGTGTGGCCATCCCCGTATATTGGAAGGCCTTACCATCCGGTAGCTCGTCCAGGAAAGTGTCGCCGCTCCAGGTAACGATTAGCGTCATCGTTTTCCTTACGGATCCCGTAGGCCGCGTGTACGTGGGAACCCAGAGTTTTCTCTGTGGTTCCATGCCAAGGGACTTGATTCCGTCAACTGACGTCAACTGAGAGTCCGTCGTGAACAGAGGGACAGTTAACACCTGCAAGTTTGTAGTAGACCCTTTGAGAGTGATACCCAGGTGACCATTTTAAAGGTCATTTCCAAGTGATTTAGGCCTATGTGTAGTAAACTAGGTTATAAACCAGTTGTTCTAAATTTCATGTGTTAGGTTGTGTCTCAGGGTGCTTTGCCCCTAATGTTATAATTTATCTTATGAGCACAACCATATTTAAGGTCACTTATTATTCGATTGAGCTAGAAGTTGTTAAGCGTTCATCTCACGGATCCTCACAAGCGACCTTGAGCTTGTTGATATTTAATCTCATGCTTGTATTTCTCCTAACACACCTTGTTACGGAGACGGGGTGTGTTAGAGGCTAATACCAGGTTAAAGGTTGGGAAAGTTCTAGTGTTTTAGTGGCTTGCCACAATTTTTGTAAACCTGTGTTATATAATTACAATAAACTTTGTAAAAAAAAAGGTAATGGTTTAATTGGTTCTTTCCCTATTTATATATACCTAATAAATTTACTTTAGCACGGCAGGAAGCCGGGTGACAACTAGTAGCGTACCGTAGCTCGGTCCCGATTGTTGAACGAACTCCTCAACTTAATGGTACCGTTTCAAATACCGCTGTTTCTTATTTGTTTTCGATCGTTCTTGTTAAGAATTTGTTTGAGAAGGAATTTTAGTAGTATTACATAACTTCATGCTTGTTTACCCAAAAGACTAGGCAGAAGTACAAGTACACCAGATTAAGCCAGTTATGTTGAAATCCTATGTAATAATGGGGGCGGGCCTATTGCCATCAAACGGCCACGGCCAGATTTTGGGCTGGAAAAACCTAATGACGCTTTGTTTGACCGGGGATCGAACCAATTCCGTGACAATTCTCAAAGTCCAAGTAAGTAAATTCTAGTGAGAAACTAACTTTATTCAACCTGATAAAGTAGGTACAAAAAGACTGTGGAGGTAGGCAGTCGCTTCATATAAAATACTGGTATTCAGCTGCATCCGGTTAGACTGGAAGCCAACCCTAATATAGTTGGGAAAAAGCTAGGCAGATGCTGAAAGCAGGTACAAAATCTGCATCAGCGTTAGGTATATTGACAGCGATTCTATTATGTCACAAACGATATGGTTCTACTAATGTGATATGTCTAAGACATAGATTTGTGATTAAATCGATCCATCAATTTATTATACTAATAAGCAAGCACTATTTATCAAAGTAAATAGATATTGTGATTAGTTGATTATTTCAAACTAGCTGCGCCCCGCGGTTTCACCCGCGTAAGTCTCGATCCCGTGGGAATATCAGGATAAAAAGTATCCTATGTGTTAATCCAGGTTATAAGCTATCTGTTTGCCAAATTTCATCCAAATCCATTCAGCCGTTTTTGCCTGATTGAGTAACAAACATCCAAACACACAAACACACAAACTTTCACATTTATAATATTATAGTAGGATATATTAAGACCCCGAAAAATTAAGTCGTAGTTGGGTTTTAGTTTTTATTACTTTATTTTTTTAATGAAATGAAATGAAATTGTTTATTCTGTAAATTGATAACGGTATCACTTATACACGTTATATTAAAAAATAATAAGCAAGATGGAGACGACATTTCCTATCTGAATACACGTGGGTAGAGATGGCGAAACAAAGTCTGGGGTAGGTTAAGCAAAGTGGACTTTGGGGACACCTTTGTCCAGCAGTGGACGTCTTTTGGTAGAATGATGATCAGATACACTAATTTTAGTATATTTAGGTAATGCTCTGGTTTATTTAAAAACTCATCTCGTCAATTAGTGACAAGGATTTGTTAAATTTATTTATTAAGTACATACTGTATTTATGTGAACAGAAACTATAAACAATATACTCGTATAACTTAAGTAATGAAATCCTAACTAATATTAATTAAAACTACCTATACAAATAAACAATTGTTTATTTGTATTATAGCTAGTAATAACTAAAATATGGCGTCGAAAAATTCCTCCGCATCGCTGTCGGCTGATAATGTACCTAAGAGACTGGCGGCACTGCCACGTTTTATAGCAATATTGGCAATGCTTAGCCTCAGACCAAGGTAATAGCCAGCCCTTGGATCACGGGAAGTGTAAAACAGCCGTTTGGAGATTTCATTGAACTTGGATTCGATAATTATTTTAGGTACACTGACACCATCAATGTTTTTTTCTCATCCATATGTCGTATTTCCCAATATTACTTCGCCGAGCTTCGCTTTACTTGACTTCGGTCAAAAACACCCTATCGAGTTCGATTTATGAACATCTCCAACAGTAATCAGTCCTTGGCCATAAAATTGTAGAGAAAACAAATTAACTGACTTTTATTACGGGCATGTGTTCACTAATTGATGATTTATCGATGTAAATTGTCCGTGGCAATGTGTCAGGGTCTTTACCACGTCGATCTAAGGCTGGTGAGAACGTCGAAGGTCGATAAAGTCAATATTGTGTTCTTGAAATAGAACCTTAGTACCTGTAGGTATATGGCAGGTACTTTCAAGTCTGCACTAATGTCTTAGTGCGAATTTCTTCAATGACACTGAACGCGAGCAGCACGTCTTAACTGAGTTCACGAGCTGTCAGTGTCAATAGTGCAAAGAAAATAATGACACTGACAGCTCTTAAACGTGGTTTATGTATTGATTTCGTTAAATTTTATTGGTGAAATTCGCCCTTATTGAGAAACATTTAACTGTTTATTGTAGTTATATTACTCTGAAGAGTCACACACACGTGCAGATTCAGATTAAACTGAATTTAAATAAGTAAATAGGTACTATTTCATGATCATCTTTCTGTCATTATCACATATAACTTGGGGTCAGCGAAACACGTTTTTTCTTTCATTGTCAGCTGCCAGTCTATCTATCAATCACTCCTTTTTCTTTCATATAATCCCTCACACAATGACCAAAGAAAAGATCTATGGATAAAACACATATATGTATGTTTGTGTGCATATGCGTTTCATCGACACTTTGAAACTTCCTCTAATATACTCACTTATTACTTTATCTAGTCTTGTCGTTGCACCACACATCCATCTCAACATTCTCATCTCCACTGCATGCAATTTTGGCTCATCGGTCATGATCGAATTTTAACTAAACCGGAACACACACAAAAATAAAACATAGTGTACACACAAGACGAACGATACTCAATAATTAACCCTCAACGCGATGGCATTCTTGATAACAGAATTGACAATGTCATGTTCGTGTCGAATTGATTTGTGGTACCTATCTATTAATATAGTAGCGCCCTTGATACCTCCACTTTAGGGTTATTTATATCAGCTGACGATATAAGGGTAGGGTGCTACACCTGTGTGTTGGCTACTATATTATAGAATATACATAATTATGTGGGCATACAAATAGATCATGTCCTAGATTAACATAAATTATTATGAGATAACTTTAAGGATTTTTATTCACTGACAGACACGCACAGTCTAAATAGGGTGACTATTTAGTCTATGTACAAGAGTTCCTTTGTATCGAAAGGAAGGATTTTTGACATTTTTTAATGTAAATTTAATAATGAAAGTTTGTATCGAAGGTAATATATTTTGCCAATGGAAAATTTCATAGGGTGCAAACCATAAATTACTTACTATAAAACTGTAAAGAAATAATCATCATCTACTTACTTTGAAAGGAACAAAACTCACTAATCAACAGCAGGTTAATTTTAAAGTTTAATAGACAGTATACAGCGTGTAACAAAAACCCTGTACGATTCGTGAGGGTGTTGTTAAGAATCATACAGAGAGTCAAATTAGGTGGTTATTTTTTGAAAAAAAGAAAAAAAAACACCGCATTTTTTTAATGGAGAATTTAGGTGTTAATACATGGGGCGCGGGCGGCCGTCGTTTAGCATTTCTTTCTTCTTAGCATTACTTTTTAATAATGTTATTGCGGTACCTAGGCGCCCCCTTTCGGATCGGATAGGGTTTTTGTTACTGTATTTTATCTCTTAAATATCAGACTAAACTTTTCAGCAATCTATTGAAACTTCTTTTCACCGAAAATGTCTCGATTTCGACCTATCTAGAACTTAAATGAAACTCGACACCTCAATGTTCATCATAATGGTGACAAATTAAAGGTAGGTAATTAATGTTTATCTCAGTCGCTTACATTCAATTTAATAATTTCAATTTAAGCAACTAATCAATAGCTAGATAAAGTTTATCGAGTTTTTCCCAATAATATAATTCAGGTAATGAATGTTTATCTCAGACTCTTACCTTAAATTTTAGCAACTTATCAATATCTACATAATGTTTAACGGGTTTTTCCCAATAATTCTTATCAACTATATTTTGTTTTCAGTCATTAATCCCAGATTCATAAAGATAAGACGTTTATTGTATAAATAAAGTACTTTACTTATCTTGTATGGACTGAGGGGCTCGTGGTTAAATGATAACAGCCCCACGGGTCAATTGAAATTTAATGGCATACCCAACCTCCAATTTTATCTCGTTAGCACCATACTACTACGACGGAGTGGGGTGCTGGCGGCTCTCAATCCACGAATAAAGAAAAGAAAGAAAGAAGAAAAAACGAAGGAATGAAGAAGAAACGTTTAGGTAATTGCTTTTTACAGTAAAAATAATGGTAATTAACAAAAAATAAAATCATAAAACCTGCTTTATAGTTATTTCAGTTATTATGCAAAGTTTCATAATCTAATTTGAAGTATTTTTTGAATACCAGCGGTTTATAGTTCGGTTTAGATGAGGTAACGTTGGATTTTTTTCCTATCGAGATAATTTTATGTAATCGTGTTTTCGTCAAACATAGTACTTAGCATCAATCCTCAACTTTAACATAATATTTATTTCAAAATTAATGCTAGTATTTTCGGCATAACGGAGGATCATGCTAAGCAATTTGAGGTAGGGTAGGCCCTTAAGCGATGCTCGCTGCGGTCGGTTTGTGATGGGTTCCATCCATTACCTACATATCGAAACCCTTCCGTGCCGCAGAAATCACGTTAATCCATTAGTCCCGGCTGACATTCGTAGATCTCTGACAGTCGTTACGGGTAGTCAGAAGGATAAAAGTCTAACAACCAGTCTTACAAAGGGTTATCGTGTTACCCAGTAACTGAGTTGTGGAGATTGAAATTATAGATTTTTCACAATTCAAGACACTTTTGCCAAATACGAGCAGTATTTGGCATGCATTAAAATAAAGTTTAATCACATGTTTCACAATATTTTTAAATCTGCTACAATTTAAAATATTTATTAGTCCAATCCGACGATAAATAAGCGTGCCAATCCCATAGTTCGATAAGTTTAATTCTTTATATTTGTGTTGATAATTTCTCTGTTGTTTTCAAAATATCGGCGTATGCAGAAGGGGGCTGCTATTAAAGCCAGCAGAAGTACGTCTTTACAGATACTTTGAAGTTTTTCAATGAGGAAAATCAGTAGGCTAACGGCCTTTGATGTGCAGGTGTTTTTGAGATACTAAGAGAATTTTACATGCTGTGTCGCTAAGTCAATACGACACGACTTAAATGTAGCATCGGTAAAATTCGTAAAACCGATCACAATCCGAACTGAATGCGCCTTCAAAATCACCAATCTTTATTACTGCTTTAGGTGAAAATGATCTTTACGCAAACGCAATAACTTGTAAAGTCATTAACCAAATACATTCGAAAAATCCAAATGAATGAGTGCAAATTTTCAAATTTATGCTAATCAAAGTTGGGTCGTACTGTACCAGGATACTCAGGTCGGCAATTGCATCATGACTTCCTCTCTTGTTTCATACGAAAGACTAATTTTTAACTCAGTATAATCTGATAAGAATAACACCTTATCTACGCTACTTGGCTTATTTTTTTGTGCAAATCAGACTTATTACGATGTTATCGATCATCAGTATAGGTACATATTGTGACAAAATAAAATAAAAACTACAAGATAACTGGAAGACTTATTCAACGATACATGACTATGCATTCTTAATCGCTACTTGCGTTCGCGATAATCGCTATTGCACGTCATGATTATTTTCAAGATCATCCATTGAAATTATCGGCGGCGGAATTGAACTCATGCTGTGTACAGGTAGTAAATTTTCAAAAATTCTACTTTAGTACTCACTCTCGCTATAACAAGGAACTCTTGTGCAAAAGAATATCCTTTTAGACCCAGCGGTTTAAGAGGAAAAAGGGTCGGTCCCCTCTCAATACAAACGTTCTCGCCTGTTTTCTCTCTTATGACCTTAGAGCGACTATTTCTATGCCCCTTCATACATTATCTGTAGAAGAACTAGAACCCGCAGAAAATTCTCAAAATTGCCTGTTTAAACCGCTGTCATCAGAGGCCTAATTGTACAAATTTGACAACTATTATTGAAAAAATAAAAACATAGGGGTACAGTAAATATTCTTCTTATTCAATTTATAAAATATCTTTCATATTGGTCTAATATTGGAGGAGGAAATAGACGAGAGCCGAACCTCGAATTATGACTTTTTGTTTGGAGAAATGACCGGCCCTATTTCCTCTTAAGGAGGATCCGGATCAGTAGCCCGCGAAATTCTTTTCTTACGTTTTTTGCAATTTGCAGGTCAATGTCAGATTGTATCTTAATCAAAATGTGATTCGCGACCGTAGAAAATATGTATTTAGGTATTTACTTAATCATATTAATTAGAATCATAAATACATCTCTCTAAGTCAGAATTGGACTCAAATGTCCTGATGTTAAGTATTATGGCCAAGTAATGAAAAGCGAAACCTTCGTCTTTGATAAGTCTTCGTAGATTTTATGCCCAAAAATTGCTGTATAATGAAGATCTAAAAACAATTCCATGATCGCCAATATTAAAGCAATTCCGGGGTTATGTATATACCTGTGGGATAGGAAAGACTAGAGATGAAATAGACCATTTGTCACGAAACAAAATCATTTTTGACAAGACTCAATCTGTGTCAACGTAAAGCGTATCGTAAGTATTTATAACATCAGACCATTAATATTATGTTATCAATGTTAAGATAACAATGCACGCGATACCAAAACTGCCGAAAAGTAATTTTTCCCTATCAATGCGAACGCACAAGTCAAATTAAGCGATATGATCAGAAAGAAAGAAAGCAAGAAAAATGCGTTTATTGGCATTGTCAGAAAAATACACCTTAAAATTAAAAAAAAACAGAAAACAGATCAGATTAAAATTTAAAAAAGGAACAATTCAGGTTGTTTTGTTTTGTTTGCGATCGAATATCGGCTACAGACCCTGGCATTGTACATCGAAAGAGAGGTCAGAACTTGGCCTTAAACTACTACCACAAATAGAACGCCAGTATACAATTATGAACCGCGGTAAGTTCAACTAGAAAAATCGATCCAGGTTGTCGGCTGTTTCCGCCGCCGTTCGGGTGTCTCCGCCGCTGACATTGGCATTCGTCAAGCAAGCCACAATAGATGGAAAGTTGGACTGAAACAAGCTAAATAATTCATCACGTAAACACCACTTATACCATCAAAGCAGTGATTAAGACTTGCTCTTAGTGAGGGAAAGTTATGCGATAATCACCCTTATTTCTTCTGTTGAAGTTCTCATGGTTCATTGTTTGTTGCTATAATGCGTTGGTAAATGGCTCATCTGGGAGTGGCGTAGTATTTATTTATTTATGATAAGCACACCAACAGCACATTCACTTACAATTCAATTAATTAACATCTAAAATAGGCATTTCAGTAACCATGCAAATGACAGGTATGCATGACATTGACGTATGAAAAATTAAAGACAAAGGAGAACATTCAAAAAGTGTGTTTAGTAGACCTTAATCTAGAACACTAGGTATAAATCAAACCAATTAGAGCTAGACAGACGAACACTCATCGTACTGTTTAAATTGGGAGCGTCTGTACGAAGCGAAACTCATAGAGAAAATATCAATAGGGTAATTTGACAAGTTGGACCTATCATTAAATTGCCTTTCCATACGTGTGAGGGGTAGGCTTGCAGAAAAAATATCAATATATCGAAATATCGATATTTTTTGTTCGATATTTTCAGGCGATATTTATTATTTCGATATATCGATGTATCGATATAAAATATCAAGTACCTATCGAAAATGTATCAAAAGCGATATATTTTCAACAGCAACACCGTTGTCGCCGCTGACTAAAACCGCTGGAATTCAGAGCCGTGAAAATTATTAGTACCTACTTTTTTTCCTAGTTTGGTATTTAAATGATTATAAAACTTGAGCTACATAAAGTTTTTTTTTTTTTTTTAAATTCTACCTATATATCGATGTATCGATATTTTTTTTCGATATATCGAAATCGATATCGATATTTTTTTAAATATCGATACGATATATCGATACTTTTTTACACTTCTTGCATCCCTAGTGAGGGGGCTATTAAATGTAGTATTCAAAGTGGATGTAGGTAACACAAAAATACGATGATGACGCTTATCCTACTGTAGAATACTGTTTATTGCATAAAATTATTTTTTGACTTTCCCATAGTAGATTGTCAAAAAGAGGAGGGCAGAAACAATATTATTGGGAGTTTTCGACGGCAAAAATTAATATTTCTTAGATTTTGCATTGCTTATAGACCTTTTCTAAATTGCTATATCAGTAAAAAACACACACACAAATTAAAAATACGGAGTCACACGTAATCTGTTCGATTTATGCCCTAACACGTGTGACTCTGGATTTATAATTTGTCTATCTATGGTGTCTTGTCATTCCAGGTCATGGTCTACCCGTGTGCCCATCCTCTCCTCTCTAGAGTAGGGAACATCGCGGCGGCGCGGTGCCGGCGTCGAACGGTTCGCGTATTGCATTTTTATACTCGTGATAACTTCGAAATTAAATGTCCGATTCGAATGAATTAATAAGTATTTTACTGCTACATAGATACCCTTGATGTTAAAACTATTTATTTGAATAAGAAATAATATTATTATGTTGATAAAACTCCTTCGCAAATAATGCATTCATTTCGAACAAATTTGTTTACCATAAAAAAGGTTATAGTGAGTCAATCTTAAAAGATTTTTTAGAACTTTTAAAGAGGAACAATTCAGTCATACATGATATTTGCGTAACTTAAACCGTTTACGCAGCGCACGCAACGAAAGCTCTCAAAAAGGAATAATGTTTCCCGTTTTTGCAACATTTTTCATTTTTGCACCGCTCCTATTGGTTGTAGCGTGATGTTATATAGCCTATAACCTTCCTCGATAAATGGACTATCCAACACAAAAAATATTTTTCAATTCCAACTAGTAGTTCCTGAGATTAGCGCGTTCAAACAAACAAACAAACTCTTCAGTTTTATAATATTAGTATAGTATAATAATATTAGTATAATTAGTATAATATTAGTCTAATATTATAGTATAATATAAGTATAGTTAGTATAGATACATACCGGTCAAAATCATAACTCTCCTTTTTTCTTCGCCGTAGTCGGGTAAAAAGGGTCGATGACCAGCAGAATTGAGACAGACAATAATAAAATTCTCCACCTAAATATTATTTTCTTATTGTTACAGGTATGTCACTCCACACTGCAACAACTGTTCCACCTACTGTAGGTACACTTATATGTAATTATATACATGCCACAGACAATACTTTCTTTGCGTTTTTTGTTTGTATGTTCTTTTTACCCAACTGCCAAGGAAGGGTTTATGTTTTTAATGTTCGTATTTACTTGTTTTCTTTTTTTTTTTTTGTTTGTCTTAAAACTTGAATTTATGTAACTATGCTTTTGTGTTGTGTCTTCTATGTTTGTACCGAATAAATGTTTTATCTATCTATCTATCTATCTAATTTAGTAAAAACTTAGTAATAACGCCACTCCATTGATAATTATCAATCAATTCAATTATGAATAACTACCTTGTGCCCGCAACCGTACATTTCCAACTAATACATTTGTATGCGACATTTTAATAAAATAAAATGAAAGAAGGATGGTATATTAATGGGATTATCATGGTTTGTGCCGGTCAATATTATTAAAAAGTATCTTTCTTCAAATTTTTTACATAAAATACATGAGTTAACTGTTTCATTCGTGGGTGCCTTCTGGTTTTTTTATAGACAGTACCTGAAAGTCAGCTCCTAAGTCACGCCGTAGCAAATTACCTATAGGTATCGCTTTCCTGTTGAACTGAAACGTTGTCACTTCCTTGATTTGATGTTGTTTTCCTGTATTTTAGTTGATTCTGGCTTATCCACACACTTTTTATGACTTATAAAACATGTTCTCTGTGATTTCGTCGGTTCAGGTTTAGAATGCCTTTTTTTTTTTTTTTTTTTGAGCGTGGGAATCATCCTTTGACTTTTCCCGCTCTGCGGGTGGAGCGGAAGGGCGTGTCAGACTTTTACTGACTAAAACCCACCCGTGTTCCTTCAGTTGCCTGTTGCCAAGGTCCCGGTATCCCTTTCGGACTAACCCGCAACCCTGGCAGGCATCGGTCCTAGCGGACCCCGCCGATTGTGCTGACATCTCTTTGAGGCGCGCGTGGAACACGACGCGCCATCGACCCGGGCCTGGTCCTAATCGGACGGCGAGCTACCAATTGCTCGTCGTCCGCAAGCCCGCGCCTATGGTGGCCGAGAATCCGCCTGGGATTCCCGACGCCCAGGGCGCCTCCAGCGGCGGCGGTTAGGGGCGTCAGGGCCCTCCTTCGCGAGCATTACTGCTTCGCAGAAGGAGGTGACTGCTTCCCATGCCCTCTCGCTGCGAACCATGGCCTGTACCAGGGCCGGACGCGAGAGGTCACCGCCGCCAATCGCCTCCAAGAGGACACGGCGGGGCTCCGCCCAAGCAGGGCAAACCTCCACCGTATGCTCCACCGTGTCCTCCGGGCGATCCACATAGTGGTGACACCCGGGCGTTTCCTCCCGCCCTATCCGAAACAGGAACCTCCCGAAGCAACCGTGTCCGGTGAGGACCTGCGTCAAGCGGAAGGTGAGGACGCCATGGCGCCTCTCAAACCACTCCTCAAAGAGGGGACTTATCGCTGCAATTGTGGCGTGCCCAGCACTGGGTTGCGACAATCGCACTCTCCATACTGCCATGAGATCCTGCCGGAGCTCCATCCGCTGAGCCGCGATTTCTCGCGGCAGTGGAGTTACGCCCCGGCGCTTCACCTCCTCGCGCCACTCCTAGATGTGCGCGAGGACTTTCGCCCATGGCGGTAATCCGGCAAGGAGGCTCGCCGCCTCACGGGAGACCGTGCGGTATCCCCGGACCAGCCGAATGGCCATGACCCTTTGGAACGCGTTCAACCGGCGGGCTGGCCGTAGCCTAAGGGAACGCGCCCACACCGGTGCCCCGTAAAGGGCCATGGACCGCACGACCCCGCGTAGAGCCTCCGGCAGGAGGCGTTTGGCCCCCCTATATTGGGCAGGAGCCGCCCCAAGGCGGCCCCAGCCCGGTCCAGCCTGGGAGCCAAACGTCAGAAGTGCTCCACGAAGTTCCACCGGCTGTCGAGGACGAGTCCTAGGTACTTCATCGTCGACTCGACGCCGATGTGAACCCCTCCTACCGTAATTTGGGAACCCGACGGTGGCGCGTTCCGAGGGCCATGAAAGCCCATGACCTCGGACTTGTGCAAGGCCACCTTGAGTCCCAGCTGCCGTATTCTATCAACGATTGTCGCAACTCATTACTTCCAAACCAATATTTTTTCCAATTCTGCTTTCATATAGTGCTAGATAATATGTATGTTATGTATATATTATTATGTATGGATTAATTAGTATTCATTTTTATTCAAGTTACATGTATTATTTTATGTTGCACCTGCCATGTCTGTCTCTGCCCTAAGGTTGACTGGTAGAAAATGCCTCAGGCATTAAGTCCGCCTTTGTACAGAAGTTTTTTACTTGTGCATAAAGTTTAATAAAAAATTAAAAATACAATTAAAACAAGATAAATTGATATAATATTTAGTTTTGAACGTACACCGTCAAACAGACGAGTAATCACCATACTATGTACGTTTGTATGGAAGAATTACCGACTAGCGTAACCTTAACCTATAAGACCGGGCCCGGGTCTCAAGTGCCCCAAACGAGTAGTTCGCGTTGAGCCGCACTGGGACGATAACCCTATCGTCCCAGCACGCCTCAACGCAAACCAGCGGGTTCGCGCGGTAAAAATAACTATTTTTACTTATAAATAAGGGTTTATATCGTCTGTGGCAATTTAAGTCTATGGGCAGATAGACAAGGGTTTTTGTTTTTTAACTATTATTCTAATCAATAATATTGGGTTTGGGATATTTGAAGGTACGAGTACACTTCTCCACCCACTTCTTTGATTTGGGAAAATTAAACAGTAAAGAAGAATCAACAGCCGTGAATGAAAGGTTGTATTAATTAAAATTAATTGAGCATTGACCGCAGAGTGTGCGAGGGATATGCGACGGGGCTCGAGTGACGGTTTGACTCTGAGACACGGCGAACAATCTATGCCTCCTGCTACAGTTGTACATTATCGGAGAAAAAAGATAGGACAGTTCGTCATACAGTTCAGGACCATCTATTTTTCCGTGAAGGATCTTCCATAAATGAATAATTTGGTAAGAAAAATCTTCTAACCCCGAAGGAATTGTGGAAGTTACGAAAACTAAAACATTGCGTGGGTTAACAGTTTATTTATTAGAAAAACATAACCCTAAGCACACTGCTTACAAGTCACTTCTTATGCGTTGGATTGGATCCAAGCGGTGTAGCGGGAAACACGAGCGTTGACTCCGGGGAAGTTAGCCTGAGCGCAGCCAATACCGAAAGAGCAGACACCAACAACGATTCCGTTGTGGTAGAGAGGACCGCCGGAGTCACCCTGGCACTGGTCGCGACCACCGCCGGCCCAGCCGAAGCACAACATGTTGTCGGTGATAGCGATTTCACGGGTAGCATAGTTGTTTCTGCAAGTGGCCTGGTTTATAACCCTAAGCTCGACGTGACGGAGCTGCTCAGAGGCGGAGCCCCCTTGCTGTGAATTAGAAACAATAATGCATTAAAATTTCAGGATAACTGAAGATATTTTGTTGAAAAGTTACGCCCCATCCGATAGCCCAGACGGACTGGTTATCACCCAGATATTGGATGCAAATATTATTCCCCGATCAAATAAAACAAGAAAAATATTTATTTCTTTAACAAGGGAGGAATCATCAGTAAACTTACGGAAGCCGTGCCCCATCCTGCAGCCCAGACGGCTTGGTTGTCACCAAGGTTGTAGTTGGCACCAGCGATGGAAGCGGCGCGGACATTGTTGTTGAAAGAGAAGCTGGAGGCGGAGCGCAAGACAGCTACGTCATTGTTTAAAGTGTTGCCGTTGTATGATGGATGGTTTATGATCGTGCCCACGTTGTGAACAACACCACCGCTGTTAGCCCAAGTGGAGCCGAGACGGATACGCCATCTGCCAGCTACGTCACCACTGTAAAAGGAATGTAACGATAGTTAAACCGGTCATCATATTAGAAATTAAGCAAATTGCTATTGTAGTAAAACAATACTTACATGGTGCAGTGAGCAGCGGTGAGGATGGACCTGTTGTTGAGAATGGAACCACCGCACGCTTGCCAGTATGCGCTCCAGTTCCATGTGTACAGGAGAGAGGCGATGGTGGGGTACCGATCAATAGTGGTGACCGAACCACCCACAATCCTCTGGGGATTGGAAGGGACGGCTTGAAAAAAGAAGATTCAATATTATTCAGTTGAAATGCTGTTCAAGTTCCATTCATCATTCATTCAACAAAAAATAAGTGCAAACAATAAAACATGCATTTTTCCAATAAAACATACGAAATTTATAAAAGATTCAGTTTTTTCAACAAAAATCAATCTCTCAAGAACATACCTGCGACGGCCGCGAAGCACAGGGCTAGCAGAGCAAGGATACGCATACTGGTAGTTACTCGTCGACGAGTGAATGTAAATCGTTGTAAGTGAACGGTATTTATATCAAAGCTGATTGATGATACTCCTTTGCAAAAAGATTAAATGGCTTTATTGGTATCATGCAGACACATCACACACATAAGGATGTTTACGGATTAATAGAAATGGAAAATTAAATCAAAAGAAAAAACTTTATTCAAACAGCTTTTAGTCAAATAAACATACTAGCATATTCCTCTTTTTCTATCACACGCCATCTGGTTTAGGGTGGGGGGGGGGGGGCATTCCTGGTTTTTAGTACTGGACGACACTGACTTTAACCTCCATTATTATGAGTCTATGTTGTGAGACTAAGCCTTTGCCAGGGAGCACTTTACAGTCTTTGACGCTTTAAAAGCTGTTTTGGCATACCTACTAAAGCTATGCTATGATCTTCCTAGTCTTTTCCCAATTATGTAGGGGTTGGTTTCCAGTCTAACCGAATGTAGCTATATACCAGTATTTTACACGGTGTGACTGCTTACCTGACCTCCAGAACCCAGTTTCTGGGTAATACGATACCTCTTGGTAGGATTGGTTGTCAGGCTTTCAGGCTTTTGAAGACCCGTAACGACTGTCAAAGTTCCATGAATGATGCCGGGACCAATGGCCTAACTTGCTTTCCGAGGCACGAAGGGGTCTCGGTATGTAATGTAGATGGTCACCCACACACGGACCGACCGTGGTTAGCGTAGCTTATCCTAATCGATCCCTTACTAAAACTGTGCTAGTAAAACATTATTTTTGTATGTTTTAAAATTACAAACAGTAAGTATGCATACTCCTTTACACCTATTTTAAGTTAAGACTGATAAATGTCATTACGTACCATATATACTATTATTATCTGATCTTACACGTAATGTTTTAAAATGTATCATTTGTTTATGTGCAACTTCAGAACTTGGATGTACCAAGTCTTGTGTTTTTAAATAATTACATAACATGAAATTCAATATCATCATTTTAAAATTTATTTGAAGGCTTAGAATCAGCACATTATTGTTCCCAAAATGCACATTTTTAACTCTTCTTTATAAAGTTTATAAACATACATAATAAATATACTATTTATGTGTATTTTATCAAATAACTTTCTTCAGCACCAGTTACATATGTACTGCACGTAAATATTGCGTGATTAAACAACCATTAGTACTGTGTGATCAAAGCGAAAGTAAGGATGGGAGCTAGACAAAAAACTGGATATTCTTGTGTTCTAAGTTTTAGATAGGTACACTTTACTATCTAAGCACGGTGATGCCTGGAGTTATCATTTATTTTATTTCCCTAATGGTATTTATTATATCTATCATAATATCTTATTGGTTGTACAGTTGTATTATATAGAGTGTTGGGTACATCGTTTTCCAAATGAAAATGGTGCATAGATCATGTGCTATAAATGGCCAAAGACCAGTTGGATTCTTTGGATGAGGCCTTCACCCGAGGAAACGGAATTAACTAGTACCTTAGCATTAAAATAGTATTTAAGTTACAGATACATAATATATACTTAATATAAACGCTACTTATTATTTCTGTTTAATACATAAACATTACTTAATTATAAAATTAATAATACACAAATTAAAAATACATTTCTTTAATTGATATTTAAATTTCAAGATAGTTCCACTACATAAGGTCTGTTAATAATTATCTATGTTAGAAGTTATTTAGCAATTAAGTATGTAAATCTTATTGGTCTAAAATGGCGGCAATGTTTGAGCTACTTTTGGATACAAGTGTGGTCTCTCATGTCCGTAATATTAAGTTGCTAAAAATGAACTATGAAGCCAATGTAAGGAAATCATGCTGTATGACCGAAGTTCTGCCTTTATTGTAATAATGTATTGAAATATGATCATCAGTTCTCTTCTTGTGAAAGATCGACTGACTACAATGTTCTATTTGTTCATGTAATTTAATTAATATTATATCTTGATTATTACTGATAGCTATCATGTTTTGTATTTGTTTTAATGTGACAATCTTGCTATGTGTTAGGTAAATCAAATTATAAAATACTTATGTTCTGTTTCTTTTCATTGATAAAGTTGTTAACATTGAGAAATTGTCCAAGAGATTTATGTGATAACAAATAAATATTATATATGCTAATGTTAAAATGTGTTGATAAAATACTTTAAAACAAGCTGCTATGGAGTTTATCATCGTTCGTCTCCATGAAGCCTTCGTTTTTGAACGGTTATCTAGCTTTCTCATTAACGTTACCTATTTTAGACAAACCTAATTGAAATAAATGCCTAGTCTTGTCTTTGTGTGCTTTCCTTCATAATTATAATCGTTTCCCTATATATTATATTCATAGATACTTTCATACATATTAAATAACTAGTAACCATTCTGACACTCAAAGCTTGCTTATTAAGGGAATATGTGAAAGCGTAACAAACAAGCTCATCATGCCGAAGATCCCCATTGGATCTTCACCAATTATTTTTGAGACCTACTTAAATTTACCATCTTTCAAATAAAAAAAGAACCATCGATAACGGATCTCATATGGAGGAGATATCCAGTAGCCCCCTTTTTGCCTTATTTTGGAGGAAGTAGCCTTCCAATCAAAAATCCCTGACGATTACAAATTACAAAAAATTCGTTATACCTGTACACCACGTCTAGATCGGTTGTAAAATACGATCTGTAGACGAGTACGTACTTACATACTGACAAACGTGCCAATTTTTCCAGACTTGATGCAGGGACGCTTCGCTCGGTCAGTTACTCTGCCTCGTTCCGACGCAGTGCGTAATTAAAAAGATTCATATTTATATATAATATTATATTTTTTATTTTGTTTCACACAATGGTTTGTTTTCTTGTGGTTTCATTAGCTTGAACTGTATCTATGAAACGGAATCTTTCAACGTAACTTTCATCAACTTTCTAAATGTCGTATCCAAATGAAACTTTGCATGCGTATGTATATATGTACATGCATAGTTGGAATAACAATACTATAATGCGGTACCTTGGAGCTGATCGAATGATGGAGCCAGGAGGTGGATAGTGGATCTCTTCAGTGGCTACTAGTAAACCCCTCGAGTTTGGGCTCATATGATTCATTTTCACAAATTCAATAGATTGGGCTTGGTAACGAGGGTCAGATGACGGAGCCAGGCGGTAGATAAAGGGACTCTTCAGTGGCTACTAGTAAACCTCTCGAGTTTGGGCTCATATGATTCGTTTTGATGAGTCCAATATATTTCACTTGGTATGAGGATGTGTCACGTGGGATGTGGACTCTGCGATCATTGTGCCGATAGTCGTATCAGTCAATGGCTTAATTGCCAAGAGCCTCGACCACCACCTATGGAGGCT
The DNA here is from genome assembly GCA_947363905.1 of Lithophane semibrunnea. Taxonomy (NCBI): domain Eukaryota; kingdom Metazoa; phylum Arthropoda; class Insecta; order Lepidoptera; family Noctuidae; genus Lithophane; species Lithophane semibrunnea. The sequence goes on from OX376187.1 coordinate 5,832,041, forward strand.
CTCGTTGGGCTGCTGGATTAAGTGATTGATTCAGAAAGCTGTACTCCTGGACACGGCTCGCATTGCTAGGAGGTTCCTCTCACAGGAGCCCTGACCTCCGGTAGTTTGGACCCGATACCGGTGCAGCGGTGGGCTACCATTTTTATATACAGTATGCAAGGGTAAACACCGTTGTTACACAAACCATGGGTAGTTGACTTAAATATAAAAATAAATGACCCAGTAACAACAAAAAAAAACCTTATTTTCATAAAAAGATTTTAAAAAGTAAATATCCGTCACTGTCCCGATACTCATGGCTACGCGTTCGAGAGTGCTGCGAAACAGCTGATGGCCGGTCATCTAACGTCCCGCGCGCCCCACCCGCCCCCGCCAACCTCTGGCCGCGGCCGGCGGTTGCCCTTGCGTGTAGGGTGAAATATTCTTGTGGAAAAATTAGATTTTCTTTAATAAAAAAGTTGTATTTTTCTTTTGTTTTTACTTTTTATAAATGAAACCACACCAATGGTTTCAAGGATAACGGTGTTTACACTAACACCCTGTATACATTTTTTAAATGTTTTTAATAAAAATTATATCTCATAAATTACATCTTTAAATATGTGTATAAAAACACATATTTAAAGATGTAATTTATATCTAAAGAAATTAAATAAAGGAAATAATAACAGTAATTATGATGTATCCGATTTTTTCTAAAACTAAACTGAAGTTTTAAAGTATTATGGAAGTAACGAAAATAAGAACATTGCGTGGGTTTACAGTTTATTTATTAGAAAAACATAACCCTAAAGCACACTGCTAACAAGTCACTTCTTATGCGTTGGAATTGATCCAAGAGGTGTAGCGGGAAACACGAGGGTTGACACCGGGGAACTGCGCCTGAGCGCAGCCAATACCGAAAGAACAGACACCAACAACGACACCATTGTGGTAGAGAAGACCGCCGGAGTCACCCTGGCACTGGTCGCGACCGCCGACGTCGAGCCAGCCGGAACACAACATGTTGGCGGTGATGGTAATCCCACGTGCAGCATAACGTTGTGCCCAAGTGTTTTGGTTGATGGCCTAGATTTGGACATGACGCAGTTGCTCAGAAGCTGAACCACCCGCCTGTGAATTAGAAACAATAATGCATTAAATTTCAGGAAAACAAAGATATTTTTTTTTAAAGTTACACCCCATCTGGTACCCCAGACGGACTGGGTATCACCCAGATAATTGAACGCAAATATTAATCTCCGATCAAACAAATCAGGAAATATTGACTTTTTTGAACACGAGAGGAATGGTCAATAAACTTACAGAAGTTGTGCCCCATCCTGCAGCCCATACGACTTGGTTGTCACCGAGGTTGTAGTTGGCGCCAGCGATGGAAGCGGGGCGGGCTTGGTTGTTGTGAACGATGGTGGTGGCGGAGCGCAAGATAGCGACATCATTGTCCATTGTCCAACTGTTGTATGATGGGTGGTTGATGATCTGGTTTAGGTTGTGAACCACACCACCACTGTTAGCCCAAGTGGAGCCAACACGGATACGCCATCTGTTGGCTGCGTCACCGTGCGTGCAGTGAGCAGCAGTAAGGACGGATCTGTTGTTGAGGATGGTACCACCACACGCCTGCCAGTATGCGCTCAAGTTCCATGTGTACAGGAGAGCGGCGATGGTAGGGTACTGATCAATAGTGGTGACCGAACCACCCACAATCCTCTGGGGATTGGAAGGGACGGCTAGAAAAAAGAAGATTCAATATTATTCAATTGAAATGCTGTTCAAGTTCCATATCATAAATTGAAATATTACAACAAAAAATGCATGTTTTATTGTTAGTACTTACTTTAACAAACAATAAAACATTACTTTTTCCAATAAAAAAAAACAGAAATAGATAGAAGATCTGATGTTTATTAACAAAAATAAAAAATACAAGATTTCTCAAGAACATACCTGCGACGGCCGCGAAGCAAAGGGCTAGCAGAGCAAGGATAGGCATACTGTTAGTTACTCGTCGACGAGTGATTGTAAATCGTTGTAAGAGCACGGTATTTATATCAAAGCTGATTGATTATACTTCTAAGTGAAAGTATTAAATGGCGTTAACGTCCTCACAATATCAATTTATCATTTATTTTAATCTAATACCATAACTTAAAGACGTATACAGATTAGAACAATTATAAAAAAACAAATTAACGACAATGTTAGTGGAATTTTTTCAATTCACCAATGGATGGATAGTAACAGTTTAAACCAAAAAACAATAATGATTATCGTATCGTTTTCATGGTTTTCGAGGGTGCTAAAGCCGATATGGCGAGGTCAAAATGTAAACCCAAGATTGCGCCTGCGAAAATTTTGTTTTTGTTTTAAATCAAAGGTAAGTGAGAAGGAACTTCGTTTCCTCCGCCGCGCATGTTTTTTTTTTTAGATTCCGAACTTGAAAAAAAATAGAACCTTCTTATGATCACTTTTTATTCCGTCAGATACGTGAGTTTTCTTTACGAAATCTATGCAATGTAGGAATTTTAATTATTTAGAACTTGTTGATAGTGGTTTGTTACAATGTTAGAATTGCTGAAAAAATACCAAAAATAGGTGCGTACTTACGGGGGACTGTTTGACCTAAGCATGTCGTAGTTATGCTTCTTTATTAAATAAAAATTGTTAGTATCATAAATGCAGATATTTTTTCTTGACACTATGTCATTTAGATGTACCTATGTAGTTATTGTTTAGGAGCTGGCGCAGTTTTATTAATTTGGTGCAATAAAGTTGGTACAGCAGACAAGCGACCGTTCCACAGACTGCGCAGAGTTGTGGTTTGGAATTTAATCATGCGCCTCTCACTCAGCGACTTTTTTTATAGTAATAACAATATAGCTCTTCAGTTATTATTTAAAATATGTTGATAAGCAAATCAGACTAAAACTGACCATTATTTCTTGCCCAACATTTTGCCGCCATTCTGACATCCAAAGTTGCAAAGAAAATGAGATAAGTAACTTCAACCCCACACAGTGAATAAAAAGAATGCTTCGAAGCCATCAGTAGGTAGTAGTAGTGTGTATGGTCTTTTACATTACATGCCATTTTTATCACTGTTATCTGATCTAACAGGTAATGATTTCAAAATATTGAATCATTCGTCATTTCACGCTAAATTGTTAAGAAATCGTCTCTAATTTCAGTTTAATTAAAATTTTAGAAAAAATAGGGCTCTCATTATCTTTGTGCTTTCTCATGCTGGCTATTTTGTTCTTTACTCGTTTCTCGCATGAGGGAAGAAGATAGGTAGGTACTGTTTTAATAAGTAAGACATTCCTGGAAGACGGAATTGGTCCATACTTCTACAAAATAATTTGGAGCTCGTCAAAATATGTTCTTGAGTGGAGACCGCGAATCGGAAAACGTAAGGTAGGACGCCCTCAGGCTAGGTGGAGCGACGATCTTCGCAGGGTGGCTGGTAGCAACTGGATGAGAGCTGCTGAGAATCGAGCTGAATGGCGTGCAATTGGAGAGGCCTATGTCCAGCAGTGGACTGCTATAGGCTGATGATGATGATGAAAATAATAAGTATAATTATTTATTTATTGATATTTTTATTTATTTATAATAGTAAACCCTTACCCGCTTTACTATATAAAGTAAATTGCTGCTCTGCGCTGAGTGACAAATAACGTTGGTACGTTCAAGCTACCAATAAAGCTACCAAGCTTTCTTTAAGTTAGTGATTTGTGAAGAGGTGGAATCAGACCTCTGTTCATTCATCTTCAAGAAGGTTTGGTCCTGTATCGATCGTCCATGAGGTTTGATGGTGAAATGAGAGGAGGGAGAGATGATTAATACTGACAGCTCGAAATAACGTAAGATTATCTCATAGGTTTGTCATTATGGTTATAACTATGTATAAATAACTTCTAGGGCTAGTTTTTCACCATAAGTTGGTTTAATTACGAAAGGCGCGCGCATTATGAAATTGCAATTATTAATTTTTATTTAGCAGCAAACTTAAAATTGAAGGCTTAATAATTTAAGCCCATAATACGTATTGTTATTTTTTATTTTTATGAATCTATCAATAATACTATTTTTAACCGACTTCTTCAAAAATCTCCTTTTTGAAGAAGTCGGTTTCCCAATTCGATTGTTTTTTTTTTAATGTTTTTTACCCGATTTTGATGATTCTTTTTTTATTTGCCCATGCCTAATAACACTAATTAGTAAAGGAAAAAAATGTAAAAGCCAATTATTTTTAAAAGAGTAACCGGGGAGTTTCTTTCCGGCTCTTCTCCATAGGAAACGACCAATTGGAACCGTGCACCTAGCTTCTGACGTTTCATAAGTGCCCAAATAGATTTATGTGAAATAAAATATTTTGATTTTGATTTGAAAGCGGGTGCTTCCCGTGTGGTTCCATATAATTTTTATTAACTATGCTTGCGTAGGCTTTAAGTTAGCTTTAATATTACGTATTTTTCCCACTTCTAGTCTATGTAGACGAATGTTCTATTTGACTCACAACTAAAAAGAACACAAAAAAAAAACAACCGACTAAGTCGGTGTCTTTGCTTTTACATTTTCATTTTTGCCACCGACTTTTCTAGTGTTTTTTTGGAAGTTGGTTCTTTTTTTTTTGTAGGTAATTAAAAAGTTTTAATTTTTTGTAAACTTTTATTTATTTAAGATTTTTTTTATTAATAAATAAAAAAACATAAGTTTAATAAAAGTCTGTTCAGAAAATCAAAATCAAGAATCATTTATTTGCTTTAATAAGGTACAGAAGATTGTTATAAGACATATTATTATATCGATCACTTATTATGCCTTTAATGTCGGCGAGCTTACTTTATTTTCTTTCTAAAATAATAAAAACAAACGGAAAATATCGATAAAAAATGTCAATCTATGCGCGGAAATTATCTGTAACATCGATAGCACTAGAACTTATTATTCAATCTACCACATCGCTAAACCATAGCAATTTGAAACGGCCATTGTTGTTTACATCTTTTGTACTAACTACGTAATTAACGCAACATCATCATCATCTGCCTAGCCTTTTCCCAACTATGTTGGGGTCGGCTTCCAGTCTAACCGGATGCAGCTGAATATCAGTATTTTACATGGAGCGACTGCCTATCTGACCTCTACAACCCAGTAACTGGGTAATACGATACCCCTTGGTAAGACTGGTTGTCAGACTTTCGGGCTTCTGACGACCCGTAACGACTGTCAAAGATCCACAAATGACAGCCGGGACCAACGGCTTAACGTGCTTTCCGAGGCACGGAGGAGTCTTGATATGTAAAGATGGTCACCCATCCACGGACCAACCCCGGCAAGCGTAGCTTAACCTGATGGATCGATCCGTGCGGCTGTTATTACTTAGCCATGAGCTCCTCCTCGTAATTAACGCAACATACCCCGAAAATATAATTTATATCAGTTTTAACCCCTGAGGAGCCATAAGTAAGTAACTCGTTTCCCGGAGATGGCATTAACTATTTTATTTAAAACTTGCTTCTGCTCGGGACTTAGTTCACAAGGACCTCCTTGTGGTTTAGCCTTATGTTATATTATGGTGTCCTACGGCCTCGTAAGACACCATAATATAATACAAGCCTTTATGCAGATATATATTTTATATGTATATATATATATATATATAGATATATAAAAAGTACATTCGTTTTTTTTTGTTGCTTAGTTTAATACAATATTACTGTTTTCATAAATATTTCTTACGTTACTTACGTAAGACCTCACAGTAGACTAAAATAATAACCACATTTAAAAACTGTCTCGTAGTCTAGTGGTCGCAAACGCTACTATTGAACATGAGGTAGGCTGTCACTGAAAACCAGCGCTGGAGCTCTGTCTCGCATAGTGTCGCAGCATTATGCCGAGCTATGGCCGTGAATGTGACGCAAAATTTCCGCCAATTTGTTATTTTTCGTGTATTAGTCCTTTCTTAGCGTCATGTTTGCCGCAAATAAACGTATTTTCTTTCTCTCTAGGACCTAGGTTTGATTTCCGGGTCAAGCAAAGTGTGAGGTATTGGGTTTTCCATCTGGAATTTTTCAGTAACAGGACGATGTCTTTATTTCCGCCCTACTAATGGCAATAGGCTCGCCTCTTATTACTTAGGACCTAAACATAAATGGCGACATGTGGGTGTACTATAGGTACACCTCTGCCTAAACCTTCGGGGAATACAGACATACATAAACATACACACTACACACACACATATATATTTCTACATTTATATCTGTAATTTTATGGTGTACATAATATAAAGAGTCAACCAAGGGTGGTGAAGAGATTAGATGGCAGGTGCTCTAATTGAGAGGAACAAAGAGAAAAATAATAATAATAATATATCATATTGCATTATAGATAAAGCAGTACAGTACATAAATAAGCTATAAACTTATGATACATATACTTACACATATATTTACTACGTTTGTAGTTTTCATGTAATAAAGTTGAACCGTACAGATTACGTGTGACTCCGGATTTTTTATTTGTCTGTGTGTGTGTGTGTGTTGTCTTGTTTATACGTGTTCACCCGATTAAACGGCAAAGCCAAAAGGAAGGGTAATGATTTTAGCAGTCTATGTATGTATGTATGTTTGTATTTACGTGTTTTCCACCGTAGCGCCTATAAACTACTGAACCGATTTTGATGAAATATGTCTCAATAATTGATTTCATGTAATAACTAGCTGTTGCCCGTGAATTCGTCTGCGATTCAGGATGAAAAGTAGCCTATGTCCTTTCCCAGGTCAATTTCACCCAAATCTGTTCAGCCGTTTTAGAGTTAAAGCGTAACAAAAAACACTCACTTTCGCATTTATAATGTTAAGTTAGAATTATGATTGATTTAATGATTCGTAATAATGGCCCGAGTGACCTAAGTTATACAGGGTGTTAGGGTAAACACCGTTATCCTTGCAACCAGTGGTTTGGTTTCATTTATAGAACGTAAAATCAATGGAAAATTACAATTTTTTTTTTTAATTTTTTTAAATCTACATTTTACCACAAGAGACGCAAGTTCGTTGCCCTATGCGCTAGGGCAACGAACTTGCGTCTCAACACGGGCTGGGGGTGCTGGATGTGACCTGATCGGCCGCGAGCGCGACACCTCCCTCAGTCAGTCAGCTGTTTTGCTAGCGAGCACGGTGTCGGATAGAAACTTTTTAAAATCTTTTAATGAAAATAATTTTTTTTTGTTGTTGTGTTCGGTTATTTATTTATATATTTAAGTCAACTACCCATGGTTTGAACGACAAGAGTGTTTACCCTTACAGCCTGTATAAATTCTCCCTAAATTAAGGTGGACCTTACACGTACATTTCTGACCTCGAAAAAAATTAAACACGACGTTGGTTTCATAGAAATTCATAGAAACCAGACAGGTCGCGGCAACACATCGCCTGCTGCTGCCACCAGCAATTGTTATTCAACGTATTTTACTAACACTAGATATCGGATTATATGCACTAACAAAGTGCCAAAATATGCATGCAAATATGCACTCAAAAAGGCAAAAATACACTAAAAACTTTTCAAAAGGCTGAAATATGCACAATGGCAAATCAAATACCTAACCATTTTTATTTTCATAAAGACTAAAAAAATAGCAAAATATTCTTAAAACTAAGCATAGTTTTTGTGACAATAATTATACAATTAGGTATTGTTCCAAATTTTTGTCACACGGTACTCATTTGTACGCTGGAAACGACCTCTCTACGACAGCTGACGTCTTTGGACAAATGCACGATTCGGAAAAAAATCTAAAATATGTATTAACGCCGTAACTAGACGAGGACGTGACGATGTTTAACGAGCGAAGAGAACGGGTGTTTGCTTTCCGCACTTATATCAAAAATATCTATTGTGTAAGTAATCATAACAAGGACTAATAGAGTATTATGGAAGGAACGAAAACTAAAACATTGCATGGGTTCACAGTTTATTTATTAGAAAAACATAATCCAAAGGACACTGCTAACAATTCGCTTCTTATGCGTTGGATTGGATCCAAGCGGTGTAGCGGGAAACACGAGCGTTGACACCGGGGAAGAAAGCCAGAGCGCATGACCTACCCCAGGAGCACACACCAACAACGACACCGTTGTGGTAGAGAGGACCGCCGGAGTCACCCTGGCACTGGTCGCGACCACCAACGTCGAGCCAGCTGTTACATTACATTACGTTGGCGGTGCTGGTGTCACCTACAGTAGCATAACGTTGTGCGCAAGTGTTTTGGTTGACGGTCCAGATTTGGACGTGACGCAGTTGCTCGGAAGCTGAACCGCCCGCCTGTGAATTAGAAACAATAATCATTACAATTTCAGGAACAGAGAAGGTATTTTGTTAAACTACGGTAAACTTACGGAAGTTGTGCCCCATCCTGCAGCCCATACGACTTGGTTGTCACCGAGGTTGTAGTTGGCGCCAGCGATGGAAGCGGCGCGGACATTGTTGTTCAAAGCGAAGGTGGAAGCGGAGCGCAAGACGGCGATGTCATTGTCCAAAGTGCGGCTGTTGTATGATGGGTGGATGACGAAGCTGTTGACGTTGTGAACAACACCACCGCTGTTAGCCCAAGTGGAGCCGACACGGATACACCATCTGCTGGCTGCGTCACCGAATGGGCAGTGAGCAGCGGTGAGGATGGACCTGTTGTTAAGGATGGTACCACCGCACGCTTGCCAGTATGTGACCAAGTTTCATGAGTACAGGAGAGCGGCGATGGTGGGGTACTGATCAATAGTGGTGACCGAACCACCCACAATCCTCTGGGGATTGGAAGGGACGGCTACAAAAAAGAAGATTCAATATTATTCAATGGAAATGCTGTTCAAGTTCCATTTATCATAAATTAAAATATTGCAACAAAAATGCATGTATTATTATATAATTTTTTCACATATAACCTTTTCCAATAAAAAAAAACAGAAATTGATAGAAGATGTTTATTAACAATAATAAAAAATACAAGATTTCTCAAGAACATACCTGCGACGGCCGCGAAGCAAAGAGCTAGCAGAGCAAGGATACGCATACTGTTAGTTACTCGTCGACGATAGATTGTAAATCGTTGTAAGAGCTCGGTATTTATATCAAAGCTGATTGATTATACTTCTACGTGAAAAGTTTAAATGGCTTTAACATCCTAACAATATCAATGTACCTATACACCGTGACATTTTAATCGTCTTTCATCCGCAGCCCACTTCATGTATCCAATGACTACTACACATTCATAAAAAAAAGATAGGTATTTATGAACATTTGAGTAATTAAAAAAAAAAAAAAAATTCAATAGTAAGACGCATGACGTAGTTTGAAACATCCTGTTATGAGCGCGGTCCGAGCATTGCGTTCCAAAGGCGGCACGGACTGAAGCGGCGGCATCTTTAACAGAGTTCATTCCCCCTATTGCAAAAATGTGTGTAACCTTTTTTTCTTTTAATGCCATCCTTATGCCTACGGAATAGAAGTCAAAATCGCTTGAACGGACTGTATAAAGGTTTGTTTCAATATCTAATCTTATTTCAAATGGGGTATAGGTACATAGTAAGTGCAGATTAATAAAAAAGAAAGTTACAAACATACGGCCGATTTCAATAACTGATCAATTTGTCTTCGTTCGACCCTATTGAAGATAGAAATTTGACTCATGTCTACTAACCTAGCAAATAACAAACAAAAGATATGTAGTTACTGAAATTGCAGTCCTGGCACACCTCGGTTGCGTAACATTTTCAGATTATTTGGCGCAGCGTACAATCTCCTTGCTCCCCGTAAATTGTCACCACTCACTTCGTACAGGCGCACCATTTGTAGGTACTCGATATTCGAGTATCGATAGTTCCTCATAATCATTGTGAATACCTACTTCACAATGATTATGAGGAACTATTCACTTCTTGCACTGTAACGATCGCGAACAACGTTTGATATCCGGTAGCGCGCGCGCACTTCCACTTCCGGTATTCGGCCGCAACTGAGACGCTGCGAGCGAGATTGACCTTCACTTATTTTTCGAGTGAAAGGGGCGGGGCGTGACACGCGCGGCTCTACTCAAAGGATAGCATTAGAGCTCCTCATTGGATGACAGTCCACGTGGACCATGCTTGATTGGCTTTCGGTATTGGAATGATCTACTCGACCCGTGCGCTGCGTAGGTATGTTCTACCGTTTGATACGTAAACATTAATAACAGGATGTTTCAGAATTCTAATGCAATATTTATTTTTCTTTGTACCTATTATATTAATTAATGGTAAAAAAAAAAAAATCGTGTCTGGAGGTATTTTATGTCGGATACATTGAGTGGACCACCTTTGTAAGACGATTAAAATGTCACGGTGTATATTTTAATCAAAACAGATTAGAATATTTGGGTAACGAATTCACGATAATGTTAGTGACATTTTTAAATTCACATTGCGATGTTTAACATTTTTAATTGAAAACCAAGACATTAACATTTTTTCATATTATATTCCAAACTTAAACAAAACAGCACCTTTGTATGATCACTTTTATTCCGTCAGATACTGCGGTTTTACGAAATCCGGTGACGGACATTAAGATCGCCATTAATCTGCTAGGTTTCTGATTTTAATAGTATAAAGTTATTAAAAAAGGGTGACTAAATACCCTTACCGAAGCCGAGAATCACTTATTCCTCCCGTTATTATGATTTTGACCTAAGCATGTATTATTCATCTTTATCAAATAAAAACCGGCCAAGTGCAAGTCGGACTCGCGCACGAAGGGTTCCGTACAATTATCTATAAAAACGGCAAAAAAACATGCCTGTTGTATGGGAGACCCTTAAATATTTATTTTATTCAATTTTTTTTATATTTGTTGTTATAGCGGCAACAGAAATACATCATCTGTGATTCAACTGTAAATCACGGTTCTTGAGATACAGCCTGGTGACAGACGGACGGGCAGACAGACAGACGGACAGACGGACAGACAGACGGACAGACAGACAGACAGACAGACAGACAGACGGACAGACGGACAGACAGACGGACGAACGGACAGCGGAGTCTTAGGGTACCGTTTTACCCTTTCGGTACGGAACCCTAAAAAACAAAAAACTCCGAATTGTCAAAAATTCAAAGTATGGACATAACTGCGACAAAAGCAAAGCAAAGGGCCAGCACAGCGAGGATGAGCATGTTGTGAATAACTCTTGGACAAGTGTAGGTCATTGTTGTCAATGAATAGGATTTATAATGAAGCAGCTTGACAATCAAATTATTTCGCGAATTACATTTATTTTAAACTAGTTTCCGCCCGCGTCGTATGTCGATAAAAAGTAGCCAATGTCCTTTCTCAGACTCTAGACTATCTGCGTACCAAGTTTCATCTAAATCGGTTCAGTACCGACAGACAGACAGACAGAGTTACTTTCGCATTTATAACATTAGTAAGGATTTTCCTCTACTCCAAACATTAAGAGGTTTACAGATTGAGTATTGATAATCAATCGGGACTAATGTAGTAATTATAATATTATTTTTGCTCATTCGAGTTCTAACTGCAGCTCTTCAATAAGTTTATTTTTTGTTAATTATTACCTACATAGTAAACTCAAGGCTGATGCAATTCATCAAAAATAGGCCAGTAAAGGTAAAATAGTTACCACAAAAACATCTTGAAAGCTATCGGCAAAACCTTTGCCCAGCCGGGGCATAACAGGCAAGTAACAATACAAAAGACAAATATCATCATACCGACAGTTGTAGTAATGAATACGTGATTCATTACTACAACTGTCGGTATGATGAATCAGTATATGAATCCGATAGGTAAACTCCTTAACAATAACGATAACAGAATAGATACATTCGTTTTTATTTTTATCATCCAATATAGACAAGAATTATAATTATCTGTTGCTTCAGGGAATTCATGAATGAATGAGACATGAAGGCACAAAAAACCTAAATATATTTTAAGATTGTGAGAACTTCCGCATCGTTTGAGTTGACAGGGGGGTATAACAAGGTTGTTATTTTTGCACCATCTACCCTTGCTGTTAAGCTTGTTCTCGGGATAAATTCATCCCTACGGAACCCTTCATTGGTGGTCCGACACACACTTGGCTGGTTTCTAAATATTATGTTTTTTAATTCATCCTGAGTTGAGTATCCTGCATTGTTATTATGTCTTGTATCCAAATCACAGGTATCTAGCCGTGGGAGGGTCCTGGTGACAAGTGATATAGGTTAAACTTACGTCAGGCACCAGTCTCTCACACAGTTAGCTCCTTGTTCGTGCACCATTGTCAAAGATTGGCATTAAATTAACATAGCTTGTGTGCAATAAAGAATTTGAGTTTGAGTTTACAGTAAACCTTTTTATTATTATTATTAAGGGAAATAACATTTAACCAATATTTATCTGAAAAAGCGACTTTTTGATACATTATAATAAAATTACATTTTTTTTCTGGTTTTGTTCAACATTTCGCTTTTGTCACAATCATTTAAGACTGACTGACATTACTATTAACAAAATGGTCACGAAAAGAAGCATTCCAATGAGCAATCAGCGTTCCAATTTTACTGCAGGTCGTTACAAATAAAATTAGAGGAAAATTATTAAAAAAATCATAACGAACAATTAAAGAGGAAACCATTTAAATAAAATAATGTTTTATCTGTTCACGTGATAATTTGATAGTCATGGGCTGGCCCTTTGCTTCGCGGCTGTCTCAGGTATGTCCTCAGTCAACAGAATCCTTGTATTTGAATCTTTAACAATTTTGAACTTCTCTGTTGCTAGTTTTTGTTAAATTCAATTTTCTAATATTTTACTGTTTTGACTGCTTTACTCTATTTATTCAAAACGGAACTTCATGTTCAAAATCCTTTATAAATATTTACCTTATTTTAGCCGTCACCGTGAATCCCCAGCGGATAGTGGGAGGTTCCGTCACCACAATTTATCAGTACCCCACCATGGCCGATCTCGTATAACAACTGGATGTCGAACTATCTAACTTGCGGTGGTACCATCATCAACAATCGTTCCATCCTCACAGCCGCTCAATGTGGAGCGTAAGTACTTTCTTATTGGATGTGCTAAATGACAAATAAATATAATGACAATTTAAATAATAATAATTACATTTCTTTATCAGTGGTGGCCGGTCTCGTCTTGTTACTGGGACGCACAATTAACTGACTACGGTTATTTACCAGCAATTTGCCTAGTGGTACCACCTTGTGGATATTACAAGAATTGGACCGATTTGCCATTACCAAACCATTAAAACTTTTAACATCTCATGTCACAGGCCAATATATATTTTTTAAATTTGTAATAAGTAGGAAACATTATCATGATGTATTTTTTAAGATAATCTTTCACAGCATCGAGTTAAGCGTTATCAGTAGCGTTCATTAGTCATTGATTTAATTGAAAAATTGTGGACTTTGGATTAGATCTATCCGAAATACATAATTTTTCGATTTGATATATGTCAATAATGTTAATAGAAGTCGTCGCAATTCTTACTAATATTATAATTTATGCAAAAGTGCTTTTTAATTTAATTTGGTTTGTTAAGCTTTTACGCTAAAACGGCTGAACGGATTTGCATGAAATATGACATTAGGGTAGACCATGATCTAGGTTAGGACAAAGGATACTTTTTATCCCGGTGTTGCCACGCGATTGAGACTTATGCCGGGGGCGCAGCTCTCAGAACAATTACTAATTATTGTTCTGAGGCGCAGCTAGTGTAATATAGAATATATATGACAGCGTCAGTGATGGCTGAGCGATAGTGCCTCCATCATCTCGATTCGGTGGTATGGACTCGATAGTGCAGGTTTACAATAAAACACGATAAAACAGCAAATCAGTTAGTACTTCACTTTCAGAATAATTATCACAGTAGTTACAATACTAATAATGTTCACGCACTACTTTCTACGTTCAAGCAAACCAACAGTTTCGCATAGGAGAAGTGGAGGTCTGCATCCGTTCGTTGCCCTCACAACACTGACTCGTCGCTCAGCCATTTCCCTTACCACGACTCTGTCCACGTGACACCCCCCTCTAGCGATCGAGTCACGGCGTTTACCCTCACCTTAGTACTACAATAATCAATTGAGACACTATTATCGCTCAACTTTTATAATCTACGACATATAGTATAGTATAGTATATAATGTAATATCCATAGATAGTATTCCATACTATTATTATAAATTCGAAAGTAACTCTGTCTGTATATTACCTTTCATTCATACCTAAACCATAGACGTGTTTTGAAAAAAATTTGCAAGGAGATAGATGGAATCCTAGGGAAGGATATAGGCTACTTTTTGTTTCAAATATAATCCTATAGGGGGTGATATAGGGGATGAAAGTTTGTATTGATAACCCAGCATTTTTAAGTAGGTATCCTGGTAGTACATTCCCGTGAGACGATATCCGACATACACGCGGGCGAAGCCGCAGTCAAAAGCTTTGTGGGATTGGTAGGCAAAATAAATGATTGCTCGTAAAACTAATTTATTTTTAAAACACCAAAAGGATCATCGTTACACCGTGTCTAGTCGTGGATGCTTATCGCCATTTTTTATCTATCCCTTTCTCACTCCCACACATACATCCCTTTCTTTCATCCGGTGCGTTCCGTTTAACAATTATAATCTGCGTTCATACTTAACGTGATACAATATTTCTATCCCACAGTCGGCCATCCTGATACATGTCTGTCCTCAGACATCCACACAAACATTCGTCACTACCTTTCAACTTCAACTTAACTTCAACTTAACATAAATTTAACCACTAGTACAGCATTACAACATTAAATTAACAACATAACATTAACATTAAATATAAAAAATACTATTTAAACACGTTTACGTACTAACCTAACTAAGTTAACAACTCTCACCTTTTTCTTACTATTCAATTTTCTATAGTCAACACACACCCTTATAGCGCCATCTTTTTTGCGAACAAAAACTAATGGTCTAGCATGTTCAGAATAACTTACGCGTACAATTCCTTGCTCAAGCCTCTCGGCAACTTGTTCTTTAACTACCACCTACTCTCTCAGTGATATACGTCGTGGACGTTGTGCCACCGGGACGTCGTCTTTCACAATTATTTTCAGCTGGATAGGAGCTTTAATTTGGCATGGTTGATAGCTTTCAACCATCTGAACAACCTCTTCTTTTAAATACTTATTACTCGCATGACCAACCTCGACGCTGCAACTGAAACAATTGATTTCTTTCACCCATTCCACAGGTTTCAACCACACAGTACTACCATTCATAACCGTCGTAACATTCTTAAGAAATTCGTGATCTATGATTACATCAAAAGGCATACAGTCTTTAGGTACCACGTAGAATAACACATCTTCGTATTTCGTACTGTCTATCACAACGTTTGTTGATAAACAACCTAATGATTTCAGTTCATCACTTTACTGACATTAGCGCAAAACTCGGAAGATACTAAATTCACATCACTGCCGGAATCAATAAGCGCACTCGTCGTTTTTCCAAATAATTCTACGATCTTCATAGGTTTTTCCCGTTCTGATTGTTTGTTTACATCGTAAATGTCATACTCGATTTGACTTTGACGTTTGCTATCTTTATGGTCATCTGTCATCTTGTCACTCTCATTCTGTGAATGTGACGTAACATCCGCGTCGTTGAACGATGATTGACCGAACATTGCTTGCTTGCTCACAGGTTCGCCGCTCCCGCTCCCACTCGTCGATGCGCCGATGTGATCTTTTCTATCACCGGAAGTGTCGAAACTGCGCCATTTAGATGAACTTCCCTTCGAATAGTTCTAATCTTCTTTACGGCCGCCTGCCGCCATGTTTTTTCTATGCGGGCACTTCGGTGAAATATGACCATATTCATTGCAGTTAAAGCACTTTGGACCTTGTGCCTTCCGCGGACAGTCTCCGACACATGATCGCCGTCACCGCAATTATAGCACCTTTTCAACGTTATTTCGTGACGTACACACGGCTACACATCAAGCTATACATTTCCAGTTCATGCTGATCTCGTATTGTATAGGATTTCCGTACAATGCGAGGTCAGCTTATACTGGAAATGTATAGCTTGATGTGTAGCCGTGTGTACGATGCCGCGTCTTTCGTTTTTGTAGGTACTTCTAGAATGTTCCTTCATCTTTTCCTTGATGGTCTCGTAGATTTTAAACTTCTCTTTCAGGTCAGGATACGTAGTTACACCGTAGAGCATTATTTTTGGTCGACTATGCCATCAACGATATAGGTATTTAATGGCCACGTAATCGGGTATTCTTCCTCTTTTCCCCAATTCTTTCATGACCATAAAATGTAGTCGATGCAACTCTCGTCACGTCTTTTCTTTCGTTGGCTCAAAAGCTCGTGTATTGCTTTGATGTCCGCGGTGTCAGGGAACTCTTTACTCAGTGCCGCCCTAAGTTCTTCCCATGTTTTGTGAGGGCGTTCAGCTTGTAACTAAAGCTGTGCAGTGCCCGATAGGGATCTCCGTGCCATCAGCAGCTGTTGTAACGGAGTCCAACCACATATTTCTCCGTTTTCTTCCACGTCTTGTATCCATCGCACCACAGGATACGTTTTATCTTGACCGCTGAATTTAGGTATTAGATCCGAAGTTAGGTACAACATCGAATTTATGCCCGTACGTGATTCGTCTTTCGCCATTTTCGTAATAATTTTTAATCTTCGTTAGCGTCTGCTCACCGTTTGCCGATACCGTCGTAATTATTTTCGGCCGCCGTTAATTTTTTTCAAATCGTTCGTTGGGCACGCTACGTGCCGATCTCCGCCGTCTGTCGTTTGTCTACTTCTTCAAACGTCGTGTCGTTATTTTGCCAATCCCGGACGAGCCCCCAAATTTGTGGGATTGGTAGGCAAAATAAACGATTGCTCGTAAAACTAATTTATTTTTAAAACACCAATAGGATCATCGTTACACCGTGTCTAGTCGTGGATGCATAGACTACTATATACGTGGATGCTTATCGCCATTTTTTATATATCCCTTTCTCACTCCCACACATACATCCCTTTCTTTCATCCGGTGCGTTCCGTTTAACAATTATAATCTGCGTTCATACTTAACGTGATACAATATTTCTATCCCACAGCTATATTATTATAAATTCGAATGTAACTCTGTCTGTAACGTCTGTATGTTACCATTTGACGCCTAAGCCGCTGAACGGATTTCGAAATTTGGCGAGCAGATAGATTGCATCCTGGGGACGGACATAGGCTACATTTTTTCTTAAAGATAATTCTATGGGGGATAAAAGTTTGTATGGGAAACGCATGATTTGTGAATTTAATTAGATGAAAATTCAAGCTTTTGGTAAGAAATAAAGAGTTAAGGGGCCGGCGGAGCGTCGGTCGCAACTACAAATCTAGTGCTACAAATGTTGCGCTGGAGTGCCTGTCGGTGCGATACACACAGCTACCGTGAACTGTACGGCCAGGCACACATTGGCATTGACATGACATTTGCTTGACGCGATAGCACTACTAGCTATTGAAAATTTATGATAAATTTGGATGTGTTCCATAATACCAAAAATGATGAACGAAAACTTAATATTTTTCATACTTAAAACTTAAAACCATTTAATTGAAGCTGTAAAAATGAGCGAAATTCAATTCGCTACAACTTCATTTTAGTTAGGTTTTTTCGAAAAAAAAGCTGTAGGAACCTAGATAAATACTGTGTCAATCCGAACAACAACACATTATGGTAAAAATATGCTCAAATTGCAAATGATTTTGGTATTACGTTTGTATGGAGAATTCATCAGTCACCGCGTTCTTAGGTAAATGTTTTAGCGTTTTTGTAAAATCACACCAGTGTTTAACTGTTTACCCCTGTTTTACCCCTCGATTTTTTAATTCACATGTAATATTGAAATTTTAACCTCTTTTTTCAGAGATTTAAGTGATTGGAAATACATTATGATTACTTTAAATATTTAACGTCATCTATGAGAGATTGCATCTTCATTAAAATAAACACCATAATATATGTATGTATGTGTGTGGGGGGGGGTTCATATCGCCCCATGCCTAAATATTTCATGTCTCTGTCTCTCGCAGTTCTTTTTTTTATGTACCGTAAACTAAAATATCTCACTTTTTATCGATCATGGCCCTCCGGGACATGTACCTGCGGGATCGGGGCCCTAAGCGACGAACCCCTGGTTAAACTCGCCTTTGACCTCGCATCTGCCCACGGTATAGATTATGTACAGTCACGGACTTTAATTGATAAGCCACCTAGCACTGTTCGTATTTTAGCCGTGTAATGCAAATCGGCAGTGGTGGCCCAGTGGTAACATATAATAGTAGTCTATGGTGGTAACGGCCGCGACTTACGAGTTGTAGGTCGTAGGTTCGAACCCCGACAGCCGCTTTACTTTGTGTAAATAATTTCATCACCACTGCTCTCAAAACGGTGAAGGAAAACATCGTGAGGAAACCGCATGTCTTAGAACCAAAAATTCGAAGACATGTGACATCTACCAACCCGTACTGGGCCCACGTGGTGGATTACGGCCCACACCCTCTCATAGAGAGGAGGCCTGTGTCCCAGCAGTGGGAACATTATAGGCTGATTATGTTATGTTTAATACAAATCGGGTTTATTCGGTTCCCGACACGCAAAGTCATTTATATTATGTCTTCGTATTAGAAGAAGAAAATTATATTTCATATCTTTACCGGTTGGCTAACCTGAGAGCCAGAACTACAAACTTGACAGCAGAGTGACTACCCAAAGTCAACAAATTGCAGGTCTAGCAACAGTAACCTAGCAACGATAAACAATTGTTGCTAGGTTACTGTTGCGATAGTAACGTTAGCGTCCGGAGAAATATTAAGTCATTTCGACAAGTTCGAAAGTAACGTCTCTGACATCGATATTTCAACTGTCACTGTCCTCAGTTAAGTTTTCAGAATTATGGAGATAATGAGCTATGATTCAAAGGAGGTCGGTATCAAATAGATTGGATAAACTTAATGTAACATTGTATTTATATTTATCATTGAGAACTTATTAGTCAACCTCTATGGATAAGACTATTTCCGATTAAAAGTAATTTATTTGTCATCTTGTTTACGAGCGTGCGATTTGAGTTCGTATTTAATCGTGTAATCTCGTGAATGTATGAAACTGTAAAATTGAAAAGTTTGAAAGTGGCTCATTAATTAAAGTCCGTGACTGTACCTAATACATTTTTGGTCCACTTATGAAGCAACAAAATACTTTATCTGCCTTTGATTCGGTAGTCTTCATTTGCTGAAGGCTGGCTATAATCATGCTATTATATTATTTTCAATAAAAACTCTCGCTAGAATCATAATATTCAATCTAATTTGACACCGTAAAGTAAAATAAGACATAAATTATCCCACCAAAAACATGTTCATGTTAAAATGTGAGCCAAGCATCTAACTTTTTTTGTTGTTGTTTGTGTACTAATACTAGCTTACATACCAAATTTCTGCTTTCTAGGACTTCAGGAAGTACCCTAATAAGTTTGATGATCATCAGTGAGTCAGTGAGTCAGTGGGTGACGAAATCATCAGTGAGTCAGTGGGTGACGAAATCGGTTTTTTTTAGACATAAATAAAATCTAAAGTATAAGAGCTATGCAATTGAATCTTTATAGTGTTTAATTAGTCCACTATGACATTATATCCCGAGAATTTTGTTCATATGGTAAAAAACCAAAATTATGAGGTTCAAAAAAACGACGAAGCGCTTCGAGAAAAGGTAGGTATTGCCCTTGCGCTTCGCTAACCTCGTCTTGGCGGGGGCACTCCCGTGCCTCCAGATATTTTTAGAGTGTATTTAATGATCATAATTTTGATACGGTACTATGCAAATTATAATTAACATCGATTAAATAGAAATTTCTAAATAATTTGTAATCAAATGCTATGACAATAAAATGTCAAAAATAATAATAATAATTGTGTGTTTATAGGATATCGATAGAAAGTCAAACATTAATCAAATTCATTAATCAAATCATTATTTCAAATATTTATTCACTATTTATGCGTTGGATTGGATCCAAGAGGTGTAGCGAGAAACACGAACATTGACACCAGGGAAGAAAGCCTGAGCACATCCCCTACCCCAGGAACAGACACCAACGACGATACCGTTGTGGTAGAGAGGACCGCCGGAGTCACCCTGGCACTGGTCGCGACCACCGACGTCGAGCCAGCCGGCACACAACATATTGGCGGTGACGGTGTCACCTACAGTAGCATAACGTTGTAAGCAAACGTTTTGGTTGACAGTCCAGATTTGGACATGACGCAGTTGCTCAGAGCCAGCGTTTGAACCAGCCTGCGAAATAGAAATATTCAAACCTCAATCTTCGAACAAAAACAAAACAGAAAAAAGACGATTTCCAGATGAACAATAAACTTACGAAAGTGTCACCCCATCCTGCAGCCCAGACAACTTGGTTGTCACCGAGGTTGTAGTTGGCGCCAGCGATGGAAGCGGCGCGGACATTGTTGTTGAAAGCGAAGTTGGAGGCGGAGCGTAAAATACAGATGTCACTGTCTGCAGTGTTTGCATTGTATGAGGGGTGGATGATGATCTGGTTCACGTTGTGAACAGCACCACCGCTGTTAGCCCAAGTGGAGCCGACACGGATACGCCATCTGCCAGCTGCGTCACCACTAAAAGGAATATAATGATAGTTAAACCGGTTATCATATTAGAAATTAAGCAAATTGCTAGTGTAGTAAAAGAATACTTACATGGTGCAGTGAGCAGCGGATAGTATGGACCTGCTGTTGAGGATGGTACCACCGCATCTCTGCCAGAACGTACTCCAATTCCATGTGTATAGGAGAGAAACTATGGTAGGGTACTGCCCAATAGTGGTGACAGAACCACCTACAATCCTTTGGGGATTCGAGGGAACGGCTAGAAATAAAAATTGAGATGATTACTTTCCTGTTCTAAAGTGCTCTTTCAAAGATTGAATTATTTCAAGAGTAACATTAACAGAGCAATTTGATAGAAAATGCATGTAACATGAGAATTTGTCCTGTTGCGAATCTGTCTAGTTGCTCCGGAGGGTAAAAAACATTGGCGTTCGGTAAATATTAAAAATAGAGATTACAGTCTTAACAGTCCTTAATACCTCAGCTCAAATCCACTGCTTATCTCACTCGCACGATACTGCTCGCGGACTCTCCAAAGCACCAATAGTTTAGAATTTTTTTTTTACGGCGAAAGTATCGGTTATAAAAAAAACTTAGCAGGTATCTGCATTCATTATATGCATTTATAGTTAGTGTAGTTATCATGCAAAGTTTCGTAATCTATTTTGAAGTATTTTTTGAATACCAGCGGTTTATTGTTCAGTTTGGAGGTAACTTTGATTTTTTTTTCTGTAGAGAAAATTTTATGGAATCGTGTTTTAGTCAAAATAGTACTTAACACTATTAATGCTCAACTTTACCATATGTATACATATTTATTTCAAAATGAATGCTGCAATATTTTAAAATATAATGGAGGATCATGCTAAGCAATTTGAGGTATTCAATCTGCCTAGTCTTTTCCCAACTACGTTGAGGTCAGCTTCCAGTGTAACCGGATGCAGCTGAATACCAGTATTTTACATGGAGCGTCTGCCTATCTGACCTCCACAACCCAGTAACTGGGTAATACGATACCCAGTTTGAGGTTTTATAGACTCTTAATGATAAATATTTAAAACAAAGAATATAATATACCTGCGACAGCCGCGAAGCAAAGAGCTAGCAGAGCAAGGAAACGCATGTTGTTAACTACTCGGTGACAAGTGTGGTAACTCGTTAGAAGTGTATGGTATATATAGCATATATTCAGGATTACTATCAAATTATCAACGCGTAGAGATTAAAATTTTCAGTTATTTCCAAACCTAAGGATGTTTACAGAATGAGTAGAATTCTAATAATTAAAAAAAACCAAGCTCTTGCAAATACATACTCACATAATATGCAGCTTATACAAGATAATTATGAGTGTTTTTTTGGTTCAAAGGTCTTTGCTTACTAATGCGAGTTGACTCCCCGGGGGACGCGCGGCAATAGATAATTAATAATTGTAACTCATATAACTCAAGCCTCAACTTATATGAAGGAATAGGAATCCAAGAAATTAGAACTGTTGCTAACTCCGCGATTATAACAAGATTTAAAAATGTATTCTACATGTTGCGTCTACCTACTGGTTTCTTTTAACGATTACATCCTAAGCAAGTTGTAAAGGCTAACTTGTCGAAATATTAAAAAGGTCAACAAAATAGTTAACAATAGGAACAGTCACGGACTTTAATTGATGAGCCACCTGGCACTGTTCGTATTTTAGCCGTGTAATGCAAATCGGGTTTATTCGGTTCCCGACACGCAAAGTCATATCTTATTAGAAGAAGAAAATTATATTTCATATCTTTACCGGTTGCCTAACCTGAGAGCCAGAACTACAAACTTGACAGCAGAGTGACTACTCAAAGTCAACCAATTGCAGGTCTAGCAATAGTAACCTAGCAATGATAAACAATTGTTGCTAGGTTACTGTTGCGATAGTAACGTTAGCGTACGGAGAAATTCTCTGACATCGATATTTCAACTGTCACTTAAGTCTTCAGTTAAGTTTTCAAAATTATTGAGTTAATGAGCTATGATTCAAAGGAGGTCAGTATCAAATAGATTGGATAAACTTTATGCAACATTGTATTTATTTTTATCATTAAGAACTTATTAGTCAACCTCTATGGATAAGACTATTTCCGATTAAAAGTAATTTATTTGTCATCTTGATATTTCAACTGTCACTGTCTTCAGTTATGTTTTCATAATTATCGAGTTAATGAGCTATGATTCAAAGGAGGTCGGTATCAAATAGATTGGATAAACTTTATGCAACATTGTATTTATTTTTATCATTGAGAACTTATTAGTCAACCTCTATGGATATTTCCGATTAAAAGTAATTTATTTGTCATCTTGTTTACGAGCTTGCGCTTTGAGTTCGTGTTTAATCGTGTAATCTCGTGAATGTATGAAACTGCAAAATTGAAAAGTTTGAAGGTGGCTCATCAATTAAAGTCCGTGAGTGTACATGTCTGAAACAATGTTTTATTCACGACATATTTTTGACAATTCTTTTAAAAGACTTGTTGGTAACAAGTATCACGACTTATAATATTAAAAAAAAATTACAACCAGTATGAAAACTTCCTTACACTTACGATAACACATTTGTATCTTTGTATATACATAATATTATCCTCAATCATTTTTATCGTCGTCAATCCAATAAATAAATCAATTATCTAATACTCCAGGGGTTTTCATACAAAAAACCCAAAAAAAAAACCAAATTCTTCACGATAACGTTCTCGCAATTATTCGATGGTTGGTCCCGACTCTAGTACATAGTGCAGATACAGACGAATAACGACATGTCCGTTCAATAACTCATATTTTAGAACACAGAATTTAATTCAGTCAGTTTACTTATAGTTTTGACAAATATTTTAATATTTATTAGATATCATCTCATCATAATTTCTGCTGTAAAAATATACGTCCTCCCGAGGACGTATGTTTATTTACTTAAACTTCATTAACAGAATTGGTCGAAGTGGCGGTAATTGGGCTCGAAGCACCGCCACTTCAACCGGTTCTGCCTATGTCCAGCTGTGGACGTCTTTCGGCTGAAATGATGATGATGATGTTATTGAAAAGTATTTAATTAAATGTTGAGATGGCACAGTGGGTAATGCCTTGGTGGTAATGATTGACCCGCGCCTTTTATGCACGAGGTAGTTAGTGGGTTCGAATTCAGGAAAGTATCAATGTGACTTTTTCATTTCAAATATTATGTATGTACCTTCTAAATTTATCTTGGACATCATTGACATCGGTGAAGGAAAACTTATATTTCTTACGATGTTTTATTTATAAAATCAAAAATCAAAATCAAAAGTCAGTTATTCAAACTAGGCTGAGAATCAGCACTTTTCGAACGTCAAAATTACATAAGACAGTCCCCCAAAAACGCCCACCCTTCACCACTTCCTAGTGCTTTAGCTGGGAAGAAGAAGTGGCGCAACAAACTCCCCAGCAGCACAGCTGTCTGTTCAGTTAGAAAAAAAATGATTCTATACAAAAGTATGCAAAATCATTTACATTATGCAACACAAAACATAAATCTAATTATTAGCCATATGTCAGCTAGCACACGCTAATATACAAAAAAAAAAAACGAGAACTATATGTACTCAAGCAGAAATAAAAAGTAAATGTAAACATAAATTAACTAAATAAAAGCCTCCAGGCACAAAGGGCGTGCCCGCCTACATATAGCTATTTTTAGATGTAACTGGAAGTTATAAATGATAAACTAGGACCATTGAAATAACGTAAATAATATTTATCAATTTTCGAGTTCGCTAGCTAACCACATATTGCAATACAACTCATATAGTAAACATTGTAATGAGTAGATTATGTCAATAATAAATTAAATTAGAAAATTAGAAACTATAACTATAAAAATTATACACTCCTTTGCAAAAAAAACGGGCGGTTTTGATTTTTCTACATTATTGGTAATCATTTAGTTGTAAAGAGGTTTTAATTGCCAAACTATGTTACTGGCACTTAATAAAGAGTCTGGGTATGAAAAAAAGTTAATTCCAAATTCGAAACTTTAAAAAAATTAATGAATAATCCCTTTTTCAGTTTTACTTACTTTACGCGGGTTTACGGTTAAAAGGTTATCAGGCAACTAAAACTAACTTCTCGTTATTTTGAGTAGAATAATTTATGTTTGTCGCATAATTCAGCCTTATTGTGAATTAAAAAAGATATCTTTGAGTCGATATAATGGTAGAAAAAGCAATAAGAGCTTGTAAAATTATAGCGCTGCTGGAAGAGGGGTGTAGCGAATGTTACGTCTCACAGCGGTTAAACGTGAGTCGCTCAACCGTCCAAAGAACCTGGACTCGATACCACGAGACAGGTTCCGTTCAATGAAAGCAAGGTTCTGGGAGAAAACGTTGCACACAGTCACGAAACGACCGCTTTTTAGTGACTCAGGCGCTGAGGAACCGCAAATGCAGTCACATAGACCTCAAAAGAAACCTTGAAGAGGTACGAGAAGCACAAGTTAGCCTATGGACAGTGCGGAGGAGGCTTATAGCGGCTGATATACCCAGTCGACGACCAGCGCGGGCCCCCAAGTTACTCAGTGAGCACCGGATTGCTCGATTGAGGTTCGCTAGAAATTGCCTATCTTGGACACTAGGTAACTGGAGTAGCATAGGTACTCTTCTCCGATGAGGCTCGAATTTGTCTGAATGGTGAGGACCGACGTTGGCGAGTGTTACGAAGACCAGGGGAACGCTATGCCGACGTGTGTTTTGAAGAAATCACCCCTTATGGTGGAGGGCCGTTATGTTTTGGGCGGGCGTAACTTCCAGCTATCGTACCGAGATAGTATTCATTGAAACTGGCTCACTAAATGCGCAAAGGTACATAACAGAAATCCTTTGTCAACATGCACAACCCGCACTGACTGCGATTGGCGAAGAAGCCATTTACATGGACGACAATGCTCGGGCCCACCGTTCTGGCGACGTAGATGCTTATATGCAAGAGGTCGGTATTCGTCGTTTGGATTGGCCAGCGCGGAGCCCCGACCTTAACCCCATCGAGCAAGTCTGGAACCTCCTAAAAAGGCGAGTACGATCTGTCCAACCACTTCCACAAAACATCAGGGAGCTTAAACGTGTGATCTCGGCTGAATGGGAACACATTCCACAGGACACCATCAAAAGCCTGGTGGAAAGCATGCCAGGACGATTACATGCCGTAATCACTGCAAGGGGAGGTCATACTCGTTATTAATTTTTATTTTGTAATGTCTTTTTTTATTAAAATACCATAAAAATACTCGATGTCTTAATTTAATTATACCGATAAATAACTCCATTTTAACACGGCTGTCTGTTTACATTGACTAAAACACCGATTCCAGGATTCATTCATATTCACATCCATAGAAAAGCCAATTACTGTAAGGTGCCCGTTTTTTTTTCAAAGGAGTGTTTAATGTAAGATAAGATAAGTATATATAAGATTGATATCAGGGACAAGAAGTTTAATTCGTACCTTACGTAACAGACACAGCCAATGCTGGGACTCCGGCCTATACTTGTTTGTCATTCTATGAACATTTTAAAACCGCAAAATAGAATATTTCGGGAAAAAAGTAACATATGCATTTATGTTTTTACGAGCTGCGCCCCGCGGTTTCACCCGCGTAAGTCTCGTCCCCATGGGAATATCGGGATAAAAAGTATCCTATGTCCTGTACCAGGACATGGTTTACCCATGTGCCAAACTATCAAATTCGTTTAGCCGTTTTAGCGTGAAAGCGTAACAAACAAACAAACTCACTTTCACATTTATAATTTTATTTAAGACTAGCTGTTGTAGAAAATATCGCAATACGGAACCGCACAATATTATTGTTAATAGCTGTGCCCGCGACTCCGTCAGCATGTAACTCCTTGTGTGTTATTAAGTTAATGTATTGGTAATATTGTTTAGATAATGTTCACATGAGGCTTAAGTACCTATAGAACGAAAATATTTCAGTGCAAAGCTTCCGGGTAAACTATGTTGAAAGTTGACCCGTCCGGCACGTGAACATAAAGATTTCTAGAACTGCTAACACTGACCATGCGAGAAACAACTGACACCGAGATCTACTCCAGCAACACGAAAAGTCTGCCCTTGAGCCTTATTAATTGTCATTGCATAACACACCGATACTGGGAATTGCGTTCTTTTAAATTAGAATGGAAAATTATTTGGTATTATGGGAATTCTGGGAATAAAGACGGTTTCTCCTGCACCGCAACCTGTTAAAATTTGTGCGTCGATTATATTTTGTTGCAACTGGGTTACTTTTAGCCGAGTTCCATTGCAAAGTTTTGGTGGTCTTAAATTTCGGAGCAGAATAATCGGAATGCCAATTTTTAAACAAATTTCATGAGAAGGAAGTCCGGGCATATTTAAAGAATTTAAAAATTCTATCGGGTAATTAGTGGCTTCTTGTTCATCAACCATTCTATTTATTGAACTATAAACTTTGCTTTCCCTCTGTATATTCGACAGTATTTTGTTATTAATCTCAAATGCCTGGTCATTGCGAGAAGTTAAAATGGATCTTTCGCATAGCCAAGAATTGTCCCTATTTAATATATTTGTTACATCACCGTAAACCGACGATATAAGATGTGGTTGGGATTGCACTATACAACATAACTCAGGCTCAGAATAAGTTTTCCTTGGTGTAGTTGTGGATAGGTACCTTCACCAATCTTTAATAATGTATCAGAAAATTGACGATCATCCGGGTTATCTCCAGTTCTCACTCGCATGTTTATAGTCAAATGCACCGATTGTATATCACGCCACAAATAAGAGCTTTTCAGGCAAGCCCTAACCTCATCAGCTCGGGTTCCCCGTGGTATTACCGGTAAGGTTTGTCGGAAATCACCACAAAATAAAACCGTGATACCGCCCATTGGTCGATCATTTCGTCTGATATCCCTTAAACTTCTGTCTACCGCTTCTACTCCTTTTCGATGGGCCATCGTACATTCATCCCATATGATTACACTACACTCACGTAACACCTTAGCTTTGTCGCGATTTCTTGAAACACTACAGGTTAGACTTTCCGTGCGATCTAAATCAATTGGTATTTTAAACATAGTGTGAGCAGTTTTACCTCCTGGTAGCAATGTTGCAGCTATACCTGATGAAGCTACGGCAAGAGCAATTTTACGCTGATTTCGAACATAAGCTAATATTAATTTAGTCAAAAAGGTTTTCCCAGTTCCTCCAGGTGCATCTAAAAACCATATTGTTCCCAAATTATTCTGAACACTCTCGCACACGCGATCATAGACTGAACGTTGATCTGCAGTCATCATTGGGACACCGTTTTCTAATATTGCCAGCAGTTCCATTGAGTTGTAACCAATCTCTGCGGAATATTCCCTATTGGTAACCTCTCCGACTGAGGTTGGTGTTGGCAAACCATATTCACAGAGTGATTTACCGCCTACTGCTGTAAAGTCTTCCTGAAGAGCTAATAAGCACTGATTTATGGCAAGATCACGAAAATTATCAATAGTTGCGCCTTCATCATTGTGAGATATATTCCGAAGAAAGTCTTCTGCAAATTTTTCTTTATATTTTTCCCATAATTGTACAGCATCTGACAAATTACAAAATGTGAGTAATGTTACAAATAAATGGCGTAACCGTCGTGGATTATCACTAACACAGGATTCTGCTAAAGCGTCATCCCAATGCTGATCGTTTTCAAGCAAATGACGCGCTTGGCAAGCTGCATGATAAGTTGGATAAACAACGTCATCTACTTTTCTCAAATCTATAAATGATATTGGTCCTCGCACTGTATGTAATAATAATCGCAAATAGAAACACTCAGCGTTGTTTGGATGAACGGTATACACTCTACCAAGAACATGTTCTTTGAAAATACCTGACTCGCCATCTACAGGCCTGCCACGGCGTCTACGATTAAAGACACCTCGTTGCTTATCGTAGGTATAATACGATGGAACTTCTTCATACAAAAGAGATTTTGCAAAATCATCAGTTTGGCAAAGGCGAAAGAATGCTAATAAAGTTGTTTGTCTAGGGTTCTCTAATCGTTCTGTAATATTTTCGGCGTTGAAATATATACGTTGACCGCCTTCAATATGAACATCCAGATGAGTCACAGGTGGATATCTTTCGTGAATGTTGAAACTTAAGATCCGCCACACAGCTTCTGAAGAGCTGATATATCTGCCTGACTGAAATCTAGTAACTTCATCATGTTCATTTCTCAACGCAAATGTAGCTTGGTCACTGCCCTTGTTAATATACTTACAAATATATTTTATTGACTCTACACTATTACACATTTCAACATTAATGTGAGCTTGAAATGCTCTAGACAACACAGGCGAATACGGAACGACCCACCTATTATCTAACTAAAGTAACCTGCTGTCCAGACACTCGCTTTTCAACAGTAAGACCACCATTGTCTCTTGAACGGCGACGATATAATGGGTATCCATCGTGTCCTATTACAGTTTCATCCACTAAGGCTTTTGGTTATCTTTTAGTGCAACGACCGTCTTGCATGCAAGGAGCATTCCCGTTAAATGCACCACATGGACCATGTATCATATGAGTTTTAACAATGTCGTATAACAAGGGATATGCAATCGAATCTGGAATTTCAGCACGGATTGAACTGTCTACATCATTAGGTCAAACCTTATCTTTTAACCAAAGCAGGATATGTGCGTGAGGTAAGCCGCGTTTTTGCCACTCCACACTATACATATAACACAATACTTCTCCAAAAATGTTATCTTTGGTAAGTAGATCTATCATTGATTTTAATTTTAAATGAAAAACTCTTTTGATAATAATAGGTATTTACCTATGAAATTGCCGTTCTGCAGTACTGGCCATTTCAAATCAAAATAATTTTTGTTTGGCTAAGAATTCTAATTTAAAATTTATTTTATTTTAAAAACATGGAGTTCTTTTTTCAAAAGAAGTCATTTGTTTAATGATTAGTGTTACATTTTCATCGCATTTCAATCTTTTTCGTCATGATGGATACGTTAAAAATTCGAGTAATTATGGAATATGAGTACCGTCGTGGCAGCAACGCGGCACAAGCGGCATGCAACATCAACGACGTTTACGAAGCTAACACTACAAACCAACGCACCACCTGTTATTGGTTTGCTCGCTTCCGTTCTGGAAATTTCGACCTGAAAAATGAACCTCGCGGTCGTCCGAAGACTTTGGTCGACAATGACGAATTGAAGGCGATTGTGGAAGCTGATGATACACAATCTACGGCTGAATTAGCAGCAGCTTTCGACGTTAGCGTCAAAACAATATTGGTCCATTTGCGTCAAATTGGCAAGGTAAAAAAGCTTGACAAATGGGTGCCCCACGAACTCAATGATCGCCAGCGCGAAGTACGCGTCGAGGCGTGGCTTGCACTGCTCAACAGACA
Organism: Lithophane semibrunnea; assembly: GCA_947363905.1. Classification (NCBI taxonomy): domain Eukaryota; kingdom Metazoa; phylum Arthropoda; class Insecta; order Lepidoptera; family Noctuidae; genus Lithophane; species Lithophane semibrunnea. Next base: position 5,862,280 of record OX376187.1, read on the forward strand.
CACAAATGAAGGAATTTTGAACCGCATTGTTACCTGCGATGAAAAATGGATTCTGTTTGATAACCGCAAGCGCTCAGCAAGTTGGTTGGATCCTGGTTCAGTACCTAAACAATGCTCTAAACGAAAACTTACCCCTAGAAAAGTGATGGTCACTGTTTGGTGGTCTAGCGCCGGTGTGATTCATCACAGCTTCTTACCAAACGGGGTGAGCATTACTGCAGATGTGTAATGTGAAGAACTGAACACAATGATGGAGAAGCTGGCACATCTCCAACCAGCATTGGTCAATCGCTCGTCTCCGCTGCTCCTTCACGACAACGCGCGACCTCATACTGCACAGCAGACGGTCTCCAAGTTGCAAGAACTGGGGTTGGAAGCTCTCCGTCATCTGCCCTACTCACCAGACCTTGCGCCTACAGACTACTACTTTTTCCAGAATTTGGATAACTTCTTGGTGGGAAAAAAATTCAATACCCGAGAGGCAGTACAAAATGCCTTTGAAGAATTTGTTGCCTCCCGTCCACCTGATTTCTTTAAGAAGGGCATCAATAAACTGCCACTGCGTTGGCAAAGATGCATTGATTGCATGGGTGATTACTTCGATTAATACAAATAAAAAATACATGAAAAAAATTCGTTTAAATTTTTTCATACAAAACGGCAATTTCATAGGTAAAGACCTAATATCATGGCGGTCATGCGGTGCTTGACCCTCAAGAAGCTCTCGAGTGATTTCATCCCACTTGGGATTGGTAGTTACAGTAATAAATAAGTCGGGACGTCCATATTTTCTTACGTAACAAAAAGCATCTTGTGTACGTTCGTGCATGTAGCGTGGACCACCAGTAAAAGAAGAGGGTAAAATAACTAGACGGCCCATATTCACCGTATCATTATCTTGCTACATGGCGTCGCGAAGGTGCACATATTCTTCAGCGCGCAGCTGCCTTTGATTAGATCGTATATAAACTAATCTTTCGGTTTCAATTTTTGCGTACATGTCAACAATAAACTGATTGAATAAGCCACGAAAACGTTGCAAGTATACAAATCTATTCCTTCACACTTGCAAGTGGTAACAATAAAATTGAAGGCATGACATCTTTTTATTATTATTAGGTACGCCTGTACGCGGATCAGTGTAAAGCGAAATTATAACCATCTTCCCCTCGACAGTATATTAAAGGATATTGCAAACTGTCGTAAGCCCTGTGGGTTTCGTAAATACGTTGCAAACGATTGTCTCTGGAATGGATAACGATATCACGCCTATCACATTCCTGGTCGACCAATACTACAGCAACTTCATTCGTGGATGGAGCGTTATAACGCCCAGGGTGTTCCTGAGTTGGACGCCTATCGGCATGTATAACAATTTTATATTTATTATCACCATCTTGAGGAAAAGCTTCTAATGCCGATTTAAAACTGCATACATACGAATTAACCTGATGAAACATGTTCTGAAATGAGTTCAGTATTTAAATTCGGGAAATATTGATTTCTTATATTCGACTGTTCGTTGTAGTCGGATACAAAATATATTTGAAGAAACTTAGGTTAGTCTTCAGGCAAAAGGGATCCTATCAAATGGTAAACCTGACCTTGTATCTTAAAAGTAGGCATGAAAGGACCTTCTGAGATTTGTTTAGCACCAAAGGATGTCATTTGAAACGCACTATTATAAGTGCGAATATTGTCTAAGAACTGTTTAGATTGCACATGTTCTCTTAAAAGTAGTGATTTCAAAGGTTCCGGTGGGTCTTCGAACGAAAGCAAATTTATTTTACCTCCAGAACAACAGAAACCTGCCGACTCCTTACCCCGCTTTAAAGCATTACAAATAGAACATACTACGTTCATATCGCCTATTACAGAAGATGATCTGTAATCAATTGTAAGGTTATAAGCAAACCCACTTTTATATTTTTCGGACCACACCACCGAATTCGTAGATTGATCTTCTATGTTTACATCTAAGTCATTAAGACTATGTCGAAATCTGTCTGCAGTAAGACGGGCCTCTCGCTGTTCGTCCGTTGCAATAGACCGAATATTTTCAATTCTTAATCTTTCATTAGACAAACTTATTAATCGTTCTTGTCTCAAAGAATTGTAACATTCGCGTCCCGACTCTAGTCGTTGTTCATGCTCATGTTCATCTTCAAGAAATCGAATAATATTATGGTGCACCCTATCATTTGTCAAACGGTCTTCTAATATAAATACAGAACAGCCATATTTTTCCAGTTACAGGGCATGCAAAAGTATAGAGTTTAGGTAAAATTAAAATACATAGTTCCTAATAATACATAATAATATACTAATTCATAATTCATTAATAAAAATAATGAGTCGATAATAAAATTAATGTCACAATTTCTAATATTTATTTAAATACAATACTTAAAATAGTCAAACAACTTCTTTCTCCAATAAAAAATCTTCAACCCTATAATAAACTTTGTCTACTAAAAAATTTCTAAGCCTTTTTTTGAATAATGTTAAATTATAGTCCTTCCAACAACTTGGTATTTTGTTATATATCACCGGTGCCATGCAGCAGACACTTTTGCGCATCAGAGTAGTTCTAGCACTAGGGATACACAGACAACTATTGTCACGCCTATTCCGTGGAAATACGTCAGCCATTCGTGCAAAGCGATCCGGGTTTAATTTTACGAACACTGCCATTTCCAAAATGTACAAACATGGTAGGGTTAATAATTTATATTGTTTGAAATATGGCACGCAGCTATCAGTAATTTGTAATTTAAAAATAGACCGTATGCATCTTTTTTGGGCCTTAAATGCAGTTTCTTTTTCTGTTGAGTTGCCCCAAAAGATAACTCCGTATCGCAAATGGCATTCAACTATACCATAGTACGCAGTAAGGCATGCATCCAGATTAGTAATAGCCGATAAGGTATATAATGCGTATGCCGATGAACTTAGTTTCTTACAAAGTAACTCAATGTGTTGTTTCCAGCCAAGTTTTTTATCTATTACAAGTCCAAGAAATTTTGTACTAACTACCTCGTTAATTTTATTAGTGTTATATTCCACCTTGAGATTGTCCATATCAGTCATGCGTTGATTAAATTGGATTATTTTTGTTTTATTTAAATTTATTCTTAAGTTATTTTCCTCTAACCATTTTATAATCAATTTTAACGAATTATTAATGTCACTTTGGTATGTGTCAACGCTTTTCGAAGGTATCGTCACGGTACTGTCATCTGCAAATAGAGTCAATGGTTGTTCAATCCACTCCGGTAAGTCATTAATATATATTATAAATAACAAGGGACCCAGCACACTACCCTGTGGTACCCCATATCTAACTATTCGCACTTCTGACCTAAATATCTCGTCATGTTTATTAATTACATTTATCCTGTTGATTTCGGTTACTTGTCGTCTATTTTTTAAATAAGATTGAAAAAGTTCTAGAATATTACCCCGTATGCCATAAGCTTCTAGTTTTTTTAGTAGTGTAGGATGGTGGATGTAATCAACAGGATAAATGTAATTTTTATTATTAATTTTAATTTTATCAATTTGATGTTTGGGAGTATTGAATTTATTTCGGTTTATAATTTGCCACGTAGTTTTTGCCTTGTTTGTGGCTTTTTCAATTCTGTAGTTGTTTTGTGCCTTTTGTGTTAGATTTATTATTTTTTTATACAACTTAGAATAGTTGACCAACTTTATTTTATTGTCTTGGCTAGGGTTTAATCTCAATTGCCAAAGAAGGTTTCTTTTCTTCCTGCTACATAGTTTAACACCTTTTGACACCCATTTAGGTTTATTTATTACGTTTATTTTGACTTGAATAAGCGGGAAACACAAGTCATAAAACAACTTTAAAGCGTCGATAAATGCATTATAAGCTATATTAGGATCGTTCGTATCATATATCTCTGAGAAAGAAACATTCTGCATGCAGTGATTGAATTTAACTAAGTTTTCTTTACTATAATCTCTTCTTGTACTATACCAATAGTTTATGGCACACGCCTTTGTAACGGGACATTGAAGTAGCTGTGCTGTGTGATCCGACAATGCAAACTCTATTACTTCGCTTTTACATGCTTTACTAAAATTCTCGAGATAAAATATGACGTTCGCGATCAGCTGTAAGCCGTAATTCCCTCACAGTGAAGGTTTCGGACTCACGGGATAGTACATGCCGTTCGCGATCAGCTGTGAGACGTAATTCCCTCTCAGTGAAGGTTTCGGACTCACGGGATAGTGCATGCCGTTCGCGATCAGCTGTGAGACGTAATTCCCTCTCAGTGAAGAGTTTCGGACTCACGGGATAGTACATGCCGTTCGCGATCAGCTGTGAGACGTAATTCCCTCTCAGTGAAGGTTTCGGACTCACGGGATAGTACATGCCGTTCGCGATCAGCTGTGAGACGTAATTCCCTCTCAGTGAAGGTTTCGGACTCACGGGATAGTACATGCCGTTCGCGATCAGCTGTGAGACGTAATTCCCTCTCAGTGAAGGTTTCGGACTCACGGGATAGTACATGCCGTTCACGATCAGCTGTGAGACGTAATACCTTCTCAGTGAAGGTTTCGGACTCACGGGATAGTACCTGCCGTTCACGATCAGCTGTGAGACGTAAGTCCCTCTCAGTGAAGGTTTCGGACTCACGGGATAGTACATGCCGTTCGCGATCAGCTGTGAGACGTAATTCCCTCTCAGTGTAGGTTTCGGACTCGCGAGATAATGTATGCCGTTCGCGGTCAGCAGTGAGCCGCAATTCTCGTTGTGAAGCAGTTTCAGCTTCTCGGGATAATACATGTTGTTCTCGGTCAATGGTAAGCCTTAGCTCTCGTTGAGAAGAGCTTTGAGACGCCCGTGATGTAGCTCGTCTCGCTCTGTCAGCTGCTAATCGCATATCTCTCTCGGGAGAGCTTTCATTGGCTCGAGAAGTTGAGGCAATAACTCTCATAGAGTTTAACCGATATGCTCTTTCCTCTGCCGATTCTTGAGAACGCCTATTTCTCATTCTCTTAGCTTCTCTCGAATTTCGAGATAAAGATAATCGTTTTTTAGGTGGCATTGATGCAGGCAAATGAAAATAAAGCTAAAACGTAAATGAAAATAAAACTTATATAAAAAAAAGTTAACGTAAATTAGCCAAAACTTACCTATCGATATCTAAAAATCTATGCGTACCTACTACTACTTCACCTAAAAAGAAATAAAATGTAAACTATAATGAAAATAAAGCTAGAACGTAAATGAAAATAAAACTTATATTAAAAAAATTGAACGTAAATTAGCCAAAACTTACCTATCAATATCTAAAAATCTATGCGTACCTACTACTACTTCACCTAAAAAGAAATAAAATGTAAACTATTAATAATTTGTAATTTGAACGAATATTTAAACACTACCAAAATAACTGATACCTATTTTATAAAATAACAACAAAAGGAATCTGAAAATAAATTATCAAAGACTAAAAGTCGCGTATCAATTAAGTATTGTCTGTCAATAAGGTCGAACACTCTGAACGTCTATTCGCATCAACAGGCAAAAATTGTATGAAGCTCGCGCTCTTTTTTTTTTTTCACTATGGCATCTCGTAGTTGATTTAGGAAATCATGACTGCTTAACCGGACTTTCCTGTGGCTGCCTTAAGAACTACTCTCAGGGCCTCCAGCCAGGGGCTTATAACAAACTATTCTAAATTAATACTAAGTGAAGCGCTAAGGGCACCCCCTGTGGGGTACGAACCTCGGCTTAGGGCGTCACTGACGGGAGGACAGCAAGTCGGGACAGGCTGGATCAGATCATCATTATTATTATTAATCGGGGAATTTAAAGCTACGTGCTCAGCTTCGGCGCCGGCTGGCACATCATCGGACAAGGGACGGGGGGACGAATTTAATCGGGATCGCGTTGGTCGTGCTGGACCTCGACGGCGAGGTCGGAATGACGGTAGGCGTCTGTATTTGTTTTTCTGTAGTGTGCTGGTCTCCCTACTGCTCTCCTGGAGGAGAGTGATGGGGTCATCAGGTTCGGATAGGACATGCCTGGGACGGCGAACGATACTAATATTAGAGGGGACATAGGTAGATGCTTCGACAACCAGAGGGTTGCGATGCTTGACTGCAGAGTCGAAATAACGCTTTGAAAGGCGTTTTAGAAATTGACGGATGGTGGGCATCTTTAGGTCGAGATGTAGGATCTCGTTGCGAACGAACCATGGGGCTCCCGAGGCTTTTCTAAGAAATCGGTTTTGGAGCGTTTGCATCCTATGGATATGGTGGGGTTTAGCCTGAGCAAAGACCGAGCCCGCATAGGTCATGATGGGGCGAATGCACGCTGTGTACGTACGCAATTTGCACTTGAGTGACAATTTGCTACGTGCATTCAGAACCGAGTGGAGTCTACCTAGAGCGAAGGCGGCACGCGAACGCACCTCCTTTATGTGCTCTCGAAAGGTGAGGAAACGGTCTAGGGTTACACCGAGATATTTAGCTTACTTCTCCCAAGGGATCGGCTTGCCAAACATCGTGATAGGTGGGGGGGAAGCTCGCGCTCGGACGCCCCGCCTTTTTATACCTTCGGCCGCGAGACGCGTCGAGCGCGGCGGCCGATTCTCGAAAGTTCGCGACCGGCCGCACTGCGCGCTTGGCGCCTAGCTGCTAGGCCGGTCGCGAACGTTCGAGAATGTTCGTTTTACGAAGCTACTCGCTAGGTGACTCGCTAGCCTCTAGGCGCCAAGCAAGCCGCCTGCCTGTGCGTTCGCGACCTTATACAAAAATAATCCTTATAGTATGATTCAGTATTCACGCGCGATGGCTTATTATTAGCGTATTTCATGTATAACTTTGATGTTTCTATACCGATTTCTTTGATTCTTTTTTATGGAATAGTTAATTATGTTAACTTTTTTAATTAGGGATGACTGAGAGTGTTATAAACGTAAGAGTAGACAAATATAATCAGAAAGCTTCGAACTGCTAAGCTATCGGGAGTTATACGTGTTATTGTGAGTCAACCATAAAAGATGGACATATGCTGTCGTGGGATATTTTTTTTATATAATTTTAAGGAGAACATTTCCGTCATACATGATTTCTGTGTAGCTTTAACCATTAAGGTTGCACACGCGACGGAAGCTTAAGAAATGGAGTAACTTCTCCCGTTTCCCAACATTTCCCTTCACTGCTCTGCTCCTATTGATTGTAGCGTGATGAAAAGTATACTATAACCAGCTCAGGAGTATGAAAAATAATTGTACCAAGTTTCGTTAAAATCCGTCGAGTAGTTTTTGTTTCTATAACGGTTATACAGACAGACAGACAGACCGACAAAAATTTTACTGATTGCATTTTTGGCATCAGTATCGATCCCTAATCACCCCCTATTTTGGAAATATATTTCATGTACAGAATTGACCTCTCTACAGATTTATTATAAGTATAGATTTTCAGGGTTACATACCCGAAGGGTACCAAACGGAAACCTTTCAATTTTTTTTATTAAATGTTTATTGAGACCCTTTAACTTTTAACTTTATTTCATTTTTTCAAAAAAGGGGTTCCTTTTGTCATGACAGCTCGAGTGACTTCTTTACTTCCATACTGAAAATCTGTGGTATTTTTAGTGTTGTTGAGTTGTGCCCGAGTTTGCAACACTGTTATAATTGTTGAAAAGAATATAATAAATGCCAAAAATAGGTGCTTACTTACGAAGGCTTTTCGACCTGGGTAGTATTACCTAATCTTTATCAAATCAAAGTTGTATAGTGTACTCTTGACACTATGTCATTTACATGTATAGTTTAGGAGCTTATAGAGAGAAACGGTCGGGTGCAGAGATTTTGACGCAGCGAAAAATTGAAATCCTATGGTATTTAGGAAGGTTTATGTGTATAACATAAATATTGGCTACATGCCGTAAGAATTTTTGTTAAGTTGTAAAAACCGTACGAAGCAGGGGGCGGGTCGCTAATAATAAGGAAGTAACATTGTCATGACTTTGTTTTGTATGGCAATCTCTGATTTACCTATGATGATACAACGCTACAAGTTACTTGTTGTAAAACAAGTACAAAATCGATTAGTTGACTGTGCCGGTGCTGATGTAGGTGGGGTAGACCGATGATGCGGGAAGGGCTGGGAATGGCCCGAACTACCCCGACAAGTGAGGGTACTACCATGATTTACGTACTTGGACAAAATTGTACGTGAATCCCTCAGTAGGTACTTGTGCTAAAACTATAAATCTACAAACTCGTTTGTGTTCCAAATTGTTGATATGTTCTACTGACACGTCAGAACAGCAACGTAGTAGAAACTCATGAGATTGCCACAGAATGCATTTTATCCCCGTAAACTAAGCTCGGCTTCTGTGAGAATCTCCACGCGGATAAAACCGCGGGCGCAGTTACTAAGGAACGATTTATCAAAAATAAATGAGGAGATGCCCTCACACCAGATAGTAAGTAAGTTATTTCCATAAAATGTAGTAATTATAATATATAATAATGTGAAGTTCAGATATTATAAGTGCAGGACATTTTCCGCCATAATACAATAAATAGCAAGCAAATTATTTTACATAGGTTTGAGTTTATACAACGAAAAGATACAAACATATAGATCATGTGTCTTTATTAAATACTTATTTCTAACTTTATGCACTCTCATAATCAGCCTGTAATGTTCCCACTGCTGGGACACAGGCCTTCACTCTTCGAGAACCCAAGTCTTATTTATTAAATTTATAAAATAACGACTCACTCTCACGAAAAATAAAATATATACACCTAGTAGCTCTTACTAATATCCTATGATTTGTTTCAGAATACAATATTATCTAATAATATTTCCTAGTTTGAGAGGCAGGGTTTTCCATATTGTGTAGAGATTACAGTTCTTGGATTATAATGCATTGTGTTACTACCAAAGCTCTTCTAAACTTGTGTTTATATAAAATATGTTAAATCTGTATTTTTGTGAAATAAAGTTTTAATTTTTTTAATTATGCATTTAAATGGGTAAAAACGACACAATATTTTTTCTAGCAGTTTATTTCATAAATTTACTCCTTAAGCGTTAGATTGGATCCAAGCAGTGTAGCAGGAGACGCGAGCGTTGACACCAGGGAACTGTGGCCTAGCGCAACCAGTTCCGAAGGAGCACACACCGACTTGGATACCATTGTGGTAGAGAGGACCGCCGGAGTCCTGTGTGCACTGGTCGCGACCACCAACGTTGAGGACACCGGAACACAGCATGTTGTCGGTAAGGGCAGGGTAACGACCTCTACAAGTAGCTTGGTTGATTGAATAGATCTGGACGTGACGCAGTTGCTCAGAAGGAGATCCACCCTCCTGTGAAATAAAACCAATAAAACCAACAAAATTGTGAAAAAATATTTTGTTGAAAAGCAATAAAGTAATAATTAAACTTACAGAAGTCAAGCCCCATCCTGCAGCCCAGACGACCTGGTTATCGGCCAAGAAGTAATTGGCACCAGCGATAGAAACGGGACGCACGTTGTTGTTGTGTGCGATGACAGTAGCCGATCGCAAGATAGCGATGTCATTGTCCCAGTTATTGACGTTGTAGTTAGGATGGTTGATGATAGATTGTACGTTGTGAACAACACCGCCGCTATTGGCCCAGGTCGAGCCTACCCGGAAACGCCATCTATTAGCGGCATAACCACTGTAAAAAAGATGAAAGTTTATGTCAAAATACATTGCCCAATGATGACCCAGTGGAAACATAGTCTGTGACTTGATGACTGTTGAGTTACAGAGTTTTTTTACCAGAAGGTATTTTGCCCCACTAATTTTAAATACCGTACAATCATCATAACCAAAACATATACTTACAAGGTGCAGTGAGCAGCCGTAAGAACTGATCTGTTGTTGAGAATGGTACCACCACACGACTGCCAATAGTTGACCAGGTTACTCGAGAAGAGGCAAACAGCCATGGTGGGGTACTGATCAATCGTTGTGACCGACCCACCCACTATCCTCTGGGGATTAGCTGGGACTGCTACAAAGAACAAACTTGTTAAATACGATGCAATAATGAAGGTGGAAATAGCTTATTCATAGAAATTGTTTCGGGAGCTTCGAAGCTTCGACACTAGTTTTATTTTAGGTGATGAATGAAACTAAATAATACAGATTTATTTAAAAACTCCCTTTCCCTTTATAGTTACTTAGCAGTTTAAGTTATATTTAAATTACTTATTAGCTAATAGGCTAGATTGTAATGTGAATAAAGTATTACCAACCGTGATACTTTATAAAGGGAAAAAAAAAAAAAAAAAATTAAAAACGGTGGAATTCTTGTTGTGAAAAGTCTACCAACCTGCCACAGCCGCGACGCAAAGGGCCAACAGAGCAATCACACGCATCTTTACAGTCTTCAAAAAAGTGTGATGATACCAATATAGCTATGGCTTTTATACCAATTATGATAGTATTGATGTGTAACGATAATCTAGTGAAGATTAAAAAGGATGAACCAATGATAACCTTTTTTGTTTTGCCGTGTAGGATTAATTTATTACTGTTAGATATGATAAAAGGTAAATTATATTGCATATATTTTTTCTATTGAGTATTGAATCGCGCCGTCTGTATAATCTTTTCCAAAGCTGAAGTAGGCTGCCAGCTAGTCTACCAAAGGCTCTTGAGTAATAAGGTTTTTGCTTAAAACAACGGCCATCTCACTTCACATAAATTATTTTGAAGAAGTTATAGCTCAATAACCTTTAATTTGTTGTTGAAGGTACAAAAAACGCGCGAAACGACGATTAAGAAGCCAAACATTACAGCAAAACTAGAAAATATTCGTTTCAATTTACCAATTTTTCATTCATCATCATCTGCCTAGCCTTTTCCCAACTATGTTGGGGTCGGCTTCCAGTCTAACCGGATGCAGCTGAATACCAGTATGTTACATTAAGCGACCTAGACTTTGTTTAAAAGTTCAAACTAATTGTATGTTAGTTTTTTGGAAAATCGTCCCTTAAGGCTCCTGAGAAGTTGCCGATGGGAAATCCCTTCGGGCACACGGCTTGTAATTAAAATTTTAAAATTTTTCAAAAAATTCAAAATTTATTTTCAAAATTTATTTATTTTAGGACAACTAGATCCAAAGGTTAGTATACAAAAAACTTAGAAACTATTGTTAGTAGGTACTTAGATACAATCACACTCTATCACTACTCTACTACATTGCACAAAAATACAAAAAATACAAAAATGCACCTGTGCCGAGACACCCCGCCCCGTCAAGATAAACAATATGGAGATACATCCCTGAGGACCACCAGACGAACGAAGTGCCCCAACACAGGCGCACGTACATCTTCAGCTATAGTTTTCAGGATGCTGTTGTGACTCCCCCGAACCCTTCTCATAAGTGACAGTGTGTTAAAGGTGAGTCATTTTTGTTTGTTTGGCGATTAAACGATTACAAGCACATAACGATTAAACGTACGGTATCTTCATGTTTTACCAATTGGCTAATCTCCTATAGAAACCCGTTAACTTCACACAGTCACAGTTAACATGCAGTAATTTCTGTAATCCTAAGCACATCTTAAATAAAATAATAAGGGCGGTCCTTCTAATGTGTGAGCGCGACGGCAATACATTTGACCGCTTTCTGCTTCGCGACCGGACTTTATCAAGAAATGCTACTGCTGAACAATGAGGTCCTGGGTTCTGTTACGGGGTCGGGCGAAGTGTTATTGTGTTTTTCTATGTGGAATTTCTCAGTAGCAGCCTGGAATGTAGATTTGTGCCCGGTTGATGACAATGGGTTCGCCCCTTATTTCATGAGACTTACACATAACTGGCGAAATGTGGGTATACTATAGGTACACCCCTGCCTAACCCTTCGAGAAATACATGCGTGATATTAAGTTATGTTAGTTAGGCTTATCTTTACTCCGACTGCATCGTTCTAGATTGAAGAGAAGCCGATAACGGGACACGTTGTCGATTTTCGCACAGATCAAGACTCACATGATGACTGATCTTAACGATAATTTAATAACTTGCATGCTCTGTATGTGTACTCATGTTTCCACAAATAAACAATCTTGAATCTTGAATCAATTATTTATATGGCCTACTATTTCGGGACCAGCTGTGGTAGGAGAATTGTTTGTTGCTGTTGATTTGTTTGTAGTTTTAGTAATTGTAATTCCAGTTTCTGTTGCAGTGTAATTTTTAGTTAACCTCAGTCCTCAGTTTTTCATTTTCCTCTATTAGAGGTTTAATTTTTCGTTTACTTTATTTAGTACAGCAGTAGTTATTGTTTGATAATTTTCGTTTGTTTGTTTATGAAGTTCTTCTTTTACTTTTTCAAAGAGAATTGACATTTCTTTTAACAGCCCGGAAGTCATTATTGTGGATAAAAATCACACATAAAAATTCAATGAATCGTAATTATAAAATGCGGTGGGTCAATCACGCAATGTATGTCGAAGTTAGTAGGGCAACTGGAACGCAACTCAGAAGAAGGTTGGTAGCCTTGCTAAAGGTGTTGTTTGTCTATGATTTGTTGGTTTTGATAGACAAAACTTTTGAGATACGGTTTTTTAGTTTCTTAGCTCACAACACACTTTCATTTTTTACGAAGGATTTTAGTCACTGGCACTTATCGACACCAACTGATCATTATTCATTACGTTTCAGCCCTTGCTTTTGCGATTAAACATCGCCGCAAACAGTTCCGACCACAACTGGCACTGGCAAGCATCGCAAGATACAAGACTCACCCCACTATCGACCTCCGGTCTCCGGAGGGGAGTGATGTGGCGGTATCTACATCGCCACATGCGAACTTACGCATCAAAGATCTGACGTCACACAAAAAACCTGACGTTACATAATTCCTGCATCGCGCAATTAGAGTTTACCGTGCAGTGGACATATATACAAAAACCCAATATCAATCATTGGGCAGTTGCCCGCCAGACACAACAACCGTCTGGTCGGAGGATCCACCCTTTTCTATGGGGGATGAGCCTGTTCCTCATACCCCTAAAACATAAAATATATATTAAACTAGCGGGAGCGGTTGACAGCACGTCTTAGTTGTACGAGAACCGGAACCGGAAACCCATAATGATTACTTTAAATATTTAACGTCATCTGTGAGAGATTGCAGGAATTGACTCAAGCAACCAAAATAAGAAACGTTGGTTTTGGTAGCTTGAGCCAATTTTCACAAAATTTCGTTCATTCCGCCATAATACAATAACTTGCAAATAATTTAAAACATTGGTCTGAATTTTTACGTGAAATTTTTGTAACTTCATAAAATAAACACCATTTATTTATGTGTGTGTGTGTCGGGGTTCATATCGCCCGATGCCTTGTTATTCTATGTCTTTGTCTCTCGTAGTTCTTTTTTCATGTAGGTACCTTAAACTAAAATGTCCTGTATAATATATATTCTTTTTTCGTGTAGGTACCTACACGTCGTGAATACACTTGCCGCTTACCTTACCTTTTTGGTTCACTTATGCGACAACGAAATACTTCATCTGCCTTTGACTCAGTAGTCTTCATTTACATAAGATGGAGTGGCTATAATCATGCTATATTATTATTTTCTGTAAAAACAATCGCTAGGATCATAATATACAATGTAATTTAAGTTTACACCGTAAAGTAAAATAAGACAATTGTATTTTTAGCGAGTGTATTTAATGATCATAATTTTGATACGGTACTATTCAAATTATAATGACAATTACAAAAGACAGCAAAATGTCAAAAGTAATAATAATAATTGTGTGTTTATAGGATATCGATAGAAAGTCAAACATTAATCAAATTCATTAATCAAATCATTATTTCAAATATTTATTCACTATTTATGAGTTGGATTGGATCCAAGAGGTGTAGCGAGAAACGCGAACATTGACACCAGGGAAGAAAGCCTGAGCACATCCCCTACCCCAGGAGCAGACACCAACAACGACACCATTGTGGTAGAGAGGACCGCCGGAGTCACCCTGGCACTGGTCACGACCACCGACGTCGAGCCAGCCGGAACACAACATGTTGGCGGTAATGACATCACGTACAGTAGCATAACGTTGTGCGCAAGTGTTTTGGTTGATGGTCCAGATTTGGACGTGACGCAGTTGTTCAGAGCCAGTGTTTGCACCAGCCTGCGAAACAGAAATATTCAAATATCAATCTCCGAACAATAAAAACAGAAACAAGGCGGTTTCCAGATGCACATTAAACTTACGACAGTGTCACCCCATCCTGCAGCCCAGACAACTTGGTTGTCACCGAGGTTGTAGTTGGAGCCAGCGATGGAAGCGGCGCGGACATTGTTGTTGAAACCGAAGTTGGAGGCGGAGCGTAAAATACAGATGTCATTGTCTCTAGTGTTTCTGTTGTATGCTGGGTGGTTGATGATCCGGTTCACGTTGTGAACAACACCACCACTGTTAGCCCAAGTGGAGCCGACACGGATACGCCATCTGTTAGCTGCGTCACCACTGTAAAAGGAATGTAATGATAGGTAAACCGGTCATCATATCAGAATATAAGCAAATTGCTATTGTAGTAAAGAAAAACAATACTTACATGGTGCAGTGAGCAGCGCTTAGGATGGCCCTGTTGTTGAGGATGGTACCACCGCAATTCTGCCAGTACGAACTCAAGTTCCATGTGTATAGGAGAGAAGCTATGGTAGGGTACCGGTCAATAGTGGTGAGAGAACCACCTATAATCCTTTGGGGATTAGAGGGAACGGCTAGAAATAAAAGTAGAGTTTATTACTTTCTCCTTTTAAAGTTCTCTTTCAAAGATTGAATTATTTCAAGAGTAACATTAACAAAGCAATTTGATAGAAAATGCATGTAATATAAAACATTGGCGTTCGGTAAATATTTATTAATAAAACAAATTATTTAAAAAACATTGCAAAAACCTATATCCGAAAAGAGAAAACAAACATTGAACTTTGTTTTTTGTAAGGTATTGCGAGCGGGGACAAACCAATAACCTGAATGAAATACGGTGTAACTTTTGTTTGTAACAGGCGCTAGGCGGGGGCCTGCAATACCTTGCAAAAAACAAAGTTCAATGTTTGTTTTCTCTTTTCGGTTATAGATTTTTGCAGTTGAGTTTATGTTTTTTTAAATAATTTGTTTTATTTCATGCTTTTTAGTTTTATGAATATATATATGTATTTGGAATTAACTTATTACAAGCTTTTATTTGATACCAATATTGTTGTAATTTATTTAAAAAAAACAAATTATTTGAAAAACAAAAAACCCGCCTGCAAAAACGCATAACTTAAAAGAGAAAAACAAGCATTATAATCTGTAGAATTTTGGTATTACAGGCGGTGAACAAACAAAAGTTACACCATATTTCAGGTTATTGGTTTGTTCCCCGCCTGTAATACCAAAATTCTACAGATTATAATGCTTGTTTTTCTCTTTTAAGTTATGCGTTTTTGCAGGCGGGTTTTTTGTTTTTCAAATAATTTGTTTTATTTCAAGCTTTTTAGTTTTATTAATTTATATATTTGGTATTAACTCATTACTAGTTTTTATTTGATACCAATAACGTAATTTTTTTTTAAAAAAAACCTTCCCTCCCTTTTTTTTTTATTGCAGATGAAATTAAAAAAAATCTATAGTTTATGTCACTCCCGCAATTAAGACGAACCTTATGACACCTCGTATGTTAAAATCCGTCAAGCCGTTTAGGCTACAGAGCGTGCCAAAGAAATAGACATACATACATACAAACATGCATACATACACACATACATACTCTCGAAAAACATTACCCTCCTTCTGGGGCAGTCGGGTAAAAATGAATTTGAATGAAGAAAACAAACACCCGAAAATGGTTTGCTACTTTGCTTCGCAACTTCGAATGGATGGATATTATGGATAACGGACTCGACTACGCTATGTAGTATGTACTAGTAACGAGTGTTACCTACGACTCGACCGAAAAACCTAACAAACAAAATAACGAATAACGAAATTAATAATAACCAAGTGAAGATATTTTTAAGAAACCTATAATTAAACAGCTGACTGACCAAAATTCATCAAACTAACGACAATCTGAGACACAAAAATGTGTGAGGGTCATTATTACACGGAAAGTCTTAACACCGCGATTCAGAAATTATCGTCATTAGCTCAACGGCATCTATCGAGCATGTAGTTAATTGCATGCTTCTGCTAATTGCATGTAACTAACTACGTGCTTGTAACGCGTTCAACCAGATACTCTGTGGGCTTTTACAACCTACTAAAAATATTATTAACTAATAACTAGTTAATCTTTTTGTAACCTACCCCATGAATAAAATGAGGAAAGTACGGTAATAAGTTTGATGCCTATGGTGTTCTGTGTGAGCGTGTAGGTGTCCGTGGCATCGTAGTTCCGAAACGGAAGGTCCTATTTCAATGCAGCTTTTTTTATTAAAAGGCAGGTTTAAACGGGATGGGTCTTAGCTATGTTTGGCAAAGTTCAGCTGGTTGAGGATAATTAGCAGATAAAATGGAAATTAATTAACACTTCCTCTCGTCCGATCGACTTGAAATTTTGTACCCTATATTAATCCAATGACACTGCAATATTATTATACAACCAGGACAATCTGCAGACAACCCAATTACGAGACAACTAACAGCAGATGTATCTGTTTCGGCTCATTCAATTGGTATCGATGATTAAGCACTTCAGCTGTGCCCCGCGGTTTCACCCGCGTAGGTCTCGATCCCGTGGGAATGTAGGGATAAAACGTATCCTATGTCCTATTCCAGATCATGGTCTACCCGTGTGCCCATCCTCTCCTCTCTAAAGTATAACGTCATGGAGGCGCGGCGCCGGCGTCGAACGGTTCGCTTATTGCATTTTTATTATACTCGTAAGAACTTCGAAATTAAATGTCCAATTCCAATGAATTAAAAAGTATTTTACTGCTACATAAATACCCTTGGTGTTAAAACTATTTATTTGAATAATGATTAATACTATGTTGATAAAACCCCTTCGCAAATATAATGCAATAATTTCGAACAAATTTGATTACCATAAAAAAGGTTATAATGAGTCTATCATAAAAGATAGACATATGCTGTCGCAGACTTTTTTTTAGAAATTTTAAAGAGGAACAATTCCATCATACATAATATTTGCGAAACTTTAACCGTTTACGCAGCGCACGCAACGGAAGCTCTCAAAAAGGAATATTTTTTCCCGTTTTTACAACATTTTTCATTTATGCTCCGCTCCTATTGGTCGTAGCGTAATGTTATATAGCCTATAACCTTCCTCGATAAATGGACTATCTAACACAAAAATATTTTTTCAATTCCAACCAGTAGTTTCTAAGACTAGCGCGTTCAAACAAACAAACAAACTCTTCAGCTTTATAATATTAGTATAGATATAGATTACTAGCTGTGCCCCGCGGTTTCACTCGATTTGGGATTGAGTCATTACTAGTTTTTATTTGATAACACTAATATTTTTGTATTTTTTTTTTTTAAACTTTCTCACTTTTTTTTGTATTTTTAGCTGCAATATATAAATTTTATATAGCCTATGTCACTCGCACAAAATCAAGCCGTTTAGGCTACAGAGCGTGCCAAAGAAATAGACATACATACATACAAACATACATACATACACACATACATACATACATACATACATACATACACACATACATACATACATACATACATACATACACACATACATACATACATACATACATACATACTCGCGAAAAACATTACCTCCTTCTGGGGCAGTCAAGTAAAAATAGAGATTACTTTCTTAAGAGTCCATAATACCTCAGCTCAAATCCACTCCATAACTCATTCGCACGATACTGCTCGCGGACTGAGTGCAAGCGAGACTGAACAGCAGAGAGAAAATTTCAAGGCGCCAATAGTTTAGATATTTTTTTTTTGCGGCGAAAGTAATAGTAATTAAAAAAAATAACTAATTAGGTATCTGCTTTATAGTTAATTTAGTTACTATGCAAAGTTACATAACCTAATTTCAAGTATTTTTTTTAATACCACCGCGAGCGGTTTTTTGTTCAGTAGAGAAAATTTTATGGAATCGTGTTTTCGTCAAACAAAACGGTACTTAATATTAATCCTCAACTTTACCATGTTATTATGTATATTTATTTCAAAATTAATGCTGCAGTATTATAGATATAAAGGAGAATCATGCTAAGCTAATTGAGGTAGGTACTATAGACTCTTAATTGATAAATATTTAAAACAAAGAACATACCTGTGACAGCCGCGAAGCAAAGGGCCAGTAAAGCAAGAAAACGCATGTTGTTAACTGCTCGGTGACAAGTGTGGTAACTCGTTATAAGTGTATGGTATATATAGCATATATTCAGGATTACTATCAAATTATCAAAGCGTAGAGATTAAAATGTTCAGTTACTTCCAAACCTAAAGATGTTTACAGAATGAGTAGAACTTTAATAATTAAAAAAACCCAAGCTCTAGCAAATACATACTCAAATAATATGTAGCTTTTACAAGATAATTATGGTTTTTTTGGTTCAAAGGTCTTTTAGGGCTAGGCTTACTAATGTGACGTAGGCTTACTAATGCGAGTTGACTCCCCGGGGGACGCGCGACAATAGATAATTAATAATTGTAACTCATATAACTCAAGCCTCAACTTATATGAAGGAATAGGAATCCAAAAAACTAGGACTGTTGCCAACTCCGCGATTACAACAAGGTATAAAAATGTATTCTACATGTTGCGTCTACCCACTGCTTTCTTTTATTGATTACATCCTAAACAAGTTGTAAAGGCTTTTTTTTTTTTTTTTGGGTGGGAAATCATCAAATTACTTCTCCCGCTCTGGGCGGAGCGGAAGGGCGTGTCAGACTCTTACTGACTAAAACCGGCGTGTCTCCAGCGGCGGCGATTAGGGGCGTGAGGGCGCAGGCCTTGCCTCTCCCTCACGCGTTCCGCCTCCTCCTTCGCGAGCATCACTGCTTCGCAGAAGGAGGTGACCGCCTCCCATGCCCTCTCGCTCCGTACCATGGCCTGGACCAGGGCCGGACGCGAGAGGTCAGTGCCGCCAATCGCCTCCACGAGGACACGGCGGTGCTCCGCCCAAGCAGGGCACATCTACACCGTATGCTCCACCGTGTCCTCCGGACGATCCGCACAGTGGTGACACCCGGGCGTTTCCTCCCGCCTAATCCTACACAGGTACCTCCCGAAGCTACCATGTCCGGTGAGGACCTGCGTCAGGCGGAAGGTGAGGACGCCGTGGCGCCTCTCCAACCACTCCTCAAAGAGGGGACTTATCGCCGCAATTGTGGCGTGCCCAAAGTTGTAAAGGCTAACTTGTCGAAATGTTAAAAAGGTGAACACATGTTTGAAACAACAACAATACCTGTTTTATTCGCGACATGTTTTTATAATTCTTTTACAAGAGTTGTGGAAAACAAGTATCACGACTCATAATATTTTTTTATAAATTACAACCAGCATGAAAACTTCCTTACACTTAAGATAACACATGTATCTATATAGATAACATCCTCAATCATATTTATCATCATCAATGCAATAAAGATCCAATTATCTATTTTTCCTCGGATATTCTTACAAAAAACCCAGAAAAAACCCAAATTCTTCACGATAACGTTCTTGCAATTATTCGATGGTCGGTCCCGACTCTAGTACATAGTGCAGATACAGACGAATAACGACATGTCCCGTCAATAACTCATATTTTAGAACACAGAATTCAGTTCAGTCAGTTTACTTATCGTTTTGGCAAATATTTTAATATTTATTAGATATCATTTCATCATAATTTCTGCTGAAAAAATATACGTCCTCCCTAGGACGTATGTTTATTTACTTGAACTTCATTTACAGAAGTGGCACTTTGGTCACAATACCAGTATTAAGAAAAGCCGCAAGAATCCGCTGGATGCGGGAAGCACAGAATCTGTCGAAGTGGCTTCAACCGGTTCTGCCTATGTCCAGCTGTGGACGTCTTTCGGCTGAAATGATGATGATGATGATACTGAAAAATATTTAAATAAATTTCGAGATGGCCCAGTGGGTCATGCCTTGGTGGTAATGATTGGCCCGCACCTTTTATGCACGAGGTAGTTAGTGGGTTCGAATGCAACTTTTTAAATTAATATATTATGTACTTTCTAAGTTAATCTTGGACATCATTGACATCGGTGAAGGAAAACTTATATTTCTCACGATGTTTTATTTATGTAATGTAAATCTGAAATCGTCAACTCTTCTTTTTATGAGAAGAGGTAATACGCTGATATTTTTTAAATATAGTTACTGATTTCAGGGACAAGTCGTTTAATTCGTTCGTTTACATGTGTTGAAGTTCAAATTGTGAATTACATTACGTAACAAACTCAGCCAATGCCGGGACTCCGGCCTATTCTCTATTATACAATATGAGCCGTAATCCACCAAGCAGCCCAGTGCAGGTATATTGTATATTGTACTGTATAGATTACAAATTGATGTGCTGTGAAACCTACGCTAGCTCCTAAACTATACATCTAAATGACATAGTGTCAAGGATACACTATACAACTTTGATTTGATAAAGATTATGATGATTATTATGATATTATGATCTACTCAGGTCGAAAGGCCTTCATAAGTATGCACCTTTTTTTGGCATTTATTATATTCTTTTCAAACATTTTTTACCGTGTTGCAAACTCGGGCAGAACTCAACAACAAAGTAAAAAAACAAAAAAACCCGACTGCAAAAACACGTTGGGTTTTTGGTTTTTTAAATTACTACAGCTACATTTCATGAGTGTTATAATTATTGTTGTCATAAGTCTCATATAAAAGAGGGTAAGCCTATTATTGCACAGATCCAGATTCCAAGCTGAGAACATCATCACGCCTGTAGTCCCCGAAGGGTCAGGCAGAGTTGTACCTATAGTACGCTCACATTTTGTCAGTTATGTTTAAGTTACATGTAGTAGGGGGTGAGCCTATTGCCATCTACTGGGCACAAATCTAGACTCGAGACTACTACTGAGAAATTCCTGACGGATAAACCAAATTTTACTTTGCTTGACCTGGGAATCGAACAGGACCTCATTCTCAGTAGCGCTTGCGACCACTGGACCAACGAGAACAAGAAAGAAATAAAAACCCAATAACTCGCCTGGCCCGAGAAGAGAACCCACACTCGACAGTCGTGCTCGCGACCACTTCACTAACAAGGCATTATCATTTTATCAGATAATCCGTATGTTAAACTGATTTGTAATCTTTATTAATACTGTTTCCTGGTGTTTTTGCCATTGATGCGCCCGCGCCGGACAGTAATTGTTGATGTTATAAATTTATAGAGTGCGACAAGTATATTTTGGCGCATAAATGACATTAACAGGGGTGTGTGTAAACATTTGTGAAATTGTCATTGTGTATTTTGACACTGACAAAACAAGACGCGTAATTCTGATTTTGGCCTCGCGCCAATACATATAACCTTGTAGCGTTGAAACTGTTGCACTTAAGTATCTTACTGCATGCAGGATGACAGTAGCCTTTAACGTTATTTTTCTAACGCTATTTCACGATAAAAATAAAGCAATAATTTCAGTTTAGAGTTTACATAAAGAATAACACTTAAATGCTGACCACATTTATTCATTGAAAACTCATGAGGAGAATGCCTTGTATAATAATACATAATATAACCTACTATCTAGATGTATGTAGTTAATTCATGGTTATTTTGTCTAACGTTAGTCTAAATGTTGTAAAGAAGAATAATAAAAATAGAGATATAATAACATTCAATTCCTTGAGCACACGTATAAATGATCTTATTTCTGCAAGTAGGTTTGTACGAACACTTTTACATGTCAATCATATTTTAAAAACTAGATGAGGTCGGCGTTTCCTATCTAACTACTCAGAGAAGAAAGGCCGAAACAAACTCAGACGTCACAGTCTCTTTTAATGAAAGTCAGATAATCACTCCTAGGTCAGATCATGTGAGGATAATGTAGATTAGGCAGAGGTGGACCTTATAGTACACCCATATTTCGCCAAGTATGTTTGTCCCATGTAATAGGCGAGCCTAATAAAAGTTTGTAAGAAAAACTAGTAAATGATTACTATTTACACCAGTACTCTTAATCCTACTAGTATTATAAATGTGAAAGATTGTGTGTTTGGATGTTTGTTACTCAATCACGCAAAAACGGCTGAATGAATTTGGATGAAATTTGGCAAACAGATAGTTTATAACCTGGATTAACACATAGGATATTTTTATCCCGATATTCCCACGGAATCGAGACTTACGCGGGTGAAACCGCGGGGCGCAGCTAGTTATTATGTAGTTTTCACTTTCAGTATTTTGAGCTACACCTTTGGAACTATAAATAAGGTGCAGTGTATCTGATTATAAAACAAAATTGCTTCGGAGAGGTTTACTTTACTTATTAACGATTCCTTTATATTCGTCATAAATACGGTGGTGGCCCAGTGGTTACGACCCCAACTTACGAGTTGTAAGTCGTGGTTTTGAACCCAACCAGGCGCTTTACTTTGTGTAAAATAATTTCATCACCACTACTCTCAAAAGGGTGAAGGAAAACATCGTGAGGAAACCGGCATGTCCTAGAGCCAAAAAATCGAAGACATGTGACATCTACCAACCCGCACTGGGCCCGTGTGGTAGATTACAGTCCACTCCCTCTCGAAGAGAAGAGGCCTGTGTTCCAGCAGTGGGAATATTATGTCTGAGGTTTAGATCTATCCCAAATAAACAAAACGGTGACTTTTAATTTACTCAGTACATAGTAATATTCGTCCACGACGTAAATGGGTCTCATTTGTTATACTCTCATAAGTGCTGTAAGTTTTCGAAAAAAATAATTTTACCTACTATACTATATGGACTAAGTTGTCTGAAATAAAAGATATTTTATTTTTATTTTTTATTTTTAATCTCGGTATCACAGAAAAGCATCCCTATCCTATCCATCCGATAACAGAGAAGTACAAATAAACTACTAGACGGCGCAGAAATTCAAGTCAAATCATTTGTAAGACCGTTACCTATATGCCTAGCCTTTTACATAACTTAACATCACGCCATTATTCCCCGAAGGGTTAGGCACCTATAGTACACATTTCGCCAGTTATGTGACTCCGGGCTGCTACTGAGAAATTCCTGATGGAAAAACCTAGCCTTTCGTTGTACCTGGGCAGAGCGACTGCTGCAGAGTGACACGGCTGTCACTCTGCAGCAGTCGCTCCGCTCGATTGCTACTTGGTTGGCGGCAACCAAGTAGCAATCGAGCTATAACAAACCCGGAAAAACCCAATCACCAGTTGGATTTTCCAAATTTCTGACAATCTTACCAATTAATCTTATTAAGTAGATACTAAGTGTGTAATATCATGAATTTATGATAAATTACTTTTTGTGAAATCTTTTAGATAAGCGTGAATTAAAAGGTTTATGTATGTCTGTTCAGTCTATGCTAATAATTTGATGACAATATAATTCGCTATACAGCACCTTCTTTTTCATAACAAGACATTCATTTTACATGGAGCGGCTGCCTATGCAATCTCCATAACCCGGTAACTGGGTAATACTATACAATACAAATAATTTAGCGGCTGCGTAATGAACCTAAGTTTGATTCCCAATAGTTGATATATTTTTGCTTCTTTTTTTACATTTTGTAATACAATTATGTGACAAGTCGTAGAACGTACAGAGAAAAAAAATAAGTTTAGGCCGCTTTTGTCATCTACGGTTATAATAAACATAAATATCTATGGGTGCCTGAGGAATCCCGTGTGTTTACAATCTACTATTATATTATTTCAGTGATAGCTTTTCGTCAGGAATAATCTGTAGGAATGCAACAGTGTAGCAGTGTTGTGTCATTAAGTAGTTTAAGCAAAAACGCAGGCGTTCCTTAATTCACTAAAAACTTCGCAAGAAATGGGGAATTGCTACTGAAGGCTGCGGGTGTCGACCTCAGCGTACAGCTGTCCGTGTGAGATGCTTCTCACAGCTATTCGTCGCATGCTCAGCATCACAAGTCCTGACTCTCTTTAGGTATATTTTGGCCGCTGAGACCAAAACTACAAACGGGAAGCTTTATAAAAATTTGGCTGTTATTTTAGTATATTGTTGAGTCTTACGACTTCCACTCGAACGAAGTTACGGGCAGAAGCTAGTATTATAATAAATTTCTAATTAACTATTACCAATATGAAGCGAAGAAATCATATTTTTGCTGTAAGTTTTATTGCGTACCTACTCAGTGTTGGTATTGGACTTAGCTTGACGACTTATAGCGGATAAAAGGGATAACTTATGACGATAATGATCCGTAAAACATGCTCAGATAATAATTACTGTTGGAATTATTTTATATTAATTAATAAGATAATTTTGCTTTATAATCCCCTGAAAACAAGAAAGTACGTCACGAACTCACGTGCATATCTTTACAAGTTTTTAAAGAACATTATTTACAACAGGCTAACTAAGGAACAATTGCTACGTTGTTTATGAATGAAAGATTACAATACACAATAAGATATCTCGTCCACGAGATATTCATTTAATGAAAAGCAGCTTACAAGTATCTGTTCAAATAAAATCAGTTTATTGCAAACATGTTGTGCAGAGGTTGAAATAAAAACTAACAGTTTCCAACATGCAACCTGTAAGGATACTAAAACAAAACGAAATAAATTCATTATTATATAACAGGTGACATTTTTACCAAAAAAATGTACAAATCCAGTGGAATAGAGTGTTTTTTGATTACGTAAACTGCTCTAGCTAGAAAGATTGTTTAGTAAGAGCATCAGTCTGTTCAGCCGATTTATTCAGTAAAAATCTCACAGTGAAAACTTAGTCGAAGTGAGTTTGAAGTGAGCTGTCATTCCATGTGACGCTAAAGATTGATACTACTGAAAAACATCTCTCCGTGAAACTTAGTCGAAGTGAGTTTGAAGTGAGCTGTCATTCCATGTGACGCTAGAGATTGATACTACTGAAAAACATCTCACAGTGAAAATTTAGGGGAAGTGAGTTTGAAGTGAGCTGTCATTCCATGTGATGCTAGAGATTGATACTATAGAAAAAAATTCACCGTGAAACTTAGGCGAAGTGAGTTTGAAATGAGCTGTCATTCCACCTTACACTAGAGATTTTGACAGAATAGAGCATCTGACCTTACTTTACTCCATCCCAAATAATCAATAACTGTTTTGGATGACCTGCATTATATTCTACAAACTAAATAAACTGTTTATAAACAATGATAATTATCGAATGAAAAGAATACAAAGTTGTTGCGTGGACATCTTTGATAATAATGAGAAAAAGAAAATAAACAAATGCTGCGTTAATATTTCTATGTAGACGATTCTGCCAAAACATGCATGTTCAGTTGTTGATAAATACCTAATACTATCTGTTTCGTGAATTAAGTATTTCATTTTGAAGTTACAAACCCGGCTGGATCAGCCAATAAGTGAAAACAGCTATTTTCTTTTATATACAGAGTGACATTTAATTCATGGTCATGGTCATCCTCTTAAGGGGTAATTGTACTCATCGTTACGAACAACTTTCATTATGGGACCTACCCTGAAATCGCGAAAACATCTTCTGTTCTGTATGTTTGCATAGCTTGTCAAAGTATAGGTAGCAGCTGATTTTTTTTCGCGATTTCAGGTTTGGTCCCATACTAAAAGTTGTTCATAATGATGAGTACAATGACCCCTTAAAAGAGGATGCCCATGAATTCAATTTCACCCTGTATAAGTGCTACCTTCGTTATAAGGCAAAGTTTCTATTCACCAAAAGCGATGATCGAAAGTAGTTTACCTAAATAAAATCATGACATTTGGACCAGTATCATAAATAGCGCTGGTCTGTTAATAAGGTAAAACAACAATTCTCATAATTTCTGTGAATTTTCTATCACTGGACTAAAAATATCCAAATCATTGCATGTTTTTTTATTACTAAAGATAATCTTTGCTTACGAGTGTATAATATTATTAAACTGTACTGATTCACTATTTGGCATCGGCGTAGATAATTATGTAAGTGGGTATTATCTTACTCTCGGTAATGGGCGTGTTAGGGTAGTCGCTCACTGCATGTCCCCGACGTGTACGCGAAGTGGCTGCACCTGAATGTACCTAATAGAGTATACCGCGACATAAATAACTATGCTATACGTATTTATGGTGTAGCAGAATTAACAATATAATTAATAACGCAACGACGTAGAGAATAATTATGATCTGTCGAATAACCTTAATATAACATAAGACTCTTACTATTATTATTGGGTGTCCCAGTCCATTTGTCAGAGAAGATTTAGTGATAATTATTATGCTAAAGAAAGGACTCGTTATTCGATAACTAGATAAATAAAATACTACTTGTATTGTACTTGTATTGTACTGCATATTCGCATGGATCGCTCGGAACTTTTTTACTAAAGTTGGTAATTCTCATGACATTAGAATTCACATGTCATCATCTAAAGTCAGGTTAGGTAGGAGTCGAAGTTTGATAAAGCTGTACTGCTTGATGTGCCACGCCAGCAATATGTGCTGCAGGCGTGTGATTAGGTGGGTAATGACCTTTAATAACTAAATAGGTATATTATCTTGTTATTAAAATTAATACCCTGATAATTTGTTAGCTCAATGGAAAACCCAATTGTAATAACCTAATCATTGAAAACATAATTACGTTGATACATACATTAGAGATTAAATAACAAAAAAATGTAAAATCCACAAATAATAATGATAACCTACTTTCATAAAAAATAAGGTTACGTTTTGAATTAACAAAAATGCAATAATAGCCTGTATTTTATTAAACAAATAGATATTTCAACCGAGCAAAATTTTTTGAGCGGATCTCATTATGCATTAGACTGAATCCAAGTAGCAAGGCGCGAAATACGAGTATTGACACCAGGGTACAGAGTATTAGCGCAACCATAGCCCCACGAGCTGATGCCAACTAAGATGCCATTATGGTAGACAGGACCACCTGAGTCACCCTGGCATTGGTCTCGAGTGCCAACGTTGGGCCAACCGAAACAAAACATGTTTGCAGTCACGTTGGCGCCAAAGATGGCATAGCGGGAGGAACAAGTGTACTGATTGATACTCCAAGCCTGAATGTGACGAAGCTGCTCGGTAGGGGCTGCAGCGGCCTGCAAAACAAGAAGAACGATTAAAAAAAGAATTATTAAAAACCAAGTGCGTGTCGAACCACACACAATAAAGGGTTTCGTAGTTGGGATCCATGTATCCTAAGAACAAACATAACATTGTAGTTGAAAAACATGTTCTCCCATACATTGGGAGATTTACCATGTTATTTTAACACCACAGATTATAGGTTTTCCTATAATCTATGTATAAATCTAGAACAATTTTCTCTATTTTTCTCAAAATCTTAGGATGAGATAGTTTCGGAGATAAGGGGAAGAGGGGAATGATCAACATTCATCTGTTTTTTTAAATAACTTTAGAACTATTATAAAATTATTAAAAAAATATATATATTTCAAATTATTTAAAAAATATACTTGATACCCTCATTGTAAGAGTTCCGTGTTGTCATTTAGACATAGGAACATTTAACATACAATAATAACATAAATAGTAACATAATAAATACTAACGGCAGTAGTCCCCCATCCAGCAGCCCAGACGACTTCATTGTCGGGTAGATTATAGTTGGCGCCAGCGATAGACGCGGGCCGAACGTTATTGCTGTAGATGATGGAGGCAACAGTACGCAGGATAGCGATGTCATAGTCCATCGTACGAACGTTGAAGCTTGGGTGGACAGCAATAGAGTTCAGGATGTAAACGGAACCACCACTATTGGCCCAGCTGGAACCAACTCGAACACGCCATTTGAAGGCTGCGTCGCCGCTAATAACAGAGGGAAGAAATCAATGTTAGTGGTCCAAGCAAAGAGAAGACCAAAATAACTGTTGATTACGATTAGTGATTACGTCAAGAGGATGGACATTGAACAACAACGTCCACCTGTCTACTAATATAAACAATTTGATATAACAAATCGAATGTCCAACAAACCCAGGTTTTCTAAGTGTTGAACAGTTCATTGGCTTTTATGGCAATTTTAATAATATTTCAGAGTAGTAAGATGTAGGAGCTCGTGGCCCAGTAATAACAGCCGCACGGGTCGATCCATCCGGTTAAGCTACGCTTGCCGGAGCTGGTCCGTGGATGGGTGACCATCTTCACATATCGAGACTGCTCCGTGCCTCGGAAAGCACGTTAAGCCGTTGGTCCCGGCTGTCATTTTTGGATCTTTAACAGTCGTTACGGGTCGTCAGAAACCCGAAAGTCTGACAACCAGTCTTGCCAAGGGGTATCGTATTAACCAGTTACTGGGTTGTGGAGGTCAGATAGGCAGTCGCTCTATGTAAAATACTGGTATTCAGCTGTTGTTAGACTGGAAGCCGACCCCAAATTAGTTGGGAAAAGGCTAGGGAGATATGAGTAGTAAGATGTATACTTACTACAAACAATGAGCGGCAGTGAGGATTGCTTTAGTAGTGACGATTGTACCAACGCATGCTTGGTTGAAGTTGTTGCCATTGGTCGAGTAAAGCAGAGCAGCGACGCTGGGATACTGGCTGATGACGGCCAACGACCCTCCAACGATCACAGATTGCTTTGTAGGAATAGCTGTAAAAAACGGTTCAAATTAGTGGCTATGGAAATCCATACTAATATTTTAAATGCGAAAGTAACTGTTTATCTTTCTGTTACCTTTCATGCCTTAACGGCAGAATGGATGTCCATGACATAGATAGATACTTTTATCCCGGTAGAAGAATCTTGGGGGATGATTTCCGACCCCCACGCGGGCGCAACAGGGGGAAAAATGTAAAAAATAAGCTTCATTTGAAAGTACAAAGGCGCATTTAGTGTGTGTGCCGTCATCACAAACTAGCATATATAAATGTTTTTTGGTCACAGAAGCCCATCTCAAACTATAATCCACGTCCCGTTGAATCCAATCCGTTCGGTAGTTTTTACCCTTCATGTTTAGTTCTAATTTGTAAGTTCATCCATTTTCGATCTTTCCTTCAGATCATCGTGATAATTAATTCAGCCTTATAAATAGCAAAGATGAATATTTTCGCTACTTAGTTATCAAAATGATCGATGAGCCTGAAGTCCGTGGAGGATGTTCTTAATACCTTTATTATAATATGTTTACGATAATCGAACTTGACAAGGTTAATTCGTACAATCTACTTTAGTGTGCAACTTTAGAGATAGTGAATGTGAATCAACGAAAAGAAAGGTCACGTATGAGAATTATATAGAGTTTTGCGAATTCTTAGTTCTCAGAATAAAACTATATTCAATCATATTGGCTTCTTGATAACTTAAAAATAAAAAATAAAACTATTATAATCCGTTTTCTTGGAAACCGGTAATCTAATCTGAATTCAATAGATTGTTACAATTATATTTGTGTCATTTTTACATTACACAATAATATTTTCATAAACTGTACTCATTAAGTCAACAAACAATCTACTATCACTTTCCTGTTTGATTTCAGAAAGTGACTACTTTTTGTGTTTATTCTGACTTCTGTGCCAAAACTAAAATAAAAAGTTTTCTACGAAACCCTGAGCACTTCATTAAATGCGCATTTTACGTACACAGCATGTACATAAAATGCGGTAGTAGGGCGCATCATTACAGAGGGGATAAGCTATAGTGTGGGACGCCCCCAGTAAGATGGACCGGCGACCGCAGAGGGCAGGGTGTTGTGGTGCAGCCTGGGTGAGGCTTATTGTCTAGCAGTGGACTGCAAAAGGCTAAGTTGATAGAAGGTAGCACGTGAAATACAAGTTTTCTTCAATTTTTCATCATTCAAGTTTTCATCGTAAGTTTGCCTGTATGTTGATTGAAATATGATTCGCAACCGTAAAAAATATGTATTTTACAGAATTATAATAATTAGAATCAACAATTTCGCGGGCTTCCCTGGCGCTTTCGCCTAAACCAAGCAAGAATATAATAAAAAATTTGCGAAAGGTACTTTACCCACAATGGCAGCAAAGCCTACGGCTAGTAAAATGATCACTGCACGCATGATGACCACTGATGCACCAAGTTACATTCCTAGTTCGCTAACATTATTTATATAAAGTGCACTGATTCATAGATTCTGATTTATCTATCATAGATAATTTCAACGACTGTTCGGCAAATATCAGCTACTGTTTTCTACTAATCACGGTGGTTCTATTTTTCTTATCTATTAAGTAAAGGGTTTTCCTTATAGCATTGCACGCGATCTAGATGACTGAATAAAGCGAAGTAAAATGTAAAAGCAGTATTCGTTTTTCAAGACGTTACCAGAACGTGAGACTAATAGCCAGCAAAAGAAGGAAAATATTGCACCCTGCAATAACAGTCCTGCAGACCGCAATCAGCCATAGCAGCCAATCTCATCGGAGACTCGCCATCGATGCGGTATATATTAAATTGCACAATTGTGTGCGCGAACACAGTTGCACTCTGTCTTCCGTCACTCATATAGTTCCTAGGCAATAACATGTCTTTGAAGAGTCACATAAATAGGTATTCTTTTCTCAAAACCTGTAAACCGTCCTCGGATTTAAAATATTTTAAGTGACGCTAACAAAGACTACAGTTGCCAACTTGCCGCATAAAAACGTGACTTTTCAATATATTGACCACGTAGAATTGTCTCTAATATTGTCAACAAAAATGCCAACTTATACAGTAGTCTTTCTTATCTTCAAGTCTTTTACCACTTGCGACGAAACATTTCCAAATATCATCGACACTGAGGGTGGCCAACACTTGAAATCACGAATACTTTAAGGTGTGACACATTATTACATTAGAATTAGTCATGTATTCCGATGAGCTTTATTCCACACAGCCACTTTGGCAGAATCATAATATGAAAATGTTATGAATCATCGTAAAATTTCACAAACTGACAATTCATAATAATGATCTGCGTGCGATTCATATCACGAAATAATTCATCTGTTTGACAGTTTTTTATGGAGATTCGTAAAAAGTATTAAATAGTATCATGTTTCCTGATCTCTGCCCATAAGGTCAATTGTTTATTATTTGTGTTCCTTATTTCCCTTCATATATTCATGAATAAAAAATGTTTTATGTTATGTTCATATGGCTACTTAACACCAAATCCTTGGTAATTAAACTTCACATTGTTACTAACACAATTTGATTCGATTATTAGCAACAGCTTTTTGCTGTAAATTACCTCTTTGCGAGCTAAATTAAACACTTCGGTTTGGAATAAATCAAGCCCTACATGTTATAAATAAATTATGGGTTTGGAGAGTCTGTTTCGCTAGCTTTATCGGCCACAATGATTGCTTTAAACTTCATTTTGTATTATAGTGTGTTATTCTTTTATTGTAGCTTGTTGTATTGCGTTGATATTATAGATATAGTGCTGAATCATAATTTTATTATGATTCAGCACTATATCTATAACATCAATTATTAAGTTTGTTTTTGTTTACTTCGTTATATTATATCATTATATTATTCATTGTATTATCTATGAAAAGTACCTAATCAGCACAAGATTTTATTTCATATTCTTTACACACCTAAATATAATATACTGATGTTTCATTCATGGAATTACTAAAAATTTAAGAAAACAATATACGCAAAAACATCGTTTTAATTCTCATTAAGATTCACATTTTAAGCGTTAGCCTGGATCCAAGAGGCGAAGCGGGAAACACGAGCATTAACACCAGGGTATTGAGGAAGAGCACAGCCAAAGCCCCAGGAGCAGACACCAACGACGACACCGTTGTGGTAGAGAGGACCACCGGAGTCACCCTGGCACTGGTCGCGACCGCCGACGTCGAGCCAGCCGGAACACAACATGTTGTCAGTGATGGTACCACCACCAGCAGCGTAGCGAGTCCGACATGTGTTTTGGTTCACAGTCCAGATCTGAACGTGACGAAGCTGCTCGGAGGCCGAACCACCTGACTGCAAATACAATAAATAATATCGTTATCAACATTATATAACATTTAGAGGTAGTGGTTGCAAATAATAAGACTTGATCCATTAAATAATCATAGTCTTCGAAAATATTAGTTCGTTTACAGCAAGTATACTTACAGAAGTTGTACCCCATCCAGCGGCCCAAACAGCCTGGTTGTCGCCAATGCTATAGTTGGGGCCAGCGATGGATGCGGCCTGAATAACATTGTTATGGGAGATGGTACTAGTAGTACGCATGATAGCGACATCAGAGTCCATGGTGCGAGTGTTATAGCTGGGATGGATGCTGATGGAGCCACAGGCGTGTACGATACCGCCACTGCTGGCCCAGGTAGAGCCAACCCGAAAACGCCATCTAGATGGCGCATCACCACTGAAATACAAATGATAGTTAGATCTTCTTTTATTTCCTTGGGGTTTCCTTTATTTGTGCCTTTGCGTCACACGGTTTTTACAACATGCCAAAACATCGTATTTTTTTATTATATAGAGGTATGTTTAATAATACTAATGTACGTATTATGCCCACATAAATCCGGAATAAATTCTCTAAAAGAAGGTGAAAACCGCATCAAAATTCATTGCGCAGTTTATAAAAACAATGCGGTCACACAGACAGACACATAAAGCGACTTTAATTTATAATATGCACAGATGCTAATGTTGAACTCACTTTGGGCAATGAGCAGCAGTCAGGATGGCCCTGTTGTTGAGGATAGTGCCTCCACATGCCTGCCCGAAAGAGTTACCATTCCATGAGTACAGCAGAGCCACGATGGTAGGGTACTGGTCGATAGTGGTGAAAGCACCACCAACAATCCGCTGTGGAAATGCAGGGACAGCTGTGGCAAAGAAACAAGGAATTCAGAAATACTACCGATGTACCTATTTAACTAATAGTTATTCTTATAAAAATATACATCATCATCACCTTCCTGCCCAGAGGCCCTAGACAAAGTGACATTCTATCAGTGATAACGATGATGGAAAAGGCAAAAATTTGTAGGACTGACATAAGCTATCGAAAAGCTTATGTCAATTCTGTTGAAAGTTGTTGTAGAAAAACGAAACGCTTTCGAAGCGATTGTCACTTGTATGTTACTTGGGGTCAGCGCAACACGTTTTATTCTTCCATTCTCCCCTGTCAACCGTCACGCTATCGTTCACTCCCTTTTCCCAAAGCCAAAACCATTAAACTTAGGTATTATAATGTAGTTAAAGTTATAAAGCCTTCTTCATCATCTTGCCTCCAAAACATATCAGGTATATTACCGGAAGGGTCCACAATGAAAAGCAATGCAAACCTGCCTCAAAACCAAAAACGGAACGTAAATTGTAGGTAGGTAATCGACGATGAATGTTTTTTACAAATCTTATCTAGCTTAGCTACCGACTCCAAACCTACCTACCTAATCTACCTTTGATATCGTTGGATTTTTGTCTGATTGATTGTTTTATGACTAGTAATTCCAAAATAAACTATCTACTAACGATATTTTTGTGTATTTATTACGAAGAAGTGTAGATTGTAAATACCTTCAGTAATTGGTTTTCTAGCTCGATGTACTGAGACCTAGTCATAAAAATCTCGGTTTGAACTGAGATAAGTAAAAAAAATAAGTAATTTTAATCTACAGCTATATTAAATTGTTCCCCTGCTGGGCAAAGGCAAACTAGAGATCACTGAAATAATATTTATTCTGAATTAATATTAGTAAAATATTATCAATGTTAAATAATATGTTGTGCATCTCATTATTATATCAGTTCTAAAATAAAGTAGTATATCCATCTAAAATTGTTTATAATTAATGAAGAAGCAAAAACATACCTTATTACATACACCTACCTTTAATTAACTTTGTACAATACCTTCAACATAACCTAAATCTTTAGTGCTTTCAAAACTGTCGTCAGAGGACGATACATATTTAAATTGTAAACTGATATCATGCGATGTATGAAAACCCAGACTGCTCAAAGAAAGCCACACGACAACTACCAGAAACTCTCGCTCTCACGGTTGAATGGACATGAATACGACCGACTCAAAGCTTATTTGAATATGTATTGACCGAAGGGATAAGCAAGGTTTACTGTGTTGTACATACACCAACGCTCCTTCTATAACGACATTATGTCTATTCCCGAAAAACCATCTTTGAATAGGTGCCCTATTCAAAGATGGTTTTTCGGGAATAAATATAACATAATCAACCTATAACCCCCCCGACAGGCGCTTTACTTTGTGTAAATAATTTCATCACCACTGCTCTCAAAACGGTGAAGGAAAACATCATGAGGAAACCGGCATGTCTTAGAACCAAAAATTCGAAGACATGTGACATCTACCAACCTGCACTGGGCCCGCGTGGTGGATTACGGCCCACTCCCTCTCATAGAGAGGAGGCCTGTGTCCCAGCAGTGGGAACATTATAGGTTGATTATGTTATGTATGAATAAATATAACTTATCTATATCTTATATCACACACCTATCACCTATCTTACATACCTATTAGATGACTAGATTTTTATATTTAAGTATGTGATTATTTAGAAATACTATGCCTTGCCTCGCCTGAAACACAGGATGACCTAGTTCAGGCACATAAAACTGTTTGATTTTTCGTAGATTTAAGCAAATTTGTATTTAGTTAGTTACCTTTTTACCAGAATAAACTTTTATTTATTTATTTATTTATATAATAATAACTTATCCTAACCGAGAATCGTTGCTAACAACTTATGCCTAGATGACACGTTCTCAACCGGTAGACTTATCAATCGATAATTTAAACTGCAAAGTAATTAACACTTAATTATTAAATGAAATAAAAACAGTAAATATTACATAATATAACATCGCGCCTGTAATATCTGAACGATTAGGTAGAGGTGTACTTATAGTACACCTATATTTCGCTAGTTATGTTTAGGTCCCATGTAACAGGAGGCGAGGAGCCTATTGCCATCAACCGGGCACTACTGCTCCTGCTACTAACCAACTACAGGCTGCTACTGAGACATTTTGATAGAAAAAGCGTATAACACTTTGGTCGACCTGCGATTTGAACCCAGGACCTCAAGCTCATCAGTAGCACTTGCGATCACTAGACTAATAAGGCAGCTGGAAGTACTCCTATCAGTCCAGACTCCCAATAGAATAACCTAGCGACACTGGCCGACACTGGAAACGAAGTCCCCAAACTCAACAGTCAATATTCAAAAATAAATCTTACTTATCACTATCAGAGTGCTAACTCACTGGGACGCCACGTGATGTCACTGACTACGTAGCCATTGCTACCTCTGGCTACCTACCGTAACCAAATGAGGTTGCCAGATAAGTAGCCAGTAACACATGGGCGACCGTTGTGGCGATCAGCAGGCCACTGAGTGAGGGAGGCGTAACTTACTTGTATACAAAATACTGGCGTCTTGGCTACGCGTCGCCAGGTCGCCAGAGTATCCAGTCTTCATGTAGGGGGTGGTCGGTCGCGAAGTCGCCAGACCGTAGCCAAGTGAGTTAACTGACATACATTTCAATACGAATTGTTTGAATAGGTAGCCGGCGACGTCGCCATGGCGTTCCAGTGTGTTAGCGCTTTTAATCTTACTTATCTTACTCCAAATAAAAAACCACATACCTGAAACAGCGGCTAGGCTAGCCAATAGGGCAACAATTACACGCATCGTGACTCCGTCGTACACATTCTAACTTTACCTGTAGTTTACCTGTATTTATATGAAAAATCTAATGCGTCGGTTTATTTAACCAATGTTAGATATAGGAAGATAATCTACAGATAAAAAATACTATTAGTTAATTGTATATCTAACCTTCTTCAGATGTTACAACATATTCTACCAGTACCGGCTTTGCAGGTGTCTCAATTGATAAACCATTTTATAACCTTCAGAACTTAATATTACCAATAATGCTAGATTGCCCTATATCAGTCCTATTTAGTTAGGTAACAATTTGATATCATTCAATCTGCCTAGCTTTTTCCCAACTATTTTTGGTGTCGGTTTCCAGTATAACTGGATGCAGCTGAATACCAGTATTTTACATAGAGCGACTGCCTATCTGACCTCCACAACCTAGTTACTGATACCCCTTAGTAAGACTGGTTGTCAGGCTGTCGGGCTTCTGACGACCCGTAGCGACTGTCAAAGATCCATGAATGATAGCCGGGACCAAAGGCTTAGCCAAAGTAAGTACATAGGTATAATTCAAAGCAGTAATGTGGAAGGAAAATGTAAAAGTGGTACCAGATTTCCTTACATTCCATAAGTAAATTCGCTTATATATCCTTGCAACTATAAGGTACTTCATCAAGGCTATATGAAGCCGCCAATGTCATGCCATGCCAAAAATGTTTCAGCGCGTATTGCGCCTGATAAAAATAACACATTACTTTGTATTATCGACAATCGATTGAGTTAATAACTCGATATTAACTATTGATAACAATGCAAACTCACTTCAGAGCATTTATTTTTATCATGCACTGATCAGGCGCTAAAATAGCAATGAAAACTAAATCTTAAAAACATTAACATTCACTCAATCTTTCCACAAAAAACATTCCTACAATAGGTTTTCTTCTCTAACGGGTTACAGTTTTCTTTGACAAATTAAAAGCATCGGTTTTGAATATATCAGCCGGTGTATGGGCCGAATAACTTATGTACATAAGTACTTCCAAAATGGCGTACCCTTGCCTTTCGTTGCCCACATTAATCTCCTTGAACTTAGGATAGCGCACAATTCAGAAACTCTGGCCATTATGTAGAAGGAAGATCGTATTTTGGTGAAGTTACGCGTTTTTAAAACGTATGTTATGATATCTTCTAGTTTATTGTCGAACTTTAACAAAAGAATGTTGTAATATGAAAGTGATTATTTTTAGAAGGCTTTCAACGTGTTTCTTGTGCAATACAAGATGTTGAAAAAGAATCACATATTTTAGAATCCTTTTATTTTACACAGTAACTATTCCATTCGTGATGAATTAGGTATGAACCAGTATTTTATTTATACAAAAGAAACTAGCCATAGGGTGCATTTGGAATCATAAATCTCACATACACTGACCCAGAACTATATCTAGAGCATGCAAATATTTTTCATAGCGAAAAAGCTAGTTACTGCGTTAACTCAGGCATGTTTTTAGTTTTTAGCATTAGACTGGATCCAGCTAGTAAAGCGAGACACTCGAGTGTTGACACCAGGGAAATAAGCTGAGGCACAGCCGGCACCCCACGAGCAGACGCCTACGAGAACACCGTTGTGGTAGAGAGGACCGCCGGAGTCACCCTGGCACTGGTCACGACCACCGACGTCGAGCACGCCAGAACACAACATATTATCAGTGACGTTAGAACCACGGGCTGCATACCGTGCTCGACAGATAGCCTGGTTCACAGTCCACAGCTGGACGTGACGAAGTTGCTCGGAAGATGAACCACCAGACTGCAAAGAAATTAATGAATAGGGTTCAAACACATGAGAATCAAGTTGATAAACTGAAACGGTATTATTATTAAACAAGGCTTATAGATTTATACCATTGAGTAATTTTTTTAATGACATACTCTATTTTTTTAAAATTTAAGTTATCTGAATAAAGTTCAAAATAAGTTGGTGGGCTTGGCTCGTTTTAAGGCGCTCCCTCACGAGCATTTGCCTGTAATGTAACCTTTATCTGCGTCCTAGCCGTGTTACTTCTACCTATTTCATTATACCTACCTATTTACATTTTCTGACAGCCTGCACAGTTTACTTGCAAAGCCCTAGCCGTGACAGTGGAATATTGGATGCTTGCATTACAAGCGAATACTTCAGGTGCGGGAGCGCCTTTATGTAAGACGGAAAGTGTCGATGCCCGGGCAATAAGTGATTTGTAAAATAGGAGCAACTTACAGAGGTAGTGCCCCACCCAGCTGCCACCACGGTGTCATTATCACGAAGGTTGTAATTAACTCCAGCAATAGGAGCGGGCTGGACCACATGCCCAAACACAATGGTGCCGGTGGTTCGCAAGATCGCGACATCATTGTCAATGGTGCGCGGGTTGTAGTTGGGATGGATGAAGATACCGATGACAGTGTGCACGATGCCGCCACCGTTGGCGAAGCTGGACCCAACGCGGATACGCCATTTGATGATTGAGTCTCCACTGGACCAGGAGAAAGTATTATATTAGAACACATTACATCACGCCTGTAATCCCCGAACGGTCTAAGCAGAGGTGAAGCGATAAAACACCCATATTAGAAATACTAAAAATAGGACGCATTCAGAGTCATTGAACCGTTATCCATTCTTAACATCTACAGATTGGAATGATATTCGTGATAACACTTCTTACTAAAATAAATTATGATTTATCTTCGAACATAAGGTAAATCGTCAACTTTAAGAACTTTTCTCTTGTTAGAGATCCAGTATGTAAGTCCGTTAGAACATCAATAACATATTCTACAAATATCATTAAGTAACTTACGAAGGACAATGCCCAGCGGTGAGGATGGACCGATGAGTGATGATAGTGCCACCGCAAGACTGGGAGAAGCTTACTCCGAAGTAGGAGTACAGCAACGCGGCGATAGTCGGGTACTGATCAACTGTAGTTGCAGCACCTCCTACAATCCGTTGAGGATTAGCAGGAACGGCTGAAATTGTAGACAAAAACAATTGAAAAACAGCCGCACACACAATAAAAAAATCTACTGTAGGGAAAGCGTAAATCCCTCGAACGGTTATACCCACTTAATTACGTCCGTCATTTTGCGCATGAGCTATTATCGCATAGCTCGTCCTCAAAATGTGACACAGCAGAGATTCTTTCAATGAAGAGGAGGGTTTTTTTTAACTCTCTCTTTATCAATACAACGTGTACCTATGTATGTGTACGGAACGATATGGCCTGACATTATTTACTGCACGTATACAAATATACGCACGGTCCAAAACTGGGTAATAAAGAAAGATATTACTTTAAGGCTCGAGCAAACTGGCGCGACACGGGTCGCGCAGCCTGTCACGGCAGGCTGTACGAGCCTTAAGTGTTAATTAAAACACGATCCTATTATAAACTTTTACGCTCACAGTAAAGAGAAAATATGATGAAGATATTGTTTATGGTTAATAAAATCCATTTTATAAACATCTCAGGCCTCACCAGTTTTCATGGCTTTCGTTTTATTAGCTTTAACGTATTAAGCCTATTTTAAGATTACCTTTGGTTTTTGTTACAGGTAAACTCAATGCTGAATCATCATATGCCTATGGTGGTCCACTGCTGGACATAAGCCTTTCCAACTGAACACAAGACATCTTTAATCCTGCCGGAGGTGTTTTGATTGTAAGAACATAAGTTAAGTACAATTTACAGAGCTGGCGGATTTTGTATCCTTACAAGCGTCACCTTGGATCTCAACAAAAGAGTTCGTTATCAAAGAGTTCGTTATCAAATTGTCTGTCAGCGTCTACCCTAACTGAAGTCACAGTATAAGTAAATGCACTTATGATACTTTAAAGCAGTCCACTCATACGCTTAGAACCTCTTCTAAGCGTGAACGATAAGAAGTGCCATGATCGATAGATTACAAGTAAAGTGGAACCTTGAGTAGATACTGCAAAATATAACCTTGACTAAAGCCACTTGACATGAAAAGCCAGAGGTTTGTAAAATGTACCCATAGATTTGAAAAAATAATGTAAATGATGTTTTTTGTAAAGAAGGAGAGGAAAAAGGGGTTAGTGGTTCATCGTCTACAAACGGCACATTAACCCATTTTCCTTTATCGCTTCCTTAGAATTTTGCGAGAAAATACCACAAACAAAAGAGGTGCCTCTCGTTTTTGTTTAATCAAAATAGGGAACTTGCCTTTTTTGTAGATCTTATAAAAATTGGCTTATCTGTCAATTTTTCTACGAGATATTTTCTTTTGAAAATACAAAATCATTTTTGAATAGACAAAGGCACAATAAAAGGTTTACGAGCCTAAAAGGTCGTATTGCTGAGAGATATTATGCCCGTTTTAACAAAAACTAGGCGATACCTAAATGAAAGCCTCATGTCGTGCCGACGGTGCGCCATATTGCGGACGGACACAGACGAGCCCGCACGACGCACCGTGGGAAGGTGTACGTGCGGGGTATCGCAGACATCGGAAGTTCCTCGGTGTTCGGTGCGTGGCGGTCTGTGGTCGTCTGCCGTGCGTGTCCATCCGCAAAATCGCGGATCGTCGGATCTCGGCATAAAAGCGCGTCGTCGGTGGATTTTCAACCCTCGGCGTAGCGCCAAAAGTTGAAAATCCAACAACGTATTCATACGGGCATTCATGTCTTATTCTCTATCCTTAAAATGTTTCGTATTAAATTAATTACCTGAAACAGCAACCAAACTCAGCGACAAAACAACAATGACCCGCATCTTACACTTTCAAACAACAACTTAATTGTCTCCAGTAAGTGCATTAGGTATTTATATTACCTTCCAATTATTGATTCAGTCAAGATACCGTACTATCAGTCAAAAGGACAAATAACTTCAAACTAGTCTAACCCTTCAGTAACTAATACAAATCAATTAACAATGAATGCTAGATTTTATCCGCGGCT
This sequence comes from Lithophane semibrunnea, assembly GCA_947363905.1. NCBI lineage: Eukaryota > Metazoa > Arthropoda > Insecta > Lepidoptera > Noctuidae > Lithophane > Lithophane semibrunnea. The sequence continues at coordinate 5,903,124 of OX376187.1, forward strand.
TTTCTCGGTAAACAACATGTTAGCGTAATGTAGGTATCAGAATTTATTTTACAAGACATGGATTAAGAGGTTTGACCGTAGAAAAACCAGAATTTTATGTGTTTCAAACTGTATTTATGTTGATAAAATCTCAGTCGCTCCATGTAAAATACTGCATCCGGTTAGTCTGGAAGCCGACCCATAGATGTAAAAGGCTAAGCAGATATGAACTCTCTCTTTCCGTTTTCTCTTTCACAATCAATTTGCGCACACCTAACCTACCTAATTTAATTGCCTTATTCTGTACTAGCGACCTGCTCTTACTTCGCACGGTTTTTACGACTTGACAAAACATCGCGATGTGTTAGTTATAATATAATGTAACTTTAATATGATCGTATTATACACATAAACCTTCCTGAATAAATTCTCTAAATTATGGTAAAAACCTGATCAAAATCTGTTGCGTGGTTTAAAAGAGCAACGCGGACATACATAAAAACACGAAAAGCTACTTTAATTTATAGTAAGTATAGAAATAAATAGATATAGATTTAAAATACCACTACAAATACAATACAATACAATACACAACCTACGAAGCAAGAATTTTCGAACCTTGCAATAAAACTAGGTATTGTATAAAGGAATGCAAGAACTGAAGTTGGTCAGACAACAATACTTCAGAGCATAAAAGTATTTCTCATTTTTCTGTACGATCCGAGTGTTTTCTTTAGATCTATAATGGCTTCTGTATCCTCTGTAATGACCGATATCGGACGCACTATATCGTCCATCGATAGAATACCAACAACAGACTTTGTTTGACCATTGAATCTCTGAAAGTATACTAAAGTAGCTGATTTTTTCCCATTTATACTAAGAATTTCTTTCTTGCTTCTTTTCTAAACCTTACTTGTTGGTCTAGTGGTCGCGAGCGCTACTGCTGAGCATGAGGTCTGGGGTACGATTCCCGGTTATTAGGTTTTTCCATCTGGAATTTCTCAGTGGCTACCCGAAGTCTGGATTTGTGTCCGGATATATAGGGGCCCTATTACATGGGGCTTAAACCAACTGGCGCGATGTTGTTTCTTTCTAAACCTACCTTCAGCGCGCATATTCCATACGTGCCTGACTGGTTTTACTGTGTTTAAGTTTTAAAGATGAAATCATAAATAGAATAGAGAATAGAATAGATAGAATCAATAAATAAATAAGTTCTTTAGAGCCATAAACAAGTTACTGAAAAATTTGAGACCCTGGTAGAGTACCTCAGTCTATCAAAGCCTGGACTAAGTATACTAAATGTGTACCTCGGTATAAATTGTATCATCAAATTTTAAAGCACGAGTACTTTTTTATTTTACATTCATGCCTTGGTGTGTATGTGTGTCATAAATATCATATCAGCCGGATGACGATCAAAACGTAGTCATCCCCCGAGAGGAATGTAATTAACACAACGAAATAATTAATGAAGGCTGGCAGTAGGATTATCTGTGTCGAGGATGCTAAGGTAAACACAAAAAAACCTTACAAATGTTAGTAATAAAAGGCACATATTCTTCTACAATTTATTGTAATATTGTCTCGATTCTTCAGAACTAGCTATTGTTCTAATGAAAGATCCAACATTATTTGTTAGCTCTAGGCTAGGTATTTGACGTATTACAAAAGAGATGATACTATCAAACAAAAAAGTACATTCCAATCATATTTTGAAGATACAATATACCCTTTGTCCCAATCCCACAGTTCCAAAGGGTAGTGAACAAATAACGTTTACCTTTTACACACACACGAACGCTGTAAGACGCTGTGTATGTGCACGTGTGTTCGTACAACTCGCACGCTCGGATATATTAGCTTTACGTGATTTAATTTTGCAATATATTTGATTCGCCAACACTTGAGCTTTCTTTTGCGATTCTGGCACTTTGATATTAAAGTCTATAAGAATTGATATTAATGTCGGCTTTGCAGATTTTTTCGAACATTTCTGTTCAGCTTTCAGTATTTCAATCTGTTTTTCATTAGACATTATTTGTACACTTTGTACAAGTCGCTGCAAAATGTTTAGTTGGTTCGAGGGTTTTGATTTTATAAAAAGTATTTCAGTTTTGAGAGAAATGCACGTGATACATTTCAGTCAAACGTATACTATATTTTATTTAGTCCACCTTCAATTTGTGCCGGTGCCTTTTAACCACGCCTAGTCCATTTTATTTCCCTCACATCGCACATATCCGTACAGAATATTGTGAAAATACACAGGGCGACTTCGTGCAGATATAAATCAATTTGGCAGAGGATAACATTAGTATTCACTGCGCGGTGAACTCGGCTCTTATCAGAAATTTCACTGACCTTACCTACCTATTATTGGGCAGCATTATAGTGGGCCCCCTAACTAGCACTATATAGGGCCGGTGGGTTTCGGCCATGACTCTTTGCTGGTCCTGCGGAATTATAAGCGCATTAACGTGGGTTACTTGATAATGATATTAACTACTGTTATTTAGTAAAATCACACTGAAGGTTAAATAGGCTAGTCCAAGAAAATACATTATTTTGCGAGACCCCTCCGTGTCTCCGGGACATCATGTTAATTCTTCGAATCTGTTAATCAGAAGCCTGAAAGGTTTGATAGCTGTTATGGGCGAGAGTAAAATACATTATGTAGTTGGCAAGACGATAAAAGAATCACAAATGTTTTTTTACCATTCATGCAAAAGTTTGCACTATGGAAACAGATGCGCTGTGGAATTTCAAAGTAATTTATTCACACGGACACGGAATACGAAATATGACTAACGAGTACCGGCTTTAAGCCTGATTTTCACCTGCAAAGGCACAGTCATATAGCCGGTTTATGCAGTCATTAGTATGCCCACGTACTAGTTTCTTCATCCATAACACAACTTTAGCTATTTGGCCTACAAAATCCCTAAGGCAATAAGATTTCTCAGTCCGATCTTATCACAAAACATCATAGAACGGTGCCGCTACCTAACCCACCTCATACAAACCCGGAGTCTCTTACGACGCCCTAGGGAACTGATTTAAATATATATAGAAAGATACTGATGTAGCTGTTCGTCTTTGGATACGGAGATTTATTAAATTTGTACTCAGCCTTTTGAGATTTTGTAGGAAGAAATGACGTCAATGATCGTGGGGATTAGATCGTCCCGTAGGTTTTGTCACTAAAAAGAAAGAAAGAAAGAAAGAAAAATATTTTATTTGGGACACGCACAGGAAAAACAATCAGTAATATAAAGTAAGTAGGTACTAAATTAAATTAAAAGAAAAATAAAACTAACAAAATACTTAGGCTACCTGTGCGAGGCCAAAAAGGCTCCTACCTCAGCATAATGCTGCGATATTTAAATAAATAAATACCGTAGCGCTGGTATTCTGATAGGGCCCGTTGTGATGTCACGGACTCAGCTACAGACACAATATATAAATCTTACAATGAGTGACGTACAATACGACGTACAATATATAAATCTTACTAGGGGATTACAACATAAAAATAAATAAATAATAAAACAATAAAAAATTATACATTAATAAAAACCGTAAATAAACATTAATTGTGCATGAATCACGCCAGACGTTCCAACATCACTTGTCTATGGTGTTATCTGTGGTGACAAGCGAAGGGACGCCGCGCGCCGCAGGCGCAATCACGATTCACGCATTCCGAATCTGCGGTGGATTTAGCTGTCAAAGTGGCATGTTGTAATTGTAATCAAAGAAGTAAAATATGGAAAAATAATACGTGAAATACGTTTAGACTACACTACGCATTAATACGAATAAAACAACCAGGTACCATGGCAAGAAAGTGGTACAACAAATATTATCTAGGTGTTTTGAGTGTTGTGATTGACTGTTTAATTGTAAATTGGAAGAAGGGCATTCAGTGGAGTAAAACAAATCGATTGAAGCAAAATCCCACTATATACTCTACACTGTAATTTTTTGTGTAAGATTTCTAGATTCGTAAATGTTCGATTGGTGAGTTTCCTCCTAAAGTTTTACGAAAGGTTCGAATGTAGCATTTCAAATGTGTGTATGTGTGTTTAACAATGCTTACATTATGTCTCTTCGTTTTCACCAGCACTGCCAATTTGCATGAGACTGTTCCATAAATAGGACATAAATTCGCGATTTGTTCCCTTCACGTCGAGTCCTGCCACGTCGAGTCGCCTTGATGTCGAGTCCCACCACGTCGAGTCGCTGCAACGTCTACTTATTCTTTTGTATGATGTTTGAAAATTCTGCCTGGTGCCGCCACGACGAATGTGACCAAAAGTACAGTCCATGAAACAAATTGTTCAAATCATAATATTTTTATTTATTATTAAAATCATAGAACATAACACAAGTATAATTCATGTAATTTGTTATCATTTAATTGTGCTTGTGTGCACTGAATATTTTTTTATCTATCTCTATCTATCTATCAACAAAAGCATCCAGTTTGAATGAAAGCTGCTAATGAAATGATGGGCCATTATCAGCGATATGGCAGTGGCGGCGTGCCTAATGTCTTTAGCTCTTGGCAACACTCTCGTCATATTCATTGTACGCTGATTCCTTTTGATGCGCACAGCCGTAGACTGTTGTTGAGGATATATCCGGTAACATAACGCGTTTTCCTCGAAAGGGTAAAACAGAGGTTCAGGCACAGACAGCCTCAAAACTCGTTTCGCAACATACTTAGTTTAAAGACTTCATATCTATAGGTGATACTAAAGGCTTCCGCAGACAGGAGCGACGCGACCCTGGTAGAAAAATTTCTATGAAAACTTTACGGAAATTGTTCTACCGGTGTCGCGTCGCACCTGTCTCCGGGAGCCTTAATTGTGCTCGTCGATTTTTTTTTACGAAACTGATATAGATTAAAAAAATCGTTCTAATTTCACTCACAATTTTCATCACGTTCGTGGTACAGACCTCCGCAATCACTCAACAATGTTATAACTAACACAGCCCAGTATCATGTCACATTATCATAAAAGTGCAAACTACAAAAGCCGGCCACTTTTCAGTACGTATTTAGATGGCCATCAATCGTCGATAGTAATCTACATCATTCGTACAGTGAGTAAACTCAGTCAATGACTGCACGTCACATGACTGCAGCTTATCGTTTGTATCATGTAAATGATGCTCTTTTGTTTATCACTAGTTACGCGATTTGGTTGTAAACTTTACGTAGTCATTATTTGGGTAAAGCTCACGGTGCACGAGTCAGGCAGTGGTTTAGTCTTTAGGCACCTGTCCCACCGCCGGCGATTAACGAGAAGCGAAATAGAGCTAGCAACTTAAAACAATAAAAGTTGTAAAACTAAAACCCAACTACGTCAAAAAAGTCAACTAAAAAGGTATAAACAAGACATCAAAGACCGACAAATTAAAAATCCAGAGTCACACGACGTGTTACGGAGCATAAATCGAACAGATTACGTGTGACTCCGGATCTTTAATTTGTGTCTTGTTTACTTATACCTTTTTAGTTGACTTTTTTGACGTAGTTGGGTTTCAGTTGGGCTCACGTATGTGTGCCTCGGCTTCGCCTCGGCCCACATTTTCATGATCGTCTATGAATGCCTGGTTGCGGGCAAGGCTTGTATAATACTTTTCTCAAATAATGCGCAGAAATTCAAACTGAGTAAATTAATTATAAATTCTAGAATCAATGACGGGCAACGATATTTTTTCACGCGCCAATATGTTCATTTGTTTCTTGATAAAATCTTTAATCCATGTGTTGGAGTAAAAAGTTCGTTCCATTTTTAAATAACACGACAGACATGGTTCATCATCATAGTAACATTGCTAGCCGTATCGTCACTTGTTTTTTACCAGTACCTAGAATTTCGATTTATCTCGAAGAAGGTTGTCAAAATAATGCGCGAATTTCCAAGCATGTTTGACAAAACGTTTTTGCCCGTGCAGTTTGTAATCCGTACATTGGCATTCGTCTGTGCATAACATGGCAGCTTAGTGTTTACATTAAGTCTTGTTTATCAAGATCACGTAAAGAACATGCAACTCGTAAATAAATATTTACTCAGATACTAAGAAACGATTAAATCCTATATTTTCTAAGCAGTTTAACAATTGTGTCAGGTCTGTGAACGTGTTGGGCCGACAGAAAATATTATTAGTATAAAACTTGTATATAGATCGGTAATGTAAACAGATTATTATCGTTATAGAGTGATTCTTATCAGTTTTGGCCAACTGTTTATTGGCCTTAGCACTTATTACCTAGTTATTAGGTACGACGTAAAAGTTATTCAGCGGATTCAAATGGATGATGGCTGTAAAAAAACAAATGACGGAGCACCTCTAATTTTTAGGTTTAAAGGTAAGATTATAATTTTTCTTCGTGTAAAAATAGATCTTATTCAAAACTAAGATATTTGGTTACTTTATTGCCGGCAAAAAAACTTTACTTATTCTTTATTTGTTCTAAAATGACGTTATTTAGTGCACGGTAATAGTAAGTAGTTTATTTACCTGCGCAAAAGATCGTCTGAGGCATAATATTGCCACTTTAGGTACCACTTGAGGTATAATATTGCCACTTTAGGTACCTTTATCTGTATCAATAGCGAATAAGCATGTTTTTTTTTCACATAATTAATTAAAGACAGTAACGTAAACCCAAGAAAAGTATTAAAATAATGTCAAATTAAACAACTGCTGATGCTCAAAAAATTTTGACTTCTTCCTATAGGTATTTTATATTTAAATAATAAAAAAAAACATGAATTATTTGCTCATTTTAGCATTCCTTGTGAAAAGTACCAGTGTCGGTGAAATTATGAGCATATATATTGTGACATTTCAACTTAGTCTATGGTTGGCAATATAATAGAAAACTCTTGACTTTCAGTCTTTATAAACAACAGGTATGTATTACTTTCCATAACCTGTCACCTTTTTACTCAAAGAATCACCTGAAAAAAAAAACAAAACAATAAAGATAGCATCATCGTTTATAAATATTTATTATTGGACGCACGTCCCGGTAATAATTCAATACGCAAAGCTTTCAAATTTAATTACGGTGGTTTGTATTGGAATTATTGCGGTCCAAATATTAAGTAGGTCAATTATTATGATAAATTATTGCCACCCCCAGCATAAAATTAATGATGACGACAGCGTATAAATTATTACTAACTAGCAACACAGAAACATATAAATCGTGTTGTTGCTACCAATGACAAGATCTAGTTCAAGATAGTCCTATTTAGTATTTTTTTCCACTCACATTGCTCCGGACTATTGGCAAAATTATCGACATCACAATAGGTATTTAAAAAATAGAATATCATTGTATGTCGAAATTCGAAATTTAATTAGTTACAAAAGGAGGAGCTCGTGGCTAAGTAATAACAGCCGCACGGGTCGATCCATCAGGTTAAGCTACGCTTGCCGGGGTTGGTCCGTAGATGGGTGACCATCTTTACATATCGAGACTCCTCCGTGCCTCGGAAAACACGTTAAGCCGTTGGTCCCGGCTGTCATTCGAGGATCTTTGACAGTCGTTACGGGTCGTGAGAAGCCCGAAAGTCTGACAAAAGCAGTCTTACCAAGGGGTATCGTATTACCCAGTTACTGGGTTGTGGACGTCAGATAGGCAGTCGCTCCATGTAAAATACTGGTATTCAGCTGCATCCGGTTAGACTGGAAGCCGACCCCAACATAGTTGGGAAAAGGCTAAGCAGATTGATTGTATGTCGAAATTCATAATAGGTACAGTAATCCATACCAACTCAATGTTTTAAGTAACAAAATTGTAATCACTCTTCAATTCAAGATAACCGCTAATATTCAAAATAACTACTCTTTAGCATTTTAAGAATAATCTTCTAAATGTCATTCCGGCTGTAATCTGCGTCAACTGTATCAATATATCTGTCTGTCCTTTGTCTACCCGCAAATTCATCAAAACATATTTTGTATTATCAAACCATAAAATTCAATGACAAGTGCGCGGAATTATCTGAAACATTTCACGTATCAGTTGCAGTCGATTGCGCAGAGTTCAAAACACTTCAAATCATGTTTAACTAAATTTTTACGGCTCTTTTGTTTACTCATTCATTATCAGTCACATGAGCATCTATTACGATAAAGAATAACCTACTTTAACCTGTATAAATAAGATTTCTTTACATGAGAACCGACAGTTTTATTTTATTTGCATTAAAATAATCGATTTGGAGAGTATTGGTTGTGTTTGTGACAATGAAGTTGTTATCGGGACAGGATAAGGAAGGAGGGGGAGCATCTAGTTCCGCTGAGCAAGGACTTATGAGAGGTCAGTGATCCCTTAGAATTATTATAAATTTAACATTACGCCTGTATTCCCCGAAAGGTTAGGCAAAGGTGTACCTATGCCTGCCAGGGTTGCCGGAAAGTCCGAAAGGGATAGCGGGACCCTTGGCAACAGGCAACTGAAGGAACACGGGTGGATTTTATTCAGTAAAAGTCTGACACACCCTCCCGTTCCGCCCAGAGCGGGAGAAGTAATTCTATGATTTTCCATACTCAAAAAAAAAAGGTGTACCTATAGAGCACCCACATTTTTTAAGTTCCATATAAAAGGGGGCAAGCCTATGGCCAACAACTGGGCACAAATCCAGACTAGAATGATTATAGTTGACACATATTTTATCATAGGTATATTAGCTTAGCACAATGTTTGAACTAAGTACAGTACTCGTTCGTGTAAAATGTAAACGGTCAACTTAATCCAAATCCTGATATATGTGAGCCTGAAATAAAATGAAATGTTCATGTATTTTAGTTGTCTATATTTTGAGAGAAAAGCGACTTTTCTCTTTGTCTATTTATTGTAGAATCAAGTTTATTACTGATCCAGTTTATGTGCCAGTCTATGTATAAAATTATGATAAAATTTTATTATCATACGCTAAAGTCATAAGGTCATACTCACAAAAATCACAATAATATTACAAATATATTCTGAGCATTTTTAGAAACTGTATACCTAAGCGAAACAATGATCCCATATAATTATACCGGTAAACAATGTATATATTAAGAACTGTATTCATGAGTTCTTTAATTGTATGATTTTTTTGTAACTTTTTTACTTTAACTAGTCTTTGGCCGCGGTTTCGCCCGCGTGAATTATCGGAAAATATCCGTAATTACGGCATACGATGGGTTAAACCAGGTTAATATGCATTCAGAACTATAATTAAAGAAGCCCTTATCTCAGATACATATCTATTTAGACCGCTTATCGAAGCATTGCACAATTAATCCTTAATAACAAGTTGCCGACAGTATAATCATAATCATTAATATGCAAGATAACGCATTTTTCGCGTGATGGAGAGAGCTTATGAAAGTAATCCGCTACCTCATTTGTCGGTATCGGTAGGCTCAAAGATATACCTATGTGCCTCGTTCAAAAAGTATCCGTAAAAATGTAAACAAATGAATTAATTTGGAATGCTCCGATGTGTTTTTTTTTATTTTTTGAATACTGAAACCCGAAATTCTAATTTTAAATAACCTTGAAGATGTTTTCATTTCACAATTGAGGTTAATTTTATAACCACAATTTTCGTAGATTTTTCAATTACAATTTAATAAAGCTATTCAAACAATAACTGTTGGAAAAAGTGTTGAGGTACGAAGTTGAATCCTTCTAATACACATGAATGTGTTACTAATTCCCTAGGTATAGGGCGAATTTTACCAATGAAACCGAACGCGATCAGCACATAAACTTCGTTTAAGGGCTGTCAGTGTCATTATTTTTTGTGGAATATTGACAATGACAGCTCTTGAGCGCATTCAGTTTCATTGGTGAAATCCGCCCTTAGTGAGTGAAAAGAAAGAATAAGAAAAAGAATTTTACCTGTGGTTTTGTTTACATTTTCATAAAATACTTTTGGAACAGAACAACAGATATCGATTAAACTGAGAAATCGAATAACGCACCGACATATCAGGAGGTAGGCTTATTTGAAAAGTTAGAATTAACGTGAAATGTGGGAAATAGGGTCGTCAACTAATTCTATGTTATTATGTTTGTAATATGTGTTCGGCTTGCAAGCTGTCACGGCGGGCGCTTAGTGACATTTGACGCTATACAGTATTCTACGTGATGTATGATGGTATTAATTAAAATGGCTTTGGACATCGGTTAGCTAAACTCCTGGTTAGTGAAAACGTATTCAATTTAAACTGTGGTTAAATGTCATGTCGACTGGTTTGATTGCTTTTATTGCGGTAAATCAATCACATGAGATTTAACTGCTTAGTAATAAAACGGAGGGTTAGTAGTAGTTGTAGGCTTTTGGCTACTTCAATTGTGTATTTTTTGTCATTTTTTTTGTAATGTGCGTTTTTTTTGTGCAGATTACACAATTTTTCTTTCTTTTCTTTCTTGAATTTTTATACGTAAGAAAAATTTCAATATAAATTAAACTGAAAATAATATTTGCTATTCTATGAGGAATTTAATATTATTACTTACCTATGTTTATTAAAATACCATTAAAATGTAATCATTTAATACCACCATACACAAATAGGTGCGGCAGCGTTGAAACTAATTACCGAGGGCACTCGAGCTGTGTCGCCTATGATTAACAACTGCACGGTCGACTAGCTGCATTCATTACGCTTCTGACTGATTGCGACATCCAATGTAATGGCTAGCACTTGTTTGTCGAAGTCATTTGGCTGTTGGACTTACTTAGTTTGTTATTGCATTAATATCAGTAGGTTGTTCAAGTGTGCACAGAATCTACGATGCATGATTCTTAAGACCCGGCTTACGGGTTGTAAGTTGTGGGTTCGAACCCAGGCATTTCACTTTGTGCAATTTATATCATCACGAAGAAAAATGTTGTGAGATAACCAGCATGTCCTTAAACTAAAAAATCGAAGACATGTGACATCCACCAACCCGCACTAGGCCCGTGTGGTGGATGACGGCCCACTCCCTCTCACAGAGAGGACGCCTGTGTCCCATCAGTGGGAACATTATAGGCTGATTACATACTATGTTAGATCACCCTCGTGCTCTTATCCCGATTTATCAGCGTCGGTACAAACTTTGCTTGCACTTTTTTATTCGTCGTCTTATTATCCATTTCTTTTCTTTATCAATTCAGTTAATGATGACTTTTTAAATATAAATAGAGTCATGAATAGGTACCGAGTCTGATTTTTAACCGACTTCAAAAAAGCAGGAGGTTATCAATTCGTCTGTATTAAAAAAAAATGTATTTTTGTTATTTCAGAACTTTCGACGGGTGAACCGATTTTGATGATTCTTTTTTATTTGGAAGCTGGTGCCTCCCTTGTGGTCCCGTATAAATTTTATTAACTTTGCTTGCGTAGTTTTTGAGTTAGCTTCAATGATTACGTATTTTTCCCACTTAGTCTATGTAGATGATATTATAGTTGACTCCGTCACTGTTATTTACATAGCAGGTAGTGTCCTCTAAAAAGTGACAACATTTCCGATGCTATCGAGGAGCTGAACCGGGATTTAGATACGGTTAAGAACTGGTCTGATCGATTTGGGGTGGCGGTTAACCCTACCAAGTGTCAAGCCATCATAGTAGGGAGCCCCTATAGCATAAGGAAGCTGAATGGCATAACTGTTCCGCCTGTAATATTCGATAACTCTGTCATTCCGTTTAGCTCGGATATAAAGGATCTTGGTTTGCATGTCGACACTTGTCTTAACTGGCGAAAGCAGGTCACGACAGTTAGTAATAAAGTTACCGGAACGTTGCGGTCGCTCTATCGGTTGAAAAACCTTCTCCCATCACACATAAAGGCAATGCTTGTACAGTCCCTAATCTTTCTCATAATTGACTATGGTGATGTGTGTTACTATGACCTGAATGCAGATCTCCTTAATAAACTAGATCGCCTTCTCAATAATTGCATTCGATTCGTTTTCAATCTTCGTAAGTATGACCATGTATCCGCGCATCGATTGCTTTTGAAATGGTTACCCATTCGTCAGCGCAGAGAGTTGAGGGCTTTGTCTATGTTGTTTTCTATACTCGACAAACCCACTTCTCCCTCTTACCTGACTTCCCATGTTCAATACTTATGCTCAGCCCATAGTAAAATTCTTCGTTCTACCAACAATCGTCTTCTACGATGTCCTTCTCCTGTCCCACCGCTCTGGATTAATTCACTCTTCTTTCTTCGTCCAGGCGGTCTTTCTTTGGAATGCGCTCCCCCTGGAAATCAGGACGGCAACTAGTCGCTTATCGTTTAAAGTCAAGGCACGTGAACATATTCATAAGATGTTGGCAGAATCATCCCAGCGCTAATTCGCTGGATTCGTTTTCTCCTCTACCTGTCGTTACTTCTCCTGACTAAGTATTTTTTTGTTTATATTTATGTTTAAATGTATGTATTAATTAGTATTCATTTTTAAGTGAAAAATACAACATTTTTACAAAAAAAAAAAAAAACCGATTTCCAAAAAAAAAACACTTAAATTATAAAGCAAAGACACCGACTTCCGAAATTAAAGTTATTTTTCACTTTTTTACGGTTTTTTTTTGGGAGTCGGTTGTTTTTTTTTTTTTTGGAAATAGTTTTTTTATGTCTGTTTATTAAACTCTTCCTAGCGTGAGCAGTTCTAGGCTTCCTCTAAAGACTTGAATGCGCTACATGCAAACAGCCAATGTCAGCATTTATTGCTGTAGTTAATCATTCTAATTGTAGGTACTAGAGGAATAATTTTCAATTCATTAACAGACCATCACAAGTCCATCCAGCTTACTCCATGACGCACTACTCTATACTAATTACACACAAGCTAAAAGACTTTGCGATAGAGCTCGTCCAATCATTGTGGTCTAATGCACCCAGTTATTAGATGCAACGTTTAACTGGCAAATGGCTTTGAAAACTAATTGACCCATCACTTTCAGTCGAACTAATTATACCAACATATCAGCCGTAATTGAGTTGGGGTCAGATGGCACCAGCTTTGTGTAAAACACTGTACCCTAAGCACGAATTATTTTGATATTTCCTATTATGAACGTATGTGGTTTTTTAATCCGAGATACTCGGTTGATACAATGGTGCCGATTCTCTTGTACACCGAACTAAACTAACTAAACTATCACTAAAATTCCTTACTTTTTACTATGAGAATCTTAGAGCTATTCTGCCAAAAAAAATCTCTAAAGGAGAATGACCAGGAATGTAGGGCACCCTGTACCAAGCGAAAAGTCCGCCTGTCACAACCAAACCTAGTGTATTTAGAGAAGAATTAAATGCTCTTCTTATATTGTTAACTTTTTTTTACATGGATTCCCGCAATTCGTATTTATTAACCATTTATCTACTTCATATTTTGAGGTTAAGTTCGAGAAAGTGACAGGCTCGAAATGATGAAGTTGATGACAAATGAAGCGGTACCTAATATCGGTTGCTTTTTATTCTTGATTTGGCGCTTGTTTCCTGATGGATGATTATACAATACATCACTGATAGTCAATAATAATTCTTGGTGTCAGGTTTTATATATAATGATAATGGATATCAATAATCATGTAGGTATGTACTCATAGTATGTGCAGCTGGTAGTCTGAATAAGTAATCAATTTAGTACTGTGTTTACTGATTCCTAATATCTTGAAATCTTAACATAACAGCAGGCCTGTTTTCCCAGAAGAGTAAGGCAGAGTTGTATTTACTATATAGTACACCCACTTCTCGAGCTTCACATGTTAGTAAATAATAATAAGGTGATAATGTTGTTAGTACCTAATAAGGCACTTATATCAAAAATGAAAAACGCAGTTAAGATATATTCATATTTACATAACGTATATGACCTCGACCGCTACCAGGACAGAGAAAAGAAATATACAAATAAAACAATAGGTAGGACAATTGGGTGGCACTCGGGAACGCCTTGCAACTGTTGCAACACGTAGCATGGACTGTCCACATCCAAAGCACACATCACTCCACATTGTGACCAAGTGTTAGTTCAGGTATCAGTTCGGAATCTCAGGGAGTTTTTCTTGTATCAATGCGAAACATTTGTAACATTATGAATAGGAACTACCAGGATTGATCTGAAAGCATAAAAACTGTTTTTTAATCCTTAAATTGAATAAATAGTCCCGGAAGTAGGTAGGTACTTTAGAAGCTAACTATAATATACATGCTTCTACTAGGTGAGGTAATACTTACAGGCGTCGCGTCGGTACAATCTATGATGTTAAAACACGATCATATCCACGGATATATTTTCTATGTAATATATTCTAAATTGTTCTAACAATACTAGTGAACGGTTTAGGATACGTCGGCGACGCTGACTTGCTGGCCGATGTCTTACTCTAGTTGAGGGCATCGCTAAGGATTATCACACAAAGACTACGTTATGAAAACGCACCTGAGCCCGTTTTTGTTAATAAGTATTACAAATTATTATTCAAATAGTTCAGATGAAACCAATATTGAAAGTAACGTCATCCATGACGGCGCCACAGAATAATTAATGCAATACGTCACAGTACAAATGACATTTTACTTTTTTGAATAGGTCCTCTTTTCATTAAATGCATGTATTTGCAAAGTATTCCAAAAAAAAAAAAATTATTACGATGTAACGCGTGACCTAAAGATGTGTTTTGACACACATAAAAATATATTGTAACCTAATATAAAATGGCAAATTGGTACAATTATCTTCTTCATTTTTTAATGTTCGTTGACAGGTAGGTACCTATATTTTTAACATAGTAGCAACATTCGGAAATGAAGTGCAATGACAGTGACATAAGCGGAAAATACGTACCACAAAAGTAAAAAAAGACTTTTATTTTTGGTGTCCGAATGCCGGGAATCGTTTTCATAACAAAATCTTATATCTGATTTAAAAAATAGGAGTAATTTTATGAACTACATTTGGTTGTGACACTCTAGCTCCTTTGTAGGTACGACAATATGGCATTCTCCTTTAAAAATTATTTTGACAGAACTAAAATCGAATTTGACAATTGCGACTCCACTTGTTACCTACTTGTTTGCCTACCGCGTGATTTTTTTTGAGCCGGAGAGGCGCGCAATGTGGCCTTCTCGACGTATTTTTATATGGAACTTTTCACTTTTTGGAAGAAAACAAAAAAATTAAATCACCAACATGTAAAGTATTACGGGTTAGGGGATTGCAAAGGGGGTCCAAATTTTCATTATTTTTGCGATAGGACACACCGTTTTCGAGATATAAGCAAAAGAAAATAAAAAAAGATACAGTACCGTTTTGCAACTGAATTCGAGGTGTCGGTTTAAATTTTAGTTCATGACATCTAATTTTAATCCACACATTTTTAATCGTGATTAAAAATAGTCAGAGTTAGAGGATTTTAGATATAGAACAAAAATTTTGGTTAAAACGTCAAATTCAGAATAGCATTTTCACTAAATTAAAACTCAGTGCCATCTTAGTGCTGTCAAACTAAATTATAGTTAAGTTGTGTCACTTTAGTCTATTTTCAGAATAGGAAATCGTCGTTTGACAGGAATAAACGAAATTTTAGTGATTTTTAGTTTAGTTTAGAGAATTTGTGACAAGAGAATCGGCACCATTAGCTTATGTTTTTTTATTAAACCATTACTCACTATCCTAGCCTTTTCCCAACTATGTTGGGGTCGGCTTCCAGTCTAACTGGATGCAGCTGAATACCAGTATTTTACATGGAGTGACTGCCTATCTGACCTCCACAACCCAGTAACTGGGTAATACGACACCCCTTGGCAAGACTGGTTGTCAGACTTTCGGGCTTCTGACGACCAGCAACGACTGTCAAAGATATGACAGCCGGGACCAACGACTTAACGTGCTTCCCAAGGCACGGAGGACTGTATCCACGACGACCTGTGCGGCTGTTATTACTTAGCCACGAGCTCCTCCAAACCAAAAAAAACCTAAACCTATGAAAATTAAACCTAAATTTAACATTTTCGTCATAATATTTTTAGCCATAGTATAGCATGCTATGCTTTCAAATCTGGCTTTGGTGAAAGTGACCCAAAAACTGGAGAAGAAGCTGGGATGATGAGAATAAGATGCGTCTTCCCTTCTTATATACAGTATGTCAACTAACGAAGGGTATTCCCGTTAACCTGCAATAGGATAGCGTCAATAGATGCTAAAAAATATATTACTTACCATTAAAAATAAAAAAAGTATTCACAAAAAATATTAAATTGATACGTAAACGAAACACCCTGGACACGCACACGAAACGACATCAACGTGGAAAGACAAGTGTGCGTGTACACTGTGTTTCTTTTACGTATTAATGTAATATTTTTTGTGAATATAATATTACAATGAATTTTTTTAATGGTAATAATTTTTTTTGCATATTACTATGGACACTACACAATATCGCGAGTTAGTAGGAACGCCCTTCGTTAGTTAACATACTGTATAATAATATCGCAAGTACCTGAATTTTTGCTAAACTTGCCGCTGTAATCGCTGCGGTTACTTTGTTGTCAGTGTCTGAGAGGAAACTCGATATCGCTCCTAACAAACGAATTGTTGGAGATAGTAGATACGTTCTACTTACTTACCGCATAAAATACTAATAAAAGTCAGCAATTCTGTTTGTTTATCACTCAACTTTTGTTTTTCATTTCGTTTTATTTGTTACAAGTTATTTTTCACGTCTATTTTCTCTTTGAAAAACATCGCGCTTCCTCGTAATTTCATCAAATCGGTAAAAAATGGGAGAAATTACAAAAGGTCTACGAACGGAAATTACAAAATTACAAAGGGTCCACCCTGAGAACGGCGCGTTCTAAGGAAGTTCGTTACGTCATATAAAATATGATCGAGATCGACATTACTAGACGATTTTGTGACGTCCATTTCGGAAGAAATTTCTGGAAATAGGAAAATAAAATAAGATTTTTTCTTAAAGTCAGTAAATGGGATATTATTTTGTTTCTGTTTAAAGATATCTAATGGTATTTTTCATAGACATCGTAAACTTCAAAGGGAATGGGCAGCCTAAGAGATATTCGAAGCTCACTACCTAAATCATTTTCCGTTATTATGACCATGGGCCATTTTTTATGAAGTTAACTTTTACGGACAGATAAAAGATGATTACCGATGCCCTTGCTAAACGTGCCAAAAAGTCCTTAGGATTTTTATACATATTACCAACATAACTTTCTCATCAATGGACGTTGAATGTTATAGGTGCTCAACCCACGCAGTTATGAACGTATATAACGTATAGTATACAGGGTGTTAGTGTAAACACCGTTATCCTTGAAACCAGTGGTTTGGTTTCATTTATAGAACGTAAAATCAATGGAAAAATACAACTTATTTTTTTTAAGAAAATCTTCATTTTTCCACAAGAATATTTCACGCAAGGACAACGAACTTGCGTCTCAACACGGCGGCCGGCGGTAGGCGGGGGCGGGCGGGGCGCGCGGGACCTTACATGACCGGCCGTCTGCAGCTATCTCGAACGCGTATCCATGAGTATTGGGACATTGACGGATATTTACTTTTAAAAACCTTTTAATGAAAATAAGGTTTTTTATTTGTTGTTACTGGGTCATTTATTTTTATATTTAAGTCAACTACCCATGGTTTGAGTGACAACTGTGTTTACCCTTGCATACTGTATAACGCAACCTGGGTATAAATAGCATCAGTTATAAAGGTATTCTAAGGAAAAAAACAGGAACGGAGTTATTTTTAAACTGTGTAGGTTGCAACATCAACCCACCCAGGACTGATATTAATACCGTCTCGATATTTTTACTCCTAACCTTTTTAAAAGGTTATGTGGGTACATTAGAGATGAAAGGAGGTAAAGACAGGTATATTAATTGTTTAGTAAATTCACTACCAACTTAAATTTTCCGTGAAATCACAACTGTCTTTCTTGGCAGTCATATGAAATAGCTATAACACGGCAAGTTGGCGTAGGGTGTGAATGTGTTAGGTATACAATTAATTTCACTGACTGTACCTACATTATGTACTTTTAATGGCGTACCCAAGTCCACGCCTTAATTAAGAAAGGACTAAACCCGGTTTTATAATTAAAAGCACACCTAGAGAGTCTGGAATGTTGCGCAGGGCCTCAGGCGGAATATTTTTCAGCAAAATATTGTTGAAACTCACAGGGAGCCATCACTGAAATGTGTTTGAAGAGTTTTAATGAAACACTTACAGTACCTATACAAATAAGTGGGCAAAAATTTGTGTAAATCTATTTCGGTAATGTGTACGTAATTCATCGACCCGAATAAGATAATTTTAAATTATACTGTCAACATAAAAAGTAAATGATGAGGATATTTTTTTTATAGATGTTTGACAAATGTTAATAAGTTATTTTTTTTAAACGGACGAGGTGAACAGCATTAAGTAGATAGTTAAACTAAGTACCTATTCGAATAAATTACTTAATTTCATTATTTCAAAATAATCCTATAACTTCTGATAGTAAAGTGAAAAAAAGCCCTCATGGTTTTAGGGTACAACATAACGAAACTCATTTCGGTATAATAGCTTTTATTCTTCATATGTGCACGAACGAAACCCATTTACACACATACCGACTACAGACTTTTCTGTAATCAAAGCCGACTCAATTACATCATATAAAGACGTTGTGGTTCCACGATTAGCCGTCACATTTCAGTGGCGCCACTTGTGTGGATTCCTCCTTTAATGCTTCTCGTAATTCCACCCTGTATGAGGTTTGCTTTCACGCGGTTTTGGTTTCATGCTATTTAAGAAGGCTTAAACAGATACGATGTTTACTTTGCGTATCTATACCCTATACCTATACTTACATACATACAAATAAATTAAACTGAAGTGTCCGTTTGTAATGTCAAAATAAAAGCTTTTTATCAAATGCATAAAAAGTAGGTATATACGTACAATACTTGAATCAAGAAACACACACAACAAAAAACTTTTTATTTTTTATTTTTTCTGTCTCTGTCAGTTTGTTCAGGGTAATCTCCGAAACGGCTCGACCGATTTTGACCGGAACGAACTTTCACGTGCTGACAGCTGATGTTATAAGGAGTCACTTAGATTTATTTTAATTTTAGAAAATAATAAGGGTCCGTTTAAAATAAAGACACTTAAATTTCAGACATGTGGTGAATTTCGTGATAAGGATTTTCTAGAGCTTCAGTGGCATGACCACTAAACATCACGCATGTGTTCCTCGAAGGGTTAAGCTGAGGTGTACCTATAGTACACCCACATTTGGCCAGTTATGTTTAAGTCCCATGTAATAGGGGCGAGCCTATTACCGTCAACCGGGAACAAATCCAGAGCCCAAGCTGCTACTGACGAATTTCAGATGGAAAAACCCAATAACACTACCCGACACGGGACCATAAAATATACCAAAAACAACATGAAGGTAAGGTAAATTTCCTATGTTAATAGTGTATTTTTATTCCCATAATAATGTCTTGATGCGAAAATCTACTTTCACAAAAATTTGTAGAGCAGAAATAACAGTCGTGGCGAGCAAAATCAATTTCTTACATTTTCTCATAAAATTTTCGTGAAACCACTCTTTGCTTTTAAGTCAGTATTTCACGACGAAAAATGCTTGAAATATAAAACAGTAAATTCTACCTTTTGTTCCTTTGTTCTGGTTTCTGTAAGTTACTTACCTTATAGTTTTACAATCGCATTACCGACACACAATACGCTTAGATTTACTTAACATAGGTACAATCTCAAGTTATTGTTACGAATTTCTGGTTTCAAAGTTCTTACCACGGAAAAGTGCTCCGGTTTGCACTTAATACTTTTAAAGAGCTTTTACTTTGAGGTTTATTTTCATATTTTTTTTTTTTTTAAAGCGAACCTTCGTAGTACTTTGCTACACTCTGGAAGAATAGGCTCGCCTTTCCACTTATGGGAAACGGTGGTTGACTAACTATTCACTTGTTGGTCTGTCTCATATTTTAATATTTACATGTATCATAATCATAACCCTTCCTTGGCAAAAATGACTTTTGATATATCACAATTTATCATAATTATTGTTGTTAACTGTTTTTGCAGAACAAGAAATCTTAGTTATAACCTACCCAGTTCTCGGGTAGGTTGACCACAGGCCTGGGCTAGGTTAACTAGTAATCTGTAGGCTTCCCAACGAAAAGTATACTATTGTAAAATTTCACTGTTGAGTATGACAAATCAATAACATCTTGTCCCCACCACCAATCGCCGCTATGACATGCTTCGCACAAATGTGGGTGGTACCGAGAATCTTCTATAAAGTGTGATAAGATGGCCCAAAACTGGTACTGCTGACGAGTTTTTGGCAGTTAGTCTAGCCCCGGTCTCCTCTACAATACTCAAGTTTACTTCATTAATGACGATAAAATCAAAATAAGAAGTAATTTATTCAAACTAGGCTGAGAATCGAAAATTTTTGAACGTCATAATTACATAAGACAGTCCCCCAAAACGCCGGCTCTTCACCACTTTTCAGTGCTTTGGCTGGGAAGAAGAAGTGGTGCAACAAACTTCCCAGCTGATATTTATTTACTTCCAAATATGATCACTAATCTGACTCTTTCGCTGATACAATTTCTTCACAAAATCGTTCAATTTGCATGTCATATGTCTGACTATGTATTAGGAACTTATTACTGAATTTAAGACCAACACTGTACCAATACTTATTACAAATAAATTATTATGATTATGAATGGCGACACGACACCAGTGACTATACTATTCCTAAATCCCACACATCACACACACAACCAAACACAAAATACATCACACCCTCATCCCACATGCACCTTGAACTCCACTACTCTTCATACAATTTTTTATTTTGATTAATTTTTTCTTCTCTTCCAACAAATAGTTTGCCCTTTAACATAAAAACGTAACTTACAATATGTTTTTTATTTATTAATGTTTTTAATGATATTATTACCTGTAGGAGGGATTCCCTGGTGTCCTGAAATACAAGTCACGGCTTAGTTTAGGCACCAGTCTCCCACAAATGAACATTGTCATCATCATAATTATTATTTTTCCATTTTTAAGTTTTAGTCATTAAGTGTTATTTGTGGAAGAAAAATAAACATGATTTTTATTTATTTATTCATTTATTTATTTAAATCTATCATACGTACCGGTCGCTTGTACCAACAGCCGCTTCACCGCTGAGTATAAAGCGCTGCGAGGCTTTATCCTAATGAGCGACCAACAAAGAGAACCCTCGCCTGTCAAATTAAGCTGACCCACCTCTGACTCAATTGTTATTCCGTTTGAAGCAAAATCGGTGATTGTATTAATCCCGACGATAGTAAAACCCGGAGAGAATAAAGGGAAGTTTTGTAAGGCTGTTTTAAATGCCGTCACAAAAAGCTATGGTAAATGGTAGACTTGATAATGAAATGTTTTTATTCCAGAAATTGCTATCGGAAAATATTTTTGTACAGTTTTTGATCATTTATTTAATTGTCTCTAACAATTTTACTAGGCACATAATAAGGTGATTTATGAAACAACAAAAACATTATATTTTCTCCGGAATAACTCAACCCGTTGTACATTACCTATGTACCTACATTTTCCTGATAAACATTTCTTTTTTAACCGACATCTTCAAAAAGGACGAGGTTCTCAATTCGTCTGTATGTTTTTTTTTTTGTATGTATGTTACGCGATTACTCCGCCAATTATGAATAGATTTTGATGATTCTTTTTTTGTTTGGTAGGTCATGCTACAGAGGTGGTCCCATATAAATTTTATTAATTTTGCTAGCGTAGTTTTTGAGTTAGCTTCAATAATTACGTATTTTTCCCAGTTTGCTATGTAGATGATATAATTATTTCACTCCGTCATTGTTATTTACATAGCAGATAACGGTATACGAATTTGTGTGAGGTAGGTACCACAACTAAAAAACGTAGTTTTTTGTGTTTTTGTTGGAAGTCGTTTTTTTTTTTTTTGTAAAAAGTTTTTTAAACAAAAAGTCCTATGCAGACGCACATAACGAAGTCTATAAGCAGTTCTCACAAAAGGTTACTGGTTCAGTTTATTTTACACGCAACTCCCGAGACAAGTATTAAATAAACAACAGAACAAACTACACTTTTACCCTTGTTTGAAGTATTCCGCATCCATAATTTCATAAAATAAAGTTATAAAAATAGTTTTACCTCGTCAAGAACCACTTTGTTACTCATATGGCTGATACTGTTGTTAACTGTTATAATTTTATTATTATCTTTACTAGCGTCCCGTCCTTGGTTCGCACGGTTTTTACGAGTTGACAAAACATCGCAATTTCTTAATTATAATTATGTAAGATTAATAATGAAACTTCCGGAAAACTGCATCAAAATCCGTCGCAGATTTAGAAGAACAACGCGGTCAACACAGATAAACAAGAAATATATACTTACATATATGCCTATTTGTTGCACATTAGTAACGACTTTTGACGATATTAGTGGGCCTATGAATAGGTTCAGATAAGTGGTTCACAATCGGAAATCCTCATGATCTTGGACTATTGCCAATTTCATTTATTGTTTTGAATGTCTTATCAATTTATCGAATAAGATATCTAATATTCTTTTGCTACTATTCCCTCTACTTTCATTTGATTCATATCTATTCAATAATTAAGTCTCTGCTCTGCGGGTCATCCCATATTATGCGCCTAAAAAAAATCAATTCCAGCAAGCCCATTTTCTTATATTTTAAAGAACCAAGTTCAGTGAAAAGCTCTAGAATTTATGGTCTACACCGCAAGTCATAGTTCAGATCACAAGTACGTCCCCACTTTCTACCCAACTTACAAAACAAAATGGCCACCGACTCCGAGCAAATGCAGGGTTAATGATCAACTTAACCCTTCGCGCAGTAAATAAGCACGTCTGGCCTGCTGACAGCCGCGGTTGTGTAAGAAATAGCCCGACTTTGCATGGGTTAACTAGATAACTTGCAACCAAGTAAACTTGTACAGTTTTTGTGCTACTTTTGTTCGTTCCTTAGTCTCTGCAGTTTTCTTCCAATTTGCAAGTTGGATTGTTTCACTTTTTCCTTTTAGAAGTGTATTTTTAATTATTTTATTTCGCTGTATCGATATTGCTAATTGGCTTCAGTAGTAACGAACAAGCTTCGGACCGCTAATGGTTCTGTGGTTCCGCATGCGATTCGTGAAATGGACAGAAGGGAATTGGACTTGTGTTGTTAATGAGAGTCGAAAATTGCAATATTCCCTTCGCTCTTAAACATTTCGAATCAATAAAAAGTCACATGTACAAGCAGTTGTTTTGTATTTTCAGAAATACGAAAATTTCCCAATATCAAAGCTACGCAACAAGATTTACTCTGTATTCCTGTTCAGTATGATTGAATATTACTAGTCCCGTGGTGGGCGCCATTAAGGCGGTCACTACACTACCCGCATTTTCTTATTTTCCGAGTTCTTACACATTGGGGAAATGTGCGGGCCATATTTTTAGTTTCACAAACACTCACCTCAAGCAAGGTATTATTACGCCACTAAATGATGTTGGTAGGTACTTAATTGTAAAGCGGTTTTCATACACCTGTCATAAAATAAATGTTGTATGTTATTGTAGATTGATGTATTTTTGTTCAGGCAGCTATTACAAAAATAAATGCTTGTAATACTATCCATTCACTTTTAATGTAAATACATTGTGAGAAAAACTGATGACGTTGGAGGTAATCTTCCAACGTCATCAATTCTTCATGTCACACTTATCTATAAAAAAAAACAAAGATAAAATCACACTCCTACAAAAATAAATAAGACGCCATTTGAGAATCAATTGCGCTTTCTGACAAAACATTGTTCCTCCGTCCACAGGCGTCAAAGGTAATATGAGGCTCACCCACAAAGAATAGCCCATATATACAGATAGACAATAGACTACTTTGCACGTAGATTATGTTACTGCGGGGATACGGGGGGACAACGGAGAGGTGGAGGTGTGTACGATCGCGATGGATATGAGCTGTAGGCTAATGTGTTGAGGAAATGACCCATATTTTTTTATTTCGTCTATTTTTGTATTAGTCGGAAGGAAGGTAGGAGAAGTGTTGACTCCGTTAAGTAAGATTTCTAAAATTAGAATTTGTTTACTTATCCGAGTGAAGTCAGTTGTAGATAAGGCTCACCTTTTCTTTTCTTATTTCCATCGTGTACTTGTTGAAGTTTTATTTAAAATAGCCTTGATCAACAATACTCTGATCGAGTTTAAATATTTTAAATCGGAAATACAAATATGGTAGCAATAGAAAAAAATTATAAATACGTACTATCGGAAATTGGTACCGCTAACGCTTCAAAAATCATTTTCTTCTATATTTATGAGGGTAGTCGAGCAACTTTTCTATTTTGTCGCAACATTCGCCTTTTTTTCGGCAAACATCGCAAATTCGCTCTATCCGGAACAATATTGTGTTCGAAAAGTTAAGAATTAGTAGCGCCGTGTGGTTCAGCAGTAAACCGCTACGAGTTTAATTCACGGGTTGTTTTTTTTGCTAAAAATAGGTTTTGTTCGTTGGGCTTTATTTCCGAAAGTACTTGATGGAAACTTTGCAACATGGCGGCTGAATACCGGGTAAAAACCAAAAAGAGGAACATAACGACCGGCCGTTGTTGTATCAGCTAGCAAAAACCAAGAGAATGTTGCTGTTTATTCTCTCTGCTTGCATCACTCTTGAAAATGACAATATTATTTAAAAAAAGGAGACTTTACACAGCGATGTGGAAGAACAGTCTCTTTTTCAGTTCTTCAGATTAGCTATACGACTTACAGTCACGAGCAAAACCCTCAGCAAAATTCAAAAGCGATTTTCTCCTCGAACAACGATTACAACTTTGAGATGAGACTTAAATCATAATAGCCGGGGTGCCAAAATACTATGTTCATCTTCTATATATGTAAAAATAAATCACTATTTCCCTTGGTCACGCCATCACGCTAAAACGGCTGAACGGATTTGGATGAAATTTGGCACATGGGTAGACCTTGACCTGGAGAAGGACATAGGCTAGTTTTCATCCTGGTCCGCAGACGAAATCGCGGGCAACATCTAGTAATAACATAAAAGTACAATCAATACAGTAGGAGAAAATCACTTTTAAAAGTTGCTAAGTGTATATATATTAGTGCTTGTGACAGTGCATCTAAAGTCCACTAAATCATACCTAAATACTATTAAAGCCAAACATAGCCCACAATCTTAGGCTGATTTTTGAGTCACGCTGAGCGTCGCTGAGCGTCGGCGCTGACGGCCCAATATGTATGATTATCGCACAGCACGGCCGTCAGCACTGAGCAGGATGATGATATATAATCATACATATTGGGCCGTCAGCACCGACGCTCAGCGACGCTCAGCGTGACTCTAAAATCAGCCTTACTACAACAATACAACAAATAAATCCACAATAAACAATATCCAACAAAAAACGTTTCATCCTCCGCGAACGAACGGCGCCTGCAATGCGTTGCCACTGATTAAACTGTTTACACTGTCGGCAATTTAAAAAAAACTTAATTAAGTAACGTACCGCTAATGGGTGTTTCACTACAGCTATGAGATAATTACCGGCGCTTGTTTGCTTCAAATAGTGGATGTTATCGAACAATGAAGCCATTTTGTTCTGTTGTTGAATACTTTCTTGATAAAGTGCAATAATATTATGCCTTTTTTAGGGTTCCGTACCTCAAAATGAAAAACGTAATCCTTATAGGATCACTCGCGTGTCTATCTGTCTGTCTGTCTGTCCATCTGTCATAGCCAATTTGCTCCGAAACCAATGGACCGTTTAAGTCCATTGTATGTAAAAGTGAGTAATAGTTATTCAGTTCGATGGTCTAAAGCACCTCTTAACGTTTGTAAAGTTAATTTTGAAACACCTTATTGAGTGTTGATCTCTTACTTTGTGCGCAGCTTTATAGATAACAACATTTTTTTTTAAATATTTTTATCTGTGCAACTACGGAACAGAGATATCTGAGAGATCACTTTTCAAGCAGTCTGATGCAGTTGGTGGCATGAATTTTAGTTTAATCTCCGATTAACATTACATAATATTAATAAGCGTGAAAAACATAACCCTGTTTTGCTGTCGCGTGTATTATTACCTCGAGCACTTTGTATGTCATACTGATTTTTTTTTAATATTCGCCACATCCTACCTACACGTCCACTAAAGGTAAAACGCTCGGCACGCCGCTACACGCTACGCTTCTACGTAGCGCATCGCTACGGCGTAGCTCGTAGGGCTTTGATCACAATCATGTTCTACGTGCTTTTAGTTCAATTTGGGAAGCTTTCTCTGTATTTGATTGCCCATCATTTAGTCATTAGTCAAGTTAACCGAAGCATAAGAAGCCCCAATCTGTCCTTTATGTGCCCATATTTTTGACATGAATCACTTTATACCTTCTTCAGCTTACCTCTATTTTATTCAAATATCTTTGCAATGTGGCTGATTTGTGTTCGCGTCACTGAATTTGTAGTTAGTAATAGTCAAGCTGACCCAATAAATACAGTTTGATAAATGTTAATCGCAAACACTGAAGTGATTAACGATGTAACTTTGACATAGTGATAGCTAAAATTGTAAATTTTCGCCTTCCTGGGTAATTACTTAATTTTCGTAAAAGTTAATCAGGAATATTAGGGAAGAATAAACCAACGAAGTTTGCTACTTAATTAATATAATAAAACGAGTTTGTTTAAAGTGTTGATTATAATTCGCTTATTACTTTATCTCCAGATAAAAGTAAGTACGATTTATGTAATAAAATTGGTTTGGTTTATTTCAACGATATGACAGTATTGGTGTAACTTCGTGGTTATAACTTTTATATTACCACAAAACCGTGTTTATCAGTTGTTTAGCCTAAACACCTTTTAAAAACGACATTTCTGTATGGAGTTTGACATAAAACTGACATAAGACAAGCGTTTAACAAGTGTTTAAGTTTTTGTGGTAGGCCCCTATAGTTTTTGTTGAACGGCCAATAAAAAATAAAACGCCTATAATAACCACTGCTTTAACATTTTTTGCCAACATAACCAGTTTCTACGTCAATTCAATCAATCTTGGTCTTGTGTCAAACACACTCCTCATATTTTTACTTTATAGGCGCTATGACGTAACACCGCTTTTGAAAACCCCATGCTATACATTTTTTATTAATGGCGTAAAAGTGATTTCAAGCTTTACGATAGCCATACGACCTGCTTTTGTTGTAAAAACCATAATTTTAATGGTTTTATAACACGAAATTCCGTCAGTAAAAAAAATTACTGCTGAGCAGCAGCAATGCCCATTGTAATAGGTAAACAAATAAATACCTACAGTATAAAAATAATTCCATGAATTTCCTAACTTAATACACAACACCTTGCTTTTTCCATGAAATTGGATGAATGTGTATGTACTACACGACATCTAATTAGTGGATACATTTTTAACAGACCAAAATATTCATGCAAAATAACTTATATAATTTGTGTAATAATAATGCAAAACAATACGCGGAGCCACATCAATAAGCAAAGTAATTTCGAATATTTCGACAAAATAATATTTTACTTGTTGTATCAAATTAAATACGTATGAGATCTCACAATTCCTATACAAATTAATAAAGTAACCAACTCCTGCAATGATTTCTCGTATTTCTTTGTTATATCTGAAAATTTTTATGTCTGTCTCATACTAGGGCAAATGCCTCTTCCCATAGGTAGAAAAAGGTACGTTCATTGAAAAATAAACCACAGTGTAGGCACTGTGGTTTATTTTTCAATGAACGTTCCTATAATTATAAACTAGACAAGGCAGATGTGAGTGGAAACGCCGGGAGGGGTCGCCCTAGGAGGACATACAGAGTGGTGATTTAGTGACCTGCATCCGTCAAGGGGTGATTCTACATGTCATAGTAATCAACTTTACCTAAAAAACACCATATTATACGACTCGTAAATATGAATCTTTTCATACCTACATTAATCGAAATAGTCTGTCTACTGTTGTAAAGGAATTTGTTTTTTTTTTTCACGAATCGGATAGGAGTTTCATGGTGAAAGTTGTTTAGTACGGCGGGTAGAATAACCTCCTTGACGGAAGCAGGTATCTAAATCTCCACCCTGAGTACCTAGACATATACCTTATTGGTGATGTTCTTCAGAAAGGTCACGTGTTTAGTACTCACTACATGCGTGCGTGTATGACCATAATTCCCGTAATTTTTAAGAACGTTCGCATTCGCATCTCATTCGCAATCTGTCAAAAATACAATCAATTTACCAACATTTTTGACAAGTTCGACAGATTGCGATTTGAATGTGAACGTTTCTTAAGGGGGAGTAGTTTGACAGCAAAAAATCATATTTCACCCGCGCAACCCTTACCTACCCCTCTCATTAAACACGACGAAAACAAAACACAATGCTTTCCCGCCAGCAGAAACTTTTCGTCTGGCGTTTATAGAATTCGAATTTCAATCTTCTGTAGTTTATTTTGCTTATACGATACGCTAAGCTTGAATTCAGAACTATAGATCATGTTCATGTTTTGGAACTAGAAACTCAATGTCGACGTGAAAAAGTTCAAATTTAAATGTTACCAAATTTTATTTAGGACCTTGTACAATTTGTACCTAATGATGTCTTTGTGGAAAACTGTGTTACCAAGTAATAAATATAATGCTATATCGTGGATTTCTCTCTTTGGAGGATCGTGCAAAGTGATACCCAAGTAAAAAATAATATTCGTATAATGAATTTTGCACTGTATTGTGCAACGAATATGGCATGTGTCATGAAAACCTTTCCTGCGCCAAACGCGAACAATCCCCTTCGAAAATATTTGAAACATGTGAAAAAGAGGCCGAGTTCTGTACAAAAGAAATAAATGTAGGATTGTCGGATTCACCACTAAAAGAATTGACATCTATTCATCTATGTAAATGGGAGCCAAAGTACCAAAGGGACTAATTATAACAAGGGCCCGAGGTACGCGCTCAGTACCTGCGCTGTGTTTTGGGCGCGCGCCCGGCGCGTTTTGGACGCTCGTCAAACGCAACAAGATTTCCACATTTTGTTGTAACTTTTGAACCGTGTTTCTTTTAAGTTTATTACTAATGCGGAGAAAATGACAAGGAAAAATAGTGAAAAAGGAACTCGCGTCCAAGCGTCAAGGGCACGGTTAGGTTTCATTTACGGAGACGCGAGGAGTCGCGCGTGGCTTTGGGCGGCGCGGCTCGCACTGAATTCAAACATATAGCGTTGTATGAGTGCGTTTACGGAGACGCGATTTTACACGCGTTTGTTTGAAATGGAGCGTTTTTTGCGGCGGAGCCCGCGAATGGCATAGCCGCGTCACACGCGGCGTTTCATCACGGCGGCGCACGCAGCAGCAATGCCCGCGGCATACCTTCTCCCAGTCTTATTTGTAAATCGCACAACGGAGATGCAAGTTGAGAGTGGCAAGTTGCGACATGTGGAGGCCTAACGGCGCCCGGCATGGGCGTTCGCTTAGACTGCAGCGCTTGATATAATTCGTTACATAGGAATTCATACAATTTTATTGAGCGCCCGAAACGCAGCGTACAGAATACGCGTCTCGGGCGCTTGTTATAACTAGTCCCTTAATAGAAAGTTTAGTATGGTCCCTCTTTGTAACTGTTGAAATTGTAGCTTTGAAAACATGCCAAGTTGCTTTAGGCCTCATTTACGGAGACGCGGGGCGTGGCACGTCGCGTGCAGTGTGGCGTCACGCGGCGCGTCTGACGTTTTTTCTGTTTACGGTGCGGCGGCGCGTGTAGCGGCAGTTATCATCCCACGCGTTAACATAAACATATGGCAATATACCTACGTCTTGATTGTCGCTGCTTTTTTTTTGGGGTTATAATATATATTTTTGAAATGTGCTAGTTAAAACCTTTCATTTGATACCCAACATGGTATAATTAAAAAATATTTTTTGTTGTTCATGATATGTCACCTAGAGGGCGCAATTTTCAATTTAATGTGTCTTCATATAGCCTTTGACCAGCGGACGATCAAGAAGCTTCCAACGATACCTCATTTGTCAAATTGTGATGAGTCTTTTAGAAGATAATATGTGGGAACAGACATAGATAAATACATAGAAACCGGTCAAAATTATAACCCTCCTTTTTGCTTCGCCGTAGTCAGGTAAAAACTAAAACCCAACTACGACAAAAAAGTCAACTAAAGAGATATAAACAAGACATCACGGACAGACAAATTAAAAATCCGGAGTCATACGGAATCTGTTCGAGTTCGTTCGTTATACCAATAACCGAAGAATAAAGGTATTATTCTAAACAAGTTTTATTTAGGGGCGGTCAGTCGCTCCAATTGTTCGTCTAAGGGTCACCTTACAAGAAGTTTGTCAAAAAAAGTGGGAGTAAACGAATTTGGATCCTGAGTAAATCGCAATAAGATTTAATCTCCAGTGCGAACTTTCAAATGAACGTAGAATGGGCTCGTTGGCTATGTTGTAAATTTTCTCCGCAAGAAAATTCACCGCAATACAGAGCAATGGCGCTAGTTTTACCTACTTCTTTCTATACTCCGTGCTACTATACCAGTCAAAAATCTGTCAAATAAAATGTATGTCATCTTGAGTTTTCAAATATCAACATTGAATTTTATATGTTTATTTAGACTCGGTATTTATTTATTTATCAATCAATAACACTTGTAATATTCGTTTTGGAAGTGGTTTTAGTGTTTTTTTCATGTTTTCTATGTCTCAGTTTCTTTTGTGGAATGTGATAAATTACGAAAATATTATTTACGAAAATAAATAATATCTCAGCGCAACTAAAAATTTGAGCGTAGTCCTCTCGTCTCAACAGAGCAACGCCGACTGATTTGTGAAACAAAAATATGCTTGAAGTTCCCGTAATGTGCGACGGAAGATGGCTTCTTCCACGAACTAAGAACGTCGTAAGTCCTACAAGCTTTGATTCGTAATAAAACCAAAAATAAAAGGAATAAAAAAAAAAGCCTACACAATTTTTTTTGCCTTGTTTTAATACATATAATCATCTAATTTTTATCATAATAGGCATTAGCATTTTAAGTACAAATCGAAAATACGTGAAAATTAGAGGTAACTTCGTGATATTTTTTTATCGAGAAAATTTTAATATTTTGTGTTTCTGTTCCACAAAAAGTTTGGAAATATCATGTAGTTACTCATACTATTTTTATTTTACACCTAAGTCTTATCAATTTCATGAAAAATCAAATTGAAGACAGGCAATTTTGCTTACTACCGGCCCTAGAATTGGCCTTCAGGTGTATGAACTTAATGAAGCATTTGAGTATGTAAGAATCGTAGCAGATAGCGTTCTGTAGTTTCTGATCTTCTGATTACGTATATCTTTTATTTTTACATAATATTATGTTGTTAATTTAATTCAAGCAATCTGTCAATTTAATTCAAGCAATCTATCAATTTTTATTTTCAATTTTTATTTTTAATGAATCCTATTTGCATTTATTATGAATTTATTTTATGTTATTATTTTAACCATTTTTAATTTTTTGATTTGTTACTTAATTTTTATAATTTTACTAATGTTATAATGTCAAAGAGTATTCAATTTTACCTATTTTACCAATTATTTTCTGTGTTAGCGCTTATTACTAAGTAAGTTAGCTTATTTCACCGATTCATTGTTTTATGCATGTGGTGTTTACCTATAAGTAACTGATACACTGTTATTATTTTTACTTTTTGAATGTTTTGTTTGTTTGTATCAGTGTAATCAATTGTTGGTAAACCTAATAAAATAAATAAATAAATAAATTACCATGGGAATAAGGCGTGAGTTTATGTTTATTTATGTGTAATATAAACTCACCGGAACATTTTAATAAATAACCATGTATTACAAAACCAGAACAGCTGTTAATTTCACCACAAATTTCATCTAATCCGTTATTAGTTTACCAATAATGTGATTATATCTCACTAATTTCGCGTTAAATCGACTAATATCCTGTTGTTAGTCACTTTCACACTAATAATCTTCAAATTAAACACAAGCTGCTCTTATTATTAACAGCTACGTATATAATTATAACTATACATCTGCCCGCCCTTTTTTTTTTTGAGCTTTGGCAATCATACAATGACTTCTCCCGCTCTGGGCAGAGCGGAAGGGCGTGTCAGACTTTTATTGACTAAAACCCACCCGTGTTCCTTCAGTTGCCTGTTGCCAAGGTCCCGATATCCCTTTCGGACTAACCCGCAACCCTGGCAGGCATCGGTCCTAGCGGATCCCGCCAATCGTGCTGACATCTCTTTGAGGCGCGCGTAGAACACGACGCGCCATCGACCCGGGCCTGGTCCTAATCGGACGACGAGCGATTTCCGACATTTGGCTCCCAGGCTGGAACGGGCTGGGGCCGCCTTGGGGCGGCTCCTGCCCAATCTAGGGGGTCCAAACGCCTTCTGCCGGAGGCTCTACGCGAGGGTCGTGCGGTCCATGGCCCTTTACGGGGCACCGGTGTAGGCGCGTTCCCTTAGGCTGCGGCCAGCCCGCCGGTTGAACGTGTCCCAAAGGGTCATGGCCATTCGGCTGGCCCGGGGATACAGCACGGTCTCCCGTGAGGCGGCGAGATTCCTTGCCGGATTACCGCAATGGGATCTGGAGGCGAAAGTCCTCGCGCACATCTGGGAGTGGCGCGAGGAGATGAAGCACCTCCGCTGCCGCGAGAAATCGCGGCACAGCGGACAGAACTTCGGCAGAATCTCATGGTGGTATGGAGAGTGCGATTGTCGCAACCCAGTGCTGGGCACGCCACAATTGCGGCGATAAGTCCCCTCTGAGAGGAGTGGCTAGAGAGGCGCCACGGCGTCCACACCTTCCGCCTGACACAGGTCCTCACCGCCGGACACGGTTGCTTCGGGAGGTTCCTGTTTCGGATAAGGCGGGAGGAAACGCCCTGGTATACCACATATGGTCACCACATCTGCCCGCCCTGGAGTGTAAATGTGGTGCTGCTGTCCCACAAACAATGAGGCATTTAAAATCGTGTCTAGTGTGTCCTGTTGCCTGCTGACGGTACTCAAGGTCCCAAGCTCGTAGCCAAATTTTGGGCTGACACTATACAGGGTGTTAGGGTAAACACCGTTACCCTTGAAACCAGTGGTTTGGTGTCATTTATAGAATGAAAAATTAATGGAAAATGACAACTTTTTTTTTTTTTATTACTTTTTACCACAAGAATATCACCCTTTCACCCTATGCGCTACGGTAACGAACTTGCGTCTAAACAAAGGTGGGAGGCGCGGGACGCGACCTGACCGGCCGCGAGCGCGACCCCTCCCTCAGTTGTTTCGCTAGCGAGCACGGTGTCGGATGTGTCGGATAGAAACTTTAAAAAATCTTTTAACGAAATAACGTTTTTTTATGTTGTTACTCGGTCATTTATTTTTATATTTAAATCAACTACCCATGGTTTGAATGACAACGGTGTTTACCCTGACACCATGTATAAATTGCCATCGATACGCTAGAAGAGACTACACGTTAGACACACGTTTGAATGAAGACAGTACCGATTGTCGAGTAGTCTCGCATTATCAAGCTTATCCGTGAAAGATATCTTCAGCATTTCTTGTCTTACATTTTCTTCTAAAAGAAAGTCGGCGACGTGCTAAAGCCTGTACCCTGTAGTCTAAAGTACTGTAGCCTAAATACAGTTTCAACACAATACAAATGAAACACTTTTTTTTGCGACAGTACATCGCGAGTGCTCGTTAGATGCATTACGTTATTACATTAGCATGTGTAAAATCGAAAACAAAACAGAATATTGAACAAAAATTCTCCGTTTCAATTTTTTATTGGAACGCTGAGCGGGAAATGAAAAATAGGCCATGTCACCACAGAGCAGAAACTTCGGCGCAACCATTGTATAGGCAAATCAAATTGGCCGACCTATCGACCGATCGGCGAATGTACAAATGACTACAATTAATCAAAACTGCAACGTATAAAGCGATCACAAAATCGGACAACTATGTGATCGGAATTTATAAATTGGATACCGTATGACGTATGTGAATTCCGAACAATGGACGCTGTGCTGTATCGTGATCAAAGAGCTGTGAGTAATAATCCTGTATGGACTTTTGTGATATAATTACGTGGAAATATTAAGCTGAATTGAATTAATTGAGACATAATAATAGAGTAGCGGTGTAATAGTTAGGTTTCCTAGGTTTATTTGGGGTAAGGTTAATGCAAGTTAGAAATTAGAATATTATGAAAATATTTTTTAACTACAGGTCGATTATAATAGATATTACCTACATAAATCACGTGGATGAATTCATTAAATATAACGCTCAGTCAACAGAAAATTCTCGAAGCATGAAGCCAGATAAAATTAATTGAAATCAGCACAAATACCTTAAAATGTCTTCGCTTCGATGAGTCTCATCGTTTTATCTGATACAATAAGATAAAGCATTTGTTAAGTAATTATGTTCCTCTGCCCCCCCCCCTCCCCACCCTTCGATTGCAGTTGTCTGTATGTTAATCTTCAAAGACATCTTTGTATTAGTTAGCTCAATTGTGGTAATTCTATTTACTTCTTAGATATTCTAATAATTTAACGTACGTGCCGAAATCTTGCTGATTAATTTATTTTCGAATTAAATCAAACATAATAAACCACTTTTGGTCATCAAGAATAGTATTATTTAATTAATGAAAACGCCTGCGTAAAATAATCCCGTTTTCAATGTCATGTCAACGAGATGAAAAAATTAGATTTTAACTATCATAATCAACGGAACTACGCACATAGACAGTTGCGTATAATCAACACACGCACACACCCACACGCGGAGGGGTTGCGTCGTGACGTCACGGGGAAACAAGACGGCGTATATTACCACCCGCAAGAGTAAACGAGAGAGAATATAGGCCAAGAACCGACCTACCTTCTGATGCTGATACAGTGGCGAGCCGAGCCACCTATAGCAGCTAGGGAGCTTGTAATAAGGTCGCTCGCAAACGGTATACAGCCTTCAAATTATACTATTCACTATTTTTTATACGCTGATGACACAAATTTATGATATATTCATGAAAACTAGCTTACCGCAAAATCTATAAAAATAAATTCCTGCATATTTCACAGCTCGCTGCGAAAATCCTATTCAAGCTATCAATATACAAACAAAGGCTTCCATGCGTGCAGCTTCGCTTTTCCCTGAAATTTAAACTGAATATAAAAATTTATCCGCACTCGCTCGAAAAAATTCATTTTAAATTTCCACTTCGCCAACTTTATTCATGAAGTTTTGAAGCTAAAGTAGAACAGCTCTTTACAAGATTGTTATTTGAATTTTGTTTTTAATTTATAGTCGGGTAATAGCTCTTATTAAAAACTGTCTGCTATAATTAGTTTCGCGTCTTTTCAGGCATATATTGGCCTTATTGGTCCATTTTAGCAGTCCATTTTACAATTCCGTGGAGAACGCAGCACTTATAGTAATAACTAAGGTTGTAAAAATACGGCTGCTATTAAAATCTGTTACGACTTTTGACAAGCTTTTGTTCTTAACTCTACATAGTTAAATGTAAGTTATTGTTTTTTTTTGTTTATTGTTATTTTAAAGTTATTGTTGTTGAGAACTGTTTGTATTACTGTATGTGTCTTTAATTTATAGTCACTATATCACTTGATACTTACGGAGAATGCTGAAAATAGTCTTGAAAAACCAAATTGCACTTATTACAAGGATACTAATTTTCAGT
Source organism: Lithophane semibrunnea (assembly GCA_947363905.1). Taxonomy (NCBI): domain Eukaryota; kingdom Metazoa; phylum Arthropoda; class Insecta; order Lepidoptera; family Noctuidae; genus Lithophane; species Lithophane semibrunnea. The sequence goes on from OX376187.1 coordinate 5,939,041, forward strand.
AGCTAATTCACTTCGTGTTCACGAAACACGAAGTAACCCGAACTATAAAAACAATATGACAAAGTGACTCTTATAGCTTTCAGAAAATCTAACTAAATTGAGCTTAAGGCCGGGACATAACCAAAATTGCCTGTCTTCAATTTGATTTTTCATAAAATTGATAAGACTTAGGTATAAAATAAAAATAGTATGAGTAACTACATGATATTTCCAAACTTTTTGTGTAACAGAAACACAAAATATTAAAATTTTCTCGATAAAAAAATATCACGAAGTTACCTCTAATTTTCACGTATTTTCGATTTGTACTTAAAATGGTAATGCCTATTATGATAAAAATTAGATGATTATATGTATTAAAACAAGGCAAAAAAAATTGTGTAGGCTTTTTTTTTTATTCCTTTTATTTTTGGTTTTATTACGAATCGAAGCTTGTAGGACTTACGACGTTCTTAGTTCGTGGAAGAAGCCATCTTCCGTCGCACATTACGGGAACTTCAAGCACATTTTTGTTTCACAAATCAGTCGGCGTCGCTCTGTTGAGACGAGAGGACTGCGCTCAAATTTTTAGCTGCGCTGAGATATTATTTATTTTCGTAAATAATATTTTCGTAATTTATCACATTCCACAAAAGAAACTGAGACATAGAAAACATGAAATAAACACTAAAACCACTTCCAAAACGAATATAACAAGTGTTATTGATTGATAAATAAATAAATACCGAGTCTAAATAAACATATAAAATTCAATGTTGATATTTGAAAACTCAAGATGACATACATTTTATTTGACAGATTTTTGACTGATATATTAGCACGGAGTATAGAAAGAAGTAGGTACAACTAGCGCTATTGTTCTGTATTGCGGTGAATTTTCTTGCGGAGAAAATTTACAACATAGCCAACGAGCCCATTCTACGTTCATTTGAAAGTTCGCACTGGAGATTAAATCTTATTGCGATATACTCAGGATCCAAATTCGTTTACTCCCACTTTTTTTGACAAACTACTTGTAAGGTGACCCTTAGACGAACAATTGGAGCGACTGACCTAAATAAAACTTGTTTAGAATAATACCTTTATTCTTCGGTTATCGAACTCGAACAGATTACGTATGACTCCGGATTTTTAATTGGTCTGTCCGTGATGTGTTGTTTATATCTCTTTATTTGACTTTTTTGTCGTAGTTGGGTTTTAGTTTTTACCTGACTACGGCGAAGCAAAAAGGAGGGTTATGATTTTGACCGGTTTCTATGTATTTATCTATGTCTGTTCCCTCATATTATCTTCTAAAAGACTCATCACAATTTGACAAATGAGGTATCGTTGGAAGCTTCTTGATCGTCCGCTGGTCATCGGCTATATGAAGTCCAAAGCACAATCAGTCACACACACACACACATACACTCATACACACACAATCCTACAACACACTCACGTACACACAAAACACAACAAACACACAAACATACATAAACCACTCACGAGCAAGCATGCATGCACTAAATTTATATTGTTTTAATTTTATTGCATAAATTGTTAAGTTTAAAAAAAAAACGGGTGAAGACACTGGCTCCTGTAACACAGGTTTCACCTAGCTCAAGAGTCAGGGCTTCAAATTAGAATGTAACACCTTTTTATGTCAATAAAACATTTTTTATTATTTTATTTTTATTTACATTAAATTGAAAATGGCGCCCTCTAGGTGACATATCATGAACAACAAAAAATATTTTTTAATCATACCATGTTGGGTATCAAATGAAAGGTTTTAATTAGCACATTTAAAAAATATATATTATAACCCCAAAAAAAAGCAGCGACAATCAAGACGTATACTGCCATATGTTTATGTATGCGCGTGGGATGATAAGTGCCGCTTCACGCGCCGCCGCACCGTAAACAGAAAAAAACGTCAGACGCGCCGCGTGACGCCACACTGCACGCGACGCGCCACGCCCCGCGTCTCCGTAAATGAGGCCTAAAGTTATAATGCAACTTGGCATGTTTTCAAAGCTACAATTTCAACAGTTAAAAAGAGGGACCATACTAAACTTTCTACTAAGGGACTAGTTATAACAAGCGCCCGAGACGCGCATTTTGTACGCTGCGTTTCGGGCGCTCAATAAAATTGTATGAATTCCTATGTAACGAATTATATCAAGCGCTGCAGTCTAAGCAAGCGCCCATGCCGGGCGCCGTTAGGCCTGCACATGTCGCAACTTGCCACTCTCAACTTGCATCTCCGTTGTGCGATTTACAAATAAGACTGGGAGAAGGTATGCCGCGGGCATCGCTTCATCGAGAATTGCTGCTGTGTGCGCCGCCGTGATGAAACACCGCGTGTGACGCGGCTATGCCATTCGCGGGCTCCGCCGCAAAAAACGCTCCATTTCAAACAAACGCGTGTAAAATCGCGTCTCCGTAAACGCACTCATACAACGCCATATGTTTGAATTCAGTGCGGGCCGCGCCGCCCAAAGCCACGCGCGACTCCTCGCGTCTCCGTAAATGAAGCCTAACCGTGCCCTTGACGCTTGGACGCGAGTTCCTTTTTCACTATTTTTCCTTGTCATTTTCTCCGCATTAGTAATAAACTTAAAAGAAACACGGTTCAAAAGTTACAACAAAATGTGGAAATCTTGTTGCGTTTGACGAGCGTTCAACACGCGCCGGGCGCGCGCCCAAAACACAGCGCAGGTACTGAGCCGCGTACCTCGGGCCCTAGTTATAATTAGTCCCTTTGGTACTTTGGCTCCCATTTACATAGATGAATAGATGTCAATTCTTTTAGTGGTGAATCCGACAATCCTACATTTATTTCTTTTGTACAGAACTCGGCCTCTTTTTCACATGTTTCAAATATTTTCGAAGGGGATTGTTCGCGTTTGGCGCAGGAAAGGTTTTCATGACACATGCCATATTCGTTGCACAATACAGTGCAAAATTCATTATACGAATATTATTTTTTACTTGGGTATCACTTTGCACGATCCTCCAAAGAGAGAAATCCACGATATAGCATTATATTTATTACTTGGTAACACAGTTTTCCACAAAGACATCATTAGGTACAAATTGTACAAGGTCCTAAATAAAATTTGGTAACATTTAAATTTGAACTTTTTCACGTCGACATTGAGTTTCTAGTTCCAAAACATGAACATGATCTATAGTTCTGAATTCAAGCTTAGCGTATCGTATAAGCAAAATAAACTACAGAAGATTGAAATTCGAATTCTATAAACGCCAGACGAAAAGTTTCTGCTGGCGGGAAAGCATTGTGTTTTGTTTTCGTCGTGTTTAATGAGAGGGGTAGGTAAGGGTTGCGCGGGTGAAATATGATTTTTTGCTGTCAAACTACTCCCCCTTAAGAAACGTTCACATTCAAATCGCAATCTGTCGAACTTGTCAAAAATGTTGGTAAATTGATTGTATTTTTGTTTTCGAAGGGGATTGTTCGCGTTTGGCGCAGGAAAGGTTTTCATGACACATGCCATATTCGTTGCACAATACAGTGCAAAATTCATTATACGAATATTATTTTTTACTTGGGTATCACTTTGCACGATCCTCCAAAGAGAGAAATCCACGATATAGCATTATATTTATTACTTGGTAACATAGTTTTCCACAAAGACGTCATTAGGTACATATTGTACAAGGTCCTAAATAAAATTTGGTAACATTTAAATTTGAACTTTTTCACGTCAACATTGAGTTTCTATTTCCAAAACATGAACATGATCCATAGTTCTGAATTCAAGCTTAGCGTATCGTATAAGCAAAATAAACTACAGAAGATTGAAATTCGAATTCTATAAACGCCAGATGAAAAGTTTCTGCTGGCGGGAAGGCATTGTGTTTTGTTTTCGTCGTGTTTAATGAGAGGGGTAGGTAAGGGTTGCGCGGGTGAAATATGATTTTTTGCTGTCAATACACGCCCCCTTAACACTTTCACTGTCCACCATAGGTGCGCACCGTCGTCAGGCGCATATAGACTCGGTTTGCCCTTATGCAGGCGACATGTGCCACGCCTCCATGCCATATCCCTCGATATCCGTGCTGTCCACAAACTAGAAGCAATAGTTAAATAATCAACTTGAACCCTATGTGGCCTATTGAACATGGAAAGGGATACTCGTAGATAGATAAAATATCTTTATTACGTACACCATAATATAAATTACAGATATTAAAACCATGATATAAATTTTAGAGAATAGAGTGTAATATGTGGCTTATATGTCACCAGTCCTGAGGGTTTAATTCACCTAAACCCAGTAGAGTGTACCAGATGATACTGTCCCCAATTCTAAGCCATTCGACAAGATGCCTCCAAGACATTTAACACACGGAAATGAAATCCCAAGGGGCGGAAGCTGGCAGCAGACGGCTCGGATATGCTAATGCAACGGTGCAACTGTCATTTGCAGGCGGAAAGCCAGTTTACCTCACTAATATTAACATTATGTTGAAAGCTTCATTTCATAGTTGTTCTAGCCTTTTCCTGACGCTTTTTGTCGTAGCCATTTGAATGTTCTCTTTGAGACACGGATTAAATTACTAAAAATCATTGCGAGACATTTGTCTATTATACCTATCTATAGTAGTAATAATAAAGATGAAAAGTTTGATTTTGTTTGTTTGTTGGAACGCGCTAATCTCGGGAAATACCAATTGAATTTGAAAATTTATTTTTGCATTTGATAGCCTAATTGTTGAGGAAGGTGGTAGGCTATTTAAAATCACGTTATTACAACCATTAGGCGTAGAGCAAACAGATACACGGGCAGGTGATATGATGCTACGGGGTGGGACGGTCACAAGAAATTTCACGCGGGCGAAATCGTGGGCTGGAGCTAGTTAATTTATATGTTTATTAGTATTATATTTAGGTACAAGCCGATGGGATTTCCTTCCGACAAAAATGACAAACTGCCTTATAAACTTTCATCCCCCTATTTAACTCCTTTAGGGCTGAATTATCAAAAATCCTTAGAGCTCAATTTCGTTATACAAGGAACTCTTATGTAAAATTTCTTGTTTCTAGACCCAGGTTTAAGCTGTGAGTTGTTTGTCAGTGAATTTTAGATTTTTATTAAGTTTTATTGATAGCACAGCTAAACAAAATTTCTCCAAACGAAACGATGTTTTATGTCACAAGCATAGTCTATTCTTCTATCTAGTATCAAATGTACCATTGTTAAAAAAGTACAGTTGCCCGGCCCCGAATTTGTTCTACTCCAAAAAACAGCAAACGGAGCGCCCATTTCGATCTCACGTCCAACGTTAACTTAATGTACAGCAATAAGCTATAGTATTACAAGTACGTTATGTTACGAGTGTACTGCAGAATGTTACTAGAAGGTCCCGGGGGACTGGAGTTGCCAATCCAGGGTGGTGTGCCCACTAAAACGTACCAAGGTTAAACGCTTCACTATTTTAGAACAGCCTTTATTATTCAGCGGTTTAGTTAGCGCGTTTCTGCGTTTCTATTTAAGTATTCATAACTTGTTCCGTAACAGTTATTGTGTTAAACTCGTGTGTAATTCGTTAGCACGAGCTATTCTTTATTCTTTGTACAACGTAGCTTGTAAACTTGATAAGTACTTAAATGTATGAAAATGACGAAGTAAATTGAACGTAAACGAAAAATCATTTCGCTAATCATTTATGAGTTGGCAATTATCATAGGATATTGTAGTAAAATTAAATAAGGAAGCCAATATAGCTCTTCGTAAAAACCCCGAACAAGATGCCTAATTTTGAATCCATCCGTTATGCAAGCAGCACTTCTTCATACTGAAGAAGTGCTGCTTGCATAACGGATGGATTCTATTATTCTGTTTATGTATTACACCGTTTTCATAACAACATGTTTATAAAATCATGGGATGAAACCCCCGAGTGGAATATAAATGAAAATCATCCATCCTTTATGTTTGGTGGGTGTGATCACTTTTACTTCCGACTCATTCGACGTAGCCATGCGTGCTCGCTGCCCAGTCAGACCACAAAGAAGATTCAGAAGGAGTACTCCAAAGATCACCTAAGGACTCACATTACCCTGTCAGGGTTGCGGGAAAGTTCGAAAGGGATACGGGCCTTGGCAACAGGCAACTGAAGGAACACGGGTGGATTTTAGTCAGTAAAAGTCTGACACGCCCTTCCGCTCCGCCCAGAGCGGAAGAAGTCAAGTCAAGAAAGAAAAATAAAGGACGCACATTATAATTCGCTGGTTCAGTTATTTGGGTAGAGGCCATCAGGTGGCTAAACTGCCAATTTGGTCGTCATCATCATCCACACCCCAACTTCCCCCACTGCTGGACATTAGAAATAGTAATTATATCCAAGTTTAACCCCCAAATGGAAATAATAATATTGTCTGCCCATCTCGCTGCCGAACGATCGCCTCACATGCGTGAACCTTGAAGCTTATGAGAAACTTCACCTTATAGCAGAAGGAATATTGTTGTATTAAGTGGAGCTTCTGCATACACACAATTTGTAATGTTCTGTAGGGGTGACGACACGCGACAAACAATAATAATGTTTTCATCTTATTATTTTATTCTCTCCTTAATTAAAAGCTAATTTTCATGTGGGAATAAATACCATCCTTACATATTATAAAACAAAGTCCTCCGCCGCGTCTGTCTGTCATCCTGTTCGCAATAAACTCAAAAACTACTGCACCGATTTTCATTCTGTTTTCACCAATGGATAGAATGCTTCTCGAGGAAGGCTTTAGTATATAATAACCGACATACACGCGGGCGAAGCCAGTTTCTTGTATATTTTCTTATCGCTCTAGTTGTATACTAAACATAGCGTTTACAGCAGTAGGGATTTGTTCACGGTAAACATGATACCATTAGATAAATTCAGTCAACAATTTATCATTCAATAAAAATTGAGGCACCGTTATTGACATTATATAGTAATAATCGTTCGTATAAAACTATATTCACAGTTCATAATATCAATTAAAATGTCAATAAACGACTATGAATTCTAATTGAATAACTCGGAGTTAATTTAATGTAGTTCCAATCATGCACTACGTATTGTAATTAACTTGTGAACTGATTTAGCCACGCAGTCAGATGGATAATTTAATTTAATTTTCGCATTTATTGAGTAAATTGGTAGCAAAAGTAGATTCTCGAGTAATCTTGCTCCCTTAACAAAGTTTTCCAAAGTCCTAACAGATTATCTACTTACCTGAGAAGAGAGTAGTTATCCCTCCCAAACTTTAGATAGGTACGGCCTTGGGTGCGGCCCGCTTGACTTTCTAAATAAGTTTTCCTGGACTCGGAAAAGCTAAATTGGTGTTTCGCACCTGACCGTTGTCGGTATGTACGTTTTTCGTGTTTGGACAAGAATTTCTCTGTTTATGGCCAAGGACTTTACATGGGCTTTGTTACTAGCGGTACAATACATAGTAGGTCGCTGCCGAAGTGTGCAATTTATCGGCCTCTGTCAGGCCAACATCCCGCATGGGGCCCGTTGAGAGCTAGTGAATAGGCGCGACCGCAATTAAAATATGGCCGACGCAACACCCGCTCACCTTCGGACGATAAATACGGCGTCCCTGCGGCTTCGGGGACTTACGTTGTATTTCTCCGACTGTAACATGAATTACTTTATCTTTTTACTGGCAATAACTTTATTAGGATGACAAAATTCGTTTCGGAGTTTCCTCTTTCATCGTGAAAAGTAATTGGCTGGTATAAAATGGAGTTCTTAGGTTAAAAACTAGCAACTTGCTGCTGAATGCAATGTTGAAACCAATTACTTTATGCGGACAATTCAAAATGTTCTGTCTTGTGTATCGTTGCAAGTTGTTGTTACTACATAATGAAACAAGCGTGACTGAGACTGACATTTCAATTTACTGCAGAAAGGTAAGTCTGTAAACTGAATTTTGTTGCCGACTTGCAATAAATGCTATATAAATGACATAATGATATAGTATTTATAAATGCCTGTATTTGCACAAAAAGGATAACGAGAGAAAATCGTTTCTCGATATTGAATTTAAAAATAAGGATCGTTTAGTAGAATCTCTGGTAAAAGTTTCGATGTTGATTCCGGGAATTAAAGAAAAATAAAATTGCCGTTCGACGTGGTCCGCAATTGGATTGCTCAGAGCCCCATACTGGGCCGGATCGCTACGGGCTTACAAACTAATGTTGAGTACGCCACTCTAAGCGTTTATACTATATGTTATTGTTACCCGTTTCTTCATAGAGTTCCTTGGGGAGTCTACTGTATACGCTATAAAAACAACCGACCTTAGTCCATGGAATGTAACAATTTTTCATTGAAAATTGTTACCTACGTAACAAAAAAATATATACCTGGATATATCCTTTTAGACAGTTACTTACTTTGAAAGGATATAATAACTCTGAATCTAATTCTTAGATATTAAACCGAGTGAATCGGAAATTCATTTATATTTTGTTTCTGGGCTTCTTTGATTCTGATATCGATATTACATACGTACTACCTACCTATAAAAACAAATGGATTTTGGTAAAAATCAATTTGTAGTTAGGTCTCTAAACCAATATTTAATATGAATATATCTTTTAATGTGGAAACCCCACAAAAATCGAAAACTTGGAGCATTTTTACTATCCAGTAAATTTATTTTTAGCAGCGTTTTTTATACTTTTCATTATACTTTTATATTGTTATCTAATTCAGCTATATTTTCTTTTCCAGGTATGTGAATTAAGACTGATTGCATCAAAGACAAACAATCTACGTAAGTACCTGAACCTTCGTCAGATACCAATTTTATACATATTAATGTAAAAATGAAATCTCATATCTAACCCTGTACGAAAAAAATTAGTTGAAGGATTTACATCTGACCTTAGAGTTCGCAAATTCCACTTTACGGGCCTAACTCGAACTCAAGCGTTATTGGGGACTTACGAATTGCTTGGTAAGCAGAACTAACTACATCAATATTGCTTGAGAATAGTTCTTTGACGAAACTAGCGAAGTTTCCAACGAAAACTAGACTAACAATTTGTATTTATTTAACTCGGCTTACACGATTTATTTTCAGTAAGCTCAGGCTTTCGGTCGTAGCATTTTGGTTGACAATTTTATCGATGAATAAAGGGTATTCGTATGAGCGCACATGATTGATTCAGCTGAGCCGTTAATCTGAGAGATGAACTGTAATTTTTCTGTGAGTAACATTTTGTTACCGATTTTATTAAAAAACTTTAATCAAGCCTTTGTTAGCAGCTAGACTTTATTAGTCAAAAATGATACCTAGATTACGTAAAGAGTATCATTTTTACAAACGTTTAACCTTAGTTAAGCTTCCCATTAGAATACGTATTAGTTTCCGAAACATTGATTACGTAACCAGCCCCAAACAATTGAATGTTACCGTCCATTGCCTCACAGCGGCGCCCTCGACGCTTCGTTAACGAAAATTTATCTAAAATAAGGAATCTTCTTTCGTCAGTTTAACCCTTCCATTGTTAAAGAATGTCATTAGGCAGCCTGTGAATATTTCAAAAGCGAAAATTGTACCAAATTGAAAGGGTGGGAGCAGTACCGCCGGTAGTGTTACATCGGTCTTTATCGTTCTGATACGCTACGTAAACGTTTTATTCTGTAATTGGTTTTACGTTTTTATGGATTCCGCCTCAAATTTTTATATTGATACAGGCGTTCTTTTATGGTAATATATTTTTATTACGTTTCAGGCCGTAGATACCTATTTGGAGGCTCTACTTATGTTGAGAGCACAGAAATAAATGAAAGGAGTCTAGCGATCACACGCTTTAATGTGCATTAACTTCGAAACTAGTTACTCTAATCTCATTCTGCGATGAAGAATGACAGAACTTAAAACTATTCATCTATCTAAGCCAAAAACTAATTCTACGATACGATAGCTGTTCCAAGGGCTTTCCCAGTTTACAATGTAGTTTAATTAGCGTGAAAGTGTGCAAGTTAATCACCTCTCTGTCCCGCGAAGCTATCCCGCGGATGAAACAAGCTGATATATTAATTTTGAGTTAACAAGCCCACTCCACTTGGAGCGAAACGGAAATATTTATGAAACCACATCATAATGAACGTGATCTGCTTATATATTGACTTAATAAACGAAGATTAGTATATTTATCTGTGAACGTTGCCTGTGACTTTGTCCGCCCGATGTATACCAAGTGGGAATTTCTAAAATCTGGCCTTATTCCTTGTCTACATCATAAGGGGAACCTCTGAGCAACATTTTAGCTTTCTTCTCAAGGGTTTGAGCTGGGCGTTGATGAATCAGTCAGTGGGTGAGTTACTCAATACTCAATATCTTTATTGCTTTAACATAATGTGTACTTAGGTGGTAACTATATAATTTAGATCATTATGGACTCTGTAGGGCACAGCAAAAGGGTAGGAGAGAGGAAGCCCTATTTTAGGAGATCATTAAGTTGTTATTATGGGAAAAAGTTACATATATACATATAATCAAAATCAGGAGATACTAAAATTTTGCTTACCTTATATATTATTTAAGTATTATTTTATATGCAATAATTTACTTAAATATTTTAGATTATTACGTAGTACCTAAGTCAAGACTTTCCTGTTGATATGTGTTGTCAATACACATATTATTATATTCTGCACATATAAAATAAGTGTCTTTAGTAACAAGATCTCAAAAAAAAATATTTTTGGAAAAGCCCTTATTTCTATTAAAAGTCGATGAAGGTGATTTTTCGCCTTCAACAGCTCATTAATTACGTAACCTCAGCGAAACCCCGATTATATTCTGAACGTTATCATCAGCTAGTTTCAATTGTAATGACGATTAAGGCCGTGAAGCTGATAACAGTCAATTGATTGATTAATTTACGTGTCGTAATCATTAACTATGGTAATCGTTTGCAGGCATGATGATCGGGGACAGCCAGCGAATATGATTAATGGAAATCGAGTAATGATATCGATTGGTGTTACTTAATAGGTATCAAGTTAGTTTTCATAAACTTATCATAACCTTACTAATATTATAAATTCATACTTTTGCATTTATAATCTCTGCCTGTTCGCTCTTTCTGTTCTTTAAATCTTCCACTGAAGTACGGATTTCGATGATATTTGGCACAGGAACAGGTAGACCGAGTCCTAGGTTAGGACATAGGATTTTTAGACTAGACTTTTTATGCAGGCTTTTTAGGTAGATGATGACTTTTTATACCAGTAGTACGTTACCGTGGAATAATTTCCGACATCTAATTTTACTTGCTTTTTATATAAATCTGTTGCTAGAAAAAAATTGGTAATCGAAAGCAATTGTATCATGAACAAACTGGTTTTTTTTTTTAACCAAAAGTTATATTTAATAATCTGTGGGTTATCACTTGGGGTTAACTACTTAAATAGTGTTTGCCTAACCCAATGGAAACAAAATGTGAATTTATCTTTATGCTTATACCAAATACAGCCTACCTCCTATTCTGTAAAAATCTCACCGTGAAAACTTAGGTGAAGTGAGCTTGGAGTGCACTGTCACTGCCTTAGTATCAGTAGGTGTCGATGACAATGACAGCTCACTCCACGCTCACTTCACCTAAGTTTTCACGGTGAGATGGTTACAGAATAGCACTGCTCTGCCAACATTATAATTCAGAGTTGTTGATATACTTTTAGTGCACGTAGCTGAAACACATAAACGCGTAAATGTGTATACCGTCTCCGTTGAGTCGGGCGTCGTCGTCTATGTAAATGCACCATGCAACTCTTCCCGATGGCTCTAACCCATTTACTTCGATAGCATTATTCCTACTTTAACACCATTTAACTTTTATGGGTAAGACGGCTATGCTGATCCCGAAGTGAAAGAGAGAGAATAACTCTCGCAACGCTGTTTATTGCCAGCTGTAAACGTTTTCTAGCGGAAACTTGTTATTTACGGACGGACAACCCTTTGGAAAAATGTGAATGACAAACTTCTTTGGAGCAAAACAAATAAAGCATATTATTGCCATTTGCATACTCTAAAAATAACCTTGTTAATCACCGACACGGAACACAAAATTCTTATTGGATTACATTAGCAAATTCGAGCAAACTTTTCCGAATTATTTCACGTACCTAATCTCGAATCTAATATTCGGAATATTGCAAGCCGGGGAACCCATCCAGCGGTAAGTTAACGCGGTTATACACATCCGTGGCCCGGGTTCGGTTGCGCTAACCTTGTAAAGGGTTTCTGAATAAATTTCCGCGGGTAGCAAAGTTTTGGGATAACATCTTCGAGGGGCGGACGTATTATACGTATTATATGAAAACCGCTTCCATTTGTTGATGAAACGCAAGATATGGTGAGAGCTAATAAGTTAATTTATACAAATATATTATAACAAGCACTGGTTTGTTGTATAAATATTTATTTTGGGGGCATTAGTTCTGTGTTTTCCGATATATCTTTGTACTTTCGTGGATCTAGTCTCAGACCAAATAAAAAACCAAGACAGAGCGCTGCGAACAATACAGTGAACCATGCCAAAACTAACCTCCACTCTCTGCATATACGCTAAAAAGCACACATTTACAATTAAATTACACCTCACTAAGTGCACACTGTTGACGAAACCGGCCTCACATCACTGTTGATAGCGCTATGTCTTGGTTTTATTGGTCTGAGGCTCTAGTAATTAATTGCTGTACAAACCTCTTCCAAAAATAATGGTAGATATAGCAATTGTATCTACCATAGAACTCGTAGCCAGCACGTATCATTACATTGGGCTAGTGGTTGCGTGACCGCAGCATCCGACGTCGCACTAATGGCGACAAAATATCTAAGTGATGGAGCAAAACTGGGGAATTCTGAAACTGCTCGTGAAACAGTTACAGCCTAGTCACTTTCTGACTAGTGGCTTACATTTGATGTAGTAACAGCAAGAAGCTCAAAGTTAAAGCATTTATTTCAATTAAATAATTTACAGGCACTTTTGAATTGTCAACGATGGTTGCAACGCTTTCCCAGAATTGACATATCTAATCGTGGCTCGAAGTTTACTAAACTAATTACTTACTACAACATACCATTACAACATTAATCTGAATTTAGCAACACACTAAAATCTATTAAAATTGTATGCTAGCAACACTTATAATAAGTGTACAAAAAGGCAACTTGTGAACAGCCGTTCACAATTGCTCTTTGGTTCTAGACAAAATTACTTTGTAAAATCATCCTTCAGTTGCAAAATGAAAGTTGGAAGTTGAGTTTTAATGAAACCTCATACAATGTCAATAAAGTATTTTCATCTTTCATCGAGGTAGGTATAGGTACATCCAGTAGGAATCCACTTAAATATGAATCCTTTGAGCTGGCGCGTTCTGTTCCGTTTCAGTTGAGGTTTTGATTAATAAATCTTTGCAAATATTGTTTCTACGCTTTATGACTTTGTCTGTATGCCCGAATAGTTTTTTTATTGCTTTTACGTAACCTTAATCACTTTAGAGTAATGGTAGATGTAATTTCTCAGAGTGTTTTCAGTTTCGGAAAACAGAAGAAACCAGATGCGGAAACACTTTTTATCTAAAAGTATCTGAGTACATGGTCTGCCATCAGATGAGATGTGAATGTGCCTAAGCCTATCTGCAGTAAAGAACAGTTATTTATAATTGTTCTTAATGAATAAATAATACACAATTGTCTGCGAAACTTTCTCTTCTGATTTCCATAAAACAAAAATATGATGCGAATAAACCAGAAAATAAACTTTAATATTCCTTTCTTCCATGAACAGGATGAGAGTAAAGATGTTCTGAAGGATGCAGCGGCTGGCATTTACATTGCATGTAGGCCCATGTAAATCATTGGTACGTAGATAGTGCATGTTTTAAGCTTGAAAAACTCAGAAATTATAGGAGAAAGCCAATAAATAATATGTAAGTTCCTAAATATATAGCGCCATATTTACGTCACAAATACCCATAGTAAATCAGCGTATAAATAATATATTAAGTGCCTTTACGTTAAGTTTGGAGGACCCAAATAATTGAAAACGTCGTCATCCAAACATTGGCATGATATTTCAAAGTTACGACAAGATGTCAACATGAGAAGGAGTTTGATGTTAAGAACAATAACTTCAAGAGGACACGGAGAGGTTTGATGACGTCACTTTATTCCCAGTTTCTGTCCTATAAGACAAAATTATTTAGTCAAAGGAAAAGGAGGAGGTTTACCTAAGAAAAATACTAATTATATGTTATAAAAATAACTATGAAACGATATGAGGTAATCTTTAGACTTTAATATTTAGAATATTCAGAATCGTAAACCAAAAAGTTTCAAAGTAAAAGCATTTCTGTTCTTTTAAAAATTCGGACTGTGTCAAATAGTTTTCTTTATAAAACCTGTCACGATAACGCTCCCCTACGTTAAATATTTAACGCCAAAAATAGTAAACAAAAGCTTATAAAGGATTCTTACGTACGAGCCTAGTTCAATCATGTATGCCGCTGTTGATGCAGGTGTGAAAGAAAAGTGCTGTAACTGGGAGCTGGGAGCCGAGCACAGCCTACGACAAAAGTTGAACACGTGAATAATGAAAACAGTATAAGGCATCACCTGCGAAATAGTCCGATTCTCTCTAAAACAGCATTTCTTTTGTTTTAAACACAACATGCGAAGCTCCTATGTATTGTAAATTATGGAGTTGATGTTCCTATTAAACAAATGAACAGTGATGTGCACACACACAAGTTGAACAAAAGTCAAATATTATTTTATCACTTCATAATAAATCCTGAGTACTAAATCAAATTAAAATTGGAAGTCGAACAAAATGCTGACTGCGCGTTCTGGAAACCAATATCGAGAGTAATAATATTTTATTGAATTTTAAAGAAGTTTCAAACATTGAGACGGATCTGATGGAAGAATAAAATGGTTGAAATGGTAGTAAATTTTTTATCTCTAATGTTGACCTGGCTTGAGGTGATAATATTATAACTTAACATTCAACAGAGAAATTATTAGACGAATATCCATTGCAGTTCTCATAAACAGCAGCATCCGTGTGTCTAGAAGTACGCTTCTATCCTTACGTACCAACACCGTACATATTAACTTGGGACATGAGATATTATTCTCTATTCTCTACCATAAAACTTTGGAAAGTGCCGGCTCTCCTCGCCATGTTTCACGGTATCTGAGCGCATTATCAGTACTCACTCGCTGAATAAAATTTTATGCATAAACTAGACGCGGTGCGGCTTCAAGCTCCGTACATATTTTATGAACCCTTCGTTTACACAGAATATTTGATGGAAACACTGTTTTATGTGAATCCGAAATAAGGCCAGATAAACATACATATTAAATCATAACAGATAGTTTTGTTTAGCTCGTACTATTGTAAGCTACAACATCACAAGTAATGGCTCCTAAGGTCTTAGACTTGAATGCAATCCGGACACTTTCAACGTAAGTTTAGTAAACTAACACTCGGGTGCTTAGAAGAATATATGGTAGTACTTAAGTAGAGCTGTACATTTATACCGCCCAGCTCGTTCATTGAGACAAATTGCCACAAAGCCGATGCCATCTACTTTGCCACATCGTACTTTGTTTAGGAGAGACCCTAATTAACGGAAACTCTTTGAAGAGTGCTACAAAAACTTTACCTCAGGGGCCTACTCCGTCTGTGCCCTTTAATTAAAGATAAGCACTCGCAAGCCAACCTGATTGGTATCCCGATGTAAAATCGATAACGGAGGTGATTATGAATGTCTGACATCAAATTGAAAATTATACTTAAAACCCGTGAAATGATGAGCACGGAATGCGCAAAATTATCTCTAATTGGTTGGCGTTCGGCAGAGATATTTTTGGAACTTTCATCTAAATATAAGATGGATATTTAATCGAAAGTAAATGGTATCTTTATGCGATTACTCTTGACATTTCGGGCCTTCTTTAACAAGTCGGGGCCTACGATGTTACCTTGTGGGAATACGGTTTATTTATACATCAAACGTTGTAGACGTGTTGTTGCTTGGATTATTATTATTGCTCATGAAGGCAGATGATGTTCTTAGAGGCTTCGCTCACGTGTCACAAACGTAATTCAATAGTAGTTATGTTTACACAAACGGATCGATAGGCGCACAGCATCGAAGGCTATAGCTGATATGAGATTGCTTGTTATTGGATATTCCGAATACGCTCCCAGTGTTTAAACAAAGCTTGTTGGTAATAGCAGGTTCTCAAAAATATGAACATTGTATGTGACGTTGCAGTCAAAATTCATGAAATTCGTATGAGGTTAGATAGAAATCTTGTGTTTACTCGTGTCCTCTGAACAAAGACAACATAACATATTATGTTAGATAAGTAGACCGTACGTTATGAAAGATACAGATGTTATCATTTTTAGCTTTATTTAGTTACAAGATCTCTTCAGTTATGACCAATGAAATCATAAGCTACTAAAAAATTAAAGAGAGGAACTAAAACTTTGCGATAATTTTAGTAAGGTGAAGCAATTTTACTCATATTAAGACACGTCGCACCGCCGCGTGTTCGCCGCATAAGTTTACTTATCTCCCGCGTGTTACACTCGTTGTCTTACACAAAGAAAATTACAGCCCGCAGCTCTTGTTGCCTCCAACGCTTATATTCATGTTTACTTTCCTACTTCAAACTTGATGAACAGCTACAATTTCCTATAACTTCAAATATTTGACGTAAACTTCAAAACTGCCGAACTTGATGGATAATTATTGTAATTGTGTATTAATCAACTTATTACGTAATATAAAGAAGTCTTTGTTGACTCACTAACACTTTCGTTTCGGTTATTGGAAGTGGAGGAAATGCTCATTCATTTATAGAACATTAAAAGTGGGAACTGATTTCATTGGGCAGGACGAGCCTCTGTTTATTTAATGTTCCAATAAAAAGCCCGATGGCTGTCATAAAAACAACTTTATTAATTTTCTACGATACTGTTGTACCTACAGTTACGAAAAAAGTACGTGCAAATCACCTACTTCAACAATGTTATTAAGTGCAATCATGTGCAAATATTATACCAATATATTCTAGTACCTCTATTGCTAATTGCTATTTGATCATTTCAGATTTAAAAGCTAAAACTAAACTGTGTCACGTTATCAGCTAACATAACAAAGTCTGTATCCAAAACTCCAAAAGATGTCAAATCGCATAGAACAGCCACTACCCATCTGCCTCAGATTAAATCTGAACAACTCATGAATAAAGATCTCATTGTACATGTTTGTTCACCGCGGTCTGACAGAATTGTTATCACGGAGCCGACAGGGCCTGTAACAGACATAATTCTCGAGGCAACACGGCAGACCGATGACGTCACGCCATAGATGATATTCCAATTTGCCGCGACGTATTTGACGCCCCATAGAGACAGTTGCTGTCTCACTTGCCTAAACAATTTCGCGGTACGCTGTTTGGTGCAAAATGTTAGCAACTGACAATTTGGTGGTTCGAAAGGAAATCTTATTGTGTACATAGATATATTTCAGTTGCGCTTTCATGTGTGTTAAAAAAAAAAACTATCTTAAAATGAACCAGAAACATTGGTTTTCTGTCAATTTGCAGAATTGTGTTGAAACTAAATAGATGATTGTGTAGCTGTAGACTAAACACGCTTTAACGCAAAACGTTTTCATCCGAGAAAAGTGTTAGGAATGTGAGGTACAGTTTTTAAAAAGATGTTTGTTTTGTTTTCTTGGTTTGAAGCGACAAAATGCAAACTTTGTCTTGGGTACACTCAAGTAGAGTTCGAATTTTCCTATGCGGATACACATTTTAGTGCACGCAATCACTTCAGCTAGCTGTTGAAGGAATCCGAGAAAAATATAGTGTCCATATCTCTGTTGTTCGGCGAAGTGTAACAAAATCTGTGTTTATCGTAATCGATTATTATTTTACTGTAGTGAAGAAGGTTACGTATCATTGATTCATAAGAATGGAACGTCACCGGCAATTCTATTAAATTTGATCTTCTATTGTCAATCTATAAGTCATAATGTATGGTTGTTGTTAGGTTGGCCACCAATGACAACATTTGCAAATATGAGCTTTTACAGCTAGAGTACTTACTAAACTGAGACTTGCAGAGTTTCTTGTAGACTAGGATGATTAAAGTAATTAAAATAACCATACGTAGTAGGTAACTTGGCACTTAATTGTTTACACCTATTATGAGCTTTTATCATTTGTAACGTGACAATATTATCGTGGACATGTAAAACGTATAGAAATACGTGTACATTATAACAGTATCGTGGAAAATTAAAAGCGTCTTCATATATTTCCATTTATTTTACTTCCCTGTGTTATCGTGATGCCGTGGACGTCCACGATAATAATTCGTCACGTTTGAAATTACAAAAACGCATTGGCAAAAACATTTTATATTTCCGCGGACACTGCAAAAAAAATGCGTGAACGTCTCTTTGTGTATACCTTTCATAGCACTGCAGTGTACTCTCACGTGTGTCCACAAATCTCCCCGCGACACTAATGTGTGTAATATCTCCCCCCATGTTGTAGCGTGGACTCGCACGTCTCGCACGATTATCGTGTACTCGATGTACTCCCGCCTAAAAGGAATGCCGCTTTTTGAATTTTGTATGTTTTAGTTATCTTTTGCACATTTTTTTTTTTTTTTGCGCTGGATTTGTTGCAAATGGGCACATCTACTTAAACTGAGCGATAGATTCGGTCAAAACCTAGGACCTATTTTAATTATGATGAAAATCCTAGTCATTTTAACGGTTACTTTATTGCCTTAATAACATCTACTTGGACATACAGCTTGTCAATAATAAGCAATCAACCTACCTACTTAAAATTCTAAAATCCACGGATGTTCCAGTAACAACAAAAGTACACATGACAGATTTTAAGTAAACCGATAGTGCATAACAATACATGCAAAATGTTCTGTTGATTATAAAATTTCCACTAAACTATCCAGACACGATGTTTTTGCTAGGGTAAAATGTTCACTTGTATATTAATAAAATCAAGCACATTTTTGCAGTTGCGTAAAATCCAAAATGAAAAAGTATGAATGCCAAAACATTAAATTAATATGGATAACTTCAAAAGAAAATTCTACACGCAGAAAATAAAATGTAATTATAACATTGAAACCGTAGAACTCAAAAAAGCTATTTCTAATAATTGAAACGAAATGAAAATATCATTACGTAAATACAACTCGAAGACTGCTTTAATTTATTTTGACGAAGCTTGTATAAAAGCAAAAATAATACAAAAAATACCTACTACTATATTTTTGTACTTTCAGCTCAAACCACAAGTTTATTTTCACATAAAGTTCTAATTAGGATATTGTTCCATTCCCGAGTAGCACAAAAATTTTGGATATAATCTATGGTCTACATATCTGCCTTTTACGAACACCAATCTCGCCATGTACATCCAGGGATCGTGCGTTGAATTTAAATCGGAAAAGTTTATACTAGCGCAAAATGTTATTCACCCACGACACAAGTGTTACCTAGGGATGAATCGGTGGGTTAACTTTAATATTTGCTGTGTATCCACGCCCTGCCCGTATTGATTCGTTTACAACGCGCTGTTTATACGAGTATGCATATTTCAAATAACATTTACCGAATATTCGACCACGCGAGTAAATATCATATTTTAATTGACTTTCAGGAACGGTTTAATTATGCACCGTAACAACAACGTTACTTTTTATGAAAAAAACCTGAGTTTGAAATTCTGCTGGTTGTTAGAATATTTATTATGATGCGGACGTAGTTAATTCTTCATACATTAATTAATTCTCTTTTCGAATGTTATCACACCAGCCAGAGACAACCATATTGCATGTCTATTTTATTCAAACAAGTATTTTTCTATGTAGCATATTTTTTGCAAAACATATACGTGTTCTTACTCTCTCACTCATTTTCTTATACAGTATCCAGCACCAAGGGTTGCCACACGTATTTATTTCCCCAAAGGAACGTACTGATTCCTATCTAGTTCGATACAAAAAGTAATTTCCCATCGATTTGCTCTCAGAGAGAAGGTAAAATAAATAATTCAATACACAAGACGCTTATGTACCAAGCAAAAAGTTTTTTTGCGGGTCTTAAATTAGCTTAAGTGGTCTTTTTAGAGTCTCAGCCGGATTACGGAGGGGAAAACGGCAAAGTAGATTAGTTTCGGCTTGATAAAAAGACCCATTTCCCCAAAAGTACCTGTGTTTGTTTATTATAAAGTCGTGTAATGACCCGCGTTTCATTTTGTTAATTATGAGAACTTAGAAGGACAAGGTGGCGTATGAATGTTGTTTGAAGTTGATGGTTTATTTATGTTAAGTAACAAGGCAGTTATATTTACAGTTACGAAGTCAGTGCAAACAACTGTTCACTAATAATTAACAACATATATCTACGCAACATCGTTACGCGTGCTCCCAAACTGGTAGAATATTGGCGTACGTGTAGGTAATAATTATGTAAAACCAGAAGAAAACACAATGCACTCTTCTTCTAATTGTATAATATATATTATAAATTAAAGTCTCTTTTCGTATGATTTGTCTGTCTTTCTGTCTGTTTGCTCCGGCTAATCTCTGAAACGGCTAGACTGATTTTGAGCTGATGTTATAAGGATTAACTTAGACTACTTTTATTTTAGACAAATAATTCGTTAGAAAGACGGTCCACGCGGGCGAAGCCGCATGCAGCAGCTAGTTATAAATAAGAAATGAAACATAATAACAAAGTATAGACTATGGTCTCTAATATTTCTTACTTAACAACATTAAAAAAAGGATCGATTGATTCTGAGTTTCCCAAATTTTATGAATATCATACATAATAATAAATGATTACGCGTGACTGTACCTTCATGAATGAACAACATTATGTACCAAGAGATTAATTCCGCGAACTCAAACCCCACGTGAACTGTAAGTAGACAAACAAATTGGGCGTAAAGGTAAGCGACTTAACCTGTGACTGTGAAGTTAATGCTATTGAGAGTCACGTGGTGGACACGCGGTGGTTACGTGGTGACGTCGCTAATCTACTTAGCGGCCGTGAATATCATCGCTTTTCTAAAGAAGAAATAATAATCACTGACAGACCAGAAATAATGATAGATTGTATTAGTTTATTGATTAATTGCGGCATGTAGCGCCACCTGTGAACAAGCTTAAACAACGACTGCTTTATCTATATCTAGCTCCGCAGGGTTTTGACGACTTGGCAAAACATCGAGATTTCCTTATTATTATTTAAGTTCAATGCATATTGGACATAAACCTTCTAGAATAAATTCTCTAAATGATGGTGAAAACCCCGTCAAAATTAGTATAGTTTTAGTATAGTCATAGTTTAGAAGAACAACTCGGTCACACAGACAGGCATGAAAAGAGACTTTAATTTATAATACGTACTTATAGATGATATAGGTATCATACATCAACGCATTATCAGATCCTTAAGCGCGGGACAAACAGAAAAGGCGAGGGGCGCGGGCGAGGTGACGGTGCGGCGCGGGCGTTGCGCCGCTCGTTTCATATTTCATACAACGCACCCCGCCCGCGGCTCACCCGCACCCCGCTATTTGTGTATATCTCACGTATCGTCGCTCCTATACATTTTGTATAAAATAAGAAAGGAGCGGCGCAGCGCCCGCGCCGCACCGTCACCTCGCCCACGCCCCTCGCCTCTTGTTTATGTCCCACGCCTTAACTCATGATATGATTTTCTAGTAATACATAGAGCGTCGGTCGTTTTGTTGAACGCCTAAAGGCTTCGCTACACAAAAACCTGACAGCTGTCAACATCGCTTAGCTTTGCGAAGCTGTGTGACGTTGTTCCTTTCTGCCCATACATCAAAGCCACTTCCCACCAGACACGCCCACACCACTCCGGTTCTGCTTTCCGCGTAGCGTACGACTTAAGCACCATTTTTTCCGTGCTCATTCACTCAGCTGATACAATCTCTTATTCCCTTTAATGATGCCTCCTGAAACAGATAAGGCTGTTTATCTTAATTTAATCAGCAATTTTAAAACAAGTGCAATACGTCTACGTTTCTACCGCTTGGATCTGCTTGTCCCATAACGCTTTATGCGTGAACTTCAACTATTAATCGTAGGCTCACAATCTGATTCGTTGTGTTAATTAAACGGTGGGAACATTTAATTAAGATAGCAGTACCCCGGAGGCCCCATGGCATATTTTCCCTAAATCCTTAGAAATACCTATAGGATTATTTAACATTCTGTAAATGCCTTGTATGCCACAAACCCGTTGTAGACTTCATACAAAATCCTACTTATTTTAGATTTAGTCCCACATTTTTCCAGTAATAGGAAAGACTTCAAGAGGTGCCAAGGGTTTCAAAGGATTTTAAGTTTAAAAAAAACCGAAACTTCTCCTTTTTTTGCGTCGATTTATAATGTATGTACATTAATAATACGACATACATTCGACAGAAGCTTGTATATTCAATCAATCAAATCTTTCAGCAGTCTCTGATCTAAAGACGTCAACTGACAATCTTCTATTATTTTTCCTCAATCAACGGTTATGTAATGTGACATTATTTCTATAATTCGCCACAGATAATGTAATCTGTATCCGTTATTTACATACTTCTCGAGGAAATCATAAAAGTCAATAACATCCGTAATTCTGGATACTTTATTCTTCTGTTATTCGCTTTTGTCTTCATTTAGGTATGTAACATTTGTATCTTTGATGACATTGTTTTTTTTTCTAACCAGAGAGGTAAGAATTAATATATCGTGCGAAAAATAGAAGATTTAGATGTGTACAGACATTAATATAAGTCGACAAAAATCTTCATTGGCATAAAGAATTATTTTATTGTCGGGCTCCGCAACTCCCCTTCCAAGCACGTATTTTGCGTACGTATACGTATATTATGGCCACCAATGGAACTAGTTTGTGTAAAGCTGAAGATAGAAGAAATACCCTACTTTTACATAGACACAGAAACATTCATTAATTAATCATAATAAAAACTAGAAGCAGCCAGTAAACATTCTAAAAGATTATCATGTTTTCATATCAGCCTCTGGAGTCGGTCATCGTTATTCTAACTTAGTTTGAGATAATGGAGTGACGATGAAAAGTAAACCAATTTTAATCCTATTTCCTTTTTATGACCGACCATACTGCGAAATGGGTCGCTGCAAATCACATTCGGGCTTTTGTTTTCCCCATTCTAGTTCTGCGGAAAATATTGTTTGAAAAACTATACATACGTAATGTTATTGTTGTTATTGAAATAACATTGGTTAGTTAGAGGGGTGTTATAAGTTTAACGTGTGTATCTGTGTGTCTGTCTGCGCCATCGTAGCTGCCAAACGGCTGAACCGACTTTGATTTTTTTGGTTTTGTTTGAAAGGTGACTTGATCGAGAGTGTTCTTAGCTATAATTCAAGAAAATCGGTTCAGCCGTTTGAAGATTATCAGCTCTTTTCTAGATGATGAATGGATGTGAGCATCTTCCACAGGTCTAATCTATTGGAAATTTAGAATTCTCTTATTTCAATGATATGAAAAGAATATAGTAACCTTGAGCTGATACTGCAGCATCACCTGGAATTTGCAGGATACCCAACTCTCTCACCAACTTACAGCAGAGGTATCGTGTTTGGACTCATTGGAAAGGTCTCAACAAATAGGTTACAGATAGATGGTGATCAGAGTCTGATGATGGAGTAGGAAAGATAAATGAGAGTAAATTAGTAACAAGCTTCACTGTAGCAAAAATACGTACAGCTACGCAGATTTCAGCGAGGTACGTGTTGATCGTAGCGTTTCTACTAATAATATAATATAAAATTTAAAAAGCTGGAAATAAAAATTAAATAAAAAAATTAAAAAACCCCCGACAAAAACAAAACATCTAAAAAGTAAAAAAATTATATTTAAAAAAGGGCCATTAATTTTTTTTTTCTGCTTTGTTTAAAAAAAAATTAATTTAATTTTTATTGTTGTATAGGGTTTGGTAATTCAGAAAATATTTATTTATTTCTCTGTATATTGAAGAACAACTAGTAATTAACTACAACATATTTCAGTTTATAAATGCCCTAATTTATCAGATGTTCAATATTGGAGATTTATTTTCTTTGCTAATAGATTTCTCACGACAGCTACTAAATATGTAATAGAACTAATTACACTAAATAATATGAAATAATATCTTCACCACTGAATTTACTGTGCGCAGTGGTCTGCTATAAATCAACTCGGAAATGATGCTAGGTGTTTCCGAGGCAATAAGATTTAACAGTCCGGGAACTCGTAACAAAAGCGAAAATGCGAAAGAAAACCAGCCAAAATAAGCCATATTTTATCAGTATTATTAAATTAAAATAAAACAGATTACGAAACACCGTCGGTATCCGATTGTAAACTGCAAACATTAATATTTATGATTCGTATTCCCGTCGTTTATTTCTCTATTATTCTTTCTTTTTCCCGTTGATCTGGAACAAAACGACTATTAAAAATTCAGGAATAGCAGCTCCCGTGCCTAAGTAAACGATGCCAGCCATTGTGGGACCGCGCAGTTTCAACGGAGGCCTTAATCCACCGGAACCGTATTTTTATCGCCTTCCATTTTGATAAATGACTTGATGTTGTCTGTTTATGTGAGCAATTTATTCGTAGACGTAATTACATGTAGGTACGCTTTATTTGATATGGGAGGATTCATTTGTGTTAAAGTATATTTTCGAGGCTATAACTAACGGTTGTTTTTGTGTTAAACAGCAATAACTGATATTTCACAATGACAATAATGCTTATTAGAATCAAATTGCCCTTCCATTGCCTGTCAGAATTTCGACGAATCGAAAAACATCTGGTGTCGTAATGTTTTTCTTTCATTATCAATTCAGCGAGGAAATAGAAATTTTAATCAAAAATTAAATCGGCTTCCCTTCGGCTAACAAAAATTCCGGTCATAACCTCAGGAAAAATCTTAATTTGAATCTCCAGATTGGTTTTTCAATCTAAGTACCATTACTTCATAAAAATATATTATTTAGTACCCGACTAAAAGGGCTCTTGATGGAGCTAAAACGGCATTGTACTTTATACCGTGACTATTTTTCGACATTTCATATTTAATGTAAATGTTTTTTTAATCGTTAACCTTTTATAATACAAGTTAAAGGAATGCTCATCCAATTTATCTAAAACAACATAATTTCTCAAACTAGTAGGTAATAGTAAACACACTTTACATACATGCTCATACAACATCCGTACCCAAATCGCAAACCCCAATTTAGGATATATCAGAATCGACCCGAGCTATCGACTCATCGCCCCCAATAAAATACCAATACCTGTTCGCAACACGACAAGGAACACGGAAGCGTGACGTCACGTGACGAACCGGATTCGATTCGACCCTCGCCTTTACGCGATAATTCCCCAGGCATCGACTAAAACCCTGCCTCGAGTCATCATGTCAAAAGGTTTCAGTTAAGTGAGTGCCTGAAAATCGGAATGGAACGTAAAGTGGTCGGGTTCTGACCATGTAGAGGAGTCTAGATTCAGTTATCGGAATATATGGATGTTTTGAAAATGTCGTTTTGTGATGGTTATCGGACTAATATTGGCATTTCTCGTAAGTAGATATTGTTAAACGATGACTAAAAGTAAAGCATATACTTATTAAATTCACAACAAATAAAAATATTATATTTTCTATACTTGAGGAAGCCTTTGCCCTGCAGCCATATTTAGCTTTATACCATAGTTGAGAACTGTAATACATAAATAAGTACTCAGTTAAAAAAAACTAAGTAGAAGAACACTTTAACTAAAACAGGAATGAGAACTTTTAACTTCAGTTAACTTAAAAGTTCGAGAGATAAAAATTCGAGTCAACATTGTCGAGCCCGGAAGGCACGTTACATAACTCTTTCGAAGTAATTCCTCTTCAAGTCTTTTCGCTTTTTCTTTTTAGTTCGATGTCAAATCAAAAAACCAATAAACGTGGTTAGCCGAATAAAACGAGTCAAACTGAAAACTTTGTCTGTTCGACGACTTCTATCGTTATTAATGTTTTCACTTCGGCGTGAAAATTTTGGTAAATATTTACTACTACATAACTAACCTAAGAAATTGCTTTGTTCCAGTATTTGTCCTAAATTCGAGATCCATAAGCTAATATAACATGCAATGGTACTAGTTACATTATAGGTCATAGAAGGTGTTGGTGGTTGACATTAGCGCCTTGGCTCTTAGCTACTTCAGAATTCCCGTGCACTACTTATACCTGTACATCACCACATAGATGGTGGTATGGCCAGAATTTAATTCCCTAGACAAAAGTATTGATGTAAATATGTACACGTCGTGTATTTCAAGTCCACAGCTAAAAAAGTGTTTTCACAGGAACGCCAAAAAAAATTAAAACGTCGAGCCTTTACATTCAACGCTGCGGACGTGAGGGACGCAAAGCTTTCGTGATTTGCGCTGTCCCGAATACTTCTTAGTGGACAAACATGCAGCTTTTGTTACGTCAAAATATTCTCTCGCTTTTTGCTCTGTTGCTGAAGTGATACACAATGCCAGACTATGTGAAATAAATCTGACGTGACTCACGACTTTTCTTTCTATTCTTTTGGAATTAGCGCGAATATTTCATTTTAGTCTATAATTTTAGATATACAACTTTTTTATCTAGGTATCATAGAAAGAGGTGAAACCAAACGGTTGCGTTTGAAAATTTGATTAAAATCTCATGTTAAAGCCGCGGAGTGAATGTGTCACCATTTATTGAGCACCCAACCCCGCCTAACGGAGAATTGTTCTCACAGTAATAATGGTTTAAATTCTTTGCCAAGCAGACCAGATTTAATTAGTAAGCAGTCTTTCATTTTAAGTGTTTTATGAACATTTTACGAGTGAGTAAACAGCATAACGTTAGGTAAAGGGAACTTTATTAATTATAATTTCGCTTAATTCTGCCCGCGGCACTACCCTCATAACGTTTCATTTTTATTATACTTCCCTTCATCGGCATCAACGCTTCAGTAGCTACAATACAGCCTTCACGCTAACCGTAGGCTCTGAGTAAAAGTCTATAGACTTTGTCGAAAATCTCTCATTAAATTCTATTAGCAACGTTCAGTTGGAAATTACTTTTAATTAAAATCTCGCAATAAAATCCTACTACTGCCTACCTACATTAATTTGTTGGAAAGGTCACAACACAACACTAATATACCTTCTAATTGTCAAAACTAATATCATAAAAGAGGAAATTTAGATGTCTATTAGTTTAAATATTTGTTACGTCACGGAATTACCTTTTTGTGGTTACCGAAATTCCCTGAAATCAGTGTAGGTATAGCTTTAAATCCCAAAAAGGGCTTCTTTAAATTCCTAGACTAATAAAGTCTCTTGACATTGTTTTAAGCCATAATAATGTCACTATATCAAAAATTCTGTCGGTACAATGACTTTCAAAAGTATCGTTAGTTCCAAATGAGCTGTTTCTGTAAATCAAACCGAGAAGTTGAACCGAGGACGTGCAACGAACTTTCAGCGACAGATCCGCTCGTGATTTACTACAATTAGATTTGTACTTGAGACGTACTTTATCATAGCAGCCAGAACTTTGGATTTCAACAAGAGGTTTCAGCTTAAAAACTTACAAATCCTTCACTAAAAAGTATCAGGCTTTTGTGGGATAAAAATGGTTGTCACGCGAGATACAATCAGATTTTAGACGAAATGTACCTACTGCGGTAGAGACCACAGTATATATTAGTTGTGTTAATGTAAACATACATCAAATCAAACCATTCATACAAAACGTTGTCAGGAGATAAAACAATCTATCCTAAGTCGAACAAACAAAGGGATGTTGCAAATGATCGAACGCATTATCGAAAACTCGTCGCAAAAACTCCATTACCCCATTACGACCTGTTTATTTTTAAACAGTTGTACACTGCCTTTTATATTTTACTTGAGTTTAATGAAAGAGAAACGGAAATTCGCTCGAACTACCCATGAGTCCTTAGTATCTCCCTGATATTGCGACAATAGTATTAATTTGATAAACTAGTATTGCGGGCGGTACTTTATCCTTTACCGTCTCAGTTTAATATGGAATAACAGAAATCAACAGTACGAGAATATAAATGAGATGTCTTTTCTAATAAATAGCTACATAAGCGGCTCTCTTAACCCTTGCTGATGACCATCTTTAGAGGTACTACCGAAGTATACGTAAACCCATTGACCCTAAAAGGTCAACTGGGCTTAAGCGATAAGGGTTGTATAACTAAGAAGAATAAATAGAGCTACTGTAGTCGAGAGGGTAATTTATACGTATAATACAGCCAGACATGACATACCTAGAGAGCCTTCATTAAATAATTACTCCAGAACATACAGAGGGTTCGGCGTACATGTATGGTATATCTACGTTGTATAATTGAACCTACCTTAACAAATCAACCTGTCGACCGACATTTGGGGCGGCCGTTATCGAGGAAGTGAAGAGGGACCCTCCATTAAAGATGATAAGACACGCGGCTATCGAGATCAGAAGACAGCAGCATCGTGTTCGTCCACTCTAGGAGCCACAGTACCTACGGGTCGTAGCCTCGAGACTACGGCTCGTAATGAAAATGTTTTCTTTCTAAGCTGACAAACAAGACAGTAGGCGGACGGAAAGCCATCGCGCCGAGCTTAATCGCAGAGGCTAATCTCGGAATTTTACAAAAATAGCTACCTTGTTGACAGCAAAAATACACCTTGGAGTTTCCAGACTTATATTTTAT